>JAHXMQ010012338.1:31814859-31961270 GCA_020466415.1 Ammodramus savannarum pratensis | reverse complement strand
CTCACCTCGAGTGCTGGGGACAGTTTTGGGTGCCACAATACAGAAAAGACATTAAGCTGTTAAAGAACATCCAAAGGAGGGCAGTGAGGATGGTGAAGCTGTGTGAGGAGGGGATGAAGTCACTGGGTTCAGCCTGGGGGAGACTGAGGGGAGGCCTCACTGCAGTCACAACTTCTTTGTCAGGGGAAGGCAAAGGGCAGGCACTGATCTCTGCTCTGTGACCAGTGACAGGACCCAAGGGAATGGTCTGAAGCTGTGTCAGGGGAGGTTTAGTCTGATATTGGAAAAAGGTTCTACACCCAGAGGGTGGCTGGGCACTGGAACAGGCTCTCCAGGGGAAGTGGTCACAGCACCAAGCCTGACAGAGCTCAAGAAGTGTCTGGACAGTGCCCTCAGGCACATGGTGTGACTCTCGGGGCAACCTGCCAGGAGTTGGAGTTGGATAACACTTGTGAGCTCCCTCCAACCCAGAATATTCTTTGATTCTAATACAGATAAAATGGGATGCAAAGTTTTGCACTTTCAGTCATAAAAGCCTGTTACAAGTTACACTTACGCACTGCCAGCTAGTTAATTCCAGAAATTCTGTTTCCTTCAGTGCTGCACTGGTTATGAATACTTCTCACTGCATATCACTCCAGTTTCTTTTATACCACATTTCCACAGTGAGCGTGGCAGAAGTGCTGTACCATGGAAAGATGTTTATATTTCTAATCATAATTCTTTCTTTGTCACTGAATTAATGTTGAAATCCTTCATAATGTTACAAGACTTCTCACTTATTGTTTATTTTTTCCTTTTTTCCCCTATTTTTTATACAGTCAGACATTAAGTCTGCACACTTTAGCGGAATTCACCCATGCTTATAAGCCTAAAAGTAAACATGCTCAAAAATACCGAGGTTTGACACAGTTCCAGAAAGCATGTGAGCACAAATCCAACTTGAGATAAATCAACAGTTGAGACATTTGCAACTGTATCAGAAATTTAACCCTGTAATTAAATGCCAAACAGTGAATGTTAAAATATTTTAATAATTCTCCCAATTGGACTGCCTAATAAACTGCTTGCTTTGGCAGCTGACTGGCCTATCAAGAAAACTCTCAGCGAATTATTTAGCTATCCGGTTACAATAAGCTGAAAAGGAAATGTAATTCTAGTGAAAAGTAGAATAACATAGAGCAGTTGGGAGAATTAAAATGTTCGAACATGCACATCACTAATATAACAGCTGATGAGAGACTTTTCAACACAACTGAAATCTGGGGAAAAAATGAAGCTAAATGTTTATTGAGATGATCTCATTTAAAGGCAATAACCCCTCAAGGTTCAAGATTTAACTTAACAAACCATTAGCAACTCCAGCTCTGAAGCATTATTTCAGCCGAGCTCTCACTGCTCCCAACACACCACAATTGTGCTCCTCTGGGCTGCAAAGCTGTGGCTGGCACAGGACATGGCACAGTGACATGGCACAGTGAAAACACCTGGCTACAGTGTATAAAGATAAGAAATATGTACGGTATGTTCAGTTTTATTTCTGAACTGCTGCTCTGCCTTACAAGGCACAGACCTGCAGACACCACCCAGCACTCTGGTTTTGTAATGATCATGTAAATGGGTGGCAGCAGGAGGCCCTTCAGGTGAGGGGTCTCCATGTACCAGGCAGAGCTGGGGGTACGTGTGAGAGTGTTTTTCTGCTTCTGTGAATAAACTTGTGTGCTGGTGCTGGAGCCTTCCTGGCAGAGGGTGAGGCACAGGCCGGTACTTACAGCAGAGAGCTTTCTGCAGCCTGCGGAGTTTCATGGCAGTCCTGTACGCCGAGAACCTGACGTTGTTCAGGTCAGCTGTAGGGAGGCAAGATCAGAACAAAAGATCAGCTTCACACACCAGAAATAACCAGACTCATGAATACATTGTTATGTTGAACTACAAGACTATACCTGTTGGTTAAAAGAGCAGAGGTGGAAAAAAAAAATTGTTAGAAATTTCACTGAGTTAAAGACCTCAAATCTTGACAACCAACCATCCAAAAAAAAACCCCACTAAGTCCTAAAGTGTTACTTCCTTTTGTTCAAAGGTACTGAACTAAAGAGCACTTGAAAGGACAACATCAGTGACTGCAGCAGTGTCTGGAAATACTGCAGAGCTTTTCACACTGGAGGCACTGTGAGGGACATAAGCTCCTGAAACTCTTCCTTGTTCACCTTGTGCACCAGCCAGGCTGTGTGCAGGCAGCCCCAAGGGAAAACCTATGCCCAGGAAAAAACAAGTGACTCTCAGCTACTGCTAAAACAGAAAACTTATTAAAAATATCCAATTAAACTTCTGTGCTTTCCACTGAAGCAGGCCCCAGCCATGCCCAGAGATGTAGAGCATTTCTGGAGAGAAGCCAGCCCACCCAGCCAGGTGAGTTTCCAGGTCCCCACCTGCAAAATGGCAGGGAGCCAGTGGCTCTGGCAGCGTGGCAGGGAATGGCACCCAGCTGGGGAGACAATGTCTGGCACAACTTTTGCTAAGCTGTCGTCATACATTTAACAAAATAAGGACATCAGCACAAGTCCCCACTGACTACTTTAACCATGGCTTGCAAAACCTCCTGGCCACTGTGGGGACAAAGACACACCAGACCAGAGCACAGAGGCTGGTCCCAAGGGGCACTGCCAGCAGCTGCACTGGGAACTGAAGAGTGGCAGGGGACACACTCGTACACCACAGAGCAGCCACCACCACTGAACAAACAGATGCTCTTGGCCCTGCCACCTACCCAACTCATTCCTGGGCACACACACTCCCGTGCAGCCTAAGGATCATTCCCAAGAGATTGCTTGGCATATTGCAACTTAAGGGTTTTCCAGAACAGAAATACACTGCTTGTGCCAGCCCGTTTCAGCACCTGACAACACTGCTGAATGCATTTAATTTACTGGTGAAACCCATGGAGCCTAAGGAATTACTGATGGGAAAGTGCTTAGAAAATGTAAACTACAACATAGACATGAAAAGAACATTAGAGGAAAACATGCAGTGGCTCAAAATAAAGGTCCCTTTAGCTCAATAAGCTTCCTCTAACCTGACAGATTCTTAGAGAAAGAATATGATGAAAAACAGGGAAAGAAAAGTATTTCCTTGCTGGCATACGAGCTAAGGTGCTGTGAAGCTGTTTGAAATGTGGTAGCTTGGGTATAACTATCCCAACATCATTTATAATGCTGTACAGGTATAGGTAGCAGAGGGAATATAGTCTCAATTACATTAATTTTAATTAAGCTGTTCTGAATGAATAATATGAGGTATGATAATTCAGTAGTTTTGAATACCTTAATAAAAGCTGTAGAACATTTCTGAAACATGTCTTAGAGCAGAATAGGAAGTTTCAGCTTTGTATATAATTTATTTTTCTCTGCACAGTTGCATACACCTTTTTAATGGGCACTTCTATGTATTGTTCCTGCCAGCTCTATCTCTCACCATCATCCTGACAGGTCCTTTATGTGGCGTAGAATACAGTAAGTTAAATAAAGAGAGTTAATTTGTCTTAAATGGAAATTAATAAAGCAGTCTCTCACAAACACACCATGAATTCAATTACATTTTGTACCCTCGCTGCAAATCTGTATTTGTATTCTGTAAAAGAATATTATGGCTAGCATTTGACAAAATGAAGAAGCCTTTCTTAAATTCTCCCTGAGTGTTCTGAAAGAAGCTTATCTATTTATTATTTACATTTTCAGGAATGTGAGTAAATATGTATGCATATTTCAGGCCTCGATCAAGGCAGAAAATACAATCCGTGCAGACATTTAATCCTGGAAGTGCCACAGTTTACATATATTTTCCTGTATATGTAATACACACTGAATTTATCATCAACCTTAACGACACTGCTGCCAAGAAGCATCTGCTCTACATGATGAAGCAGCAATGCCAGGTGCTCATTTTGGAGCCCTGATCTCAGGTTTTGGAAAAGCAGCAGCACCAGTGCTCATTTGGCTCTGCAAGCCAAGGCTGAGCCGTCGCACGGCCACTGCCACCATCACTGCTGTCACCAGGATTAGCCTGCACCTAGTTACTGTCCCTGTGCCAACTGCTCGGCTCTGTCCTCCTTATGCCACCATCTCCACACTTCTGATGGACAGCTGTCTCACCAGATGGTGACAGTCACTAAAGATCACTGGATCTTAATGATTCCACTTTTCCCCTCCCTGTGCCTATGAAACTGTCAGTGGTGCCTTTCCTCCCCTGGGGCCATGGCTGGAACACACGTGTTGCTCTGGGTAGCAAGGGAAGGAGCCCAGGCCCTTCCTAACTGAGTTCAAACCATTTGACTTGCTGGATGAGACCCCATTTAAATGAACCACAGAACACAGGACTGCCAGGGAATGAGCCTTGGCCCTGAGCTAGGGCATGCTGGATGTAAAGCCACCCCTGATAATGAGTGGAGGGACCTCGAGTGAGGAGCACAGAGACTGCCTGCTCACACCCCAGCGTCTCCTGCTGGCAACAGGCACAGGAGGGAGCAAAGGGGCTCAAGCAGCAGCAACCTTCCAGAAGCCTTTGGGAACATCAGTAGTTCTTACCTGTCTGTTTTGGGAAATTGTTTTTGCTTTTTTCCTTCCTGGATCCTAACAGAAAAAAAAAATGTTGCTTTCTCCACCCCCACACTGAAAGAGTTAGGACCCATTAAGCCCGGCTTCCAAAGCTTTTATCATTGCAGAGCAGGTTGAGGAGTTCAGTGCACCAACAAGTATTCCTCCAGCCCTTTCCTCCCACTCCTAGAAAGTATGTACCACCTCATCCTCTGAACAGAGTGATCAGAGGGCTGGAAAGCTCTTGCTGTATTGTGAAACTTTTGCAAGTTGTTAACAATACTCCCTCTTCTTGCTCAGAAGGCAACTCTCAAGCTGTAAACAATGTAAATGCCCAAGAGCATAATCTGTTCATGGTCTGAAACAACGATGCAGTGAAGAGGTCACCTGGCCCCTGGAAAGGAGCCACCAGAAGAAAGGCCATGAGGGAGTATTTGGTGACATATTTACATCTCAGAGCAGAGAGAAATCATCACTTTCCCACCACTCAGCCATGGATGACCCCTCTGTTCAAGTGAATATATATCTTCCTCTATCTAATAACATGATAACAGTGAACAAGAATCAGTGCTTTTATTACAAATGCAGCTTTAATGAAGGGTACTTCAGAGTGCTGATAGGAGTAACTCAAATCAGAAATACTGTGGAAAGATGATAAGATAATTAAATTTTAACATTTTCTGCATAATTCTGCATGTTGAGAGAAATCTCAAAACATAAGGGCTATGTTCTATTTCTACTGTATTCTAGAAATACCTGAAATTACACATGGTAGATCTTTTTGCTAGTGCATAATCAGGCAAAAAAACCCACTCATCTGAGAAGTGGTCAGTGATTCAAACCACCTGCTGGAATGTCTCACTGACTACTGACACAGATCAGTAGTCAAATAAAATCTCGCAGTTTGGGTTTTTTTTTAATTCTCTCTTGCTAAATTCCAGATTTTACACTGGGATATGAAGTACTATATTAAGAGGAAAAACATTCTCATATTCTTGAACTTTCACTACATAAAATAGCTTATAAAATAACTAAAAGCAATAAAGAAAATTAAAATCAGTAAGTTTTATAAAATAACCTATTTAAGAAGAGGTTTTGCATCTATCATGAGGGGACTATTTGTTTTTACTCTTAAGGAGTCACATCTATAAGCCAGACAACAGGATTTAAATAAGTCCCTCCTAGAGCTGCTGCATCTGCTGAGAGTGCTGAGTGACTGGGAGGTTCCATCTGAAATCATCCCATCCTGTAGGACAGAGTCATCCATCCCACTGTGTTTAAAAGCACTGGGATGGGCCAGGCTAGCTCCCACCAAAAGCTGTTAATGCCATTTATCTCTCTCCCAATGTAATCTGAAGGCATCTCATAAACTCCTTTCTACCAGGAAATTACCTTTCCTCTTTACTTTAAAGAGAGGTTTCTTGTTTATATTATTATGAATATTATTATATTGCTTTTTTAGTTATTAAGGGCCAAACACACACCCTTCCCATGGACAGCAATTATCTCAGTGTCTGGACATCATCTAAGTGAAATGAGCAGCTTACATGCTTCAGGTGATATTAACCTGAAATTAACAACTTAATTCTTTTAAAGAAATTAGATGTCATCAGGTCAAATCCTCATCTTCATTTTATAAGATTTACAGTGTTCTGAGGGTTTTTAATCCCCCTGCAAGGACAGAGAATGTGAACCTGTAGTGATGTACCCAGAAACCTGAAAGCCTTACTCAGCCATAGCTTGTGACATGCTCAGACTGCTCATAAATACACTGCCTGGGGATAATCTATTTTGGGAATGACAATGCCTTCCTAACAGATGTTAAAAACTCTACACTGGACAGTCCTGAATAGAAAGCAATTCCTCTACAGCCACTAAACTTTCCATGTTTCATCAGACATCAGCAGCACTCTTGCCTTTCCGAGAAGCTTCAGCTCACATTGTTTCAAACCAGCTGAGATTCCCTGTCTGGCTGGTAAGAATGCTGGGTTTCCTCCTGCTGCCCAAAACCTGTAAATTAATCTTTTAATGGTGCCCTACAGTGACATATATTGCCTCTTCTGGAACTGCAGCTTTAAAATGCAAATGACACAAATGCACAAAGGAAAGAAATTAATCAAGTAAGGCTGCTTAATATCAGCTGAGTCTCAGCCATTGACTTTTATTATAACAATAACTAATGCTATCATCTACACTATTTTGGTAATAAATAACAGTAAACTGTTATTCTATGTACAGCTTAACCACTCTTCACGTTGTACTAGGCCTGAACAGCTGAGTGAAAAAGCCAACAGTGTGTCTGCAAATGAACAAGTGGGAGGTACCCAGGGCACCACAGCACTACTGACTGCATCTAGACCCAGTGGCTGAACACCAGAGCATGTGCCAGCATCCCTGTCATCAGACCAAATGACATGACCTTTGGGAGTTTTAGAATGGAGTGTCTTTTCTTCAGCCTGCAAACACAAAAATGTAAGAAAAGATTTGTCTGTCTGGTTCATCTCATTATGGGATTGAGACATGAGTGGAGTTTGCGGTCAGAAAGTTCAGAAACTTTTATGTACTCTGGTGAGAAGCAATCACACTGGAAAATCCTAAAATAAATAAACTACAAACAACTGCGGGAAATAATAATAAAACGTGTCCATTTCCAAACCAAGAGTGCAGTTACCTTAAGCAAAATGTCCCCATGCTGGCAATATTCTGTAACAGAACAGCCCTTCATTCTCTCTAGAAGAGCCTCCTTCATGCTAATGCACCTGTGCTTTCATTTTCAAGGGATGCCAGGTTAACTGCTACCCCTAAATTCTACCTCTCTGCCACAGTTATATTTACTGTCTGTTAGGTGTGTGCTGCACAGAGCTCAATCACACAGAAAGGGTCTCCTCTACACTGACTACTGGCCAAGGCTGACTGAAGCCAAGCAATCCTATTTCTTGAAATGGGCTTGAAAAGGACATGAGTGAATAATCAACCTTTAAAGAGAGGCCATATGGAAAATCTCACTGGATTACAGTAGAACTCAAATGTCTGATGTGTGCACTAGGCACAGGTCTTACTGGTGCAAACATGGAAAACAGCTGAATATTAATAAAGCTTCATAATAAATACATGGTTTAGTGGTTGCTAATACAAACTGTAATGTCAACCAGGGGCAGTTCAGCCTCTCCAGGCAGCTTTTCAGAAGGACAAATCAAGATACACAAACCGAAGAGGATGAAGCTGGTCAGCCTTGGTCACTGGGAGTCAGAAGCTCACAGGAGAAGCCAGCCACAAGATCAACACAGCAGCTGCTGCTGAAAGCTCAGAGGTGCCTTCCAGCATTCTCCCACCTTGTGTTAAGCAATTCTGACATTTCTTTCATGTAATCCATAGAGAACTGCCCCCCATCCTCTAAATTAAATGGAGAGCTGTCACCAGTGCACTGCAGGATGAGGGTGGTTTTCACCCTCTTGCCTTGCCTCGGTGAATTAGGAATGATAAACAACATTTCTGACTGCATCCTGCTACTGCAATTACTGTTCATGGTGACACTAATGCACCTTGAGGACACTTGTACTGACATGACATGACACAGGAAGGCTGGAGGAGGGGACACTAACAGTATGGCATGACAAGCCAAGTCCTCCTGGGCCATCATAGCAAAGGCTGGAGTCATTCTCAGCTTAAAGGCAAAATACTACTATTCAGAGCTAAGCTGTCTGACATTAAATGTTCACTCTCAGAAGATAATCTGAAAAAATTGAGCAAACTCAGACCACTTTGTGATTCCTGCTCCTTCTGTCTCTGCCCTCATGCAAAGGTCTGTGGTGTCCAAGACAGAGAAACAACACAAATTCCCTTTTCAGTGATGCCCTGGAGTCATGATGAAGGATGAAAAAATTTGTAAGGGGGTGTAAAAGAACAGTGTAAAAAGAGCAGACCTGCTGCAGAGGAACTAATTTTGGAAAGAAAAGCAGCTGGAGCAGTTCTTGATTCTTTGAAGACTTTCAGGAGGAAGTTAGAAGAAAATAGGAGTGGTTCTTAATGGTGTAAATACAAACCAGGGATGTCAGCTTCTGATCCTTTGAAGCTCAATTATAATAATTTTTACTACCTTTCCTATTTCAGCATTTATTTCTTCTCTATGTTCTTAACTTACATGACCCTTTTTAATTTAATCTATACCAACATTTAATTCCTGCTGCCATTTCAATTAAACATGAAACAATTAAATCATTCATTACAGACAGCTTATCATGTACCTTTAAGTAGCCATAATTTAAAGAAGAGTAAAAATTGCTCAAGTTGAGTAAATTTTTCATTAACACTGATAAAATGCTACATTGTTTAAATATTATTTAATAAAATGCTACATTTATTAAATAATAAAGAGCAGTCAGGAACAAGCACCTTAGTGTCATAAAAGGAAAATCTCTACTAGAGAGAACCACGAGTTGGAAATTTTCGATACACAAATATAATTTCAATCAAGTATTTAACAAGTATCTTTATAACCAGCTATGTTTTAGCAAATGAGCTCCAAGAGAATTTGAGAATACTTCCTTCATAGGCAGAGTATTGTATAATTTCTTCCCATAGATTCTTCCTCCTGTCTCTGATGCAGTCCCAACTGAAGGGGTTACAGGACGGTGCACAGCACATTGCTACCTCCTTTTAGTAGTACTAAAAGTACTCCCAAGTAATTTAGCTTCATTTTTATTAATACCTAGACCTCCAAAGATAGAAAACTTGAAATTCACCAATTTAGCAAAATGTAATGCAACAATTTGGAGGGGTGTGAATTGGATATGTGAAGTTTAATATTACTCTTCTTTCTTGGAGAAGCGTCTCTTGCATCTTGGAGGCAGGCAAGAAATGTAACCCTGTGCCAGGATGCACCTTCCTCATTCACTTGTAAAAAATTAAGCTTTCAGTAATTTGTAAGAATTTAAATCAGACATAATCATCCTGCAGCAAATTACTGGCATGTATAGAGAGCTACATCACACAGCACAATTATTCCACACTGGATAAGTGTAGAAGTTGGAAAATGGAAATGAAAATTCTTGACAGCATTGATGTACTTGGTCCCACTTTTCTGCATTTACCCGCTTGCCAAATTCATGCCTTCTACCAGATTTTTAAAAAGGCATACATACTAAGCTCTTTACTAGCTTCTTTATATGAATTAGAAACAAAATTGGGATTCTAATGGAGGGTAAAATAATAAGATATAATGAGTATGCAATACAAAATCTACTTTAATAACATCTTCTCAGATAATATATTACTGAACAGTCTGAAAAGACTTCAAACATCCCATTATTACCATTTTGACCCGAGGCAAAGCAAAGCACTGAAAATACTTCAAGGGTTCTGTTCAAGACTAAACGGGTTATACTTGTTTTATGCAGTTTGTGTGAGAGCTAGGCAATGGTGATTACACTCAGTTCAGAAATAAAATAAATTGGTAGGTTATTCAGGAGCACTTTCATCAAAGCTTCACCCATGTGGCAGGACACAAAGAGTCACCTTGTCTAGTCTCTTTTGTACACATAAATGAACACCTCAGTTTACTCATAAAAATATAAATTATACATACTTGTTTAAAATCAGTATTTCTTTCACATTAATTCTTTCACATTAATTTTGGTCTCAGCTCCAAAAGAAACAGAACAGCCCAGATAAAGGACTGCTTTTTTGGAGATTTAATGCTCCTGAAAAGGAAAGCAGCAGGAGAAAAAGAAAGTTCACAAGTAAGTAAGAAACAAAATCTGCCTGAACATGTTCCTTCTTTGTGCAGTAAAAAATAAGGCTGTCTTAAACTCCTGACATTTGGGTGATACTCACAGTGATAAAATTCAGTTAAACTAAATGCAAACTGACTTCAGCAGTCACACATCTTCTGAACTGCTGACCTGAATCTATCAGGACACTTTTCTCCCTTATTACCTTTTCAGTTCTTGGTATTTAAGAGTACTCTGGCTGAAACAGGGACTATAAGAAGAAAAGCAGTTGCAAGAGGACTTTAGGTCTGAGCAACAACAGTATCAGCAATGCCACACAATCTGTGGATCAAAGGCAGCTGAGGAGTCAGAGTGCAGTTCAATTAACAGGCAACTATTTGAAGACCTACCTGTATTAAAGGAATGTCTGCAAGTGCAATTACCATTTGTCCTGAAACTTTTAAATCACTCACTTTAAGAGCAGAAATATGAAGGAGACACATGGGGCAATACGTTGTAATTAAATGTCAAGTCCCTACTTGTCTGCTTTTGCATTTGGCTAGCCTGAATTTACACATTTTATATCCCTTTTTGGCATACAAAGCTGCATTCTGGTTAATTTTTAAACCAACTGCTGCCACACTGCTAATACTATAAGGAAAAAAAATCACACTGCGTCGTTTCATTTTATATCACTTTTCTAAAATATTTTTAGCATGCTTGAACTGCAGAGCACCATAGAGATACCTGAGTTTGCTTGAAATAGATTACACTGGCATAATTAGACTGTTTTCAGCAGCTAAACTAGAGTTTAGCAGGTGGTAATTTAAGCTATTTTTCACCATGGCAAATAAGCCTGCACACAATGCTAGATCTGACAGTCCTAGTGCTCAAGCTGGTTTATGTACATGTGCTGTACAAATGTAACCTCCTTTATGAATGCAGCATATTTACTGATATTTCTTTCAGCAAAATAGCTTAATTTTTATTATACCCTCTATTATTTATTAACACAACCATTAAAATCAAAGAGTTAGCTATTAAATGGCCTGCCAAGCAGCCTACACTAGAGCATAGATTAACCTATTTTATCTTGTAGATGTGCTTCTGTTAATAAATTCCAAAGCTCCTAAAAAATGGAAAAAAACCCTCCACCAGAGAGGCACATCTGAAGTCATAATAAGCATGCAATTTGGGTATTGAAAATGACATCATGACAGCTGCTATGCCTTCTAAGTATTGAAAGTGCTTTAAAAATAAAGCAGTGGTAACACAGTTTGGCAAATTGCTTCAACTGACTTCCCACCATCCAAAAGTCAACATTAACAGCAGCTTGGTTTGATTTTTTTCATGTGCCTTTTGTAAAGCAGATTAGACAGTGAAAAGATTCAGGATTATTTTTTTCTAACTTCTGTTCCAGTCTTTCAGCAAAGAGATTGTAACAATACACCCAAATTACTTTATAAACCCAGTGTACATTCCAAATGTGTTAAATGAAATAAATTTCTTTTCTACTGCATGTTTGAAATGTGTGCCTTTTGAATTTCCCTTGCAGAAAATGTTAACATTGGTGAAAGCTCTGCCTCTCTCTTTCACTTAATTTTGGTTTGCTTCCTCTGGAAATCTTTGCTTTAGCAAATCATTCAGTTGAAAGAAAAAAAATAAAATAAAAGCACCAAACATCTGGTAGAGATGCCTTACCTAATGACTGGTAAAGCTCAGTCATCTTGGGATGATCCCAGCAGGTCGTTTGCGTCTCATGGCTACAACACAAAACATGAAAGTTAGTAAAGAGAATTTCTCTCTCCATCTCACAGCAGAGATGCTGCACATCAGAGCACAGTGCCAGATCTGTGCCCACAGCTTGGGCTGCCCTGGCAGGGGGCTCAGCAGTGCCACGCATGCCTTCCTTCAATGAGGGGCATTAACCTAGAGTGCTTTATTCAGGCAAGAAATCATGAAATAAAATTAAAATGTAATTAGTACTAATTAAAAAAACAGCAAGTATGTCAATGTTTTGAAGAATTTGCAAGCCATCAATTCTTAAGAACTCATTGCTTTGTACCTGTCATTCTCCAGTTGCTCCAAGCTAGAGGACAGACATTTCAGAGGGTTTAGTTCTTAAAGAGTTTCTGGAAACTCTGACCAGACACCGAGATCCATATTTGACTTCCTTTCCCCTACATGCTCTCTCAACCCTTTCCCATGAAGTAGTAAGAACCACCCAATGTAGTGGGTCCAATCCTTCCTTAGCACACCTGTGCCAAAATCCCTGAGCCACAACCTTCTGATCCATCACAGCTTACACCACTTCCCAGGGCAATGTTGCACCCCGTAGTGACAATCTCTTCTAGCAAAGACTCCTGGCTGCTCTGCTTGTTTCCAGGGACTCCCAGGCCCTTTCCCTGGCCCTGGAGGTCCCTGTGCAATGTCAGGCAGCAGAGCTGTTGGGAAGCCAGGGAAAAGCTGAAGCGGGGTTATGAAATGCTGCAGTATGACCAGAATGTCAATTGGAGAGTGTCTGCATTGAGGTCAGCAGCCTCCAGCTTTGCAACACAACGTGTTGCCGAAGGACAGGCAGCGTGAGAAAGTCAGCAGAGTGAAGTGTTAGTGGATGTAGTAGCAACTCATGTCTCCTAAGGTTATACTTTTGGAGTTTGATTTTAATGACAGTATAGCTAACATGATTATATTTTCATTAACATAGAAGGCTTGAAAGAAAATTCTCCCTATCTTTCCTGTAGCCAATAAAGTTCCGTTCAATTCAAACAGAATTCAACTGTATTGAGAGACAACTGTGAGTCTCCATGAAAAAAAATAAATATATGGAACATGTATGTAGCATACCATTACTAGCAAATACATTTGCCATTTCTGTACTTAAAAGCAGACATACAGGCTTAAACACACACATCATTCTGGAGAACACATGCAGAAGAACAGGCCCTGACCCACAGCACTGCAGAGCCCCTGGAGCACACAGCTTCCAGCTCCAGGAGACCAAACCACCACCCAGCAGCACCTGTGGGCTGCACTGTGCCCTGGAACATTGACACAACAAGGTTGTTTTAGAGAACAAGCAGTCCTTGAGTTCTCATTTTGAGGCACTGATGTTCCCAAGTGCACATTTACCCTTCATAGACTAAGAAGAGGTAAAACTTCCAATGCATCACTTCAACACCACCTCTACTCAAGGAAAAAGAAAGTTGTGCCGGGTTTTTTTAGCACAATTTAATTTTGGCCTTAAAAGACAGGCTATTTATTTGATTCCAGTGAATACTTACTGCCCCAGTAACCTCTATATGTTCAGCAGCTTACTATATATAATATTTCCAGATTTTGCTCTGTAACTACAAGAAAGAATGAAAGGGATCACAAGCACTAAGCATAAGAAAAAAACCTCTACTGTAGAGCTGCCCTAATTGAGCACAGGGTTTCAAACAAGCCCTGTCTCAGTATTCCCAACCCTTCTCAATTCGTGCAGTGGCTGAAGGCAGTGAAAATGGGAGAAGAACACCACAAGAGTAAACCAGTCTTGTACTTTGCTCTGTTAAAAACGAATCCTGCAAAGGGAGGTGGATGCAATTGTATTCAGAAATATCAGCCTGGTCTGGGCTTTTTTTTTTTTTTTTTTGGTTGCTTGGTTTTTGTTCCCAGAAACTGGGTAGCTTCAAGTGAAAGCCTGTGGATCTGGGCCACCTGCATCTGAGCTCCTGCATTTCCCATCCTGCTTGGATCGAGCAGGTTCCGCAGGGAGAACGTAACACCAGAACTTTTCATCACACCCAGGTATAAAGCGTATTTTTGATAAAAAACAGAAACAGCTTCATCCCTAAAACCTCAACTGTGAGAAGCCTCTTCTGATATAGCAGCACGCCAAAGGAAAAAAAGATGGAAATGCATTCATGGCAGAAAACCCCATAGCCAGAAATGTCACGATTCAGGTGAGCAGCTGCAGACCCAGACAAACATTCACACCTACAGACCAGGGGCTGCAGCTTGTTTGCACCCAATGTCAGTCCCAGATCAACAGTCCCCCATGCATGAGCTTGGCCAGCCTGGCTTGCCTCCCCACAGGCAGATAGCCCCAGAAGTGGGGAGTATCTGAACAGGAACTGTATCATGGTTTGCAGGCTGAATCACACAGCAAAAACAAGAAAAAGAATTTATGTGAACAGCTACAAGAAGCCTCTGAAAATAACCTCCTTGAAAAAACCTGTATGAAATTAATTTGGTAGCCCCAAATAGTTCTAAGGACAAACTAAATAATTTCAGACTCCATAGCTGTCAACCTGACAGCCTTCAGAGAAACTGATGCCTCACGAAAACATTTAAAAACCATTAGATATCTGGTAAAGGTGAATATACATGGGATTATGGACATATCCTGTGCTTGTGCTGGATAGAAGAACAAAAGGATCATCTTCATGTGAAAAACTAGTATCAAAAATCAAAGTTATACCAATAAGTAATTTACTGTATTTTTTATTTTAATTTTTTATTATAAGGCCTAATCATGTATCAGTGAGTTTAGCATGTACGGTTTAATCTTATGAAATTTACTAATGCTGAAAATACACAACTGCTTTTTTAAGACCTTGCAAATAAAATTTTCTTTGCCAAAGAAACACTGGACTCCAACTGGTTTCAGATATTTTTAATACCAGTAACCCTAAACCTCTACTCAGCATGGTTTTCTTTCATAGTATAAGATAAATTATCACGGGAAATGCACATTTTGTAAAGAATGATTTAATTTGCTTCATGTTCAAGTAACAAAGACTGAATTCGCAGGGCTGGTACATTTCCCCTTTTGCTTTAATTTGAAACTTTGTTGCAACTTAGAGGAAATATTCTTTTTGTAAGACCATGAAAGCCAAGCCAGTGGAGCCCCTAACTCTTGCCCCAGCAGTGAGCATCCATGGGGCAGAGTGCTGGATCCCACCCTTGGCAAAGAGCACCCAGCTCCCACCTGGAACCAGCCCCAGCTCTCAGCACCCCTCTGCGCTCCTGCAGGAGCAAGGAAAGGCTTGGAGGGAAACTGTGGAGGTTGAGTGGCCGCACGGAGCCAGGGCAGACTTTGCTGGTACTTTACATGCAGAACACAAGAAGGCTGCAGAGATTCTGCTTCAGCGAAAAGGCGTTCGCCTCTCAACATCTTCAGCTCGGGAAATTATCAACTATTCTGCACACAAGGGCAGCTCCAGGAAAGGTTAGATTCCATCAAGACTATTCTTCCTAAGCCTCTTTGCCATTTTCAAAGGCCATTTAATTGTGAGCTCTGGGGTTGGACCGGTGGGGGAGGATTTGTGTGTATGCCCTTATTGTGAGCACCGTCTGAAGTGAAATGCCAGCTCAGCACTTTCAGGCAGCCTCAACCACACTTGGGAATGCTGTAGCATCCTTAATAGATCTGCAGCAAAGTGTTTGCCAGAGTTTCAAACTCTGGTGGAACAAGGCCCTTTACAGCCTGCAAGTCAGAAAGACGTCAGAAGTGTAGTCTGAGTCCTCTTGACTAGCAGCAGCTGAAGCAGAGTGAGAATATGTGCAGAAATAAGTACTCAAAATGCTTTTCCAACAAACCACCAACACAAAAAGACATTGGCACACACAGCCAGCAGTTTTGCAATATTGCACATGCTCAGAGGATATATTTTTTCAATTTGGCTCTACATTTAGGTCAACTAAATTGATCACTAGCTTTTAAATCACAGGCATTCTGAAACAAATAAAAATGTAAGTGCACTCACTTGGCTTATTTTCCTCTTTCTCACCTGACCTGAGCTGCAAAAGTGGAAAGGAAATTAAAACCAGGCCTAAAAAGAAGATGAGCAGCAATGGCTAGTGGTGACACCTTGGTGCAAGTGTGACTGGCACGCTAAACACACTGATAATTTGGTGGGATGAAAGCATAATCTTCACTTGATACATCCTTTGGGAACCACAGGACCACTTCATTAAAGGATGATTATATTATATTAGCAAGGATAATTTTTATGTAGGGAATTCTGTCACACTATGCCTGTGTGAACTCTGTTTCTGCCAACAGCAGAGAGATTTGTCTCTCATCACTGTCAGCAGAGCCAACAACACACAGGACTGGAAACCTGAAATCAAGAGACGATATCCTAACAGACACACTGGAATTACAGTTCCCTTGTTATGACTTGATCAGTCTGGACAAAATACAGTCATTTTTTCTTCATTCTTTTTATATTACTTCTGAGCAGCAGGAGGAATTGAAAGCAACGCTCCCCCACACCCAAATTCTTGCACAAATCCTCCCCCCACATTCCTGCACCAGCCACACTGTAACATTCACCAATCTTTTAACTGTTTTTGATTGCATCTCTTCTCCCTCACCCTTAAAAAAAAAAAAAAAAAAGAAAAAAGTGTATTCACTGCTCAGCTCCAGAGCAGAATTTCAGGTTGCAACTGCAGAGTCCTTTTTAAACTCTTACAGCTCACTTCACTGGTGATACCAGAGCCAGCTCTGCTGCACTTCTCCCCACACCCTTCATTAGCAAATGCGACATGAACAACATGTGTAAATGCATAGATGTGCACAGAATAAAAAATTCTATCTCATAGCAATAGTCACATATACTCACAAAAAAGTGCCAAAATTATAGTGGCATTGTACAAAGCTCTGAACTAATCTCGTTTCAAACAACATGATTTACAACACTTCTCACCTTCTGTTTTTACGATGAATCAAATGTTACTCCAACCACCCTTTGACTGTTGTCAAAAAGCCAAAGTAAACATGATAGTTGTTTGGATTTTACTAAACAAACCTAAATGCAACTGAAAGAGGTTTTATGAATAGACACTACCTCTCATTTAAAAGAAAAATGTTTTCAACGGAAGATGACAGTGATTGCAAAGAAAGACTTAATATTTCTCTTTCTACAGTGCTTCATTAATTCCCAAGCTAAAACAAGTTAGTGCTATGGAAAGTATTAGCAATGTAAAAAGGTGGCACTCCTTTGTGCTTTACAAAGAACTACTGTTTTCATCTGTAAATCTAGAGACTACTGATCTGTGCAGAGATTACTTCTGTTTAAGCCAAGGATCAGCGTCTCTTCAGCAGGAATTTGACTTTAGCCTGTTTTATTGGCTTTTGCAAGATTTATCAGACTGCTGAAGGCAGGCACCAATACATATTAAAGTTTCTTGCCGATACTGGAAATGAAAAATAGGAGAAGGGCCAAATATCAGCTGTCAAGTACTGAATAGTAACCCTTCTTTTCTCCCGTTGATGTTAAACATTTGTCTGCTCTGTCAGGGGAAAAGATTCCCGCTCAGTGGCTTGGTTTGGGTGAGCCTTGCACCCCCAGCTTGTCACTCTCGGCTGATCTGTTTGCTTTCCAAAGCCTCTCCTCTCCACTTCTGCCAAAGCAATTTCACTGCAGGGTCTTGTCAAATCCAGGCTTAGACAAGCGATGGCCTTGAACAATTCCTTAGTGCTAAAAAGGTCAAAGATCCCCGATATCACCAGGTTCCTCGTTTCCCCAGCTCTGCACACACACGCCTGCAAAAACCACCTCTCTGCCCAACTCCTGTGCAAGACACCTCCGGTGTCTCAGGCTGCAAGATGTTTTACAGCAGCTATTAAAAGGCAATATAAGGTGCCATATAGCAACAAGAAATACAGCACTTGCAGTGCAACCGCCCGGAGGGAATCCCCTCCCAGCCTCTTCTACCTATTAACTTGAAAGATTACTTCTAAGCATGAAATTACCAGGGGGAAGAAGCCATACACCCCCGAGCAGGTTCGCTTTCAGGAATTCCTCTGAAGTTCACGCCCGGCCCGAGCGGCCCCACAGGCGATGTTCAGCGCAGGTGACGCCGTGCAGCACCGCGCTACCCCCAGAAGCTGCGGAGCAACGGGGCGAGCCCCGCGCATCGCGCACCTCCGGCACCAACGCGGTTCCCTGCCGCGGCTTCTCCCCTCGCCAGCCCGCACGGGCACCGGTACAGGAACAGGCACCGGTATAGGCACAGGTACAGGCACCGGCACAGATACAAGCACAGGTACAGGTACAGGCACCGGCACAGGTAGTGCCACGCGTGCGTGCCGCTCACACCGCCATCTCCTACGTGTGCCAACGGGGCGCATCCAGCGCCCAACTACGGCCTCGGGAACGGGGAAAAGGCGCCGAACCAAACGCCCTTTTAAGTTGCCAGAAGAAACCGAGCGGCAAGTTGCGATTTCCCGTGTAAGCGATGACAGGTACGGCCGCCCGCCCGGCGCAGACGGCGGCCGGCCACGCCGCTCGCTGCCGCCGCCGCGGAGCGCGGGATGGCCCCGGGCCGCGCCCCCGCCCGCCCCCGCCGGCACCTGCCGCCCGCGCCCCGCATCGCCCTTACCCACGGAGCTGCTCCCTCATGGCGGCGGCGGATCGGCGGCGCCGCGGAGGCAGAAACAGCGCGTCCGCCCAGCCCAGCCGCTCAGCGCCACTGCGGCCGCCCCGCCGGCAGGGAGGGACGGCGGCAGTGAGGGAGGGATGGAGGGAAAGGCAGAGGGAGAGGGAGGGAGGAGGAGGTGGCGCTGCCCGCCCCGCCCCGCTCCCGCCCGGCGGCGGTGCCGGCGCTGCCCGCCCTCAGCTCCGAGCCTCCCCCTCATCCCGGCTGCGGGGCGGCTGAGGGCATCTCGCCCCTCCCCGGTCTCCCCGGTGTTGTGCAGCTATTCTGAAGGAAGCCCTCGGGGCTTCCTTTGATTTCCTTTTAATTTTTTGGGTGTTCTTTGCCCTGGCGCTGGCCGGCCGGCCAGAGAGTGGCGTGTGCTGAGAGGCGGCAAATCAGTTCGTCTTCAGCGGGCTTGGGAAGAAAACTTAGCTAAAATATGCACCGAATCTAGATTTGAAATGGGCCTTAACCTGGACTTTTTTTTTTTTTTTCCTCTCAGCGTTTAATTTTGGTGCTTAAAATGCTGAGTGGTTTATTCATGAGTGAAATCAGGTAATTTCATTTCTAAGGGCTTGCCTTGGCCCTGCAGGGAAGGAAGGGTGAGCTTCTCCCCTGGATCTGTCAGCGCAGAGGAAATAGTTCCGCTCACGCCGAGTTACTGTTGCGATGTTTCTTCGAATTAATTCCTACGCAATGTGCATTACACAAACTATGCATTACAAAAAGCCAACAATCTCCTTTTGGTGTCACAAGCACTTCAAATCAGCTTGGCCAGTCTCGCCTAATGAAGGCTCCCAGTCCTTCCCATAACCAAGTAGTTTTTCAAGCCTTGCATATTGTGATTTCCTGGTAAAGCCACCCCAAAACCAATGTCTTTCAAGTCAGATTCATAGAGTGGTTTTGGTTGGAAGGGGCCTTAAAGAGTATATCTAGTTCCACCTTCCCTGCCACCTAGACCAGGTTGCTTAAGTCCCCATCCAGCCTGGATCACTTCCAGGGATGAGGAATCTCCAACTTCTCTGGCAACCTGTTCCAGTGTGTCACCACCCTCACAGTAAAGAATTTCTACTTAATATCAAATCTAAATCTATTCTCTACCTTTCAAATGTACAAAAGAATCTCCCTGTTTTTACACTGGGAAGATGCACACCAAGAAGCATGGAAAATTCATCCCACTCCTGTTACATGGATGTCAGTAGGCATTGAAGTTGGAGGGTGTTAGCCTAAGCATCAGGAAATTTAGGGCTCCCCTTAATGCTCTAGGTAGTTGGATTATCTGATTTTAAGAAAAATTCAACAAGCAGTTCAAGTAAAGCCCACAGGGTTTGTTTTTTTTTTCCTAGAAGCATTAATGTGAGAGATGCTCAAGGTTCAACCCCTCAGGCCCTCAAATATAAAAATTATTAGAATTAAATGCTAAATTCTCATTGTTTCTAGATGATTTAGGTTGTTCTAACAGATCTAACTCACCGTTTTCAGTAACCTTGTACATGTAATATTACCCCAATATGGAAAGAAAAGAGAGGAATCATTTTTCTGCAAACATAAATTGCCATGTAAAAACTCATTAGACTGTGAATTTTCCATTTCATTTAGTGGACCTGGTATTGCATCAATTGCTCTGACTGTGTCTTAGTTTTGACATGAAACATGAATAAACTGGCTGAAGGTTGTCAATTGTGTTGTATCAGCAGCCTCACATTTTTGCATTTTAGTCGAGTTTTAAGAAGTGACAAAACTCTCCTTAAAACATGATGATTTTTATTCTAGCTGGGAGGAACCTCAGGGTTCCCTACAAGGAGAGAGCAGCTGCTCGTGTCATACAAAGGGAGGGGCAGCCAGAGGCCAGGCGTTTCACAGCAGAAGTGGTTTGTTTTCCTTCAGAATCATCTAGCACTGATTCCCTGATACACATTCCTTCAATTTCCACTGCTTCTGGAGCTTCCTGGCCTGCCTTAACAGAAGCTTGATGCTTCTATTATCATGCTGGTCTTCTTTCCCATACAATAGTGCCAAGTAATAAGAATTTAAAAACCGGTCTGAATTTCTCATACTTTGCATAATCTTCTTTCTCCTTGAGTTACAATTAAAGCATTGTATTCAATTAGACTCACAGCAGGTGAAAACCCCAATTAGTGAATCCATTTTCTTGGCTCTTTTTCCCTACCTTACACCCACACATCACTTTTTTTTTTTTTTTTTTTTTTACAATAAAGGGTAACTCTGAGTCATTCTCCAATTGAAAAGCAAATTAACCCTTTGATCTCCCAACTCAAACTATTACTCACTCATGAACATCCAGGGCAAAACAAGAATGTTGAAGGATTAAGGGATTAAGGCCTATTGACTTTATAAATTGATTTTTATAAAAAAATCTATTTAATGTAGTTCTGATTGTTGTCTCCAAATTCACCAAAGCTTTTAGCTATTTTGATTGACCTGAAAATTATATTTTTGCTGTATAATGTGCACAAGTAATACCACTCTTACTCCAAATTACTTTTAAACTACCCATAATTTATTACATAAATATATTTTGTTTGCAGTTCAAATGGCTGCTGTCTTTGGCATTTGTAACTGAAGCCAATTTTTATGCCATAGTTAATTTTAAGCCATTTATTTGATAAAAGATAGTCACCTCCCTATAAATAATAAAACAGGATTACAGAGTAAGCAGAGTTTTAATTCCCTGTGGTGCTTTTCTAATGCAAGGGCTACTCAGTCAACTTGTGCACTATATAGAGACTTTGATCAGAAGAAGAGCAGTGTTTATTTCTCCTACATTGTTCTTTTGTCCTGGGCTGTATCTAATCAATGTATCTATGTTTTCAACATTTAATAACACCAGGTGCTTAAAGGGAAATCATGGCTGCCTAAAAAATGAGGGATGATATTTAGAAGTGGTCTTATTACCCCAAAACTCTTTCAGGAAAAAAGAAAAATAAAAAAAAAGACTTGTATTTGTAGTCAGTCTGACTGCATTGCTCACTGTTCAAAGGGTCACTGGAATTTCTGCATTTAAGAAAGCAAATTTTTCTGTTTTAATAATTCTTCTCAGAATGTTATCTCTTTTTGATGGAGAGCCAGACTCATGTACACATTAAAACTAATTATATGAACATAAATTAATTGATTCCTAAGCATTAACAGTTGAGTTTAAAATCTTTGTAAATTTTATGTACCAGATTATCATCATCACTCCATGTTACAGACAGATGTGGAAACACAATTGCAGGAATGGGCTGGGACTTGCCTAAAACTAAGGCAGACATTAAAGGTACAAGTTTGTTTGTAACTTTAGCATTTTACGAGCTAGGAAACTAAAGGGACATTTCTTTAATTGTACTGTCATTGAAGGTGAAGATATAACATTTTCCTACTAGCTAAGTCTTGCTTCCAGAGCTCTCTGAAGTGTGTAGCCTCCTTGTAAGTGTGGTTTTACCATTTCTCAGTTATCTGGACAGTGGATTAGTTTCCTTTGCATTTGAGAAGATATTGTGGTGCCCTGTGTTGTGGGCTAATTTGTTACACTGTTTGAGTCTATTTTCTTTTTCTTGGTAGAAATAAATGCTAAAAATCAATTAGGATGACACAATGGCACTTTCCTGGTTCATGTGTCTTAAATATGCTGCAAGGGCTGACACCTCCATGGTGTCTGAGCAATTGTTTATAGCTCTCTCAGAAAAGCCAAGAAGAGAATGCTGGTTTTGGATGCTGCTAATTTTTGATTTTTTGTTTGTTTGTTTGTGGTTTTGTTTTGGATTTTGCCTTTTTGCACATTACCACTTAAAACACTTTAAAATATTGTAAATGCAACAAAGAAAATAGTTTTGAAATGCTCCATTCATTTTCCCCAGCACTGCACTGTAAATTAAAGAACTAGTAAAACATTCAGAGCTCAGTATACTTTAAATCAATCATTTACACCATAGGTACTGGGGAAGGAGCAGCCTACCACTCCCTGTCCAGAGGGAGACCCAAACTCTATCCCACATGAAGGATCACAAGCTGGTGCTTCTTCTTACCCAGGGCTCATTCTCTGCACTCTAAGGCAGGAAACTGGCAAATGGAGCTCACACAAATTTTTTTTCACTGAGATATTCTTGGAATAGACAGAGGAGGATGTATCCTCTGTTTTATTTTATTTATTTTTTAAATTTTAAAATTAATTCTGCAGTAAATATTACAGAGCTTGCAGCAATATAATGCCTAGTATGGAAAGTGTTGGTACCTGGCACGTGTGGCAGGAACACTTCTGTTCCTGCTGAATGCACAGCAGCACAGCTTTCACATTCCTTTGGGCTGTGCTTTTACTATAGTAAGGACAACTGATTAAAAGTGAAATCTTAGTCACCCTACAAGATGGGTACAGTGGAGCCTCAGGAGCAGCCTGTGTGTGCCTTATGTTGCACCACACTGCATGCTGTTGCTGAAAGGTGAATGAGAGGGTGCCTGTCATTTTGAATATATTAAATATTTGTATGAATTCCAGCCTGATGAGATCCTGGAAAGGAAAATTTCTAGAGGCTACATTCATTTTTTAAGGTGATAGTGACAGTGGCAGAGTGTTCAGTCTCTACTGCTACCTTGAAAAGAGGAGCAGAGTGGGACTGAGGTTGGGTGTGATTGCACACATTGCTGGAAGGGGTGGAAAGCACATCCTGATCCCACCAGTGCCATGAGCTCTTCAGGTAAGCTCCTGTAAAGAGCAAAAGCTTTCTTCTCCCTTCCATAAAAAACCACAGCAAAGAAAGGAAATTAAAGAAGGAGTAACCCTTACTCTTCTGGGACAGAGATGAACTGGAGTGTGAATAGTCCCAAAAACAGGAGATCGAGAAGCAAAATGCTGACATAATGCTAGAAAACTAAAAGTAGTAAAACTCCTTCTGAGGTAAGGCTTTTGGAAAGCTAAGAGGAGAAAAAAACCCCTATATATATATATATTAAAAAAGAGGACTTAAAATCTGCCAACTGGAAACTTAGGTCAAACAAAATTGCCTGCTGATCTTTACAATGCACAAATAAGACTTGAAAAACTATAATTAGACCATAGTAAATTCTTGGTTTGAGGAATCTGTGTTGGCAAAATGAATGGTTATCATTATAGGGAGTAGGGTTGAGAAAAAAATGCAGACTAATAAGGATAAATTAAACAAAGCAGCAAAGACAAACTCCATTTCTTTCTTTTCTTTGCATGCCCAGTTGGAAATAAATGATTGTTTTGCCTCCTGGAGGGATTAAAATAAGAAGGATTTCATAAACTCTCTCACTCACTGGCGCTCTTTTCACCTCAAAATCTTTTTTTCTATGCATAAAATTATGTGTTGCAAACACAAAAGCTGGCTTACAAAATCCTTAACTTCTCTACTGTTTCCTATCAATCTCCATATCAAGAAACTCTATATCTTGCAGTCCTCCTTCACTCAGGACCAGAAAATCTGATCCCAGCTTCTGCTCACCCTGCATTCCCAATCCCTGACAAGCTGCCCCCTCTTCCAAAGGCTTCCAAAGATATTAAAGGAGAAGAATGCCTTCTTTTTTGTACTAATTTACTTTTTGGTTGTGTTGCATTCCATAATATACATATTTTTGACATTATTAAATCTATTTTTTGTGAATAATATAATTTAAACAGATTTTTTTTTCTTACATTGAGGACTTTCTTTCAAAATCATATTGAAAAGAAAATACTCCTTTGGGGAAAAAGACACTGAGATCATGCTTGAAGATTATTTGCTGGGATGGTAAGGCTGCAGTTAGGTAGTAAAAGAAGAGAACAATGAAATAGATTGCATTTTATGACAGCTGTACACAGACAAGTTCCCAGTCAGACCACTTGTTGGGCAGATTTTGCACCTTTGAATTAATGCATTCACGTTTTGCTGTCTGTATTCTGCCTTTGCAGATGCTTTGCTGTGTTCTCACAGAAACTTGTAGTTTCTCTTGCTTTGCAATATTTGTTGAACCTGTCCTAACTACCATGTTGTTTCATCAGTAATATACAGCACATAATATATAATTCAAACTCAAGAGGCCCTGTTATTTTTATGTACACACTAGGCTTCTTCATCCTCTTCCCAGAGATGTTGAGGCTGTTGACCTTAGCAAAGATCAGTTTGAGATTCAGTCATAACCTTTTCCCTTGATTGGGCCATACAGAGCCTTAATGTGAGAAAGGGATGGCTCTCCCTTCCTGGTAAATCACATTGGCAGAGTTTCTAAACTAGGCAGATTTAGCTTCTCCCACTATTCTGGTGTAAGATGAGCAAAGCTTAGTCCTGCATGGCAAGACTGCTTTGCTCTCCCTTCCTAAATGTCTTATGTGGGGATCCAGAGAGCAGAGCACTGGACCTGGGGAAGGATCAGCCTAGAGAAGTTGATGGCAGAGGAGGCAGCTCCACCTAACTGGCCTCACCAGTAATTCCATCCAGGATAACTTTCATCTGATCCAGGTGACATTTCTCATAATTTATTTGCATAGAAATGCAGCTTCAGGTTCAGGGTTGAGCAACTACTCCCAACCTGAGGTGAGCAAGAAAAAAAATCTGGAAAGCAAAAGCTTAATATATGCCATTTCTGAAATTGAACTTTTTATTTCATTTCTAAACAATATCCTGTGAAAAAATATACTTTAGCTAGAAAATGAGACAATTGTTCATACAGCTCTGGCAGCACCCTGTAATGGCAAGTGGCAACAATATCATCTTGTCTGTGCCAAAGACTGAAAAATCAGTGTTTCTATACAGGCATTTGAAGCAACTACAGGCACACAGATGCCTACATTAACTGGGGCTTCCAGAGACAGAAGCTGTAATGGAGCCATTTCCTAGGGCACAGATATTATTTTATCCTAATTGAATCTAAAAGTATGTTAGCACTTAAACCCTTCAGTAATGAGGGATATAAAGGAATTTTGAGGTAAGATAAAAATTATTTCTTAGTAAGTGGATTTCATTGATGAAAAGGATTTAATTTAAGTATCTTGTGGCAAGTCCAAGCATTTATGCTTTAGCACATGCTCCACATAATTCCAGACAGCTTCTGCACCTTCCATTTACTTAACTATACTGTGATTCTGCCTACAAAGCAGTGCTCCCAGCTTTTACACTTAGAGATCTTTGTGTAGCTCCTCCTATCCCCAGCACAGTAGCTAGCAGTTAATTCAGGGAAGAATCCTGTGGGTGCCAGCTGATAGGAAAAAGTTTTGCTAAACCTCATTGCACATTTTAAACTTCATCCTTATCAAAGCCTAATAATAGTATTTAGGGGAACTCAATGTCTAGGTGCACTTTCAGTATTTCAAGTGTTACAGCTGAGCCAAACGCCTCACAGTGCATCTCAGCAAGGTCTCAAATAGCTTGCAATTCTACTGGCATACTTTCATTCAGTTCTCTGATCTCAGTTATTTAACAGAAAATGGAATCTCTTAGGGAAACAATAAACATGCAAAACGATGATTTCCTTTCTCACAACACAGCTAAATTTCACTGTGAAAAATTTGCAGTGAAAATCAGAAATGCCTTGTCTGCCCAAAGAGCAGACATCAAAGAGCCTTGACATTTATGATCAAAGGTACACAGATGAATTCAAGGACCTTCCATAGTCCAGTATCGAATCAGGAA
The DNA here is from genome assembly GCA_020466415.1 of Ammodramus savannarum pratensis. Lineage (NCBI taxonomy): Eukaryota > Metazoa > Chordata > Aves > Passeriformes > Passerellidae > Ammodramus > Ammodramus savannarum. The sequence goes on along the minus strand of JAHXMQ010012338.1, from coordinate 31,934,939 downwards.
CAATGGTGAATGTGTTTAGCTCAAAATCAGCCTAAATACTTCTTTTCTTTCTATGCTGAGCATTTTCACCCATTGAACTAAACAAACATTTGTATTTGGAGCTATTTACTGCTTCTTTAGGAAATTGCTTTCAAAGATGCAATCTAAACGCTGAACAGTCCACACAACCCTAAAATATTGAGGGTTTAAATATTGGTTATGGTCTATATTAACATTCTTAGACTCCTGCTGCTACATCTAACTCCTTTGAACACATTATCAGAAATGTCAGCCTATACATCTACCGTATCAAAATCTTCAGCTTTTTCTAAAATAGTCCAGACTTAAAGAGAAAATTCCTATTGCTAGCACTAAGTGACGTTACTCATCTTCATCATCTCCCTCACTGCACGACACAGAAAGACAGATTATTGTAAAAGTTCAAAATACCTTATTTCCTGTTATTGGGCCTAAGAAACATCACACAGTTTTTGTCACCTTCTTTCCAGGGAAAAAAAGAAGGTATTAAATTAAAGCAAGATTTCTCTATATCTACATGGTACGCTACAAATGCAGAACACAGCACTCGAACAATTTGTTTGCTTAATAGTGTCCAGAATTTGCCATTTCATACTGGAATAAATTTAATACATATTGTGTACTGTGTGGAAGATTTTTTACCTGTCAATAAAGTCAGAAAGAAGGATCTTCTAAAGTCACACCTTCTGTCTCATAAAACATTACAGGTGTTTGAGCATTCATCTCTAATCCCAAAATAACAAAATCAGTTTGTCATATTAAAAAAAAAAAAAAAAAAAGATGCTGTTTTAAATCATCGTTCTTCTCTTCAGGTAAATAATTTTTCTTCAATTACTATCAACAGCTCTGGTCTGTGGTTGCCAACTTCAGAATAAAATGTCATTTTGCAAATAATTATCACTACTTTAGTTTATGCTTTTCTACTAATACACATCAGGCAAGAAAAAATAATAATACAAAACAAGACCTTCAACCTTATACAGGGTTAAGATGTGACTTCTAAATACTTTTGTACTTTAGCAATAAAATTTTTTTTGCTTATGGACATTTAAATTCTTTCAGTGTTGAGAAATGGATCTCTTGCTACTTTTTCACCGTTTTGTTGCTGCAGTTGCTCTTCATTCTCATTCTTAAAATTCTGCTGCAATTATTTTTCAAATTATTGTCCTTCTACCCATGTCCCTCAATTTGTTCTGTTTTTAGGGTAACTAACAGAGCAAATAATTTATTAAGGATAAAAATAATTTTGCAAAGATTTGCAGAAGCTGACAGACTAAGAATTCTGCCAAGTAGAACCCAAGCAGAGAGTGGAGGATTAGACCCCCTTAATCCACTGTTTTTTTTCAAACCAGGGTATTTAATGCTGAACTAAAACCTTTGGAGAGTTTTATTTTTAGCAGATTTCCATATTAAGGTTTGCTCTAAGAATTGCATTTTAGGAAACAAACTGAAGAAATATATTTCTTGTTTGTGAGTAAGGTATCACCATTTAAAAGTCTTCCATTCCCAAAATAAATACTTTTTTTACATTTATGCCATATTTTAATTTTTCTGATAGTTTTCATTGTAAACATCATGCTTTAGTGAGCTTTAAAATTAAAAAAAATAATAAAAGGGAATTTATGCAATGAAAACAATTATTTGTTGATAGCAGTTCACTATGTTTGATGAGAGATCAAGAAAGTGAGTCTTTACTAATTGTCAACAGTGTACATGAAACTTTCTTTCAGTTTGGAGAAAACCAGGCCAGTGGGGCTGTGTCTATCTTGGTATTTAATTAAATCATTTAGTCTATGAAATAGCCAAGAGGGAGCAACTCTCCAAATGTGGCAATATTTTGGCTGTTTGAACTTTCTAGTGGCATATTATCTTAGCTACACTGTTATGTGTGTCTGCCTTGAGAATAATTATCATTTCTTGGTCCAAATTTCCCACAGTGACCCTTTTCTTACTGCTGAGAGGTGGATGGCCCTACCTACAGCAGGCCATGGTATTCCTCTACTTCCCACTTAGTACTCCTGTGGACCCAAAGCATGACTTCCTTCACATTTATAAGTTTTGATTGTAAAAGTGTAATTTTTGTCATTTCAAATTATCAGGCCTAATGTAGGAATTGATGCCTCTGAACTACTGAAAAAACCAAGTTATCTTTTTGAAACTATTTGGGCCTGCAGAATAAATCCATCAAATGGCTTCAACCTCTGCCTATACTGGGGAGCCAGACGAGTTCTGGATGAGCTCAAATGCCTGGGATTTACCTGGCATGCAGGAAAGTCACAAGTTCTTTGCTGCACCAGATCCTCAAGCTTTTGTGATGAGCTCCACAAAGAAATCAGTTGGTAATCAGAAGCCCATAATTTTTAACCAGGGAATTTTCTGTCCAGAAAGCAACTAATTCTGACAAATTTCACTACCAGTGAAATTTGCTGAATACTTTATATGTAATTTCCAAAGTTTGCAGCAGTCAAATTTTCTAAGAAAAACAACTATTATTTCCAATTTTTTTTAAAATAAACTGGTAGAATTTTTGACAAAGTTATATAATTGAGGAAGCACTCCCAATGCATACCAGCCTTTCTTTCTTAGATTTATATACAAAGCAATTGTTTAGGTAGAAATTTCTGTAAGAAACTGGTAAAAGGTAGAATTCAGAAGAATATTCTTCTGCTCCGTTGGACTGTGTATTCACACAACACTTCTGCATCTTGCCAAGTTTGTGAGCTGCAAGAGCACAGCGTGTAGTGATGATGCTCTAACCCTTTTAGTGCCTTGCATTCTACACACTGAGCTGAATTTTACTTCCAAACAAAATTTTGGCAGCATTCCTTACTGAGAACACATTGTTCTTGCTTTGACAGGCTATCCCATTTTCTCGCTCAAAACAATTTGATGCATTTTTAATTTTTTTTTAAACTTCTTCCTAGATGGGTATAGTTTATATAATCAGCCACCAACTCCAACACTGAAAAAGACAGTTCTTATTTTCTTAATTTAGGTCTTTATGCTAAAATCATATTTTCTCTACTTTTTTTTTGTATAATTTGCAATTATGAGGATAATTTTAAATACCTTTTAGAGCAAAATTGTCTGTTATATAGTTTTTCTTTTTCTAATGTAACATTTAATTAAATGCTAAGTTTGACATTGCATGGTTTGGTGAGAAATTCAGCACTGGATTTCAGTGAATAAAAAGAATACCTAATCATAAGCAATGCAGCAGTATTCTGTGATTCTATATTATTATATATTATGTAAATATAATTGGCTTTGTAGTCCCTTTTAAACAGAGATGGGTTGCTCTGATCCTCCCTGCCTTCAAACCTTCAGACTGACCACAAGTAAGTATGTGGAATTCGAGTAGTAGTATGAGTACTAAATTGCTAAAAGTACTGCAACACCAAACCTAGATTGTTATATATTTATGTGGAAGAGCAGAAATGAATATGGTATTTTCAAGGAGGCTCTTCAAATTTATTTAATTGGTTAAAAAAAAATAAAAAATTGGTCTTTACTGGGGCATAATGGGATAATATCGCCTTATAGTGAGGAGTACATGTAGAAAACAAGGGGAATTTTAGGCCTAACTGCATTTTCTGTCAGCCAGTATCTTAACATAAAATAATCATCTGGTCAGCCTCCCCTAGGGTGTAGAATGAAAAAATGTGGTTACATATTTTGCAGCCACAAGAAGAGGACAAAGGTGGACAAGGAAGCAGTGTATATACAGTATAATAACTTCCAGCTGTTGTGTCATCTGTCTACTGGTAGGTATGGTGAAATAAATAAATTATCAAAAAAAATCAAATTAAAAAAACCCCAACAATGTCAGGATGAGTTTTTGTAAATAAGAACTTGCAAGACAAGTGATATGAAAGCAACAAGATTATTAAAATGCAGTCTCTTATTTATTATACATTAGGTAGATCAAAGCTCCTCAGAGATAACAAGGCACTGATTGGGGGTTGCCACCTGTTTGGTCTCACTGGCTGTGAGGTGAAGCTGTGTTAAAGGTTGTCAGCACATGGTACACTTATGAATGGCTTGCATTGATAAAATCCCCCTAATTATTCTTATTTTGCTGAAAAGATTTACTCATTATTCACCAGCACATATGTTATTTTCTGAGTTATGACAAAAAGGATATGCTATGTAATTTAGGAAGGTTTCAGAAACAAACAAACAAACAAAATTGCAGGCAACTGCTCTTACTTGATACACATCACTTTAATATGGTGAGTATTAAAAGACCTGAAGAGTATAAAATTAGAATATATTTGAGCTGTTGTTTTGGAGAATACTGAGCCTTGCAGCAGACTGAGCTCAGAGAAGAAAGATTGTGGCAAGCAAATTGTCCAAGAAAACTAAAATCTGGACAATGAGGGAGGAGGCAGTTTTCTAGATGTTTTTTTGGGTTGGTTGCCTTTTTTGTCTAACCTCTCCACAAAGAACAGAGCAGTTGAGACTTAAGGAAATGTTTGGGTATAAATGTCAAACAGTTATTGGCAGGATCTACCAGAGCAAGTTGAGGAAAGCTGAAAATCTGCAAGATGCAACAAGGGAAGGCAAGGCAAGGCAGTGACAACCTTTGTCAGTGTCCTAGAAGTGTGCCACAGAACTGGCTGAAGAGATGAGCAGAGCTCCAGACTGGAGATGTCAGAGCACCACTGGGCTCTCAGGTCTTTAAATGGCTATTTTTGCAGGAGATAAACTTTTTGTATAATGTCAGGACCCAGGACATCCCTCTGGCTGTCCTGAGCAGCCAAGACCCCTGCCAGGGGTTTCAGACACCCTGGCACAGAGCCTAAAATGCCTGTGGTTTTGATTATGACCCATGGAGCAAGTTACCAACCTTAGATGAAGATCTGCAAGCCATGACAAATTAAGTAGAATGATAGTGAATTTATCATGAGGTGATAAGTTGATTTTGGGGTTTTTAGAATGGAGATTCAATGGGGCAAGATGGAGGGATCTGGGTGTGTCCAGCCTTTCTCCTTCTTCTTCTTGGCCTCCATCTTCTGCTATGATGTTGGCACTTACAGATTGGTTTAGAGTAGAAGCTCACTGTCTAACATAGGTGATAGGTATTGGAAAGTAATTGTAAACATTGTACACGTAGCTTTTAGTATAAAGACATAACACCGCCCTGGGGGCAGGCAGAGTGCCGGGACTGTCTTGCTGAGCTGACCTCGGCAGGACAGGAGAAAGAATTTTATAGATAAGGAACAATAAACAACCTTGAGACTGAGAAATTAAGATCCTCGACTCCTTCTTCGAGCACCGGGCTGGGAAAAACGACTTTCCAACTTTTCTAGGGGCCACTGTGAGCAGCGAGAGATCCCAACAGCATAACAGCAAGAAAAGGGGTGTCAGTAAGAGTAAGAAAGATCTCTTTAAGTCAGTGGAAACTTAATTTGAATGGATAAAATTGGGGGAAAAGTTTCTAAGTACCTTGAAAGTCATGTGTTCCAAAAGAAGAATTGCTTGGGAAGTCTCTGGGCATTCTAAATACACCCACTGACCAAAACCAAGTTGGCACTGACACACAAGAAATGATTCCCCTTGGCTGACTCAATTCCAAGCAGAGAAGACTACTGAGAGAGCACATGATGTGGGCATTCCCTCACAGGCGAGTTTGTTAAAGGATTCACACTGACAGACTCTTTTCCACTCCTTATTTCTAGAATGGTGAACAAATGCCCCAGAGCAAGGCAGCGCTGAGGGTTTTGCGCTCAATTTTCTCTAGAGAACACCGTGCAGATACAGATTTGCGTTCTGCTAGCGGCAAATGCTTATTCTACAATAGTTTGGGCACTGATGTGAAAAAACATGATACAGGAGAGGGAATGCTGACAGCCACGTTCTGATCCCTTTTACAGTAGTAAAAACAAGAAGCAACTTTGCTGAAATCAATGAACATTTCTCTCAATCCATGCAAGCTGCTTTAAATGAAGAACTTAAATTTGATTTCTAAACTTCTGGCAGCAAATCTGGTAAGAGCCTAAACTGCTGCCACCATAACCTGTGAGTCCTCTGGTTCTTCTGCTCATTTCAAGATTATTAAGAGTACAATGAGATATTTATTCTTCCTTCAGACTGGAAACAGGAGAAGATATAATAGCACACGAAAGCAAGTTTTAACATGTAATAACCATATTAGTAAGGTTTTAATTGCTTTTGTGCCATAGCACAATTAAAATAGTGGAAAAGCAGATGAATGAGTAATGTGCAGGAATAAATATTTGTCAAATACAAAGATCTAGAGCACTGTCTGCAATGGAATTCTTTGGAAATATTACAGCAGCATTAAAAGCATAAGCAGTCCCATTAACAAGCAGTAATTAGGAAACAAATAAGGTAAATTAACTATAGCCAAAAACATAATCTCACAGTGGTTTATATCAAAATAGCTGACTTTAGATTCTGAAGTTCAAACCAGTGTTTGGAAATAATGGTGAACTCGTCAGTATGAGGTACTTGGGAATCAGTTTTCTAACCTCTGATTTTCAGGTGATACTTAAGGTAATCTTTAGTTTAGAGTTTAGAGCTAAAACATGGTATTCAACAGCAGTGTCCTACTGGCTGAAAAGATATCACTGCCAGAAATCTGGAAGAAATTTCTCTCTAAACACTGAAGTAAAATTTCAAGATGCCTGTATTCCCAATTACTTGCACTAAAAGTTTATAGATGAGAAATAAAAATGTGGTTTTGGTTTAGTAGTTCTAACTCTTGGTTTTTATTTTTTATTCTTGTAATCATTGACATTTCCAGCTACAAAATACAGTCTGTTACACTTAGGAAAACAGCTGCAAGGCACTTATTCCCACTCTCTGGGGTTTCTTTAGGCTGAAGCTGGATATGGTTTTAAAGAAGAATAATTTATGAAACAGAAAGTTCAGGATATTTCACTTGCTTCCTTTTACTTCCAGAGTTTACTCTCTATGAGGGAAATCTGCAACCAGTGTGGCAAATCTGAAATCCATGCTCACAGAAGTGCATCTCCTTCTGTATTTCCAGACCAAATACAGAAACATCTTTAATGAACAGCTTCAGTAGCTTTTTCAAGGATATGCCTAAGCAGAAAGTATCTACATATATTTGGGGAAGCACAGCATTTAACTGGTTTGGATAAATAAGAAACTGGCAGCTTCCTCTCATTTGCCACACCACTGCTCAAGGGTCTGTCTGAGAATGAAGTCTGGAATGGAAAACAGAAGTCTGTCACAGATCCTTCCTTTCTGCCTGTCATTTTTGCAATAAACAAGGCTATCAACCCCTTGCAATTTAGGTAAATATTTCTAATGATGTTATAGTTCAATTACTGCAAAGACCTAATAATCTAAAAAGATCTTCAACGCTGATTTAAAAAAAGGTGAGTTACTTAACTGATGATTATAAGATTCAGCAATGCAAGAAACTAGTATTAAACTTAAATTTACAAAGAAATTAAAAAGAATGCTAGGCACAAAACCTTTTAGTTAAATGAAGAATACATTCTGGATTCAGTGAAAATTACTCCCTTTTTATGATGCTACTCTCTTCCACTAAATTTATTTGTGAAGATCAAATGGGAAATTTCTGCAAGACATTACAGTTCAGTTAGTACCTTCACTGCAGTAGGATATGGAAGTCCAAGAAAGAGAAAATGAACTGCTTTGGCATGCTGTATCTCCCAGAAAGCATCTGACAAGCCACCAAAAAATGGAAAAAAGTGGAGTGAATCGGCACAGAAGGAAAATGAACTTGGAAAAGAAAGAGGTTGAACACCTAAACATATAGGTAGATATTTCAGAACCTTAGAGTTACTGCAATCCCTTTTGGTGTTAAAGCCCTCCAAGGGCCAAATACCAAATGGTAATCCACCATGGATAGCTTTTAGTTAATCTGAGAGTGATTTTCCTCAGGTATATAAGTATTCACCAGTTTAAGGGTTTTCCAGTTCTGCAGGTTTCACTAGCTGAAGAATTAATCAATACTGCAAGGGCAGGTACTAGAGAGGAATCACTGCATGGAAATGTGCCCCATCTATTAAAATACAAGAATACCTTTCATGAAATGGATAATCCCCCCATCTTTTACAATGCACGAGTGTGTATTTACTCGTTAAAGACTCTCCTTTGCAAAATTATGCAAAATGAAGTATTTTAAGAAGATGAAGAGGTAAGAAAGAATATTCCTGTGCCAAATTAAAACCCAGAGACATAATGCTAGAGAACATTTAATTACCTCTGATCTGTGCCTGTTACTGAAAATCCAGGGTACTGCAAAGTAAACCAGCAGTCCTACTGACCTCACCCTGCTCATCCTCTACTTTCAGTAAGATATTTTCCTCTTGCTTTGCTTTTCTTAACCCCGCTCTGCCTGCACACAAAATATTTGTTTCGAGAGGAAAACTGCTGCGTTTCCAGTATTGATGATGTGCTTTTCCTTGAACCAGACCTATGTGAGCAGGAAGTCTCGAGGTACATTTAGGAGATATGGTGCTAAACTCCTTCTCAAACTGCAAAATATTGCTGCAATGTGCTTCCAGAAAATTAAGTCCTCTTTAAACTTTGAGGAAAAAAGGTTGCCAGCCCCGTCTCTTCCAGAAAAGGACTTAGGAGTATGCTTATAATCTGCCTTGCTCTCTTTCAGCAGGAGGTGCCATTTCTTCTCTCCTAAACTCTGCAAGACAAGATTATATTTGAATATTGTTTCACTAGACATGATGTGTGCACTTGCATTTCAGTTCATGAGAAGAGGGGAATAATGATGTATAAATAGCATCACTTAACCACAAACCCAGCACAGAGGAGATGCACTCTCCATGTAACGGGAGGACTGACCATGTTTTGTTGTGCATGCATCTTTTACAGATTCTCAGCAAAATCTGTTACTTGGTACAGATTATTGAGTAGAAGTGACAGACTTTACATGAAACTGTACCATTGAGCAGCAGGCTGGCAAGGGATAAGTGTTGCTTGGGAAGTTAGATGTACACAGCTGTAGAGATTGTGAAATTCAACCTCTGCCCTGAAAAATAAATACCTTGAAAAAATTGGGAAATGCTAGAACAGTAACATCAAAATGAATATAATAATTTTACCTGTAATAGATTGGTTTGAGCCTTTTCTATTCATGAATGACAAGTGAAGAAAAATCTTTTTTCGGAAACAAAAGCACAACAAAACATTTGCTGTTGCCCTGAATACTAATGATGGAAGACTGTTGCTATGGTGATGCTAATTTTAACGCTCTTGCCTGTGGACTTCATATGAACTGCCCGTTTTAACTTTTGCAAATGTCATTTACAAAATGAAAACCCATTAATGACTGGTGAGGGCACAATGTTCCACTTTAATTAGAATAATAAGGAATGCTGATGCACAAAGTACAGGTTTGTGAATTGCTACAAAGCCCACACTGTCAGAATTAATTACCGCTGATGGGGACTTTGTTCTAATTTTTTTTTCCAAAGGAAGCTTTAGAATAATACAAGTGTAGCTTGACTTGAAGTTGAAAGCAGGCTCTCCTTTTAGTAGCAAGGTGGAATAAAGAGGTTTCTGAGACTGACAGTATAGTAAAAAGCACAACAGAGCTTAGAACTGTGACTGAGCCATACTAAAGGAGCACCAATTCCAGCAAAGGAGAAATGCTAATGCTGCCAGGAAAAAAAGAAGTATTTTTCAGCTAAATACCAGTTCAGAAAAGCACTTAGGATTTGAAAAATAGAGCTGGTATTTTTGAAGAATTTAAAAACAAAAATAAATTGAGTGGGTGCTGGGATATGATGCTGGTTAGGGGGGTATTGCTGTAACTTGTTAATTGTGAAGCGCCAAGACAAGTAGGTGATGTTAAAGAAAACACAGCATGATAGTAATAGTAATCTCTTTTTTAATGCACCAAGCCCTTGCAAATAATGAGCATACATCTCTCATGAGAAGGTAAAAACGTTGCAACCACCATTTCTAATTCTGGGGCAATTTCTGAGCATATAAAGTAGATGCTATACTGCTAACAGCATGTCAGTGGTACTGACTGCAATGAGGAAAGCATACTGCAATGAAAAGCATCACAGACAGCTGCTGAGAGACATTTTACAGACTAATTGTTATTATTAAATATCTCCATTGTAGCACTGTTTAGAGAATCTAATTTAGAGTTGGGATCCATTGTGTTGCATCCTGCACTAACAGAAAGGAAACTTGCCTTCCCTTGTGAAGAGCTGAGCTGGTGAAGGCCTTGCTTTGTCTTTATGCTGCATCTCTGCTTCAGTGTGAGACTGCTGGAAGTGCGACTGGTGTGAGGATGAATAGCTGCTAAAATATTTTTCTAAATTCTCATTCATGGTAAAACGTGGTTTAATGAGTAGCTGAACTTCTTCTTCTAGACTGGTATGAAATCCACTCTGAGTCTATTGGTACACTCTGAGTCTATTGGTGCTGTTTTAAAACAGCCTGGCCAATTTTGCCCTTGAATTGTTGGCTATTGTGCAAGCCTCTGCACTTAAATACAGCTCTGTGCTCAAGATGGCTGGAATGTCATGGTATTGTACTAAAGAGAAATACAGCAAAAATATAGATTTGACTGAGAACAGTTGTGCCTACCAAGCCTAAGTTTTTCTGCCCATGATTCTTTAACTCAGAACTTGTTTTCCTCTTGCTGTTAGGTTTGTAACTGGGTGACCATTGAACAGCCCTGTCATCAAAGACCTTCTTCAGCAAGCACCCACTCTTCATATAGGGCTGTTCAGAGAGGGCTTGATGTTGAAAATGCCATTGACTCTAATTTTTGCGGATAATAGCTGTATGCTCTGTGCTGCTGCTGAATGCAGCTGTACCTGGTGGGATGCACAGCCATGGTACAGCTGGCTCTTCTTGAGAGCCAGTGGGATCAGGGCTAATCCCCACTTCTGCAGGACCTTGCCCTGTGATATATTATCTCAGAACAAGAAGGGACAAGGCTCTCTTCAACTCAGTAGGAAAAACCTTAGCAGCTAGCTGGAATTCAGAGGGAGTCAGAAGCAAACAGTAATTTACAAATATGGAACTGATGTGTGTTAACAAGCTGGCACTTGTAAATTAAAGTTTAGTAGCTTCCCAACACACAAAGGTTTAGAATTTATGGAATTGATCTGAAATAGAGGAAATAATCTGAGAGAACTGCCTCACAGAAAATTGTTTCTAAACACCATTACCAAGACAATTAGATTTTTACAGTTCATTCTCCAGATAAAAAAGTGGTATTTCTGACAATGTCAGTGCCTGCCAACAGTGATGGACAAAGAATTCAAGGGGTTTAAGTTAATGGAGCCTGCTGGCATGGAGACTTCCATGGGATCAAGATCACCTCCACCTTCTTCAAGACAGATTGGACACCTGGGTAAGAAAGGAATATTTTTGTTCCTTAACATTCTCTGTTAATCCATGTGAATGAGTAGGATATAAAAAGTATGTGCCTTTTGTGCAGAGGTACAGTGAGACATCCAGTGGTATGTAACCATGGCAATAAAGATGCTCCAAACTATAATCTTTATGGCAAGAAATATGCTCCAAACTATAATCTGGAATTAGGCAATGGAAAGAGTAACAGTGCCTCCAACAACTTCTAAGTTCTTCTCACATATTTCATATTCCTTGCAATAAAATTTTTTGAGCTGTTTCAAATCATTTTATGAATATTGTTAAAACAGTGAACACAGTATCTTTTATTGAGGCAATAGTGGCTGAGGCTGAGTTAGATCACTGCTAATCAGAGTGATTGAGTACCAAGTTAAATCCTCTAAAAAGAAGAGAATCAGAAAAAAAATATATTTGCTTGGTGTTGGGAAAGGAGATAAATTATCTTAAGGACAGGCAACACTAAATGTGTAAGTAGGCATAAAGTGCATGGGATAGCCAACAGAGGCAGCAAAACATTGGGTAAAATAATAGAAATGTCAACAGAGAAACACTGGTGTTTGAGAGAAAACATCTTTTTTGAGTTTGGGATTTAATAACCATCTAATGGCAAGTGCTATAAACAGGAAAGAAAACTGTACTTAACAAGTTTAGAAGTCAACAGCATAACTAAATTAAACAAAAGAGGTGAGAAAGTACAATAAAGAGTGTGGTGGGCTGGAGGCAGAGTTTCCAGTGGGAAGACTGGCTCTGCAAAGAGAGCATAAGAAAGAAGATACAGAAGAAGAAAACAGTAAATTATTACAAGGGAAAGCCTGAGAGCAAGCCAAGAGAAGGCATGAAACGACAGCAGCAAGAGGGTTTGTTGAAAGTGGTGGAATGACCTGGAAGAAAGTGAACACTGAAAAGATTCTTGGAACTGGATGGCAGGAAATTGTTAGTGACCTTATTAAGAGCTGTTTTAAGGAGAAAATGGAACAGAACCTAGAAATGACTGGGCATGAAAAAAAAAACATGGACTGGAAAAAGACACAAATTCCAAGAAGAAGGAGGGCAATGTTCTGCATATTGAACAGTGTCAGAAAAAAGTTTGTTTTGTTATATCAAGGACAGTCCTGAACAGAAACTTCCATGTAAGGAAAGAAGGACCAGATAAGCTTCAAAGAAAATACATCACTAGAAATCTAAAGTCCTAAACAAGTCATTTTGATATGGTCCAAATGTCTATGGGACTGAAGAAGTTAAGCAAATAGACTTGTTCTCTAATGTCCAGCTACTTGATGTCCCAGGTGTCATTCTTCTAATTTCTTGTTGTGAAATATACCATCTGTAACATGCTATTACTTCAAAGAAACTTGTTGCAAACAAGACTTTTCTCCTTCAAACAAATAGTGCTTTTCAATTCTACTTCCCTCACTGTGACAAGCCCTTTTCTCCGAATTCCTGCTGCTGAGAAGTACTATGGCAGCAGCTTGGTGAATATGCTTTCCTTTGTTGGGGACAGACCATATGGTTTATCACTGGTTGAGTAGTCCTTCTCTTTTTTTCCCCCACAAATTTCTAAATAGTGTTCACAAAAAATCCTTCCAAAACAACAAGAACAAAAACCCCAAACCCAAAAACTTCCCAAAAAACCCAAACAAAAACCTCCCGAAAACCACAAACGAAAACAGAAACAAAAACCATAAAGAAACAAAAAACCACATAGACAAGCAAACAAACCAAAACCCCCAGAAAACCAAAATCCAAACATATTGAAATTGAAGATTATTGAGATTTGTACCTGATGTGATTTTAGTTTAGGGCTACCTCAAGAAAATTATATAATCTGAATCCAAACAAAATTTGGTGCTGTCTAATGTGGTTTTCAGTTACCTTTGGAAGTACAGAATATGGCTGTCACTCAGAGCCAGATTTTCCTTTGTGCTTCACAAAGGCCATTAAAAAACACAGAGAAATTTTTCAGTTTTAAGTGCAAGCCCTCTATACTGATTGAAACCATCACTGTGGGGTTTATATTAAAAAAAAAACCCCAAAGCCTATAGGTTTGGTTGGTGAATATCTCTGAACGCTAGTTCAGCTACAGAGTTTAGTTTTATGTTTTAAACTGTAAAATTTCAGAATTATTTTTTAATGAACTTGAATTTGCAATGTCTTACAGAAGACATTGAATATCAACACTGTGCCATGAAAGCAAACTTTAAAATTCATTGACTATGTTTTTATAGTCAAGGATCAGCAAAACACAGCTAAAAAGAAATTGAACATCATGCAGTAGCTAAAAGCTGATTAATATACACAAAAGTATTTCACATTAGAATTTCTCATTTACTAACAAAATCTGCTCAGTAAAATTGGCAACTGCAGTATGACTGGAGCTGGTGATAAAATGGAAGCAGAGGATGCTTTCAAGCACAGAAGTAAATGCAAATTATTGACATGTAACACTGTAATCAAGATGTAAGAATAACTATCATAAATGTAGGCTTCTTTACTTCAGAACTTCTCTGAGTTTAGCTGTTTAATCATATTTATCAAATGCAGTACATGATTTATACAGTCTAGGGATTCTCAGCAAACAGGGTTAAAAAAATCCTCACTGGTGAGAATTTTGCTTTAAACACTTTTCAAATTGTCCCTTAAGTATTTGAGCAGAGGGAGTCCCAGGAGTAACAGAATGCATATAAATACACATAGCATATTTTGTAACATTAGGATTCCTATCAAATTTGCATTTTTAGACCTTCAAGTGAACCCTTCATTGAGGGAATATTCACCTATGAGTTTGTTTCATATTGTTATTCTCTCTGTGTTTATATCTGAAACTAAATTACACACTGGTTTCCTTAGGGACATATCAGTCTTTATGGCTGTATCTTGTTTACTGCAGCTGCTGCTGTTGCATCAAGTCATATTTGCAATTGCTTTCACTTTTTTCTATGTTTTCAAAACAGGTGCACAGGTAAGGTCACCTAAGAGCATTGCCATTGATGAAGTCCTAAAGTCAAAAGCAATTAAGCAGACTTAAATTGAAGATGAAACAGTAGATAAAAATCACTGATGTGGGAGGACACACATAGCTTCCGATTTTCTAATGCAGGTGCAGTTTTTCTGCGTTTCAGTGTGCAGCAGGATCTGTTCACTTTTTGTCACATTCTTTACCATGTTAAATTGTGTATCCCATTGCTGATAGAACCTCCAGGATGGCAAATGGTGGATTAGAAAATAGTGCTTGGAAACAAAAATTATTTTAGTATGTCAGTATTTTTAGTATTTCAGTATTTTTATTCAACTGAGATTTAATTCCTTTTTATTTATCTTCCTCATATTTCTTTATTCCATATTTTAAGGTCATACATTTGTATGACCATTTACCCTTTAGCAAACACCTCCTTGAGATGTCCATGACCAAGCTCCTGCTGCAAAAGTGTCTCTTATTCATTAACAAAGCATAACACCCATGCCTCAACTAGAAAATCTTTGGGATATGATTACAATCTTATCATGGTGCTCCATGTTGCTTGTATAGGTGAGGTGTTTGTATGAAGTTATCTATGCCCATGCCAAACTAAATTTCTAGCTACTCTTTACATTTTAATTCCATGCCTGTAACATTTCTTTCTAACAATTTTTCTTAGTATGCTTCACACAGGGTGTCATAACCCTCAAGCATGAAATGTTTTACAACATTTTCTCCAATAATGCAGCTTCTAAGAAAAAAATTTGAGTTGAATTTGTTGAAAAATGAAGTACAGAGAAATATATCTTTGCCCATTTACTCTTGTATTAGCTCTGCAGTAGTGAACAGAAAAAAATACCTTGATAAAGAAAACAAGGAGACAAGTACATAATAAAATTCAAAAGGCAATCTGGGTTATTTACTAGCCAGATATCTAATACTTAAACAGTGAAATAATAGAAACTTTTCTAGCAGACATCTAGATAAATATAAAATACATGAATGACACTGTATTATCATGATTTAAAATATTTAGATTTCTTTAAAAACCTTTACCTAATGCATAAAAAATTTAACATTAAACGCCACAACTCAAATGACCATTAAATTTCATTAACATAATCGTGCATAAGTTCGCATTATAAAGTGTGAAGTACATCAGTGAAGAATAAAACTAATACCAATAACTTTGAACATATTTACAGCAACCTTAATTCTTAGTAATTTATTGCTGTACTGAGTTTGTGCTCCCCTCAAGCTCCCAAAGTAACACCTACATATGGCATTTATGCTAGCAAATTTTGGTCCTGCTGAGAAAGAGGAGGGAGGACCTTGACACACAGAGTGGGTAGGTGATAAGGAGCAAAATTTGACCTCTACTCACTATTCTATTCTGTAGGCTGTAGACAGCACTCAGTGACCCTGCTAGGCTTGTTATATAAAGGGTGCTGCTTCTGTTGTGCCATAATCTCATTTTCTGAGCTCAACTGCCATGGAAAATGCAATGCCATGAAGGCTTGTGTTACAAAAATTACTTGTAAGAAAAGCAATTCATTCAGAGATGAGATGCATTTTTTTATGGTTTGTTTTCTTAAATTATCCAGCCAGAGATTTCCTAATATAAAAGTTTATCTGATGAATATTTGAAATTCAAAACAAATAAGTAGCATGCAGGAGGCTGCCAAACCTAAAGATCATATTTGAAACTATAATTTATCTCATAAAATTCAACTTTTGAAATGATAATGAGAAATAAACAAAATCAATATAGATTATTTGGTCATTCTTAACCTATTCATTAGAATATTTCCTTAAGTCTGATTGCAGCCTGACATTTATACAGTTCTCAATTAAATAATTTTAGGTGTCCCTTAGAATCTGTAGGTCCTAAATGTAGTATATACACAAACTAGTTCTGTAGATTTAGAGTCTGAAGATAAGGATATCACAGGACTGATGTGCAACAAAGAACTGATTTCAGCTATTACTTGACAAGAAGAAAAGAAAATCATTGAAAGGCATTCCATTAGGAGAAAAATGGGCCCAATAATCCATAATCATGATGCAGTAAGTAAAGACTAAACAAATCTCTCATGGCAAGAAGTGTTTGTAAAGACAGGTGGAGAATATTCTGCAAAATACAAATTTACTGCAGTCAGCAGGAGAGCTGGCCTCTTAGAAGGTCAGAGAAAGAACAGATTCAAGAGCAGTTCAGCAGGATCCATGAATTAATTTTGTAAAAGAATCCAGGAAAACACCTGACCTTGCCCTGACAGACAGGCCACTGAGGGAAAGAGGAAGAGCCCAGCTGGCATGGCTGATTATTGCACTCTCAGTGTGCTCTGGGTTGTTGCATGGCCTCAGGTGCCCACATGAGAACGTTCCTCAGTCAACCAAAGCTGTGCATCCACAGCAAATGGAGCTGGAAATGTGAATCACACCTGGCCATCCCCACTGCTTCCTCACTGCTGTTCAGTCCTTTCCTAAAGCACAATTAGAAATTACACTCCTGCCATATTTTAGACTGATGAGATCACAAAGAAGACAAAAAAGATACAGTAGGTGAAGCAGGATCAATTTAATGCTGACTCCCTTATCATATGGATGGAGTTTTTCTTATGTGAAATAGAGAAATCATCTTATTTATGGAGCTGGCTGCATTAGAAGGGACACTGGACCAAGGGCAATGCAGGCAATGGATGTGACAAGTGCTGCTTTGGAGAAGCTGTCAGTCTTTGGAGAAAATAAAGGAAGTATGAGACTTCTTGATATAACACAAATATGTAAGGAATCTGACATATTGTTCCCCATTTCTTTGAATATTACATTGGACAGTTGTCAGAAGTCGTCTCCTCTTTGTCTGTCATCTAAATTAAGTATGTAATTGATCTTTAAAAAAAAAGGAGAATTCTGACAGGCAAATCTTTCTATTTTTTTTCTTAATGTGTCTAATCTTTTCAAGTTCAAAGCATCCAGTGGAAATCAAACACAATTCCTATTTTAGAATCCTGCTTATTAAGCACACTGTTTAAAAGATGGGCTTTGAGTAGATAGCAATACATTTTAGCTATCAGGAGCAGCTGTAAAATCTACTTTTTAATGGAAGATTTGGCATATACTCTATAAAATAGGGCCATATTGTATAGATGTCACTCAACTTTGTAAAGCTTATATTGGCTATGTAATTTTTCATTCATTTACTTCAGTTGCTATGTGTAGCCAGGCTACATTTAACAACTGGAGTGAAATGAAGCTAATAGAAATGAAGTAAAATTCAAGCAAAAATCACATTCAGCTTACAATAAATGTTACAACTTCAGCTAAAATAAAAGTAAAATATTTAATGTTATGTAATTATATCCTGCTACACTATAAATACATGAACTCCTTGTACAGTAACAAAACTTTACTTTTTCACACTATTGCCTATAAAAACAGTTCATGTATTAATCTCCTAGTTCCAGAGCTGGAAAGCAATGACTAGCTACATTTAATAGATTTTAAATGTTGATATGTTCCCTTTAATTAGGAAAATAAGAAAGTCAGATTGCATCCAAGATTCTTACCCAGCTCATTATCTGCATAACACATCTTAAGATTTAACCTGCACAAAAATTATCCTTGCATTGTTCAACCCCTCTGTAATGCTTAACACTACATACTCTTCATGAGTGTTTGCAGTGAACGGATTTGAAAACAAAGCTAAAGAGCTTTACTCTCCACTTAACCGTGAGCAGGGTCCCATCAAGAGGACCAGGTGCTGTGCAGGCACCCAAGGAAGCTGCTCTCCACCCTCCACAACAGGCACTGCATTTATGGAGGGAAAGCACAAACGCTCACTCATTGCCCCAAACCAGAGGCTACAGCCCTGCCCTCAGCTCCCACACCAGCCAGGATGCACTAAAATGGCTGCTGAGTACTTATAATTCATTTAAAAACAAATTAAATCCCCTTCAGTTGGTTCTCTGGCGAGGGCAGTAACTCCCTGCTGACAGATGGTAATGAGGAGCAGACCCACAGTATCTTCTCTGAGTGCTCCCGCTCAGTCAGCAGGAACACATCTGTTTAGAACCTCTGCTTTCATTACAAAGGTAGTTAAAGGCTCAAGAGTTCTCATTTATTTACACTCTGAGTTTAAATTTTAGTGACAAGTTTTGGAACCAAGGCTTCACAACCCTACAAATCATAAAGAAAATCTCTGCGCTTGGACAAACCTCTAAGAAATATCATTTAGGTTTTTATGCCAGACAGCATGAGAATTTACATCACATAAAGGCCAACTGAAAAGCATTTTACCTTTTCTTTCCTTTGCAATAGTTTCAATTTTGCTATGTAGAGTTCAGAATTGAAAGACAGGAAAAAAAAACATAATAACAGTGCTTTTGAGATGTGAAAATAATACTTTTTTTTTATTTTGTATTTGGTAGATAGGTTAACTGTTAGCCATACACATGGTTATCAAAGCTTGCTCACAGCTTCACTCACTGCATATACATAATCATACATTATTTATTTATGGTTCTCCATGTCTCTCTCTGCTCTGTCTGACAGATATTTTCTACTTCCTTTTGTGCCTTGTACTTATCTACATTCTGCAGAAGAAACAATTAACCCAAGTGATTTTCTCAGAACAGCATTTCTTCACTTTTTATCTTAGCAGAATTTAATTCAGATACATTCATTTATCCTGTCTCTAAGTTGAACAAAAGTAAAAGAATCATGGCTTTAATCTGTTTGGTTTTACAATGAAAACTCAGGGGTCTTAGCTTTTTTTTTTCTGTGTTGAAATTCTGCATGGTTAAACAACAATTGAAAGGGAGATTAAAAAATAAGACAACAAAGAAGTATGTTTATAGAAACTGGCCTGCTAGATCTCCAGCGTGACATAGAAAAAGAATGAAGGATCTAAAACTAGCAAAAAATGTATGCCACAAGCTGATATATTAAATGCAAATCAAATATTCTCATAGGAAACTACAATGTGGAAGAGAGTGAGCAAGTGGAGATGCTTTGTCCTTGGAGTTAGCTCACTGCATAGCTAATTTATAGAGAGAGGCTCACATGGATCTTCTCAAGGAGTCAAAGCTCCTGAGAATCCAGCTTTGTCCTCAGCAGGACAAAGTTCAGTGAACTGCTATAATCTGTATAAGAAAATAAGCTTGGCTGGGAAACAACTTGGAAGGTTTCCTTTGTGGGAAGCACTGAGATGAAAGACTACTGTATTTCTGCAGAAGCATTTTAAATCCCTCAAAAGAATGGGCACAGCAAGAGGGTAAGAAGACAGACACTATTAACTGGCAAGCTAGATACATGGAGGAAGAATAATGTCAAAGATTAGTACAAATATAGAAGTCACACCTACTAGATTTCAACACATTCCCGATGGCAGGACTACTGAATATTTTCTTAGAGAAAGGATGTTGCAGACTTCAATCCCACTCCTGCTCTTTAATCTGAGGCAACAGAGATCTCCTAACACTGAGTAATGGGCAAATGTGCAGAACAGAGGATGAGAGACACACGAGAGAGATGCAAACATGGTTCAGAGCAGAGCTGCTTGTCCCCTTGTGCCCTGGGAGGACAAACACTGCAGAGGGATTGGGTCCTGCAGCATGACCAAATACTTCTTCTAGTGCGGCAAAATGGGAAATAGACACTTGATTTTGTTACCTGTCACTGCTTTAGAGCAGCTCCTCTCTCTGTTTGATTGGAAGATAAGAATATGCAAGTGCATGTGTGCACACGTGAGATCCCTTTCATCAGGGGTGAGCTCTGCTAAAATGTGATCTAACCTGAATTACAATGTAAAAATCCACAGCCTCCCTACCTTTATTATCTGCCCTTTTTAGAATTTGAGACTTTTTTTTAATCTTTAGACACATATTCAGTAGTCTTTGAGGTGTGCATTTCTTCCATTTGCTTTTCAGATTGCTAATGTAGATTAATTGCCTGTTTTGTCTTCTAAAAACTTAAATTTAGAAATTTTAATGAATACCTAAAACATTAATAAAGAGTACAGACGTGCCTGTGCCTGCTTCTTCCTTTCCATTTTCTAGGTTGCACTGCAGTAAAAGCAGGATCAAGGTCTTCAAAGAACAGGACTGATTAAACTGAAAACTATATTTTTTATAGTTCTCTCCTTCTGTAATCTAATGAAACCTTTACATTCTGTACCAGAGACAAGGAATAAATCAAGGAGAAAAAAGATCAAAACAAAAAGGGTTGGATAGAATGTGTTTTCAAGCAATTTTACATGTTTTACCTCAGAGGCAAAGCAGAGGGTTTTTTAACTCAGTAGCACTTCATGGTCTGAGCAAGTGCTCAGTGCCCTGGCAGCTATGACCACCTGCAGCTTGGGATACTTCTGCTGTCCTGGAACACAAAAACTAGATTTCCTCAG
Organism: Ammodramus savannarum pratensis; assembly: GCA_020466415.1. Lineage (NCBI taxonomy): Eukaryota > Metazoa > Chordata > Aves > Passeriformes > Passerellidae > Ammodramus > Ammodramus savannarum. Next base: position 31,914,186 of record JAHXMQ010012338.1, on the reverse strand, counting down.
TTTGCTGGGGAACAGAAAGCTGGGGCTGAAGTTCTGGTCTAGCTTGTCATCTCCATAAGGAGGGAAGCACATGAAGGGGTGGAGGGAAATGCAGCAGCTGATACAAAGCCATTGAAAAGCAATTTCCATGAGGCTGACACCAGGCCAAGAAAACACCCAATGCCAGACACCAGGAACAGCTGAAGCAGGTTGTTGATAATTATATTGTCCATGGCAATGTTGCCTATCCAAATAAAATTTGAAACAAAAAACCCCAAAATCAACTGGTGTGAATAAGCTCAAGAAGGAATTATTGACGCTTTAGAAGCAACTAGTTGCTACAGATTAATCAGCTGTATACAAATGAAATTTTAACCAGGAAAATCACTGGTCTTGAAGATACCTAACCATAAATAAACATTGGTGCTGATGACTTAGCATGAAGTACTGCCTGATTTACAGATTATTGAGTGCAATATCATCACAAATGAGAAAGTGATGAGATAAAAACATTTAAGCATCAAGGGAAAAACAGATAAAATGAAAACCAGTAAAATGTGTAGCAAATCTGGTTGATGAAGAGGGCTAACACTAATATTCTAATATTGATGACAGAAAGAAAATTATATAAACATGAAAAGAATGCTACCTGCATTTTCTTAGCCTTCATTAATTTCTTTTAGAGAATTAATGACTAATAGAAAAGTAATGTCTCAGAGACTAAAAAAAAAGAGTATGTTTATTTTAAAAGGCAAAAAGATACAGAAAATATTTTTTTTGCTTATAAATATGCAATATGAGTGATGAGAATGAATGAAAAACAAATGACTGAGGATAGCTGGAGAAGGCAATAGATATATCAGCTCAGTTAGATGCATTAAAACTTGACCACTTTGTTTTACATCTCAAGGGCAGCAAGTTTAAGGCTAAATTAAAACTTTAATTAAACTAGTAATGTATGACGGATGTACTTGACCCCTTAACCAAACTATCAGTAATTTGGTACAGGCTCCAAAGCAAGTGAAGACCTGAGCTGTATCCAGGCCAAGAACTCCTCTAGAAGCTCCCAAAGGGGCAGAGTGACCCAGAGAGCCTCGAAGCACATGAGCTTGGAACAGGGATTGTGTGAGTCATGCTTGCACAGCAGGTGGCTTTTCCAAGGGTCTTTTATCAAAGAACAAAGAGGGCTGTGGGTACAAGGAGGTACACATATACCCTTCCTGCTCTATTAAAGCTGACTGCAAGCCAACCCCTTCTGACAGCCTCAGGGAGGCGCCTCAGGGAGCTCTCCCTGCTGGGCAGTGTGGCTGCAGGGCTGTGACCTCCCCTTGCCCTGGGACAGCTCTCAAGGTCATTCCTTGAGGCAGAGACCTTTCTACAAACAGCCAATCTTTGGATGAGTCCAAATTCTCTAAACTGCAACTGGACTGCACAGCAGTGACTCTGCCCTGGACGTGGGACTCCTCTCAAGGACTGGGATTCCTCACCTGCGACTAAGAAATCCTTCCTTACCCAAGGCAGAGAGACCCCTTATTTATGGATCCTTGTAAGTTGTTGGTAGCATGCTGAATAAATATTAATGAAATCCATGCAGATAATTCCTTTAGACATACGCCATTGTCCAAGTCTGACACTAAGTCTGGACCTAGCCACAGCTGAGCTCCACCAGGACTTTAGAAAGCAAGAAGGTCTGCTCTAAAACTCGTGACCCATTGGGAGGGACTCCCTTACCCTTTGGCTCTTTGGTCAATGTGCAAATAATTTGAAATAGATTTTCCTTTGTATAATGTAGTAACTAATAGAGTGAACCTTGCTGTTGAACTTTACTAAGATGCACTTTTATAAATTCATATTAAACCCACACTTGTTAATACCTCTGACACTGATCCTTCAGGCAATCTGAATCACTCATTTGTGACAAACTAGAGCAGTTGGCAGGATCCTAAATCAGGATCCACAGCATAATGCTACAACTGTTTATGGCTATTAAAATGGTTTTCAAAGTGAGCAAAATAAATATATTTCTTTGAGTTTGCAAATGGCCTAGAACAGATGACTAAAAAGTAGGAAGGAGTAAGCAAGACCAGCACTGACCATTTAAGCCGGTTACCCCTGGCTGCTGGGTGTGAGTGGCCCAGGCAGAGGTGCCAAGCACAGCATGAAGTGCATTCTGTGCCTCCTTCAAGCACTGCCAGCCTCTCCTCCCCATAATGGCAAGTCATGCCACGTGAAAGAGAAAAGGAGGATCTTCACCTTCATGTTAGTGCCATAAACTGAGTCTTGCATGGCAGAGCTTTGACTTTCTTTCCAGCCTGTCTCTGGTAGACTGCCCCTCCTTCTCGATAGAGCTTTCCAGTTTCTTTGTGACTGTTCCATTATTCATAGCCAAATGCAAACACCAGAAAACTTACAAGCTTAATGCAACAGTAAACCAGCTTAGCCAGGTACAACTGAATCTCTGAACTGCACCAGAGTTTCCTTCATGCATATCCTGCTTTAAGGCTGCTGTGGAAGTTCACCCTCTTGTGAAAGCTGCAACTGAAGTGCCACTGCAAGAGCCTTCTGTAACCAAATGGCTTCAGGGAAACTGGTTGAGCTTGCAAAGTGTTTAGGGAGTATAAAGAGGAGCCATGGAAATAGGTGTATTAAACAACACCCATGTCTTTGTTACTTGCACTGCAGTGTTTATAGCTGGTATTGCATCACCTGCTTCCTTCAGAAGTAGGATAAGTAGTTCAAAGCACATGTTACAGGTAAAGAACTCAAAAGAGAAGAATAAAATATATTAAACCATCTCTTTTTTTGCTGTCATATGGTGGCTCTGTTTAGGGCATGAGAAGCAGGTAGGTATTTCCAAATTGTGATTTTTAAAAAATGTTCTTCTAATTTATCATGCAGACATATCTTTAAAGCAAACTAGCTTAATTTTGGAGCTAAACTCAAAAAGATTAGGCTTTAGAGACTAGTTGCCCCTCGTAATTCCTCAGCTATGGAGGAATTACCAAGTAGTGTCCCTAAAGGAATTCATAGTACTGAGTATGTGCATTTAAAACCATTACAAAATATTAAAATTATTAATTAATTACATTGTTATGGGCCATTTTAAAATTATAGGGTTAAAAAACCCCTAGTGAATCACATTTACAACTTCAATTCAGAATGTTGGGGGTTTGTTTGGTTTTGAAAAACCTCCCATACACACACACAGAGGGCAACAGCGCAATTTAAATTATAATCCAAAGCTTTACTTCATTTGCAGATGATTTATAGCAGCATAAACCGAAACAACTTACAAATCAGGGCATCCTACTGTGTTTTTAGATAACTAGCACACTTCTGTGAAATGTATTGCAGGTTTTGTTCCTTTTTGTCCTTCCCATTTGGACACCATAGGAGCAGTTCACAATCATTTAAGAAAATTACTAACTCTCCTCTTACACAAGAAATGAAAATAGCTGGAATGAATTACTATTTATACTCACTTGATATAATACGGCACTTTGTTTGGTGAGATTGCCCTCTCCCAGGGGCCTTGGACAGAAGCTGTTAACAACAAACAAACAAACAAATAAATAAATAGCTGCACACATACATTCATACGTACAAACATGCCTAGAAGAGAAACGTGGAGGTCAAACAGGAAAGACAACGTTAATCTCTAGAATTACAATTTTTCTCTCGGCCACGTCGATTCAGGTCTGTTTGCTCAGTTACCCGTGGAGGCAGGAAGGATTAACCTGCTGTTCTGAAACCTCTGTCCTAATCTGAGAGAAATTGAACTCATTCAGCTGCAAAGATAAATACAAAAACTCCTTGATAGCTAAGCTCACAGAACAGATATAAAGCAGAGCAAGAGACATATGATTCTAGTGTGTTCTCTTGTAGGATTCCTCCTACTAAGGTGTTTGACTGGGTTTTCTTCTATTTCTTTCCTTGTGTGGTCAGCACTTCTCATCCTTCTAAGAACGGAATTATGCACTTGTTTGCATTTTATGTTGAGTGAAATTACACTGAGAGAGCATCTAAATATTTTGTTTGCTTTTATTCCCTTGCTGACTTGCTCTAAATGGTGGGCATTTTTATTCTTATTTCTCCACATTACTAAGTGAGTCTTACTGTCTTCCAGTAACAGCAAATAATGGAGAAAATGACAGTATGATTGCAACAAATAGAGAGGAAATAACTTTGCCCACTTTTGGCTATCATGGTGTTAAATGTCAACATCAGCTTGCAGCACAATGAAAATATTTTGTAAAAGAGGTTTCTATAAAACTCATTTGACAAAAGAATTATAAATTATTTTTTATTAGAGGCAGAGATAATTTATAGTTTAGGTCACAATCAGGGAGATAATTTTTTATTAGGATTTTTTATATTTCAAACAAATTAGAACTGAGATTTTTCTTTCTTTAATATAATGATTAAAACAGAAAACATATGAAAAGTAATCTAATGGAGAAAAAACCCCCAGCCTGTTGGCTTCACCCAATATAACCTTTCTTTTTAGTGACCCCTGCTGTTCACAAAGGAAAGGAACTGTTACCAGGACAATTAGGAATTAGCTTCTTGACCATTTGGCTCTATTTTCTTCCCCTCTCTTACTCAAAACAGATACTTTAAAAATGCCACTCCCAACCTGCTTTATCAAAATCAACAAATCACAATACATAAAAATAATAATTACAAATATACATATTTAATCTATTTTGTACCAGATTCACAGAAGTCAGTCTGTAGAATGAAGTTTAGTTTCTCTCTCTTGTCCACATATTGGAGTATGGACGAGAGTTTGAGGAAGGAGATTAAATGTGCTTCTAAAATGGCTGTATAGGGAAATCTCACTTTTGTAGTTTTGTACATGAATTGTGGAGAAGGGTTGGAGGGAGACTGAGGGGACAAAAATCAGCCATGGGAGAAACTGGTGCTATCACAGACAGTCTGAAGAGGAAAAGGAAGAGCAGGTGGGAGCGAGGATAGAGGCTGGGGAGAGGTTGAATGAATTTCATATAAATTTTGGACAATGCTAATTAGCTAGGGAAAGGAAGGAATATGTTTGGAAGAATCACAGAATGCTTAGGGTTGGAAGGGACCTTAAAGACCACCTAGTTTCAATTTGCCCACCAAGGGCAAGGAACCTCCTATTAGACCACGTTAATCAGAGCCCCATCCACAATGGGGAATCCACAACCTCTCTGGACAACCTTCCAGTGCCTCTCCACTCTTGCAGTAAAGAATTCCTTCCTAACACTCAATCTCAACCCATCCTCCTTCATCTTAAAGTTGTTTCCCCTTGTCCTATCACTACATGCCCTCATGAAAAGCCTCTCTCCATAAATATGATAATCCTGTTTCAGATTGCTGGTGGCCAAGGAGTTCTGAAACATGCCTCAGCATCTCTGCACATTCTGCTGTTGTCTTCAACCCCCAGCCAGCCAGCTGTAGCTAAGCTGAGTGTCATTGCTTTCCTATTACTTATATTTACACAGATTCATGTTCTTAAAAGAAGAAAAGTAAATTTCAAAGGTATGAATCATGAGAATCAGTAACTATCAAAATGTGCAAGAAACAGAATTTTACTTACAGAGTTAGATCTCTTGGAGAACCAGCACACTGCACTGCCATTGAAGGCTGTTGCATGGCCCACAAACACAGGAGAACAAAACCATATGCACTCTCAAATAAAAATACTCAAATATACACTGAATTTATCTATGACAAAATAACCCTTCTTGGGCCCTTCAAAGGCACTGCCCTTTGGTTCTGTGTTCATGGACTGCATGGCTGAGGAGCTGTGGAGGCCAAGGCTGCTGTCCATTGAGCTGCTCTTCCTGGCAGCCTGAGCTGCAGCTGCTCAGTTCCTGTCCTCTGCTACAGCCTCAAAGGATGTAAAGATACGATCTGTTATGTGTTTTGTAGAAATGTAAAAAATATCAAAAATAGAATATTGTGTAATGTTTTGATGTTAAAAATCTCAAAACAACCCCATTTTCAGGTTCATACAGAATTCTTAATCATGATGCTTGAATATTTTTTCTACTCATAAGAAGGAAAACTGCTACAAATATAATTTTGATGACTGCTTCAATATCCTCCATTCTAGATGGCAATAGGAAACAAAAGCTAAGGAGTTAGAGAGAGATCGCTGTTTCATTTTACACTATCAGTTACTATGTGATTCCTTTACATGCTTTCATTCAGTAACTCTAACCTAATGTGTGCTAATACATGGTCCATCAACCAGTTCTAAAATGCTTACTCAGTGACAATTGTAGGGCTCTTGCTCATGGCCAATGGCATCAAGTGAGAAATAATTCAAACCAGATTACACTAAATTATAATTTTTGAAAGCAAAATACCCTTCAGTATTAACTAAAAATTGACCTTGTTCCATATTTCTCTCCCAAGGAATCATTAATATTCCCAATGGGAATACTACCAAGTTACAGTTGTTCCACCTTAAGATTTGTTTTTAATTCAATAGCTCAAGGACAGAATAGAATGCTGCATATTTTTCAGAAGATGTATTTCATCTGTTGCTTCTGAATTAATCTGGGTAAGAGCTTTGCAGTCATAACTTATTATCACAGAATCTTACATATGATAGTGTTCTTTATCCATTAGAAGAGGAACAAATACTTTTGCTTTCATGAGAGCTCAATGCTGTAGGAATAACAAACAATTCTGTGATACTCTGCATAATTGGATATAGTATTCCTTCAAAAGGTTGCTGTGAAGCTGTCTATAATGCACTTCTGGTTTCCTGGATGATTCTGACCTTGCATAAATTTGAGTTGACAAAAAGTGCAGTACTTTTTACAGCTATAAACAGAGAATAATGGTTTCATTTTTGGCAGAAGCCCAGAAACTGAGACTAGCTGTTTTTTATCTTTGGTTATCAGTACAGGTTTACTATCCATTACACAAGTAGTACAGGTAAATGGTTAAATCAACCTAAATATCTTACTAGCAAAGACTTTATATATATACATATACATATATATATATATATATATATATGCTGTAGTATCCCTGTGTGCTACAGCACTCAAGAAGCAGACATCTCCTGTTTGCTGAGAGTAATTCCAAAGTGTTTTATTGCTTGAGCTTGCACAGTGTAAGAACCCATTACCATACACCCAGCTACTTTCAATGCTGTTGTGACTGAAATTAAATAACCAACACAAAATACAGAGCATTTTAAGAGTGAATTTAAATTTCCCTACACTTTATTTGAATTGACATATATTTTAATGGTTACCTAATTTTTGAGTTTTATTTCTTTCTGTAGATGTTCTAAGAGCTGAGACTTGTTTTGCCTGTGAACACAGTTCTTGCTGCTAAGCAGACATTCTTACTTGTTGACAGAATGTATAGTGAAATGGTGGCATGCTGGCTCTCTGAACTTCAGTACTGTTTTAATCTATGCAGGGATCTGAATGAAATATTAAACAGGATGATAGTAGTTGATACTACAAAAAAATAATCTTATAAATATTTCACTTTAGCAATGCAAACATAATGAAAAATACATGTATGTTTACTAATGGTAAACTATTCCTTCAGCTATTCAAAGAGTAAATTTGGTATGTCCACATTTAAATGTTACTCTCAGTGATCCTCATTTAAATAGTCAGCACAGACTTTTAGTATGTACTGTGTATCATATGAGTGTACTTTTTCAGTTCTAAATAAAAAAAAATCTTTTCACTTAATTTTCACTATGAGGTTTTGGACAGAAACCACAAAGAAGCATTGTGTGGTGTTCATACACTGTTACATATATCCTGTCAACTAATTTTTTTCTCACTGTTAGAAATTAATTATATTTACTATATATTCATTTTAGCATCATGGTAGTTAAAGGTGAGCTCATTTTTACATCCCCATTATCCTGTTTGGTGGCCATTGTGTCTGTAACTCAGCAAGTTGCTGAATTATGTTCACATTTCACATTTAATGATAATAATTCTCTGACTCGGCCTGAAAATTCTACCTGCATGACCTGTGTGATTTACACTGTTCTTACCTAGCATTATCATCATTAATACAAACTTAGAGTTAAGAAATTGTTTATTTATTTATATAAGGTTTGTTTTGATGCCAATTATTTTCACTGCAGCAAAGTATGGATTTGGTGACTCCAGATCAAGGCAGGTAGGGAGAAAAAAGGATGAGATGATCTTTGCATCAGGAAAAGACTCTGATTCTGAAGCAGAATTTCCAATTTGTGTAAGCTACTTCAACTTTTCAAAGATCCATTGAGTACTACATTTTGATTATTTTCAGATAACACTTTACAATTGAGAAAATACTGCTCTCCAGAGACTGCAAGGAGGTCATGCTTTTCCTCCTTAGAGAACATGTTAAAGCAATATTTCCCCACCATAATGAGTGCATGATGCAGGCTGGCAGGATGCCATCTCCAAAATGCGTATCTGCATGGCAGTGACATAATAGAGGTGCTTGCATAACCTGCAAGCTCTTTGAGATCCTTTGAAATAAATATCACTATGTACCTGTAAAAGATAGGGGCTTTTTCAGCAAAGATTTAGATTGATTTCTAAATAATGTGAATTTTTTATTATCCTAGGTAAGACCGATGAACAATCAGACTATGTTGTGCAGCACCGGGGTCTAAAATTGCTTGATGTAGCTGAGAAACTGATGTCAGAATACATCAGCCACTCAGCTGAGAAGCTGCAAGGCAGAAACATCAATCCAAACCTGCCTTTCAGAAGGTCTGCACAGCTTAGGGTCTGTTCTTCTCCAAGCCCAGCTGCACATGGGGATGGATTCATGGGTATTTTGGGAATAGAGAGCCCCTTCTCAGCTTGGATTCTGCCCTTCTTAAGTCCAAGCAAACACTCACTACTTCCCTGGAACACCCTCAGCACCATCTGTCACCGCAGCGCATGTGCAGATCTTTACCAAATACACCATATTTAGAGCATGTCTAGCCAGAGAAGAAGTCATCCTCAATGAGTAAAAATCTCTAAGAAGAGACTTTTAGTCATTAAAAAAGTTCAGCTTTGATCAGAGTCAATTATGACAATCATTCATTTTAGAAGAGTTAAAAGAGGCAATTCCATCCTGTGTTTCCTGCTGGAGTCTTTATGGCCAACTTCAGATTTATCATCTGCAGCTTAGGGTCAACATTATATGGTAAGACCTAAATAATGCACACCTTTAATCATGAACAGAGTTCCAAAAGTTTCCAAATGCCACTTTGTATTGTGAAATCTAAAATCCATCTAGTGCTCATTTTCTTAAATGTCACACAACCGTAAAATGGCAAAAATACAAGAATCTACTTGTTTAATAGCAGAATACTGAATGAAATAGAGCAAAGAAATATAGATAGTGTTTATAATGGCCCACATACAGGCACTCCACATTGCTAACTTCTGTTGCACTCTTATGCTCTCAAAAATGGAGTCTCTAAAACTGGCTGATCAAATGAGCTTATAAAATGGCCTAATCAAATTGCTGGTGGGTGATTTTTGGCAAATTAAATTAGATAAATAGAAAATAAATCTTTGGTAAATATTCCATGTCTTACATAGCAAAATAGAACAGAAAAATTCTGATATCCATGTATAGAATATGCCTGTTGTATCCTAGTCCTGGAGCTTGAGGACAAAAGAATATCTTAAACTGAACACAATAATAATATAATGCATAATGAAAAACTGAAAGCTCACTGTAAAATTAAGTCTACTAACTTTATTCCAAAAGCAGCCATAAAGATAACCTCTCAAAATATGGCAATGTTTTACTGCTCTTAAAGACTTTTAGCAATCAGGCCAAGGCAAGGACTATCAAAAGCTATAGCTATGGCCATGATGTTCTAAACAAGGGAGAAATGGACTGAAGGCATTTTCTCTTAACTTTAAACCTGATGTACATCTCACACAAGTCTTGAGGTTGAATTGGTGCCCAGTGTTCTTAAAAATTCACCATGGTAATCACAATGGCAAGACCCGTGAAGCGTATTTGGTTTTGTTGGTACTTTGCTAGTTTTTCCTTTTTCAGAAGCACATGTATTTCCTTTACATTTATACCGAAGTAGAAAAAACAGTTTTCTAGCAATCAGGCTCCTCTAGTTAATATGACCATATTTAAATGTATATAATATATGAATACTTTTTTTATAAATACATTTAAATACAATAATAAAATCCCTCTGTTTTCAGAGAATTCTCAGATCTTAGGCTGATTTGTGTCCAATTATCCTCTATCTTCATTCTACTACCAGGTGATATTTTCTATTCAAAACATTTCCTGTGATATCTAAACATATTAAACCATTTTGCCAAAGGACATGGATGAATGGACATTTTTTTCAATGTTTGCTTGTCATATAAATCTGAAAGACAATATGATATGTATGCAGTGACAAATAAAAGAGAAAGATACAGTTGCTTGCACTGGAAAACAATCCATCAGACGGATGGGTAAAGTGTCCTAAGAGTCACAGAGCCCTCTCATTTTTAGACTTGGATGTCTCAATTAGGAGGACTTGCCCTTTTAAAGACATCTGCCTGTGCAAGAAAGAGCTTCCCTAGCCTTTGCTTTGCATAATAATCTGAGCACTCACACAGAAGCTGGGAGAAGTGAGTACTTGACTTCTCTCCCAGCTTGGAGGAATTCAGAGCCACATCTCCAGCTTCTCAGGAGAGTGGGCTAAATAACTGAAGGAAAACACAAAGGCACAGAAGTAAGAAGAAAAAAGACTCAGATCTGAACCTGAATGGCTCGGAGCTTATCATGAGAAGGAGAGACCTACGATGCACAGCCTACTCCTCTGATTTTTATTTTTAAGCAACAGTTATCTGCTATAAAATGCAGCAGCTGCACTCTGATCACTTACAACACAAACTGGTGGCTCCAGCATTTGTCATCTTTCTGTTTCTGAATGAAAGCTGCTGCCTCATCTTGTGTTGAATTAAGTGCTGCTCTTACAAATCCAAAACTGAAAGGCACAGTGAGGCATCTCCTGTTAGGTATCTCCAGGTCCTAGCACAAATTTAGGTATGAGGATTTAACAGGCTGGTACTGACAAATGCAGTCAGCAAAAGCTCATAGCCTGGGAAATATGAATCACAAAATTTGGCTATGGGTACATCAGCCTTATAGCTTTGCAAACCTAGATATTCTGTCTGTTCCTTGTATTCTCAGTTTTTTTTTTCATGTTGATGAAAGTCCATGTTATCTGAGCTTGAAAACCACTGGAATCTTCCAGTCATAATCCAAAGTAATTGCCAGTTATATGGTGAGCACTGTTTCATGCAGTCACTTCACTGACATGCTATACTTGCTAAAAGATGGCTCATAATGGGGCTGGACAGTAAATTACAAGGTTTGCTCATGGTTTTTAAAGATGTAACATCTATTTTTCAGCAATCACCAGCCATGCACATGAATGAACAATCACCAGCAATGCACGTTAAGAAGTGTGAGTGATTGCTGAATAGCACTGCAAATGATATTAGAAACAGTCTGACATCAGTGCTACCTCTCATTTATTGCATCTCAAAAAGAGTAATAACTATTGTGACATATAATAGTTATGTGTGGGTCTTCCAACAAGAGAAATGAATCTCATTTTTTGTAAGAGGCACAATCACAGAGAAAAATACAGATGAAGTCAAAACAGTAAAATTACTCCAGAGGAGTCACTGAAAACTTTGGAACTGGCATTGTGTTTAAAATTTGCAGATATTCTTTTTCACACCTCAGTTACTGTATATAATTCCCAAATTAAGCACCATCATCCATGAAAGGATCACAGATTTTTCTTGTAATTACTTTGCTAAATATTTACAAGTTTCTTTTTAAGAGAAAGATTTTTTTTACAGTGGTTTTACACCCCAATTTAGAGAATTCTAATTAAACAAGTCTAATTAAACATGTCTAAGCAAGTCCTTCAAAACCAACAAACTCACTCCATGAATCCATGATATCAAGTTTTTTTCCCATTTAATACATTTATTAGATGTATCTTAACTATTGTTGTGAATTCTGTGTGACCTTGGCAAGGAATGTACTGAGCTGGAGCTGGGACTGCCTCTGTGGACACTGGCAGAGCAAAATGAGTTTGGGGAAGCCTGAAGGGCAGAAGCTCAAGGAGTGGGGTGAGAGAGCCCATTAAAAAATGTAGAAGGCCTGGAGAGACACAAGTTCATGTGAAAAGTCTTGATAAGTCTTTTAAACTTGAGGCAGATCCAAAGCCTTGGAGAGACACAAGTGGATCCCAATCCTTTGCCACTATCTCTTTAATTTACAACCAGGAAACATCTGAATTATCCCATGCCACAGCATTGATAAACACTGGCACTTGGTCATTTAAAAGATGAAAGAGTGGAAAAAGAATGTTGAACTCTCTGAAAAGACAATGGAGAAAAACTCTCTAATTTAAAAATGCCACAAATAAGAATACCTTTTTTTTTCCTGCTTTTACACTCCTTATCTCTCTAGCTCACACCTTCTTTCCAATCTCTCTCAGAAATAGCTCTATGAATAGCCCTTAGAACAGGCTGTAAGTGCTCAGAAACAGGGACTACCACTTGATTTCTTGCCTCACAGGGTGTGACAAATATGAGGTCCCTGCATCACTCCCCCATTACCTTTGTGCTAGGTTTTCAACAGCCCCATGCAGCTTCATTTTCAACCAAGCAGAAAAAGACAGATGATGCTATAATTTCTATGTATAAAATAATAACAAGCACATGAAAAAGTTACCATGATTAGCAGATCATATTTATTTCTTTCTGATAGGAGAGAAATGTAATTCAGTCACCGATTTTATGTGACCTTGACTGCAGTACCAGCCTCTTTGTAGAACTACTTAAAGGTATATCAACTATAAAAGGGTAATTTTCATGTAAGAATATAAACAGATATTATTACTTGTACCTTAAGATGGGCAAGTGTGTATGGAAGAGGGAAAGTTGATGCTCAGTAGGGAGGATGAACTGATTGTTACTGGCAAATACACTAGATATTTGATAAGCAATAGATTGCTTATTTTCCTTACTGATTATAGTTTGCACTGATCTTATGTGTATCTCAGCTCCTTAGATAAAAATGCTCTCTGAGTTTTGAGCTTTTAAAAGAAAACCATAAAAATTGCTATGATTAATCTTTTCACTGCTGTTGCCACAGACCGATCAACTTGGAGTCTGTCTACCATGTACAGAAACCTAATTTACAAACCAAAAAATTCACCTTAATTTGACCTGCCTGATTTTGTTTGGCAACCTTTATGTCTGACTTGTTCACCCCCAAAAGTACAGTTGCAGAAAAACCACTGGTGCTGGATGGCAAGGACTGTGTCACCCTCTCCTGCACTGCTCTCCCTCCCATGGATGTGCATCCATCCATGCAGGGATGCAGCAGAGGTAGTAAAAAAGCATAAAAAGCATTTCAAAGCATGGTATTTTCCCTAGGCATAGTGATAGTACACGATAGTGGATGTTTTTTGGAATTTGATGCTTAGGAAAGATGAGACTAATGTATGTACTGGCAGTTTTCAGTGACTGCAGTTTTTGATATGGGAAGTATTCTGCAAATGTTTTCAGAACCTAATTTTTGTATGCATGGGTTAGATTATGTATTTGCACACACATCTAAGAGAGAAGAACAAATAAGCAAATACAAATGCCCATTTTTCTAAGTGGTAGTTGGACTATTTCCAAAATCAACACATTTTCACCTGACTCCTTTTCCTATGGTGATCCTCAATGGAATGAAGTGTCCAGAATGATGTCCTCTAATTAGTTACAAAGAAGAATAATGTCTCACTAGTGGTGGGTGGGCTAAAAAAGGTGACTATCATACACTGATCATCTTTTAGATTTATCTAGTTTAGCAATACTAAGGCAGAATGTGCCAAGGAAAATTGTCTGGCTGCACTCAACACCAGCACAAAGACACCTTGATCAGTGTGATAATGCAGTGCAGGTCACTCTAGTCTCTTCCAGACTTGCTTAATTTACCCTACAGATTTATTCTTTCACCAAGAATACAACATGTGTCACAAGTAAAAACAGGTATGTGCTTAAATATTGTGTTTATGTCACATATTCATAGCTCTTGCACATTCAGTCTTGGCAAGTTTGATTTGCAGTTATGCATATTGAGCTGACAAAATATTCCCAGTGATCAACAATTAAAGAAAAGTGGGTTTGAAAGAAATAATGAAAATAGGACTTATTTCTTCATAGGATAATCATTTGACAAAAGAAGGTTCGGGGTTGATTCAGCCTGCATTAGTCTTATATGGCACAACATCAACCTTGGATTTGATTTTGCAGGTCATCCTGCTGAGAATTTTCAGTTTCCCATTAAGATCTTCAATGGAAAAATGGTTAACCTATTAAAATTACAAGGCAGTATCAGCTGAAGAAAAGTTTGTCCTCTATCCCACTGTGAATGTTGCTGTGCAATAATAGCAACATCTATTTCCAATGTCTGCATAGCTTGTCCCTCTGCATGTAGGAGACCATTATCCTGTGACTGTGTTCTCTTCTGCTGATATAATCTCTTAAATAAAGCTCTACTGTTTACTTTCCTTAATTGAAGTACAATGGAAAAGACATGGCCTTTAAGAAGCTTCACTTTAGTCACTGCCTTGGAGCTTTGAAGGTGTTTCAAGTTGTCTTTCAGTGTACTTCAAAACATCCTTGATAAAAGAATGCGTGTGGAGGTGAAGTGGGAATTTTGCTGGCAATTATATTTTATGCAGAGTTGTAAAAAGTTTGCTCAGCTGCCATTCCTCTGCCAACTTTCCCACCCCAGTTTTTATTCTCTCACTGCTCTGATAAAATCCTAGAAAATTTTTTTCTTGTATATCTGGTGTTGCCCCTTTTTGGAGCTGAACATTCCTTTGAACAGATAAACCAAATCTGTGTTGTTTTGGGGGGTTTCAATCCTTTCCAGATTAAAATAACCAGAAACTCTTTTTAACATAATTTTAATTTACTAGTCCTAAAGGGAGTCCCCAAATGAAGATGAGCCTTGTAGAGATAGAAGTGTGCACAAGGAGACTTGATAATGGCAGATGTTTTCCTTTTACTCTGGACCTGGACAATATGAACTTATTTAACACTCCTCTACAGCCAGGGAAGAGAAAATAAAAGAAAACAATTGCAATACAGACTAAAATAGAAATTCATAACAACAACTAGCACATGGCCACAAAATTATCAATTAAATGTGTATGCAAACTGCACAAGAAGAATGGGAAATAAGAAATCACTCACTGGTAAGAAAATGCTGGGAAGTAGGGCCAAAATCCCTGTGAGCTTCATGCAGTTGCTTGATGCGCTCATCAACAGCCACCTGTTAAGAGAGGAGGAAAAAAATGACTTTTATAGACAAGAAACAAAGAGCAATTATAGTCAGGTCATTTTTTTATTAGTGAGCATTCAGTTTAAAATTAAGCAGTTTCCTGCAACAAATGTTATTCTTCAGAGTCTTCAGATGAGATTAAATGTGTCACTGGAAAAAGAGAAGGTAAAAAAAAAAAGGGTTTTTTTCTTTTGTTCCCATCTTAACTGGTGCTAGAAGAAGCTGAAAATGAAAAGGCTGATAAATAAAGGTAAAGCAAATTGGCCTGACATTATGTACCTGAAAATAGTATGACTGCTGCTTGTCAATATTGAAGTCAGAATATCCATCTGTTAATAATATTTCTAAACTACTTCTGAAGTACTTTTGAAAGTACAGTATTATAAATCAGCACATGAAAAGTAATCTCATTTAATGTGGACAGGATAACCATATTTCAACCAAGTGCTGAAATGAGGTTAACCAAAAGAGAGCAGCTGGTACAAACATTTTGCTGTTCTTTTAATCATTCAAACCTTAGCCCCTCAACCCCCTTTCCTCAGAACAGACCCTTGAAGAGCATGTTCCTAAAGTCTTGTTGGGTTGGTGAACTGCATGAAAACAGAGACAATAGTTTAGGACTTAGTTTAGGTCTAGTTTTCTCAGTGGTTAGTTACATAAAAAGTCTTTGCCTCATTTCCTTGAACTCTTCTCATGTTAAACTATGACACATGTGATAGATAGACAATAAGAACTTCTACCTTTAAAAAACTCATCTTTAAAACAATACTCCATTAGTTAACATAACCCATCAACAAACTATAGGAAAATTTATAAAAGACAGAAGGAACTTCATGATAACAGAGTTCCCCAGGTGGATGTTATTCATGATAAAATTAAGACCCACAAAAAAACCTGTTATTTTCCTCTTATGGAGAAATCTCCATAACTTTAATAAGAGGGACTTCCCTCCCTAAGTAAACTAAACAAAAACTATTTTAAACTAAAAATTTTAGGTTTTGTTTCTTTACA
Organism: Ammodramus savannarum pratensis; assembly: GCA_020466415.1. Taxonomy (NCBI): domain Eukaryota; kingdom Metazoa; phylum Chordata; class Aves; order Passeriformes; family Passerellidae; genus Ammodramus; species Ammodramus savannarum. The sequence goes on along the minus strand of JAHXMQ010012338.1, from coordinate 31,897,845 downwards.
ATATCAATGAAAAAAAACTTTTGGGGGAGAAAAAGTATTCTGAAAGGTTTACTTTGATTCTTACTACCTTTCTTCCTTTTAGTTACTTTTAATAAAACTTTCTTTATACCCTTTTAGAGTTTTGAACCTACTTTACCTTTCTCCTCATTCCATCTCACAATAGGAAACAAACACATTAGTTAGGAAATCTCAAAATTACTAAAATCTCAAATTAACAAACCAAAACCACTACAGACTGGTTTTGTCTTTTCCCTTGAAAATCTCAGTGAAGTGGAGTATTGAGCAAGTGGCCAAAAGGGGGTGGTTACAATAAGATTCCCTGGTGTATGAGTGTCATCTACCAGTCTCTTTATAGCCTGTATGCTAGAAGGATGTTATGAAGTTAGACCTAGGAATGGAATTAGATAAAAAAAGGAAAAAACCCTTGAAAGTAATGATAGAATAATTTTGAAATATAATAAACAAAGCAACTGAGAGGAATCAAGTTCACTTAAATATTGCCTGTAAAAAAAGGTGTTCCATCAACACTGGCAAAGCAGAAGGTAAGTGTATTTTAATTGGCCTAACTGTGATATACAAAACAAGGAAACAAATAGGTTGCACAGGTAAAATGCAATCTACATTTTAAAACTTTCAGGGAATTTCTTGGTTGGTGGTAGGAGGGAACTATTGTATAGTAACTGGGCATGATACAGTTGGAAGGGAAAAATTTAAAATGGTAAAATTAATGAGCTATTTGATATTACTGTGTGTGTTTGCCAGATAACCTCTAGAACCCAAAACCTTCTTTAACTAAGCAATAGCAATTTACTGCCAAGACATGTAAATTTGATTTATTTGCCTACAATTTTAAAACTAACACTATAAGCAAAAATGCCCATTTGCTTTCTTTCCTCAAACAATTTTTCAGGTGCTTTTCCTGCAGCTCCCTTCATTTCTGTGTCATCTTTTTCTGGCTTCCCACTGAATTGCAAGAACAGATGTTTCTGTTAAGCAATGCTTCATACCAGAGACTGACTTTGAGCTTGAGTTCACACCCAATTCACTGCACAGAAAGAAGCTGGGGAAGTCTGTAAGTGCACAGAAAACCATGAAAGGGCTGCTTCTAGTCATCAGTAGAATTAGCTTAAGTGTAGAATAATTAACTGAAGAGCTATTATTTTTAACCAAGAAATGACCTTTCAACGAAGACTAGAAAGATAATCTTAAACATACCTAAACACATGCAAATAAAGCCACTGGAAAAATGTATTGAAAATGCATATGCTCTTTAAAATTGTCTTAAAATTACCTCATAACATACTTATTTTGTCATTAGGAAATATTGGTTAATAAAGAACTATATGGCTCTTCCTTTATATTAGTACATGTTTTTATTAAGTCAACCAGGATGGAATTTTTTTTGCTGGCCTGAAGAATCCCTAAAGAGACTGAGAACTTTACAAACACACAGTGGGGAGCAGTGTTTCATATAGGAAAATTTCAACGGCCAAACAGTGGTCAGCAAAGAGCATGGGAACCCTTTAGTACACATGACCACTGCCAGCACACAACCTATACAACTTCTGTAAGTGTGCTAAAACTGAGAATTCCAATCCCCTCAAAACATCCAGGTAACCTTTAAACTGCACAAAATTATTAACCTGAAGATTTTTAGTTGTACATGTACATCAGCAAAATAAAATACCTTATACATGCAGGGTTAACTTTCCAACTGAACAGTTTTGGATGTGAGCCAGGAAATACTTCTTTCTAGAGGTAGATTTTGTCAATACAGAGAAAAAGAAAACACTGAGAAATGTTGAGAATTCTCCAGGAAATATCACCTGAGAGTACAAAACATTACTCCACTTGGCTCCCAGGAAATACCACTTGCTGGTGTATTGGCTTACTACCTTTTAGATAAATACAGTAAAAAATGAACTTACTTTTTTTGGTACAGCAAGGAAGATTATTGCAGTCAGTTTCTATTAATTTTATCAAAACTAACACATAAATGGTAAAATAACAGAGTTTGAACCCACAATAATGCAGATAATGGTGTACCAAAAATACCCACTGAAACAATCCTTGCTTAAATTTACAGAAGAATGTGTCTCTGATCCAATAAAATCAGGTTTGGATTTGACTTATACATCAACATTTGAAGGAGATTCTATCCATAGAAGTCTTCATAAATGTTTCATGATTCTTAAAAGAAATTCTCACTGGCATGTAAAGGTGCTTCTTAGTTTTCATAAGCAAGCCATAGGCAATTCCCAAATCTTAAATTTTTTTTATTGTTCTTGTTTTCCCTTCAAATCAAGTGAAATAAGCTCCTTGAAAATGAGCACAAACAGTATCTCTTGTATTTTTGTATGCTATGCTCTTAACCAAGAGCAGTTAGAACAAAATGTGAACAACTGGAGCCTTGTGGTGTGGGGAGGAAACTGCAAAATTTTCAAGCCCATTCAAGCATTCATTTTCCTTGCTTTAAAGGGAAGAAAAAAAAAGTGGTTTTAATGAAGTTCTGATTTCAGTAGTGTTGACTAAACCATGAAAAAAATACTACTTTAAAGGTACTATTATCAGAATGTAACATGCAAGATCACAGAATGGGTAAAGCTGGAAGGGCCCACAGTGGTCATCTGGTCCAATCTCCACGGGATGGGACTTTGAATTTCATTTGGGTACCTTTTAGGTAAAACTCCATAGTATTCCTCCACAAGAACTGTTACAAATAAATAGATGGATTTCTAAAAAGTCAGTTATTGCTTTATCATTATATGAGAATTTGATTTAAACAGAACTAATATAAAAATATTTTTATTACTAATTTTTACATAAAAAAAACCATCAGAACTTTCTGTAATTGGGATACTTGAACCGTTGCTTTTCTTCACTGGAGATGCATGCTTGAAAAGACATGCATTTCCATTATTTATTTAATCCAACGTTTTATATAACATTGATCTTCTTTCAATCGTAACAAATGAAAGAACCACAGCAGTGAAGTAAATATACTCGAGAGTGAAGATGGTAATATTAAAGATCCTGTACTGATTTTAAGTGATATTGACATGGTACAGAAATAGCTTCTGCTAAAAAAAATTGGCTAGAAAAAAAAATTAGTCTTTCTCCTTTAAAGACTTTGAAAACATTTGATGAAATGAGTTCTGTTTCCCATCCCTCAGATTCAGCCCTGTGAACTGAATCTATAATCAAGTTCAGAAAAACAAATTAAGACAATAACAACAGCAAAGCTCTGCCATGCAGTTGTTAGCAATAGTTTCAAGTGCTTTACCTAATGTGGGGTTCAACCTTGACAACAACATTTTTATAACAGCTCCACTGCAGTCAGAATAAGGATTTGATGGATTTAATTTGAGTCTACTACTACATTCTGGCAGGGGGGTAGTGGGTGGGATTTGTTCTGTTTTTTCTTTTTTTGAGGTTTAACTGAGAATATATTTATGATATATAAAGTGTTCTTTTGTGTTTATGTCTACGCTGCAAAGTAGACCTAGATCAAGAAGGAAATATTAGCTGTTCAACTCTCACTATTTTCCATGTTCTCAAAAAGTACCCAACAGCAGCTGTCCAGGAGGGCTGGAGGTGCCGAACTACTCCAGATGTGGTGGAGGAAGGAGGCACACCATCACTTTATTGAAGTTGTGCCTGCAAACAGGGAGTGGCCTCAGCAAAGAGATATAGGAATGGTCTCTCTGTCAATTCATCAACCTTGTTCTCTTGGATCTACCAACACTACAGAGACATAAGAGCCTTGGCCTAGCTGTGGTATAGCCCTGCCACAGCCTTGCCCATAGCTTTGATTTTCAACTGAACAAGTCCAGTGGAGGAAATTTCCCCCGGGGTGCTTATCTGAGCTCTGGTTGTAGCTGAATTACCCTGCAATGAGCCAAGGGGACTGCTTGGGGGCCTCTCTGTGCTCAGCACTCCCAGGGAATTCACATTCAGCGAACTTGGCAAGGAATTTATTAAAAATTACATGAAGGTGTGCAAGTAGCAATTTTTACTTATTAACATGAAGCAGCAGAAACGAGATCACTAGTTTAAAATATTTGCGAAATCTGAAGAGTTAAGACAATGGTTGAATGGCTGGGATTCTGAGGAAAAATAGCAAGAAAAGAGAGAAAGAATAGAAGATTCTCATCCAAACAGCTATATTTAGTGCAGCAGCAAAAGGACACACAATCTCCTTTTTCTTTTTTGGTCAAAATTTGCTTCACCAAAAGCTGTTCTCACAAAAAGAGAAGGGCAATTTTCTGTATCAATCAGCATGCATCCACACAATACTTATTAAAATAACACTCCTTTAATTTCCCCACCACATTCACAGCATTTCCACAGCCTCCTGACCTTGACTCCAACCAAGCACAGCCAATTTGCCTGCACATCAAAGGAAACCAGCTCCTACAAGACCCTCTTTAATGTTGCCCAGCAATTCTCCTCCCAAGAGCTGAAAAGCTCCTTTCTTTGCTCTCACTGAGTCAGAGCTGTCAAAGCACTGCGAGGCTGCTCTCCACAAATCAATAAACAGGAAGATCTGATCTGCTGCACTTCTAATAGCTACCGAATCCAGTCACTCACTGCTCCCCGTCCATTAGGAGATAAGGATGGATTTAAATAAGCACACTTTGTGCTGTTAATGAGGAACAGCAGGGGGGAAAGGCGATTGATAGCCATTGTTCCCAGCTGCTGAAGTTCAGGTTTAAGTCTTGACATTTACTGAGTTGAAAAATCGGCTAAGGACAATTAGTTTTCTGGTGAAAAGTTCAGTGTTCTGAAATATTTTGAGGGCGTAAAAATGGGCTTATTTTCCACATTAAAGAAAAAAATAGATTAGTACAATGCTATTTGCATGCATTTACAGCTGTTACAAAGACTAAACTCAAATTTCTGGGTCATGGGGGGACTGTATATTTCAGCAGATTGAAATCTGAGTGACTTCATGCAATTCCCCTTTCAGTAAAAGAAACCCCAAACATAAGAAATAGTAGAACACATGTATTGTACTTTGACTGCCTTTTTATATTTTCAGATGAAATGAGAATAAAACATAATATAAATTCAGGAAACATCTTAAAGCTTGGGGCACAGAGCCTTAGAAAACAGTAAATAAAAAACTGCTCTCCTTGAATTAATATGTCTACTGTGAATAAGCAGCTATCACTTCTTAGGCTTTTGTTTTATAATCCTAAATCTGTGCACTTTGGCCTTTGTGTATCTCTATGCCTTAGGAAAGAAAGGTCTTAAAGTTTAAATAACAAAACCATCCAAATTTGGAAAGAATAAAACAGTTGTAAACCATGTGAAATCTTAAGAACAAATATCTTTAGGAAACAATTCTCTTAGGAAATGTTACTTGCTTTGTTTTGGATAAAAGATATTCTCTCATTTGATATCCCCACTGCTCCCACAGCTGATGGAAGTTCTGCAAGGTTCTTTCACATCACTCTGTGTTCCTCATTTCTATCCGTGAACACTTGCAGGATATAAAATATTTCATAAAACCAGCATGAGCTGAGAATGGGCTCAGCCTTTCACAGGTACTAGAAACTGCTGTGCTGCCTTCCATTCTGCAGCATTTCTTAACAAAGCTTTCAAATTCTTCACTGTCCAACCACATGAATTCTTTCTTAATATTGCTTTTTGTATGCAATTTAATCAATATCAACTATTTTTTTTCTGCCAGATTCCTTGCTATACAATATACCAATAAACTAATTTCACAAACATTGATATTTAGCAACTATTTTTCTCAGAAAGCAGCAGTACACTAGTTAAAGAGTTTCAAATTTATAATTTACATTAGCTTCAAATTCAAACAAATAAATTCCCATTGAGACCCCCTAGCAGATTTCAGTCCAGGTGAGCTGTAGCTTTTCTAACCACATCTCTGTACTCCTGGACAGTGCCTCTATATTCCTCCCAGGTTACCTTTCCAAGCTTCCCCTTTCTGTGCAGTGCCTTTTTTGTGTTTGAGTTTTGCAAGGAGCTCCTTGTTCATGCACACAGGACTCTGGGCACCCTTTGTAGCCTCCCTGCTGTTCAGGATGGACCAGTTTTGAGCTTTTTAGAAAGTGATCCTTTCTCATCAATGAACTTCCTTGGACCTCTCTTACTTGCAGGGGTCTATGCTGCAAGCAGGATCCCTGAAGAGGAGCAGGTCTGCTCTCCTGGAGTCCAGTCTCTGCTCTCATGGTCACTGCAGTCCAGGAGTGCCTTTGCCTTTCACCTCCCTGTCACAGACATCTTTCGTGAAAAATCCTTTCCTTAGGATTTTTCCTCCTGAGACGCTGTGAGGCCTCAGGAACAAAATGTAAGCAATGATTATCTGCTGCTGTGGAATGCAACAGGTGCATCTGTGATTGGTCTCAGAGTTGTTTGTAATTAATGGCAATCACAGTCAGCTGGCTTGGACTCTCTGTCCAAGACACAAGCCTTTGAAATTCAGTCTTACTTTTTCTATTCTTAGCTAGCCTTCTGACGAAATCCTTTCTTCTATTCTTTTAGTATAGTTTTAATATAATATATATCATAAAATAATAAATCAAGCCTTCTGAAACATGGAGTCAGATCTTCATCACTTCCCTCATCCTCAGACCCCTGTGAACATGGTCACACCTCCCCAGTGAGCCTCTCCTTGTTTGTGGGTATGAGCTCCAGCAGAGCCTCTGTCTGCACTGGCTCCTCCATCAGTTACATCAGGAAGTTTCCCAGGAGCTCACTGCAATGGTTAGAACCTGCTGTGTTGTCTCTCCAGCAAATAACGAGGCTGCTCCCCCATGGATGCTGTTTCTACTTATAAATGGCCTCAACCCCTTGTTCTGCAGGGTTAGGTGGCCTGCAGCAGACACCCACTGCAGTGTCACCTACACTGGTCTGCTCCCTAATGTTGTCATTATAGTGCAAGAGTTCTATTGTCATTACATGGCAAGGGTTCCACATTGCTAGAGCTTCACACCTCCTTGATGTTTCTTGTAGGCAGCTCCAATTCCCTCAACAAACCAATCCACTCTTTTATAACACTCTTCTTGTTACTGGCTACAGCTGCAGCCTGTTAAAGTCAGACCTGCTCCTAATCTTTAATAATTAAGCCAGCTGCAACTCATTAGGGGGTAAGATTACTTTCTATGCTACATTTATTTACTTATATTCTATCCCCCTACACCTAAATCCTCAGCCACAAGTTCTCAAGAGCTCTTTTTCCAGCATATCATTCCTTCTTTAAAGCTCTTCTGTATCTTTTCTATGTCCCCATAAAACAAACTCCTTGGAGCTCTGACTGTGCAGACCTATAGATCCAGGGATTTATCTTCTGCCTTCAGCAGAAAGCTGAAACTATATATACTCTTAGTTCTTTACTGTGAGCTGGGGAAAAGAGGAACTAAAATGTATAGGCTACCCTGAACCTCTGGTAGGTTATTGATCTTAAAATGAATCTAACTTTGATGCAGTTTGACATTTTCAAAGTCAGTGGGAGCTGGGTGCTTGCAACTAGGGAGAGAATGTGTTCTGTGGTAAGTAAAACTGTCTAGTGAGGAGCTCAGCATGGCACACATTCTTCCTGAGATCAAATCTGACTTTTGAGACCAAGGCACCTGCATACCTTCATTCTAAACGCTTTGAAATGTTTCCACTTCATTTTTTTATCTTTTTAAAGAAATATTCTGTCTATCCTTCAGGACTACTCAACATCCATTGGTGGTATTTTGCGGTTATCTCTGGGCCCCACAAACAAGACACACATGGATTAGCTGCAGGAATGAACCTGAAAGAATCTACAAGAATGATGGTGGCCTACAGCAAAGGCTTGAGTGAACAATTGTAATTAAAACTGAAGAACAGAAGTCTTATGGAATCAGAAAAGTGGGACAGATCTGAAGTGATTCCTCTTTTTTTTTGCATTATGAATATCAAAATTTCTGCTGTGTCAGTGATATAAAATTTTGTTAATTTGTGCTAAAACACAGGCCATGGTTCTGGATTATAAATTATGATAAGCATTATTCACAAGAAAAAAAATTCTATGTGTTTTCCTAGTTATATATGTTAAATAACATAAGGATTTAGGAAAAGGCTAAACCATTAATTATGATTCTGTTGTTGCTGAAACATGACTCCTTTTAGGCTCTAACCATCTACTGCTCCTACCCTAAAGAGGTTTTTGATATGTGTGGTTTTTCAGGCATTTCGCTTCATTTTGGGGCATGCACAGAAAATAACATTATGCCTAACACTGTTATGTTTCCTTAACATGCAGTTATGAAGACATAAAATAGGGTTTTCCTGTGGCCTTTTTTATTTATTTTGCTTCTCTGCCAAAAACCTGTTATTTCTCATCACCATAGATTTCATACTTTTGAAATAGAACAAACTCCTTTCTACTCTCCTTAAATGTATTTCCAAAAGATTGAAAATAAATTGTTTTTTTCTAATTCATTTGAAAATTATCTTTATTAATGCTTCATAATCCATCCCTAAGTTAAAACCATACTCTCTCTTGACAAGATTTTATGGTTCTTTTGATTTTCTTTTACCCCGTTTCTCTTTTTTGCCCTCTCATTAAATGATAAATTCATGCTGCACTGAAAATACTATTTGTTTCTGAAAGGTCAGGTAACATACACTGTTTTTGTCCCAAGGGAAATGGTTCTCTGGTGACTTAGGAAGCTGTAAGTAGAATGTCACGCAAGGAATGTTTTATATCTGCCCCAGAACAAATGCCTGTGCAATAATCCTGTATTGGTTCAGCATCACCAGTGAAGATTTTTTATTCTTTTATAGTTCCAGTTACATTCCCTCACTTTCATTGATCTTTCTTTATATTAGTTTTATTGCTCCTTTCCCCCAGATTTGTGAATTTCTTGTGCCATTACTAGCATTAGTTTTGGGAATAGTTGCTCATAAGTGCATGTAAGAATTCTCATAATGTGGACCTGTATTTAATGCAGGTTACTTCTAAAAGAAACAGAGGCTTCAGTCAGTATTGTCTTTATTCAGCACTACTTTTAGCTGATTACCATTTCAAAGATTTTTCTTTCACCACCTTCAGCTCCCTTCACTCATTTGCCCTCTGACTCCTCTGGGAACCATCATCCCATCAGTGTTCAAGAGCCTTTGATGTTCAGTCCTGTTTTTTCCACCATTTCCCAGTTCCTGTCTTCTTAATTTGTTGTTGAGCATCTTCATTCACTTTCATAATTTCAATCCACACTCCCAAACCCATGTTGCTACCCTTAATGCAGTGAAAATACATTTTCATAAATATATAGTAAACTTCTCAATTTTATCCAATAATGTTTATAAATAAGAGCTGAAGAATTGCTTAGACTATGCTGTTACATATAATACCATGGAAGAACAGATACAGGAAATCTGTGTGAATTTTTTTCATTCTAACTCAGGAGTTGTAAAGTGAAAGAGCCAAAAGCCTTTTCCTCAATCAGAAATGAAGAGAAATATGCATCTCCTGGGACAATCCTGCTTATACTAAGACATACACCTCAGAATAACCCTGTAAATATATGTATATATTTGAATTTTATAGAGCTTAGTTTTCCTAAGTGAGTTTGCATGCTGAGGAGGAGGACTCTACTGAAGCATGGAGAAAGAGGGATACAGAAGGTTCAGGAGATGGTGGAAGGTGAGACAAAAATGTTCTTTACAGGGTTACACTTTAGGGTACAAAATAATGTACAAAAAGAATTCTTTCTGCAGCAGCCATTGTATTAATCCTCTATCTCTTATCTTCCATATTTTCTGCTCTCTCCTTCTGTTCCTCTTTGAGACTTACACCAATAGTGATAAATCTGTTCACTCTAAATAATCCTTAGTCCTAAAAATACCACAAATACATCACATCTTTGGTTTCCTTTTTAGCTATGGAGGGTGAAACAAGCAGGACAATGTCAGTTGGGACACTTTTATTGCAATGTGATCTTTCCACATTGTTTGTTTGTTCCATCCATATTCTTACATCTGGAAATCTCAAGAGTATAATACTCTGTTTCAAGATGACTGAAACTACTTTATCAATCAAGTGCTGACATAGCATGAAAAGAAAAACTTCATTTCATGAGATTACTGGCTGGATGGATTAAGCAAACTTTTATTTATTGTTTTTGTCCCATGAACCTTTTGAAGACAGCATTTCAGTCTCAATGACTTCTCAAGCCTGGGAGAACCACACAATCAGTGCTTGATGCTCCCTGTTATCTGGCACTCCTTTGAATGCTGCTGTAGCTCCTGACTTTGCACAAAAGCCTCTCTTCCTCCCCGGGGAAGACATGCATATGGCATGCTGAAAGATAATAAAATTACTTTAGGCAAATAACTGCTTAAATGGGAGCAATAGCTGATAGGATTGATATTGTGCTGATTGAAGATAATGGCAACACTCCTATAACAGTGTGATATGACTTGTGAGAGGAGCTGCCTTCATTCTGCAGCTGGCCAAAATCTGTGTATTTATGCTTCCTGATCTGTGAGTAAATTCAATTGACATGAAAGCAAAACCTGAGTTATATATAGCCCATACTTCTAAACCAAAATGTTAAAAACCTAATTTAAGTTGGAAGATACAGTCTCTGATTTCCAGTTTCTTCTATTTGAGAAGAAAAGGTGTTGATAATGAACAAATGAATAAATAATGCTAAGCCACATCTTTACTGAGGATGTAGAATGGTACACAGTGAAGGTTAAAAGCTCTCCTGGCATGAAGGATCACAGTGTATGCATGCATGCAAGAAAACTATCACTTCACATGTGTCAGAAAACTGCATTATCATATATTGCACTTGCTAAGTGCCAGACATTTTGTTCCAGTAATTTCAGTAATGTTACATGCAGCTTTCCTCTTAAATCTGTTTTAATTAGCCCTCTTTTTGAAAAGCTGAATGCCCTATTTACTACTGTCAATCTGTAAAGATCTCAGATGAAGCTAAAATCTTTGAAAATGGTTTTGTTCAACCCCCTGATCTATCCACATCACTGATTCAGGTCCTCCTATGAGCAGAGAGAAAGGGCTCTTCCTTCCCAGTGGAACAAAGCTCCAAGGTGCAACCCCACAGGATGGAATTGAAGCAAAGATATTTTGTATTTCCAGGAAAAGTGTGACTGGTCTGCACTAACTATTGCTATTTCAAAGAGTTCAGACATTGGTGCAAAGATTAAACATACCTTTTTTTGCATATCAATTAAAAAATGAATGGAACAAACTTGTGCATTTCATGGTAGAGTTGTTAAAATATATTTAGCACCTGCCCGGCTTCAACCATGAGAAATAACATTCCACCTCCAGAAAATACATCACATTCTGAAAAATGCTTTTGTTGTTTATTATTGAATGCCATAAAAACCTCTCTTAAGTTTCCCAGCTTATTTTCAAAGCTGTTTTTTATAACTCTCCTCCTTCCCAAGTAAATTATTTATTTCTGTTTAGGCTTGCCTTACTACTCATCTAAAAGCAGAGAATTTGGAAATTCTAAGAATAGATCTTGGAGAGTTTAGACAGTAAAAAAGATGGAGATCCTGAGATGAAGTGCCACTGAAGGGGAGTGCAATTCAAGTTTGTGAAATGAGGATCAAGGCTAAGAGAGAAGCAAAGACGAGATTTCCCACACAGACCGAAGTCAGACTCAAAACCTGAATTTGCAGCATCTGTACAGCAGCACCATATAATCCACTGACAGGCAGTTTAATTGGCAGTTACAAAACTTTAATTTACTAAGTCAGAAACCCTTTCTGAATGTCTAACTCACAAGCTGTTGTTATCACAGTGGCAGTTTGAGACATGGCCTTCAAGTTAGGTAAATAAAGGAACAAATTAGCATTTTCTTGAAAAAAAATCTGTTTATGAAAGACTTAACTATGAAGGACATGCTCAAGAAAGAATTCTACAAGACTAAAAAAAATGAAACCAACATGGTTTCATAACTTATAAAACTTCAGAGTGATGTCCTTCATTATGTCTAAGAAAATATCTTTAAAAAGCAGTGAAAGAGCACTTTGAAACCATATGTACAGTTTAAGAAACAAAGATGGACTTGATTCCTTCAGTAAAACTGACACTGAATGCTAGATTATTGGACTACATATTTTATTAAAAAATTCTTTAATACTTCTCAGATTGAAATTTATTTCAATCAGGGGTTATAGAAGGCAAGAAACCCTCCCAAGGAAACCCCATCAGTTTATGACTGGAGTTATCAGTTTAGTCCCTCCTGGAGCAGGCTGGTGTTGGCTCTGTCTGACATGGGGGAAGTCCTGGCAGCTTCTCACAGAAGACAGAGTGGCTGACTTCTCCTTGTCCTTATTTTGACCCATGAGCCATTATAATACCCACTGAAAATTCCCCTGCTGAGGAGGGGACTGACAGAGCAGCTTTGGGGGCACCTGGCATCCAGCCAGGGTCAGCCTACAGGAATACATCAGGAGGGCCAGGATTGCTAAAGAAATCTGAAGGCAGAAATAAATTCATGTAAACTTTTTTGACAAATTGTGTCAAATAAAAATAATTAGGTCATCTGTAAAAAGCAAACTAAATCATGTTTGTTCAATATACTATTTACAGCAATGAATTTATACATTTGAATGAGATATACAGAGAAATTTCAAGCTGCACTGTCTTGTGTAACTTTATTTAGAACAGAATAATTTACAATCAGAAGTTTACAAATGGAAAATACAAAGATTTGACTGGGAGCTTTTTGTTCACACTTACTTTTTTTAACTTAATGAAAACCTCATGGAATAAATTTGAGGATGTTGAGCCATTTAACTCTGAAACCTTTCCATCCTAGTAGGTTAGCTGTTCTCTGTCCATTCTGAACAATAATGTCAGCCCTTAATATAATGTAGATGAAACTTTGTTTCTGTTATGTACATGGCAATACAAATTCTGTTAGTCCATTTATTTACTCATTCTCTTTGCCTATTAATATAATTTAGTTACATTAATTTTGTTAAGCTTATTTAAATTTGTCTCTTTAAAAATAAGTGTAAAACCTTTGTAGGAAGATTTTTTGTTTTCCCCTTTTTTTTCTACCATTTGAACTCACTCTCTGCAGATCCTATCTTTCCTACTGTAGTGGTCTTTGCATAACCTCCACAGTCTTCCCTCACAGTCTCAGAAAAAAACAAAACTATAACCCAACGAAACCTAAGACAGAAGGCATTATTTAGACAATCTATTTAGTCAGTAACTCCACAGTATAGTGAGATTCCTGTGAACACACAAACAAGTGCTTTGGTGACACACTGCTGGAATGGCAAAGCTGGCCTGCAGTCCTGTGCCTGTGACTGCTTCCCTGGCTGCAGAAGCCAGATTCCACTCTGATGATCTGTAAATGCTTTGGACTGGGTGATTTTTATCCTCTACAGCTGCCAGCAGTGGCAGACATGACACTGTAAGGTAGCTACAAATCCCAAAGTAACTTTCCAAACTACAGTTTGAGACACTTGAGATCTTGTAGAAGAGCTGGTGAGCTGACCAGGGTACAGTGAGAATGAAAAAAAACCTTGACTTTGCAAGCCTACAAGTATTTTAGAGTAAAACAGCCACAGTGAAACTGGGATTGCATTTGATTTTGAAATGTGTCTCCTTGTAGACCATTCCATGGCATTTCCCCAAGGGAATACACTCGGTCAGAGTGTTTCTAGTTCAGCTGCCCATGCCATTACATTAATGTCTTATTATTTGGCATTTGTCTTGTACAAGAGAAAACAATCATGACAATCAGGGAGGAAAAAGGAGAAAAAAGCAACAGCTGAGAAAGCAAGAGCACAGATCTTGTACTGTTAATGTTCATCATCTGAGAGAACAACTGGCAGGATCATCTATCTTGAGAGTGCAGAATTGTTAAAGGAAAAACACAACTTTAGAGGCTCATATGAGCAAAATGTACTAATTTCTTCATATTTCTGATTATTTTAAAGGAAAAATTTGCAAAGCATATAACACTTAAAGAGGTAAATCCTTGCTGCTGTAACTCTCATATCCAATATCAACAAGTTCCCCACCTCCCATTTTGCTCCTCCTTCTCACCACTGCCAATTCCCTACTAGGTTCTGCTTGGCTCCTGTTTTTTCCTTCACACTATCATATTCTGCATGTTTTAAGCTATTCTTCAGAGTTTAAGGATCCTATTTTTTCTTGTCCTACTTTCTGTGTTTTCTTCCTTTCTTACCCAGCAGCCATCCCCCATCCCTGGAAGCATTCAGGGCCAGGGCTCTGAGCTAGGTCTGGAGATGATTCTCAAAGGACCCCTCCAAATCAAACCATTCCATGGTTCTGCAGCCTCCAGATTCCAAAAATGCACCGCCTGCCCTGCCTCATAGCAAGGTCCACATTCTTTAAAAAGTGTGGCCAAAAGTAAAGCTGAAAACAGAAGGTTATTAGAATCTATATTATGACAGCAATTTGCAGGTTAGGCCTCTTAAAAATTTACTCTTCTGCCTAGTCCAGTTCACTTTTCAAATAGAAAAATTAGCCTGGTGTCTCTATTGATTAAAAATACATATCTGGCAATTTGTTGTTTTTTTCTTTTTGGTGTTAATCTGAAACACTTTCCATGAAACTAGTAAATCCTTTAAAGTCTATACAGAGGTAGTTGTTGGATTTAAATTCATTTCACAGGGTTTTTTTTTTCCTCAGACAACCATCTGTGTGTCTGTTGTGATAGCCTATAGTACTGCAAGAATAAATTATAAACCTGCTTGTCAGGTTTACAATTTATTCTTGCAGTACTATAGGCTATCACAACAGACACACAGATGCCTGTTGTGATAGCCTATAGTACTCAAACCTATTCTTATAATAGGTTTGAGTACTATAGGTCTTCAAATAGCTCTCAAACCTATTCTTGTTTCCCTTGTTGTCAGAAAATCTGTTTTGAAGTGTGAGCATAAACATATGCGAAGGAGTATACAGATTCAACAGCCTTTTTCCTTCCAAAATCATCCCAGGACTGTAATTCTGACTGTAGTTAGAATACCTTACAAAAAATTATGGTCTGCTTAAGTACAGAATGATATCTAAAAAGTACAGAATTAAAGTTTAGCTGTTTTTCCTTCAATAAGACCAGCAGAAACTCCACATCATTCTAGTCAAGGCATTTTCTAATTAGCAAGAACCTGAACTTCCTGAAGACCTCTGAAGGACTTCTGGAATATAATGGATGGAATCCCACACTTTTAAACAGCCAGGGAGGGGTTTTTTTGTGTTTGTTTTTTACATCTTGCTGCATAAGGTTAAATACGCTGAGTTAAGGAGGCACAAACAAATTCACTTCTAGAGAATTAATTGACTCCAGGACCAGCATTTATTCCTGTCTCTGATCCAGTCCAGGTTCAGTGGCATTGGCTATGCACTTTTACAGCACAGCCATGACTACCCATTAAGTTACAGAAGTTATAGAAGTGAGGTGTATCCAGAGTGATAATCATTCATTTCTGGCTGCATAATGGTTCAAAACAGAATCAATAACAGTGGAAATGTGAAGAGTGCCTTCAAAGATAAGTTAGGCTGACAAAAGATGCAATTTTCATATAGCCCTATATTTTCCCCAGTCTTAGAAGTTTTAAATAAAACCTTGGATTTGTTCAAACAGTGTTCCCTGGAGAAAATGCATTACTAATCTCGACTCCTACATCACCAAAACCATTTTGCCTGCCAGTTTTCTGTCACTTTTACAAGCTCTTAAAATTGTTTAACAACAGAAGTGGGATTTTCTAATTAATTGGGAAACCATTCACCAACTCCTATACTGGCAGCTAACATTTCTTCCCTAATAGATTCATATTATAATATGCTGAAGTATTTATACTCAAAATGTTGTAGTCTTTAGGAATTCTACCATTTATATCATAAATGCAGATTAAATGAGCCATTTACAGGTTTCCTTTTGTTACCAGCATGTATTAAATAGAAAATATTAGGAACAGTGGAAGTCATACTCTAAAAGTTGTATTTCCCACACTAAGAACTCTACACATTTTTAAACCCAAAGCACATTACTGACTAATCAGACTTAAATATTATTTACTACTTTAAAGACAAAGCAAAATGCACATCATAATAAATTGTATGTGCATTTTGAATACCTGAATACTGAATACCTGCTTCATACTTGGTGGAAGGTAAAGTACTTTGACTTCAGGGGTGCTTAAGAACTATAGAATAAACTGCAGACTTGGTGCCTTGTTTGAATCCTGACCTTCCTGAGTTCTGACAGTGTGTTGACATTTAAATTTTACAAATGTTAAACCAGGCATCTCCTTCTCTGCTCAAGAGCTGGTGCTGTGGCTGAAATGTACCTGGCCATGGAGACCATTAAACAAAACCAAGAGAGCTGCAAGATTGAGACTTTATTAGAATAATTAATTATGCATCACTATGGAATTAATTAGGATAAACCGTCATGATGGGAAAGTATAAAAGAAATGTAGTTCCTGGAATCTGACTGTAGAATAAACTATTTCTTATATCTATATCTATATCTATATATATATGTGTGTGTGTGTGTGTGTGTGTGTGTGTGTGTGTACACACACACATGTTCTATACCAACCAGGTAATACAAAATATTGGAATGTGAACTCTTTGTTCGAGCAAACAGCCTTTAAAACAAGTTAATTAAATTTTAGGAAGGAGAATAATCCTCACCAGTTTCTGGATTTGTAATTTTATGGCTCTAACAGTGTGCAGACATTACATCAGCTATCAAAGACACTACAGCTACAGCAACTGTCCCAGAAGCACTACCACCCATTTTATAAGTTGGCCAAGTAGGCTGAGATCATAAAGATGTTGTTCATTATTTCAGACTTTCTTGTGAACAAGTTATTTTGGTTCACTTAGAAGCAATTCCTAAAATTGGGAAAAATGGCTCATGAATTCATAGGCCCAATATCCTACCCAACTTCCTGATTTATGTATTACTCTACATCTTCATGGAAACTTACATTCTTACTGCTCATTTCACTGAATAGTTAAAGAATACATACAAATCAAGCTTCACTTGAAGCAACCATAATGAAATAAACTCAGAAAGAAAGGCACCTCAAAGAAAGCAAGCAAGCAGGATTGTATGCTCTGTCTCAAATATGTAACCTGACAGATATGACACAGGAAGGACATGAAGTTCTCTTCTGTTCTATTGTACAGATTACAGACAATGCATTACAGAAAAAATATATGAAGGGACTCTAATGAATCAGATGAGAAAAATCAATGAAAATACCTAGTTGCACTAGAAGGAAATAAAGTCACCATTTATGCAACTGATTCATGCAATAGGGGTTGGGAAGGAACAGGCTCTTTGGCAAAATACCAGTGAAATTCGTTTTTGAATTTTGAGGGAAATCTAGGGCAGTGGGAATGGTTTCAAGTCGAGGAAAGCAGATACTATTTGAAATCCAGAGTGCTGTCACTGAAAGATGGTGATCGTTGGTGTACATTCAGAGATGGAGCACAAGTTGAAATTACTGGAGAGGAGAGGAGAGGAGAGGAGAGGAGAGGAGAGGAGAGGAGAGGAGAGGAGAGGAGAGGAGAGGAGAGGAGAGGAGAGGAGAGGAGAGGAGAGGAGAGGAGAGGAGAGGAGAGGAGAGGAGAGGGGATTTTAAAGGATCTGTGTCCTTCAATCACCACTTACACCTTCAATTACCACTTACAACCACTTGAAATTGTCCAATCAGATGTCCAATTCTGTTATAAAATCCATGAATTGGAATAAATATTTAGGAGGAAAAATCCCCCTTTCTGCTATTTGCAAAAAGCCAGAAATCTAGCAAAAGCTTAAATACAGTTTGGATTTTATTTTTAGCATTATTATGATCTGTTATTTAAGAATCCCATACAGGAAGAGTTATAAATTGTTAGGACTATCCCAACAAATTTTCAATTAAATAACTAAATTAATGTAGAGAAATTTAATTAAAGTTGCACTGGTTTTTACAAATACAGTTAATAAAGCTGCTATCTAAAATTAAATCTCACCCAAACTCCTTTTACATTGCTGCAGCTCATCAGATACAGATATAATTAAAATTCTAGAAGTTCACCTATGCATCTGAATACTCAAAAAAGAAAGAAAATCCACAACCAAAACTTGCTGAAGTAGTTTGAGAGGCTGCTGCTTTAATGGGATTTATACAGTCCTCAGAGTGGGAAGACAGCACATAAAATCCCCTCAGAAACAAATCCAGGTTTTCAAATCTGCACAGATTTTTTTGTGCAGTGTAACAGGCCATGAACCTTTGAAGATTTTCCACAAGTGGAAGGTAACAGATTGACATGAGCAGGAACCAGGGAGATAAATCCTGCTGACTTTATGTGCCTTGCATTGAAGTGAGCAGGAGCAGCACAGGTGAAGCACACAGCACTTATTGCACTCATATCCAGGAGCAGATGTGGGCATCCTCCCAGAGAGAAAAATTGCTTTTTCAATACTGGAAAGATCTCAGATCTTCTACTAGCCTGAATGATCCCCTTTCCTTTCTGTTTTTTTCTTGCTCAGACGCAGGCTAGTTTGCGTTGTTGGTCAGTTAAATGCAGATTTATTTTCCAGATGACAGTGGCTCAAAATCACCACACTTGTTTTATGTAACAAGTAAACATAAACATAAACATTTTAGGTTGGCTGATCCAGAGAAAGAGATGTTGAGACATTTATCAATGCATTACTTAAGATCAGAGAGCATTCTTTGAAGAGTTGCTTTTGGAGTTGGGGAGAATATTAACTGAAATACAGTTCAAGACTATTATTTATTCCAAATAACAGTGACTTTTCTATTAAAACAGGCATATAGCAAACAAATGATGACTAAACCAATGTGGGCAGCCAGAGCTCAGACTGGGAGCTGGTCATTTCCACAGCTCACCCTGTGTGCAGAAAGTGTGAGCACAGGAGCCCAGCACACGGCAGCCACGTTACCCTGCATGGGCAGATCCCTCTGGAGTTCTGAGAGCATGCAAAAATAAAATTATCCTGCACTGCTGAAGGCACAAAGCTGAATCACAGAAAAATGTGCCAACATTTTCATGACAGGTATTTGTTTTCTCTCTGCCAGCAAAAATATGCAGAAGATAAACATTGACCATATTTTTCATAATATGGCATGCATAAGATTCTTTATTGGGAAAACCACAGATGGGGATCTCATGTCTAATGTCATGGAATTGAGAGTTTAGAATTGAACCCCCCAAGCCTTTATCTGAAAAACTTAATTTTAGCAGGAAGATGGTTCAAGGTCTGAATACTTGTTTCCAACTCATGGCACAGGCACCTTTCTAAATAAATAAGAAAATCATATGCAATTGTCTTTAAAATATGATTTCATATAGGTTTAGAGTTCCACAGGCTTTAAACTTAGCATCTGAAATACAAGATACAACTGCCCTGTCATTTTATGCGGAGTAAGAAAAAGGAAAAGAAAAAGCAACAATCATCCAGAATATGATATTAATAAAATAAAATTTGAAAGACCTACTTGCTCCCTTTTGAAAACCCATCTCTACTTAGAGGGAAAAAAATCATTAACTTTTTTTGTGTATCAAAAATGAATGTGTTTCCTTCCTTGCAAAGTAAAATCCAGAGAATCTACACAAATAACAAAGAGAGTAAAAATCCACAGAAGCTTGGAAAATTGAACAACCAGTGATAATCTGTCTTTCTCCAGGCACTTGAATCACCCTCTCACCTTGAGCTTGCAATGGAACAGGACCCTGGCAAATTGCTATAATCTCCTTGAACCCTAATCACCATTTTAATCAGAAAAAGGTGGGACAGCCTGGAATTTGTACAGCAAGCAACTGTCATCCTATTTGCTAAATACACAGAGTGTGCAGCTAAAAGGTTAAAATGGTTCAAACTTTTATTGTCTTCAGAATATTGCATTTCAGTATTAACAGTTGACAAGTAGAAGAAAATAAAATTATGACACTGTCTGCTTTGAAGGGCTGTAGAGGTCTGCTTAGAACATGGCTGCATCTCTCACTAGCTCTGATATTAAGAGATTTCATGGGAAAAGTTTGGGATTCATACAACTGCCAGGACTAAAAGCCTGCCTCACCTTACATTGCACTTTCCCTCTCCCTATCCCTCTAATTTCTTCTCATTTCAGATTATAAATTTCCTAGCTGTGTTCTCTATTTATTCATTTAATGATTTTCTTCCTAGCCTTTTCTTAATAAATAGTGGTATGATTGTGGATGGTATGACAGGCTTATATGAAGAGGAAGAAAGAAAGCTTCAAGGAGAAAAAGAGCAATGAGAGAAACTAAAAAGAGCATCAAGGAGATTGTAGGCAGGGGAAGATTAAAGGAAAATGCAGCAGACAACTGTGATTTTCAGCTATAAAGGATTCAGCAGCTGTCATTAAAAACCTGCAGCTCTTGAGACATATTGATCACACTATTTCAATGTTTTCCATACAACTTCCTTCTGTTTACCTCAAATTATAGCAATACTCACACTAATACTTATTTCAAACAACTATTTGCTTTTTTGAAGGAGGAAGACTGCCCTGTATTTCTCCTTCTTTTCTTTTTCCAGAAAGGGCTGCTGAACTTTGAGTGCTCTGCGCACCGTGTAACTAACACACAAATATCAAAATATCCTTCATGTTAAAGAGGAGGGCTTTTTTACATTTCTAATTTCTAATTTTTATGAGAGCTATTCATACATGCAACTTCTTTAATATTGTAGACACTTCCTTGAATAAGTATCCCTGTAGGGCAGAGAAGGCAGTATGTCTGTATTTACACAGTATTGGAGAGTTGTAACCAATCCTGGAAAAATTGTAGAACATCATCAGACTGTGGAGAAGATTTGTTTCCAGGATTTCTAACCCATTTTTCACACAATATTCTTGTACTGGTATCTAAAAAAAATTTCTGAAAATGCAAACACTTCTTTTGACAAATACTGACAGTCCTTATCTTTCTCCTGAGTGCGTCTCAAGCCTAATTTTTTAAAGTTATCTCACAGTTCTTAATCACACACGTCCTTTTAAATACCTTGTAATCTAAAATATAAATGTTAGAGAGCAAAAATGCATGAAGTGGGGCAATTCATGTTTGCCACACACCTCCTCTTGTAACGCCCTTTTTAGAGGTATTGGGTTTTTTTACATATTAAAACCAATTGTATTAGTTTAAACCATAGAATTACATTAGATTTTGGGCAAAAAGGAGAAGGGCAAAAAAGGAGAAAAGAGCACATTCATCCTGTCCTTTGCTTTCAAAACACAAAGCCAACACCTTCCAAAGGCTTCTCATTCCCCACTGAGAAAAGAAAAAAAAATGTCCCTTAGATCATGTCTTCCCCTTTAGGTACATTGATGGCATTTTTGTTCTGATGTGACTTTGTAAGAATCAAAATGCCTCGGCCTTGGGGTTTTTGTTTTTTTAACTTTTTATAATGCACTAAGCTCAACAAACCTTCGTAGAAAATAGAATACTCTTAATTATGAATAAATTAACTCAATTAGCAACATGAGATGGATATGAAATTAGAGGATTGTTAATTGAAACTGCAAACACAGCTGTATACAGCTTAGAGATGAATCACACCAGTAATGTCACAGATGTTTATAAAATGTGATTATGTTCAGCAGGAGCATACTATTGAAACTCCCCAGCCTATTCTTATATTGTGTCATTGAAATGGTTTTTAAATCCATGAACACCAGGAATCAGAATCTCTGGGATGGCAAATTAGGCTCCCTGGATATGTGAATTAGTGTTGTCTGAATGTCAGCAATTTAATTCTCCAGCTTTCAAAGAATGTAGAAATGGAGCCAAAAACAAACATCTGTTAGTTACAGTCTCATTCAGAAAACAAAAAAAAATTAAAAATCTCTGGCAAGTTAGAGCCTATCTGAATATGAGCAAGACAGTGAAATACAGTATCTCTAAGCTGTGTGAATATACTGATCATGTAATTAATATAACACAAGAGCTTGAGAAATCTACTTTGTGTACAACTGTGAATTTGTCTTTTTGGAGCTATCCCTCCAAAGTGCTAGAAGGATCAGGAAAAAGTGATATTTCCTATCTAAAGATTTAAGAATCAATTAGCTTCCTAAAGACAAATCAGATTTTTTTTCTTTTAACTTTTGCACCTTTACTAGGTGTTCTTCAATAAATTGTACAATAAAGGTGTTGGGTGTTTTTCTGGCAGAAAAAGGCACAAATGCTGCTCCTGGGTCACCCGAGGATATCTGAGCTGAGCAGGCTCAGCAGGGATGCAGTCAGCCAAGCTGGGAGGGATGGCAGAGCAGACAAAGCCAGCAGCCCATGGGGGCTGAAACTCCAACATACCAGAGTAAATTCTGCAGAGGCAGCTCTCATTTCACAGTGAGCACTGAGCACCCACAGCAGCACATAAATGTTATGTTAAACACTCTGTGATTTGTTTCCTGCAACAGTTCACAGACTAACAGAAGCAGATTTTACAATACCAATGGTAACCGTACTTTCAATGAACATTCTGAATAATACAAGATCATAGTTTGTGTCCAGCACTGTAGTGTAGCTCACATCAAAAAGACACTATTATCTGATTCAGGGCCTTGGCCTATATAAGGATAAATACTTATTAACACAACTGTACATGAAGAAGAGGTTGTTTTTCTAACCCCCTTTTCTAGAGAATGGGACAGACCTTTGGACTATGAAACGATCTACATTAAACTAAAAGTAGAAACTATCAGTAAAACAAAAACTTACACCAACTCAGCACAAAGTCATTGTAATTCAGCTAAATTTTATAAATGTAGTTATGATCCATAAATGGATACTCACCTGAAAACACATAAATTCATGCACAAGATGGTTAAAAGAATTTGAAAAAAAATTACATAGAATATCATTGGCAAAGCTGAAATAATCAGGATGACCTGGCACTGTTAAACATCACAGGCTCATCCCATCACCTGTGGGAACTACTGAGCACAGTGTAAGGATGTGGGGGCACAGGCTGAGACAGAAAAGTGGTGATCATAAAATTGGATTTGACTCTGTCTTTCTGAAACTTTATTTGATGGGAGCTGACCTCCTATTCACTGGTGAAGAAAAAAGGATTAGATCCTGACTTTTAAAAAGAGGAAGCTCACTTGATTTCTGCAACAGACCATACCAGTCTGACAGTATTTCACAGATCATTCACAGCTGAATAAAGTTATGGAGGCTTTATGAGAAAAATGTAACCCCTTTCTCATTAGAGGTAAACCTAGGCAGATTCAGGGATATATTGCAGGTAGCTATGACAACTGATGTGCAACCCAAATTCAGTCATCTTAGCTTTCTGGCTGGCAAAAGTACAGACCAAATCAACTCAGGATTTGAAATGTGATGTTTTGAGATAAAGAACTGTAATGTTTGGATATACAAAAAGCACAAAGCCATTTTATGGAAGACACATTCTTCTATTTCTTCTGAATACCCTAAAAATCACTACACTGAAACTTCACTCTATTATCAGCTATGTGTCAGCTAATTAATTAGGACAGAACTGTTTGTTTTTACAGATGAAAGAATCATAAATGAGGGTACTGAAAGGACACAAAACACTTGAGGATGGTATGAGGAATCAGAGGAATGAAAGTAAAAACATCCAACAAAATGAACGTGCTACCTACGGATGTAAACTTAGGATTATTTTTCTGGATTGATTAATGCTATTTAATTTTGGCTTAAAACAAACAGAACTGTGCTAGAGAAACAACTTTGAACACCTGAGAAAAGGGAAGAGAAAACTAACTGAGTCTTCAACCTCCATACTTAAAGCTTCCCTAAAAATATCATAGAGAATTAATTTCCACAAACAGGAATTGGGCGTTGATCTTTCCAGGTACAAAAGAAATAAAAATGAATACTAATAAAACCTGAAATTGTAAGCTCTGGGTCACTAATTGTAATCCATACTATGTTTGTTCTGTAACGAAGGGGTATATTTCTAAAGTTTATTGCAGTATCAGTGTATTATAAACTAACAACAAGCACAAGAATTGAACAGCTCAGATGTGCCACAGGATGAGCATCTTGAAATAACACCTTCTTGCCTGTGTTGTGCTGAGTAGATCCAAATCAGGAATGACTTTATAGAAGATTTTGCACACACAACATATGAGAGGATTTGAGCCATTTTAATTATAAGGTGCCCTCCTCTACAGCAAACACACCATTACATCACTTCCATACTGCTCATGGTTTCTATGCCAGGGCACAACATTCAGCTTTACTCAAACCATGTTGAAAAATGCACTGGCAACTTCAGAGAGCACCTTGTGAAAATATTTTTTAAATGATGCACATAATCTTCCATAAAGGTTGGTTTCAAATCTGTGTCACAACTTAATGCCACTGACATTTTTAGTATTTTAAACACTTTTATTAACAGTACCTCTAAGACAGAAAAAAAATCCTACTTAGTCTCACTGAAGCAAAAAGATATAAAAAATATAGCACAAAATACTACCTAGCTTAAAGACTGCAAAAGCTTTCTGTAACCTGAAAGTAGATGGCCTGACATAAAACTATCTGCAGTGATATAACACATAATTGATATGTCAGAAAGACACAAAATGACTCAACAAGGAAATAAAAAAGGCTAACATTAACCTTCTGCACTGGAAATGTGGGTATTATTTCTTTTCCTTGGGCTTTTAATCACTTCAAATGAAGTTTCTTGCAAAAAAATGACATAGTTTCAGAATAAGGGATTAGTGAAAATGGGGAGAAAGAGAAATATGTTTTGCCAGTTTTACATTCTCCCTCTAAAAACCTTTAACAATACTTTGGCACTGGTACTTGGAATCTAAGGGGTTTTATATTGCTTTCAATCCAAGGGTATTCATTAAGGTTTCATTGAGTTACAAGCCTCTGAAAATCACATTAGAGAGCCTTTACTGGGCAGCTCTTAAATTCAGTGAATGCTCTATCTGCCACAAACGTGTTCCACATTCAAAGCAAACCTTGAACATGTGCTCCAAGTGCGCTTCAAACTGGTTGGGCAGGAATGGGTGGAGGATGAGTGTGAGAGGATGAGTGTGAGAAGATGAGTGTGAGAGGATGAGTGTGAGAGGATGAGTGTGAGGTGTGTGTGAGAGGATGAGTGTGAGAGGATGAGTGTGAGAGGGTGTGTGTGAGAGGATGAGTGTGAGAGAATGTGTGTCAAAAGACATGACAGAGGATGTATGTCAGAGGACATGCGTCACAGGATGTGTCAGAGGATTTGTGTCATAGGACACGTGTCAGAGGATGTGTGACAGAGGACAGTGTGTCAGAGGACAGTGTGTCAGCAGTGTGTGTCCCCTCCAGGGGATGGAGCAGAGCCACAGATTGCACAGATCCATCACAAAGATCCATCTGATGCCAGCAGAAAGCTGACCCTGCCTCCTGCCCTGCCCGACCTACGCCCTCCCGTCCTCTCCTATTGCTTTAGCAAAATCCAACCTGCAAATTATGAGCTCTGACAGTTGATAACATTTTGGGAATGAAAAGGGCCTGTGGAGTGGAAGCTAGGACTGGAGATTGACTTATAATTGCAAGGTTCATTTTTGTTTTGTCTGTGTTTGCTTTCACTAATGACTGCTGCTAACCTTGTGCACTTCCCAGCTGTTCCCCCTCACACATTGTCACCTTGAACAACCCTAATTTTTCATAATGAGCAGTCTAAACATAGCTGATTGGAATCAGGTCACACACCTAAAAAGGTATTGAAAAAAATCAGGCCACATTCTCTCAAATTGTGCAAGAAAAAACCCAAAGCTATCTGTGCAATTTTGGAATCCAAGGTAAAATCTTCTAACTCCTCTGGTCTACACCTCTGTATAGGACAGAAACTCAGAGCTTTAATTCTTCAAATGTAACTTCCACATCCTTGTCAAAGGGATTTCTACAGAAATAATTTGAAATTATGGTTTTCAGATGATCAGGTATTATAGATAATGAACACTAAGGAATACAGTTTCAGTGGTGGTTGGTAAATAAGTTGAAGAGCTACAAACTGGATGATTTAGGTAAAACTACTTGACTGAAACCCAACAGAACTAGTGGATGTTGGTTTCCAGTAAATATATTCTCAACAGTATCATAATCTCTGTTTTCCTGAGTATCCTAAATATAGTCTGGCATGAGTCATATGGATGAGTGCTGCCAAACATGATCTATAACTGCTGACAGGTGGAAGTATATTGTTCAAGTCTTCCTTTATAAGGAAATGAGACTTACACATTTCAAGTAATATTCCCATTCTTTTCCTATCATTTATCCATCAAATAGATAAATGGGAGATCTTACAGAATATATTGTATATGCAAAGCTTGTACAAGAGAGTGCTAAATTCAAGATGCACATGTGACATATTTTCTTATTTTGATGAATTTTAGGTGATTTTCTTTTCACATATAACAGCATAACTCACACACATTGCACTCACACACATTTATGAGAAACAAAAAAATACATTGAAAGAAAGCTACAGATGCATATTGTAATGAGGATATAAAGTAGGGAAAATTGCTATTCTTCTGCATGGTTCTTCAAAACATCTTCATAGAGGCCAACATTTCAGAGTAAAGGAAGACAAAAGAGGATAACAAAACTCTCAAAATGAATACACCTTCTTTACAAAAAATGATTAAAGCATTTGCAATTCCCAGCAAAGTGAAATTCATCACACACATAATAAATTTAGTAAGATTTTATTAAGGTTTTATTAGTTTTCCTGCTGTCATGTCTGTGGATGATAACCACTCCTGTTTATAGTTACACACTTTCTTTCACTGACTGCCCTAAAGATGTCACAACAAAGGTGTGCTCCAAATTTAGGAAGGAATATTTCCAATTTTTGACACAGACTTCATTAGTAGAATTGAATCCCAATCCTGACAGCTGGCCTCCTCCACTAACTTACAGAAATAAATAAACTGGATTTCTAAAGAATGAATTGCTGCAAAATGAATTCTATATGCACAATTTTGCAGACAAACATTGAGAAAATCGGAGACTCAATCTAACAGAAATGAAGAAAAATGCTTGGGTCTATGACTTCTGCAGCCAACTGGCACAGCCAATTAAACAAATAAGAGACCATTAAAGTGCTGTAACAATTGTGGTTTTGGCAGAAGTTCCTGTTCCCATGGAACATACAAACCAACATTTTAACTAAGTGGTCCGATGGGAAAACTCAACTTCCAAAAAGGATCAAAATCTCCCTCTGGTGGGATGATGAAGTCTGCAACTACAAAATAATTTGAAACTTCAAGGTTGAAAAGCACCATAATTTTAGTAGTGACTTAACTACTATAATTCTAACTGAGCTAGAATTTTGGCTCCATATATTTAGAAAAGTTGTCTCCCATTTTTTTTCAGCTACTAACAGATGACATATATCAAAATCCAGTTTAAAAAGGAGAAAATGACCAAAGAAATAGAAACAAATTAGTTGTTAAAATTAATGAAATATCACAATAGAAAGAGAAACTGCTAAGATAACAGAAAGGTAATAATATATAAATATAAAAATTGAATGGCCTTTTATATCGTTCATCCATTTAGACATGACATTCTCTGTCCAGACAGAGGAAGAAAAATATTTCTTGCTACTGTTGCATCATCTAAATCTATTAACTTTAACCCCAGTTTACACTCACCGTTTAATAATAAATAATTCTACTTGTAATTTAAGATATAGAACAATATAAGGCCAATGTTCAGTATATGACGAGAGCTTTTGTTTATGATGAAAGCTGTGATAGATAATAGATACTATGCACTAACAATTGGACAACTGAACTGTAAAGCAAGAGAGGTTGTTTTTTTTTCTCTAAGAAAAATGATGTGAGAGAATATCCTTCATAACTTCAAAATTTTAATTTCTTGTATTAGACATGGAGTTTACTTCCTGGAACCATTACTACATACAATTTGAAAAAGTAAACTTGGTTCAATTCAACTGCAAGACACCTGAAGAAGACATTTCTTTTACATAAGTTTTTTTGTTATTTCATTTTTTTGCAGGAAGTTTTTCTTGGAGAAGGCATGAAAGAGAAGAGGTGAAGTAAAATTAAAAAAAGGCCAAACCTAAAACCTGCTACAATAGGTCATTGCTGATTTCAGCTTGTATTTAGCTACAACTTCCTTACCTTAGTGTCCAACCCCACTAAAAAGCAATGTGTGAGCTAAGGATTGCTGCCCAGAATGCTGCCCCTGTGATTCAGCTCTTCAGAGATTCACTGGCCAGCAAGACTTTGATGCATAATGACAATTTTACACTGATTTCAGGGAGAAGGGATTTCCTTTTTGGCTTTTATATTCTTGATATTAGCACCTCTGGAAATACAGATGCTAAGATTCATTCATATTTCTCACCACAGATTGAAAGAATCAGCTAATATTTGTGAAGCACACAGAGGAAACTGGTTTTTGAAATAATTCATTGCAGCAATACTTATTACAATAGTGTGCATTATGCAGCTCAGTAAAGAGCCTGTCTTCAGCAGAATACAAATAAAATGATGATATGACTTTAGATAATGGCCTGCAGGGGTACTGAAAGCCTTCTGGCTCTTCACAGCTCCTGCAAGCAGAGTGCTCTTCAAGGGAAGAGAATAATAGCTGTGGCTGGACCTTCTAACCAGTAGCAGCATGCTTTTTGCACCACAACAATCTTCAAACCCCCACATCCTGCAGAATCTCTGCTACTGGTGCAAGATGAGCTGAGGAGTTAGGAATGATACTCAAATTAGGGCTTATGCTTCTTGGCAATCATTATATATATATGGATATAAATAATGGAATTATAGAAAAGTTTAGATTGGAAAACACTTTGTGCTGATTTACCTCTAGGTTTTTGACATGCTCAAAGACAGCCACTCAACAACTACCAACCTTCAAAAGTAAAAGCACTAGAATATAAATACCATAGCAAAATATCTTAATAAATACATTTTTGGATGAAAGACAGTTCTTACTCTATTTTTCAGCTTATCAAAGGTACTATTCTAAATGAAAGCAAACAAAGTTTGATTTAAACAAAAAAAAAAATCTTTCTTGATAACTGAAGGCTATGTTCTCTGTAGGATAATTGTAAATTCTTTTACATGTCAGGAGCTGTGCCCTTTGACCAGCACTACACCAACCAGATCCCTGACTTAGTGAAATGGATATAACTCCCACCAATTTTAGGGGATTCCTGGCTCCCTAAATGTCAACTGGAAGTAAGTAAGAGTTTGCAAGACATGTTCTACCCCAGGGTGAGCTCATTACATAAACTGTTTGAAGCACACAAAGAGCTTCTTGTGAAATTCGTAACAAGTAGCTCCTCAGAAAGATTTCATCTTCTTTAATGCTTAAGAAAAATAAAAAAAAAAAAGTAAACAGAATATTTTCCTCAAAACTATTCTATTAAAGTCAGGAAGCCACTCAAAGTCCATAGAAGATGACACAATTTTCAGTGACTGAGCTGAGTGCATCAGCTTTCATTAATGAAATGCACTCCACACAACACTTCAAAACCAGGACTGGTTAAGCCTGTAAATGGCTGAGTGCTTTCTGTACATTTTTGTACCACTAATACTCTGGAGTATATTCACTAAAATTGAATACAAACCAGGTAAATTAATGGCAAACATGCCTTACTGCAAAAATTCAAATGGAATTCTGGGAAAATTCTGGAGGAATATTTGGTTCTATTCACTAACAGCACTACTCTCATTGTAGAACCACTGTGCAATACTGCAAATGGCTGACTACAGTTGGCCTTATTCTTATGATTATAGATTGAATATAATATTAAATCTTTGTAAGATTTGGCTTAAGATGATACATTTCCTCCTCTAATCTTATGTAAGTTCCCAGTGTTAATAAAGAAACAAGTGAGACATGATTACCTCCTCTACAAAACGTTTCAGATATGATAAATTTTATGTCTTTATGCACTTCAAGGTTGGGTATTTTTCTGGCAATCAATAGCACAGAGCTCTCTGTTTTATGATTTTCCTGAAGTGATATTTTCTAAGAAATGGGGTACATGGATAAGAAATATTTTCCCCATTAGGAATATGGCAAGGGTGGAGAGACAGATCACACCTTTGAGGAGGGAGAAGGAGAGAAGTAAGCTAAGAAAATAAAGAAGTGGAATACAGAAAAAAAAAAAAAACAAAAAACCAAAGAGAAATAAGGGAGGGAAGATGGGGAAAGATAGAGAAGAGCAGGGACACAAAGAGTTGCTTTTTGAAAATAAAAATTAAGAAAAGCCTGAGAGAAACATAATCAATGTAAAAGAAAGACACAGAAAAATAACTGAAATGTATAGAAAAAATGATGAAAATATTAAAGTCGATATTTTAGGTGACATTAGCATAACAAAGGCAATTAATAAATAAATTTTAAAAAACCTCAAAACCATTGAATGAAAAAGAAACATACTGAACAACTGTAAAACCAGAAACAAAAAACAGGAACATTCCTTAGAAGGAAAATTAAACAAAACCAATTTTTGTATGAAACAAAAACAATTTTCATTTTTGCTTTTTCTATTACACGGCCAAAATTTCAGTTTTCTATAATGGGTATAACATCTAATGGAGTGCTGGTCAAACATAAAAATGTCTAGCTCTAAGATGGAAAAATACATAATAGTCTAAAAAAAGTGCCATTGGTGTGAGTGTCCTGCAGATCTTGCATGTAGAACAGTTGGTCCAAATAATTGTATATTCACTCCGATTGATCTATTCTATTTCAGTCTATGCTAGTTTTTCCTCTTCTAAAAACATGAGCTCTGCCTCTCAAAACATTTCAAATTCTGCTCTCTTTTGAGTAGAAAAATTATATTATAGGAACAGACGTGTCTTTCCTCTTTCCAAGGGTCACAACTTGGCCTTTAGTATATCATAACCTTTCAAAGTTACTTATGTCTTTTCCCCTCAGGATGTGTTTAAAAATTTATTGGAGTGCTTTCACCTTACTCTCTGTATCTTCCAAGTGACATTTAAGTAAATATGAAAAAAAGACAGTAAGACATAATATTTCAATTAACTATCTGTTCTATCAGCAATAACATCTCACCCTGACATACTGTCTCCAAGTATCTTCAGATGAGATGAAAAATTGATTTTCCAAATATCTGGATTTGATAAATCAAAGCAATAATTTACAGTGAAAGTGAATTGTTCACAATGTTTCCCAAGCTCTGAGGAAGATAATGTATTATCTTTGAAATGTGTGCAAAACGTGTGGCTTGGCCTTTATATTTTTAAACCATCAACAATATCAGGTTGGGCCTCTGTCTAATGCATTTATGAATAGTAACAATAAAACATTTTCTTGGGCTTTCTCATCTTTCATTCCTCGGTACTCCTTTGGTGCTATCCCACAGGGAACAAAGCACAGAGAAATAGAAATATTTACTTAAATGCAGCATAAAGAAAAAAGTAATGTGAAATATACCTGCAGCACCTTCCACCTTGTGTTTAGGTCTTCCACACAGCTGAGGTTGTACTGGGAGAGTTGAAGATCAGGGGGAGTGAAGCGATGAGCGAGCTCATTGACGTGGTGCACCTTTTCCTTAAGGGGAACGAGTTCGGCCCGATAAACCTGTGTGAATTAAATAGAAATACAAATTAATAAGAGCACTGACTTCAAAAACTATGGGTTTGCTACCAGATAATTAGTAATGTAAAGATATTACATGCCAAGCTGAAAGGAAAGAGCATATGGCCATGATTCCATGATTCAGTTACCTGTTTCTTTAACTTCATACGGACTTTTGGTCTCAAGTGTAAGGCCTGGCATTTCAGAAGGTGCTGTGAATTTGGAACCTTCACAGCCTCATCTGCCCAGTTTAGTCAAATTTCTAACCAGCACACCCATTGGGAGGTGCACTGCAGAGCACACTTGTGTGACAGTGTTCACAAGGGTTCTTGGATGAGGGAAGAGACGAGAATGTTGACTCCATGTTCAGAAGGCTTGATTTATTATTTTATTATATATATATATATAGATATTACATTATAACTATACTAAAAAGAAATAGAAGAAAAAGGTTTCCTCAGAAGGCTAGCTAAGCTAAGAATAGAAAAGAATGAATAACAAAGATCTGTGGCTGGGACAGAGAGTTCCAGCTATCTGGTCTGTGGTTGGCCATTAATTGTAAACATTCAAGATGGCCCAATCAAAAATCCACCTGATGCATGCCACAGCAGCAGATAACCATTGTTTACATTTTATTTCTGAGACCTCAGCTTCTCAGAAGGGAAAAAATCCCAAGAAAAGATTTTCACAAAAAGATGTCTGTGACACACTTGTTTCCTGCTTCATCCTTTACTTGTGTTTAACATGTTCAGTCAGGATGGATAGGAGTAATGAGTAGTTTAACAGATGAAAACAGAAGAAGACAGCTGTTCACAGATATGACAAATGGAAAAATGATGAAACTTTTATAGACCCAAGGCCATCGTTTTACCATGGGTATTGTGCGTGTTACAAATAAAAAGGTTAATAATGGGAAGTCCATTAAAAAAAAGAGAGAAAAAAGATTAAAAAAAATGCTTTGCATCTCAAACTGGCTTACTGGCTTACATACTCATATTTAAAAGAAAAAACAAAATAATGTTTATTTTAAGATAACCTTTAAAACTATGCATAAAAGCAGTTTAGTTACTAGTTTCAGTAATGTATGTGAAATCTGCCAGTTACAAACTTCTTCTTTTTAAAACCAACAACCTCATGAGGATGTCTCCATGATGTATCAGGGTACATTCAGATAAATTCAGCACACCATGACTTTATCAAAGAGAGGAATCTCTGTGTAGATCTTTCACTGCTCCATATCTATATTTTCTAAGGAGACATTTATGAATTTTTAATGTGATAAAATATGTCAAAATGTAACAATGAGTCATTTCTAAGGGACAAATTCTGTCATTCTCAGGATCATGTTTTATTGCCATATGATGTCTGCACACAAGGGCAGAATAATTTACTTGCTAGATTAGTCCGCTCTATAGCTCCTTTCTCTCAGCATTTTTAATATAAACCACATGTGGTCTGCATCTCATTTTAGTTCATCAAATAACCTGAAATTATTGCCTAGTAATCTTTTTATCAACACATGATGCAAAATAAGGTAACAAAACTCATCCAGTATCTCAGCGAATCTTAAGAGTAAATAATATGAAGACATTCATAGGCATTAGAATGCCATGAAGAGCACTAAAGGTAAACATCATTGAAAAACTGTTCCTCAAACATCTTTTAAAACCAGACTTCTCTTCCATCAATTATGTTAAATTACCCTGCAACATAAGGAGTTAGACTGACTTAAGTGGTACTCATAGAGTGAATGACTCTAATGATCAATCTTTAAAATACACCATCAGAAGGGATGTGTATTTTGTAAAGGAAGTGCAGAGAAATATGCAAATGCCACGATGTGAGAGAAGATGCATGCATCAAGTTCATGACATAACAGTTGACTTCCCCATTTCACCAGTTTTATACCTCTGGAGTAGAACTGACATTACTGGTGAGAACAGATTTATGGCATAGTGCTGAGCAAGGTCTGAAATACAAAGAAAAGGAAGACAGCTCATGTTTGGTTCTACCCTAGAGAGTTATATATGTGCTTACCCTGAACTTTTTAGTTAGCAAGTGAGTTCAGAGAACAAACAACATGCTGTAAAAGTAGACATTTGTTGTTGTAAAGTAAAGGCCTCAAAGGCTGAAGAAATATATACACCTCTATCTGAGCACTTCACTTACAAATGGTTGTTTTACTGCTTTTTTTTCTGTGATCTGCTATCATGGCCCAAGGTGCCTGGTCATGACTCTGTGCTTTTATTTGGAATGATCAACTCAGTTGCTCCTGTGTTGCTTTGTTTGCAAGATGAGAGAACACCTCTAATCTAGTGTCACCAATGACCACTTTGCATAAATATAGATATATATGGGTATATATTTAGATATCTTATAACAGAAGATATATAATGAAGGTAATATATACTAAAATTAAATTCACACTATATATATATAAAAAATTAAAAAAACGGACAGAATAAATGCCAATCAATAGATGGAAAGATCAGTTACCACACTACAATGCACTTTAATGCATTTCCTGTACTAAATCAAGTTAATTTTCTATTATTTGTATGGGATTAGAGTCAGGTGTTTTTCTGATTGAAAAACATCACTGCTTAGGCAAAGCACACAGGCTTTATAGGGCACTTGTTTTTAAACATATATCAAAGTATCTGGCTGATTTCAGACCAATTAGTTACCTCTGCATTTTGGACTTGAAAGTACTGGTCTCACTTGAACACTGACATTAATTATTAGGTAAATAATATTAGCCATTATACCTAAATTAAAATTAAATAGAAAATATGTCATAATTACTCAGCATGTTTTTGACTGTAAATTATATTACAGACCAAAAAGGCTATGGCACAGAAACAACCCCCCACAAAAGAAATGAAAGTAAATGGAAGTAAAGCTTCTGCCTTCTCTTCAATCAATGTCCTAATTTTTTGTGCTGCAAGGGTAATGATTTTTGCAATGTGATAACAATATTCCAATGCACAAAATACCACAGTTTTTTGCCTTTAAATTCAATATTCTGTATTGTATTATTGCTAAGCCTGAATTTTTGCTAGTGTTTTTATTAGCTGGCCAAATCCAAGCATGATAAACTGCAAGAACAAAAAAAGGAATGCTGGTCAGTGAGCAGCTATCTAATTAATACCAATAAGTTTACAATTAGAAAACTGTAGACAGAAAAGAGAAAAATAACCACAGAAAGATTTGGAATGTGACTTTGAAGTATTAAGGAGTCAGCAACTGTAAGCCTTCTTTAAGCAATATTTTATCACAGACATCCAGTCCATCAGTCAGCCTACATGATTCTAGAGCTAAGCATCTGTAGAAGCAGAAATTTAGAATTTTTACTGGAAATGTATTACAGAAATATTTATATTTCTAATAATAATTTTGTATAATACAAGACTGGTTGATTTTTTCTATTTTTTTCCCTTCTGCATAAAGAGCACTAAACATATAACAGGTTTATATCGAACAAAATTAAAGAATTATATTGTTGATAATTTAAAAACCAAAATACATGGAGAGTAGTAGTGTATTACTATCACAAGGAGATGTACCCATTAAATTGCTCAGAGTGCAAATGAGTTCACAGTATGAACAGTGATAGGACAACCAGACCCAAATTATCTTCATTATAACTGTCCTTATGCAAGACAGAATTTCAATTCTTTGTGATACTGTAGGTGGTAGATTGGATTTTAAATGATCCGTACAGTCTTGTTAGAAAATATTTCAAAATGCCTTGGAAAATGAGCAGGGACTCTAGAATTCACATACCACAGGCATCCTAACCAGACAAATACTAAAACTCTGGAGAGCACGCAGTTGCCAAAATCAGTCAGATGATGAGCTCATCTGGCCCAGTCCCTTGTCTGATACTAGCCAACACAGTTCCTTAAGGAAGGAAGCAAGGGAAAGCATCAGATTCCCTGTTCCTTGCACTCTTCCCGCTCAGCAATTTGAGTCTCAGAGATTATGGAGCCAGGAGCTGTATTTTTATGTCAAACAGATCCTGATGGAATCTTTTCCAAGGTATTCCATACTTGATTTTTGGACTAACATAGGGTTTTATGATCAAAAATATCCTCTGATAAATTTAACATTTAGGTTAGAGTTTGGGGGTTTTTTTTAAACCTATATACATGCTGGACAGAGTAGACCTTCTGGAGCACATCAGCTTCCTCTTTAGGAAAACTGATCTGTGCTTTTTGTTTCCCAATAATTGGCTATTTATCCACTAGAAGACCTTTCATGCTCTCTCAGTGGAACTTAGTTTCTTTGCTGGAAGACATCCCTAAAATCCCTGGGGAATGGCAAATGGCCTATAGCCCCTTAAACATTATGCCCATGTATCCTTAAAGGCACAATTGGAGATGTGAGGCACACCTACTTTTACAAACCTGTTCTCTCTTCTGCAGAATATAATTTCCCAGATTACCTTGACTGTAGGTCCACAGGCCTGACTACATGCACTATTTGAAAATTTTCACCATGTGTGTCCCTCATCACTCCTCATTAAAACCTCCTGATTTTAAATAAGAAAATGCTGTTAGTAGATACAGTTTTTTTATTTTACACTTCCATTAGAACACTTGACCAAACAACCATCTGATTCTGATGATTTAATGATCTTAATCAAGACAATTTGTTCTTTGTATTTTTTCTTCAAATAGTTTTTTTTATTCTTTTCTTTAGCCACCCCATCTTTCCAGGTGGTTCTGAATCCATTTGGATGGTATGGACTGGTTCTCAGGGTGCAGCACCTCTCTGCTGCCTTCACACACTTTGTCCTTTTGGTTCCTTTTCAGCAGGCTTCCTCATTTGTGTGCAGCTTTCTTTCTGAAAGCTGAATACTGCTGTAGTGGATTTTTGGGTTATTTTTGTCCCTGCAGAGTTGCTGACCTTTAGTTCATAATGATCCCTATTATGATAGCAATGTTTTGAACTTGCAGTGCTCAGCACCAAGCCAAATCTTTTCCCTACTGGTTATCCTCTTGTATTTATTTTCTTATGTATTTTCTATTTAGTGTTGGAACTGCAATTCCAAAAGGATTTCAGGCTAGTGCCTGTAATTACAGATCTGTTTCTAAGGTATTTTAGAAGATGCAGGGTAAGCTTCTCAAAATTATTTGCAAGTCGTTTTCTGCATATTTTTCATTAAAATTGCTTGTGCTTTCGGTATCCAATTCCAAAGTAGTAAAAACCACCAGGTAGCCCTCACCTCTTTCCAGAGAATACCAACTCCATTTATGAAAATTTGATGCTTAGGGTTTTTCAGGTGGCTTTTTTTCCACATTTCACATGCCATGTGGCTGGTTTTATCCTATCTTTTATTTAAGGAAGCCTAACACAGACTGATTTTGCTTTGGAAGGCTGCCCAATGTTCAGAAGAGAGAAAAAAAAATCTACTTCTTTTTATTTAAAGATTCACCAAAGGGGGAGGGTTTTTTTTCAATGCCATGAAAAGGTTTCCTTTTTCTTTTAGGATTCATAAATTTGTTCCATAAAAACTCAAAGAATATTCACTAAGCATTCAAGTAGAAGAGTGAAAAAAAGAAAACAAGCTTATTTCAATGTGAGCAGTATGTATTTTATGATAATTGTACATACTTATATATATGTATATAATACATTTATATATACTTGTATATAAACAAACATATATAAAATATATTGTGCAGATTTATAATATATATAATCAATATTAAATGTTTTTCTATCTTCATAGAGTTTTTGTTGCTGAATTCATCATAAAGTTCAGAAAGGAACACTGACTCTACAATATATATTTTCTATTTCTTAACCCCTTCTCCTTCAGCCACATGCTCAACTGTTGGCTGACAAGCCAAACACAGAGTTCAGGAGTCCAATCAAAATTCAATCAAGTGCCTGCAACTTCCAGCTCACTGATGTTAATGGAATAGGGAGACTACAGCCCATTAAGCCATTTGGAAAACACACCCTTAAAAGGAAATGTATTCCCAGAACATCAAGTATTCCTTGTGCACAAAGAAAGACTAAAATGAAGTCTGTTTCTTCTTTATTGTCTGCTATTGAAGACTGCCAATGGATCATTAAAAATGCTTTTTTACATTTGCTGTCCTTATTCCTACTGATCCAAACACCTACCAAGTATGTTTAGTTATAGTCCACAACAGTGTCTTGTCAGCACAAGTAGCATTTATGCAGCTTTATTGAATATGAAATCATTGCTGCTTAGCATTTGCCACACTGACAAAGGAAAATAACAGCATGCACATACAAAGTCATATATCCTTATGCACACCTCAGTAGTACTGAGATTGAGTTTAGCTATATTTGCCCTAAAAGTTGTATTTAATAAACAGACAATATTTAATAAGTATTTATCTGCAATTGGTATGCAATTGTTCAATAAGAAACTTAAGCTATTAAGCTTTACAATTATGATTTAAAGTAGTCAGTATTCCTATTGGCTCCTGCTTACCTGCAACATTTCTGGTGTGAAAAATAGCTAGGGGGCAGATCCATTTTGGGTGTTATTCTGTCTTTTGTGTTCCTTAACAACACTTGGACTTGTAAACGGGTTTTAAAAAAATCTATGTGGGACAAATATGGACAATTAGTCCAGCATTATTGTGTGATATTTTTCCCAGCTATATTTTCTTAACTCACCCTGAACACACTAGTAAAAATGAAGACTCATTAGAATTTCCCATACTCATGGGCAGAGGGACCATGAATCTCACGGTGCATATATTGCAGTACCCTTCTCTTGTTGCAAACAGGAGTTAAAAGAGACTTTAAAGTTCATTTCACCAGTGCATCAAATGATTTAAATGTTCAGTGCCAGCTCCTGGAAATGAGTCTCTATCTATTTGGTTATGGATGGAGCTGGCACGATGCCTGTAAAAGACGTTAAAGGCAATTTGGCATCATCTCTAGATTTTTATTTCTCAAATTTTATGGACTGGCAATTATAGCAACACCAGCCTTTGATTTGAGCACTATGTTTATGCTTAGAGCACAACATTGGAAATTAAAATTGATCCCGAAGTTAGTTTCCCCCAGAGACATTAAATGCAAGACCTCAGTAGATAGTATCCTGTTCCACAAATGTTCATTTTTACAAGCCTAAACATGAGGAATTTAAAACATTTTTCATAGCTTTTTATAAAGGAAGGAAAAAAAAAATTTGAAAATCATCTCTAGTTTTCCAGCAATGGTATTTACTATTTAGGCAGTTCATATCTTGTCTTTACACAGAACTAAATATTATAGCATATATTATAGCAACTATATTTAGGAATTAAATGTTTTGCACTTCTTAATAAACTTTTTAAGACCGTGCAAGCTTGGACATGTACAAAAACTGAAGGCAAGAACATAAATTTCGTAGTGTTATTAGTGTTTAAATGCATAATGGTTCCTAAATAATTTTGTATGTCTACTAAAAATTATTGCAAACACATGCACTAAAAATGTTTTCGTTCTCACAAAACTCTAAATGGTCATCAGAGATTAGCTGAAGCTGGAAGGCAACCTTGAGATCATCAGGCTCAACCCTAGTTGCCCAGGACCATGTCCAGTCAGGTTTTAAATACCCCCAGTGATCAAGATACCACCACTTCGCTGGGCAACCTGTGCCAGTGTTTGAACAGCCACAACTGTCTCTCCTCATATTCAGGTGGAACTTGATGAGTTTTAATTTATGCCCATTGTCTGTTCTGTCAGTGGAAGTACTAAGAAGGGTCCAGCTTTCTCTTCATCCCCTCTCATCAGGAATTTACACATCCTGATAAAATACTGAGCTGCCTTGAGTCTCGAGGCTGAGCTGTCTCAGGTCTCTCAGCCTCTCCTCACAGGAAAGTGCTTCAGTCCTGTGACCTATTGTGGTCCTCCACTGGACCTTTTCCAGTGAAATCCATGCCTTTCTCATACCCTGGAGCCCAAATCTGTACCCAGTCCTCCAGGTGGACCAAGGCTGAGCAGAGAGGAAGGACCACCTCCCTCACCCTGATGGCAATGTTCTGCCCAATGCACCCCAGGGTGCTGTCAGCCTTCTTTGCCATGAGGGTCTGGGTAAGAGACTTAAAGATCACAATTTGGTCAAATGCTCTTAAGATCACTGAAGGACTTTGCCACTGTAGCAAAGCATGCAGAGAAGCAACTGCTGATCTGTGACACCAAAGCCCATCCCATCCCAAATATGCCTTCTGGATTCCTGAAATATGAACTGTGAGTTAGCCAACCTGACAGGAACTTGAGATATGATAAAGGTGGTACTAATGTCCAGTCATCTCAAGTCTAAGGAAAGGAAAGTGAAGCTGGAGAGAAGGAAGTTTCACTGCAAGGAGTCTGTGGGAAGGCCAGCTCAGCCGCTGTGCTGGTAGCTGGCTGTGGCTGGGGCTGGTGGGGGGAGAACCACAGCCTGCTGGCTGAAGACAGGAGGCCACTGACTCAAAGGAAGAAAAAGAACAAAATGGGACTAATTAGCATTGGAAGTGAGGGAGTCATTTAACCAACTGAATGAGTGAACTGTGTAGCCAATGAGCATTGATTCCTTTTTTTTTTGGTGTAAGTGTATAAATGGTGAGAAGTTTTGCGCAACCTTGGAACCCCCACTACTGAGAAGCCCAGGGTGAAAAGGATCAGTGGGATATTCTGGGCTGGATCCATGGGTGATGACTCATTCCATCTGATCTCTTTCTCTCTCTCACTGATTTTCTCCCCTCCCTCTTCTCCCCTCAATCCTTTTCTATTTCTTTCTATCTCTCTACCTCACATTTTACTGTTAAATAAAATCCATACTATTGACTTCAACATATGGTCTTGTTTGCACCTTAATTCAGGCAGAGGCATCTCCCTAGTAATTGTAATAACTGGATTTTATAAGTGTGTTCCTGTCAGCTGTTTGTCTACCTGTACCCCAAGGCTCTTCTCTTCAGAGTTGCTTTCTGGCCAATTGGTTTTGAGTGTGTATTGTTACCTGGGGTTCTTCCTCCCAGGACACAAGACTTGGCATTTCTCCTTGTTGAACTTCAAAAGTTCTCCTCAGTGTAATTCTCCATGCTGTCAGGGTCTCTATGAATGACAACATAACCATCTGGTGTAATGGCTGTTCCTCCCACTTTCGTATCAAGTGGGTAATTACTGAAGGTGAGCTCTATCCCAGGGACCATTTCATGAATGCAAATATTAAATTATATTGATTCAGGATCAACTACTGTGATGATCAACTATCTTGCATATGACTTGCCTCCAATACAACTTTCTAGTCCTCCATATGCCTGGAGAGTGTTTAAAAGGCTAGCTGTTCCATCACATTACCAGAGATTTGGGTGAGGCTCAATAACCTGTAAGTCCCTGAGTCTTTTGTCCTGTCCTGCTTGAAGGTGAGAGTGACACTTGCTCTCTTCCAGGATGCAAGGACTTTTCCCAGTTGCTGTGACTCTTGAAGACAATCAATAATGACCTTTCAATAACATCTCCCAACTCCTTCTGCACTCATGACTACATCCCATTAGGACTCAGGTATGACCAGAATTATGAGCAGGATCCATGCCCTTACATGTTCCATCATGGGTATTTCTCCCACTTAATAGGAAGCAGACTTCAGGAAAAGGCCAACAGTGCCTACAGACAGTCTGTTTCCCTGCTCTGTGAGCAGCACTTACACAAGGCTGTGGCCTCATGCCAGCCTGACATTTTCGTGAAGAATTCCCTCAAATAGAAGAGTGTCCTGCTAGCACTGGCTTATGTTAAACCTCAATTCTCACAACCAGTGAAAAAGACAGAAAAGAACATCTGGCACTATGAAGAAAATATGAGATGACTTAGGGAGAAAAGTTCTCCTGTGTCAGATGAATTACTGCTGTGGAAAGGTTTTACACAAGCAGCAGCTGCAGCCAAATCAGAGCAGGATCCATGTGCACAGTAAGGTGAGTGCTTGCCCTACACCTGCCGCAGCAGGTTCCAGCACTGAGGATTCTCCTCCTCAGCTCACTTGGTGTCCAAGAGGAGAAGTATTCATGGCCAGAGCAATTCTCATTTTATATTTAAAACCACACAACGTTGAACTGTCCCAGGACAGTTTAACAGTGCCCATCTTTTTCGTTCAAAATGATTTGTTTCTTCTTTGAGGGGTTTGGTGTAGTCTGATTCAAATTTCATTGAAACCTGGGTTTGTCAGCCTCCAGCTCAATATGCTACACTTAGCTTGCTTTTAAACTCACCCTGTATTTTTATTTTATTGTAGAGCTCCTGGGGACAGGCGGTGTTGAGACAAAATGGATTTCAGCTGATTTAATTTTCCATCCTATATATTTTTATAAACTCAGAAATGACCAAGCAAGAGTGCACTACAGTAGAATATAAATCCTCTTCTGGGATAAAAATAGTTCAAACAAAAAATATCAAGGGAGGAAGAAAAACAAATTCCCTTTAAGTTCTCTCCCATTTTGAATTCTATATTTCTAAATCAGTAAAACATTACATTTTTCAAAAGTTATTTCCTGCGATTTGGAAGACTAACTCAGTATTTCTTTAAAAATAAGGTTATTAAAATTTGAATAGATGGAATGAAAAATGAACTAATGCCAGGTATTAATTTTCTTCTTTTCTGAACTCTCCGGGGAAAAAGCTATAATTTGTAGCAATGTTATATCTAGTAGAAAGTATTTATTTATTAGGATGTCTAATTTAATGAACAGAAGCATACTAATAAATAGATGCACTTATCCTGAAACATAGATCACTGGATTACTATAATTTTTGATCTATTTATTTATTTATTTTAAATCAACAGCTGATATACTGTTTTATGATTCCTGAACAAATACATGCTATGCTACTGCCTTGTCATTTATTCTGAAATTGTGTTCTCCTCCATGGAGGGGGAAAAGTAAATAAGCAGATTGAGATTGTAATTCACTCTACAAGAACAACTCTAACCATGTCATGGCAGAACCCATGACTGCTGAAGTGTTATAAACAGCTCCACACCAATTTTTTCCATATATATAATCAAAGTCAATTACTCAGTTACTTTGCAAGAAGAGATGAAGTACCTCAGAACTGTAAATAACTAGAAGGATTTCAAAGTGTGATCTGAAAGTCTAATGACACACCAAGGTCACAAGAAACATAAAATAAATTTTGCAAAGGAAAGTTTCCCAAGTTTCCCTTTAGTATGGTTTCAGTCAGCACTATTAAAACTAAAAGCACTTGCAAAGAATATATGATTAGGTTGTAGACTCAGTGAAATTGTTTTTAAATCATTAACAACACAGTATTATTGCTGTTAGTTAATTTGTACACAATGTATATTAGACATCCAAACAGAAAAGGTTGAATAATAACTTGTGTTCACCACCAAAAACTCTTTCAGCTTATAGCAACTCCTTGTGCTCAGAAAACAGTTGTACAAGGCAAATCTCTATTGTTCTGTAAAGCAGCACGGCATTTTAAAGGCAAATGCACTATTTCACTGACTCTCCCAGTTTGGGCCAGAACAGAGTTGGTTTTCTCACTGTAGCCATGAGAGAGAGCAGGGAAGGGTCAGACTGGGAGTCATGCACAGCATGGAGCTGCTGGCCTCATGGGTGAGCCCAGGCTGCATGCCATACTCTATACCTTCCATGTCATTGTTGAGGGGTGGAAAGAGGGATCCTCAGCTCTGGAAGAAACCTGGGATGTTGGCTGGGGTGGGGAAAAAGGGCACCATGGAGGGTCTGGGGCCATTTTTGCCTTTTATCTTGGTGGCAAGGCATGGCCTTGGCCAGTGAAATTCCTTTTTTGTATGTAAATCACACCGTATTTTGTATACTTTTGCTATTAATGCTGTTGCTGTTCCTGTTAGTTTTTCTTATTGCATTGCTGCTTTTCAAGTAAATTCTCCTTAATTCAGAATGTCTGGTTTTGTCTCCCTCTTATACAGAGGAAGGTGAGGGGGAAGGGAACAGTTTCAGTGGGGTTTATTTTCCAACTGGGTTTTAAAACCAGCACACTGACAAAAAAAAAAAAGGAAAGAAACCAGAAAGATTGCAACACCTGTATCATAACATAACAAAACACCTCAAGCTTCCAGATAGCAGTAGGCAGATCCTGTAGTTCAAGAGGAAAAATATGGATACATACAAAAGCTTAGTTTAGAGACTACTAAAACACAGATTGTTTTTTGACAGTTGACCAACATTAAACAATTCTGACAACAAGCTTCAGGAATTCCTCATTTTTTCTAACAAAAAGCTAATACAGATCATAAAAAATCTTTGCTTTCTTCTCTCATGTCTTTAAGTTTACCCTGTAGGTATTTCACAATGTTTAGCCTCATAAAGTTGATAATTACTACCTCTTGTAAGGGGGATAACATTTTTCAAAGAGCTTAAAGCCAAAAGAAGTTATTACGGTCCAGTCAGTCTCAAATATCTGCAGATATTCATGGTCAGATGGACCTGCAGCTTTTTCTGA
This sequence comes from Ammodramus savannarum pratensis, assembly GCA_020466415.1. Lineage (NCBI taxonomy): Eukaryota > Metazoa > Chordata > Aves > Passeriformes > Passerellidae > Ammodramus > Ammodramus savannarum. Next base: position 31,853,783 of record JAHXMQ010012338.1, on the reverse strand, counting down.
AAGCTCTATGTTCCAGCTCTTGAATTATTATTGAAATTCCCATCTCCTCTGTACAATGTGTGTGGAGTGGGCATGGGTGAAACACCAGGTCAACACAGAATCACAGAATGACTTGGGTCAGAAGGGACCTTTAAGATCATCTATTTCCAACCCTTCTGCCATGGACTGGGAACCTTTCACTAGACCAGGTTGCTCAGAGCTCCATCCAGCCTGGCCTTGAGCACTTCCAGGGATGGAACATCCTCAGTTTATCCAGGCAGCTGCTCCAGTGTCTCACCACCTTCACAGTGAAGAATTTCCTCATTATATCTAATCTAAACCTACTCTCTTTAAGTTTGAAGCCATTATCCCTTAGCCCATCACTACATGCTCTTGTAAATAGTCTCTCCCCATCTTTCCATCTTTACTGGAAGGCCACAATTAGGTTATCCTGAAGCCTTCTCTCTTTTCCAGGCTGCATAATCCCAAGTCTCTCAGCCTTTCTTCTGTGCTAAGGGTGGTGACTGGAGGGATGCTCTATCCCTTTATTCATCTTGGCAGCCTCTGGATTCACTCTAACAGCTCCAGGTCCTTCCTGTGCTGGGACCCCAGTGTTTTGCGGAGAAAAGAAGAAACCTCACAACTTTGTAAAAGTTGTAAAGCTTGGTATGTTTATTACAGCACTGGACACATGCGGAGATTGCTCTCCTCAAAAAAGGCATGAGTACATCTGAGAACTTCAGATATCCTTTTATCTCTCTCTCAAATACATTTGCATACAGTTTCACAATAGGTTCATACATATTCATTTTTATGGGTTTCGTGTGACTTTTACCACTAGTTTAAGAAAGAATTCCGAGGTCAGGCTGACTTGCCTTTACAGCAGTCCCTGTCTCTCTCTATCATCGTCTATCTCCTCACTATCTCTGCCCTGCAGTTTTTCCCTTCAGCTTTGGCCTTATAGACTTTTCACCTCTCCTAAACACTTTACCTAATTCAAAATGGATTTTTACTCTGTCTCACCAGAGCTGGACGCAGCCCTGCAGTGGGGTCTCACCAGAGCAGAGCAGAGGGGCAGCATCCCCTCCCTCACCTGCTGCCTGCAGGGCTTTTGGGATATGTTTGGCCTTCTGGGCTGTGAGTGCCCATGGCCAGCTCTTGTCCAGCCTCTCACCTATCAACAATCCCAAGTCCTTCTCAGCTGGGCTGCTCTCAATGTGTTCACCCCCCCGCCTGGATGGATATCAGGGTTGCCCTGACCCAGGTGCAGCACCTTGCACTTATTAAAGAACATGAGATTCCCATGGCCCTACTCAAGGTGTAAATTCCTAGACTTTTTACATTTAATAAGAACAGCTTTCAACAATTCCAGAGAAGGAATTCAGTTCTAACAGTAGACTTTAGCAATTGCAAGTGACAGTGACTTTTTAAGCTAAGGTAGGAAGAAAGAGTATTAAAATGAAATGCTGGAAAGGAGACAGTTAAATAAAACTTAAAAAATTAAACACATCTTGAGTTTTTAAAACAGCACCAGACACAGGCTGGGCAACTGCCATGAGCAGTGCTCACCTTTCCAGGCATTCAGGCTGAAATCCTTCTGGGTGGCTGCCCTGACGTGTTTTTAGGGGGAGAAGGCTGTGGCTCTGGGAAATGGGGAACAGTGGCTCCTGCTGTGACTGATGAAAACTATCATTCTTAATCCAATGAACAATTGAACCTAACTAAAATAAAGCAATTTTCAGGTAAAATTTAAAGAGAATAAGAATAATTTGAGTGGCATTGCTGTCTGGACAAATTAGTTTCACTGATTCAATGCCCTATTTGTAAACTGAGGCTAATACTTCTATTGAAGTCTCAGAAAGAAGAGGAGAAAATTAACTCATACTATCTGCAACATGAGAAGCACTATAAAAGTGCTAAGTAGCAATTATAAAGTTTTATTACGGGTTAAACTTTGCCAAAAAAATGAGGCCTAAAATTTATAAAGATGAAAATGAGAAATGTGTAACTCACTGGTTCCCTGATAAACATTCCAGGCAATCTAACGTTCATTGCACACCCTACATCAAACAGTCCCTAGACAATTACTGGGTACCAGCACAGGAGCTTGATAAATTGATTTTACTTTGCTCATTGATTTTTCCATGACATAGAAACAATATCATTAGAGAATCTACACACTTGATTGTTCCCAAGAATTTATTTTGTCAATGTTTGAAGAAAAGATTTCATTAGAAACACAGTACTGACAGATTTTTTCATGGAAAAAATTGCCTCATCACACAAACAAGCAACATTAAAATTAATTTCTGGTACTCTTCCCTTTTCCCTCCTCTCCTGTCTCAGTGAATGTCCATGTGTCTGGTTATATAATAAATACTGGTATGTCCTTTCTCCTTGCATTGGAGATTTCAGCAGCAGACTATATATAGGAGATCAGAGTCATGTTATAAATACTCCTTAGATATAATTTTGCTCCCTTTAGCCACACAGCTCCCTGTGCCACTCTCACTTAGGAAAGCCTGAATAAAATGGTACCATAGTAAGAAATGTGTTGCTTGCATTGAACTTTTTTTCCCTCTTGGCTAAATATTTACATTTCCATGTCATAAGAAAAAGAAGGCTTTTGAACAGAACCAAAACAAAGACCATCTTTGATTTAATGTCTTGTCTTGGAATGTTAATACTTAACCATCCGACTAATATCTATGCATGCTGCATTTATATGGCAAACTTGAAACAAAAAGCAATGCTAAACTTCAGAGTCCCTGCTATAACTGTGCCACTTAGGTACTTAAAAATTAATGTTTAATTCTCCATCTAAAAGCTCGAGTCTCATTCTTCCCTCTGATAAACTGATAAAGAGAAATATCTTAAAAATGTTCTGGTTTGACCTCAGTTCTGAACTTCAGAGGCATAAAACGGCAGACAAGTCTTTATACACGTATTAGTCAGTTCTCTCAGCAGGGTATCAGAAACCAAGATCAGAGATTGCCAATACTTGAAAAGTCAAAATCTGCCCGCAGATGTGCATGCTGAACTCCCACTGAAATCAGCAGGGTGAATTCATACAAGGAAAAATTTGGCTCTAAATGAAATAGGTGTATCTAATAATAGCATCTTCTACCAAACTGGGTTGGAGGTAGAAAAGATTTCCACCTTGACTGGTCACACTTTTTAGAGCTCAAGAATTTTCCTGCACTAGTTGTTAGGGAAAAGCTATCAGTATTTTTTACCCCAAATGTCCTTAATCAAGGAGAAAATAGTTAATATGCAGAGAAAACAGTTAATACGCTCTATGAATAATTCTGATAGAAATTCGGTTAAATTGGTACAGTTCTTTTCCATGTGTTTTTTCTTAGTAAAGTGGTCTACAAGTAGCTGTTCCTTACACTAGCTGTGATTCCTCAGAAAGTTAATTAAAGAATACTCATTTTTGTTTCTTCTTTCTTAGCAGAGCAATGCTGATTTTCTGTACCACAATTATGCTACTGTTTCCCAATAAGTAACATGGTGATGAGCAGTTGTAATTTTAAAAGACAAGGATTTCACTTCTATACCTGCTCATCATCATTCTTATTATTCCTATGTAAAACAAGATTTTGCATTCTTCCTTAAAAAAGGTAGCTTGATATAGACAAAAGACCTATGTAAACCTCTGTAAAAACTATAGATACTGTGGTAGCAACTAAACCTGAGATAAGAAATATATAACTTATTGCAAAAGAAGCCAGCAGAGGGAATGGTTTCTGGCTTCAGGTATTTAAAATGGATTTAGTTTTAGACTATTGCCATAAAGAACTCTCCAATCTTATCTGACTGATTGCAGAGAAAGAACATAAGGCAGATTATGCTTTTAAATTAAATTTGTATCAGTAAAAATACCTGATTATTATATACTAAACCACTACATTTGAACATATTTCTTTTTGTGTAAGAAAATAAATTGATTCATAAGCTGTTTAAATGAGATTGAGAGACCACAGGACACAATGTTTCATCTCTTACAAGATAAGAAACACACCAGAGGTAAAATCTGGTACAACTACATGACAAAACAGTTCATGGTTTTTAACTCAATTTCATATTTAACAAAAGCCTTAGAAAATTAAACTTGCCCTCAACAGTGACAACCAAACAACCCTACTAAATTCCCTCTTGTATAACAATACATTTAAAAAATGGGAAAAACAACATATCAGGCTGTCTTCAATGCAGTAATGTGGTTAGCTGAAGTGTCTTTGATGTATAAAAGCATCTTAAAAGTTGACTCATTAACAAATTGAACAGACTTGAAGTATTTCTTTCATTATAGCAAAATCCACAAAGATTTAAATTCACAGGAATATTATATATCACAAGGACATCTGTAGGATGTCAGTGTGTTCCAGTGAATTTCAGTATGATTTTGGTTTATTTTAAAAAGGATGTTATTATTCTCTTACGTACTCTAATGTTGTTTTAGTTTATATTAGCAGTAAAACAGTTGATGGACAGTTGATATTTTGTAAATTCTGGTTTACTGACTATATTTATTTTTAAAACTTGAAGGTCCTCTAGTATGCCATGTGATAATCTCCTCCTTTTATAGCATCTTAGAACAATCTCTAAATTACAAATATTTTACTAATTCAAAACCTGTTTAGATAGATCATTTCTCATTTTCTTAGGAACTGATTTTTGGGTTTTGGAAAGCTGGAAAATTCATTAGTAGGAAATGGTTATTCTGTATATAATAGTTTTAAAATTCCCAGAGTCCAGCACAGAACTTATTAGGAGACTCACTTAAGGAAATAGAACATCCTAACCCAGATTGATTATAGCTCTTGCTGGTAACAGCTGGCTTCAAATTAAACTGAAAAAATGTATATGCATTTTGAAGCAGTTTAAGAACATATCATAAATAACTATTGTATGATTCTTTCACAGAATGATTTGTATGAAATTTAAGCTTGAGAGCCATTTGTAACTGTAATTACTTTAGTTATAGTATGAAGAAAACATTAACACTTCCATCTCCTAAGCTGCAGGCAAATACTTTCCAATTCAACAGTGAACCAATGGATGCTGTCATCTTCTAATTGTACAAACTATTTGAAAACACCTAATCAAATCATGGTTCATAGTCTAAAACTCTGGATATAAAATACTTTAGCATTTTTGTGGTTTTTAAAACTAAAAATAGTAAGTAGTGTAGATATTGTAGAAAGTCAATCAATAAAGAAAGAGAATGAAAAAAGACTGAAAAACATCTCAGAATCTGCTATATGTGTAATGCCATTTTATATTACAGACTGGACAGCAAGAGCCCTGCTAACTTAATTTGGTGCATAGCATAATTTTATGCTAGCAAAAATTAACAAGAAAATAGACATCATATTGCAATCTGACCTCTATTTGGCTTAACAAGGATCTGGCACTTCTATTGATATCGAGCTGATTGGAAATTCTGGTTATCAATATATCTTCCAAGTAATTATTTCCTGCATGGATTCTATTGAACGATTTCAAACTGATCTCCAGGACTCTAGTACTGATCTCCATTGGTAGGAGGGGATGAATGGGGACTATTGGCTTGCTTCCAGGTGTCATTCATTAATTTCCCTCTATGTGATCCCTAATAGCTCCACATAAAAATCAAATTTTTTTGAAAGGATAGAAAATTATCAATTACCCAAACATTTAAAATAATTTTGGGGTGAAAACATAAATTAAAAATTCAACAACTCTGCTGTCAGAATCTCCATATTAGGCAGCTGTCAGCAGAGTTCCCTCATAACACCACTGTAAGAGTTCACCTTGCTGAAATATCTCTTTATAGCACAGCAGTAGCTGAAGACTACCAAAGTGGACTACAGAAAAATGTGTAAAGCTTTAAATATTATGATGATCATGATGATGATGATGATGACGATGATGATGAACTAACAAACCTCCTTCAGTGTCCTGATATTGAAGTTTCTGATTTAGTACTAAAATGCTTATAATAATATGGAATTTCAGTCTTTGCAAATATGTTTCTTTTCTTTCTATGGCTGGATATGGACTCAGCTGAAACTCAGCCAATTATTTGAATGGGTTGTCTTACTTTTGTCTCATTTTGTCTCATCATAGGAAAGATGGGACAAAAGGATTGTCCCCAGTCCCTGCACACAGTGAGTAATTTTGGAGTAGATGATGAGCTGATCAGTGATCAGTTCATTTCTGATTTATGAAAAACTGCAAGCTCTATTTGTTTTACAAATAAATAAATTTCAGGCTGACATTTTCCAGTGAACATTTGTCAGTGACATACAATCACTTCAACTGTCAATTAAGCTGAAGAAAGTCTGAAATAAACAGCATATAATTCAACAAGAAATTGTATTAAAATTGTAAATAGGCTTTGAAAAAAGAATTTAAAAGGATACTTGAAGCCTTTATGAATATCCTTGTTACATTATATACATAAAGTCCATAATCTATACACAAAGTCCATGTAAATGCTTTACACATAACTATAAAAGTGAATCTGCAAGAGCAACCAGCAGTTCTTAGGCAGCAAGACTAAGACTTTCATGAAAATTCCTTGCAGAAAAATACAAGTCTTATGTCACCAAATTCTGTTCTGCTTTTCACAGTTATCAATCATTATACTGAGTCAAGGTGCCCTCTTTTTGTGACAGTGAGGGAGAGCTAATTATCCTATAGCAGACTGGAGTTAATTGAAAAAAGTCTACCTGATTCTACATGAATAGCCCTTTATTTGGAAGGTGTTCTAGAGATGTGCACTTCTATTTTGAACTAAAGAAACCACAGACACTAATGTCCACTCTTCACTATTTTTGTTGTTTAGTTTTTTCTTTGTTTTGAGTTTGATTTTGTTTGGTTGTTTTGTTTTGTTCCACGGAGGTTGCAAAAAATATAATTTAGGATGTAGTTATACTCATGAAATGTAGAGGCTCTGCTGTTCCCTTACAGTGCTGTATATGACAGAAAACTGAAGCAGTTATATTGCTGCTAGTGGTATGTTAAAATATCACTGGCAGAAAAAAGTGCTTTGCATTGTGCTCTCCTGAGTATGTCGAGAGAAGCCGAACTATCTTTAGCTAAAAATAAACCACACCATTAAAATTGGCTTCTCAGGCACAAAACTCTGTGCACAAAATCTCAAAACAATGGCTTTTAATTTAAGAAACCTAATTTTCCAGAGTGGAAAAGTATAAAAACCTGAAACTTCCTATGGGTACTAATTTCTGTTAGTATTTCTCTGCAGATGTCTGCAGAGAGACAACAGAACAGTGAGGAGGTATCAGCACGACATGTAATGATTGTTGCATGCTGCTAGCATAATCATTATCACAGTTTTGCATGGCAAAGGAGAATCTTTGGGGAAGAAAGAGAGAGAAATTGGTTCTACCATCAATTCCTGGAATGGGTCTTTGAATAGGATACCAAGTGGATGAGGTAGGCATGATTGCATATCAGTTGCATAGCAGCAAAAGCTAAATATAAAATCTGAGTGGTGGTCTCATGAGACCCTAAGTGTTCCAGGCATGCTGATGAAAACAACATTTTGTTAGTGATTGCAAGGAGAAAGCATCATTGAATTTGCTGCAGAGGGGAGTAGAAGTCATAGACCATGTCTAATATATGACCTGAGCTACAATCAAACTGATCAGGCAATGGATTTTATGGGACTAATGATAGATTCATTTGGACTTGAAATGAATATAAGACAGTTAAATGATGGTTTCTGGACAGAAAGATATGCTTGGAAGGGAGACAGATAGAATGCATGTTATTAAGAAAGTAAGCTACATTCAGCCTGCAGATAAGACCACTCATATGAGAGAAGAAAAAAGAATGACAGATGACAGCAGAGAAGTCTGAAGAAAAGTTTGGTTGTAGACACCCTCCAGTCTAGGTTGCATCCTTTGGAGCAGATGGTGAAACTATCTCTTGTCCTCACAGTCAGAGAACACCAATTTGTACATTAATGTAGATGAAGCATGTGTAATAATAATATTACAACATTAATACCGATCCAGTAAGGATCCACTATTTAGTGTGAGTTCAAAGTTATACCATGACCTTAGCAGCTCCAGCACCTATAGTAAAGAGGACAGTGACAAATGGCACTAAGTTAAACACATTCCCCAGGAAGCTATTCATCAGGTTAGGTTTGGGAAACCTATTGTGATCCAAATTAAGAGAAGGATTTGTAAGAATTGCAATGGCATGTGACCAATATTTTGAAGATCTGCTCAGAAGATGCTTGAGTTTCTTAGATGTATAGAGAGAAATTTGGTAATTTGCCTCATACTGTAATATCAGTAATGATGCTCATCCTGAAAACCAGAGCAAGGATGAGACATAGATAATGTATCAATTGGATAATGTTTGGCTGATAATATGGTTTTTAAAGAAAAAACCTTACTTTTTAGTAATAACTTTAAACTGAAAGCTATGCAACTTCAACAAATTTAGCTTTTGCAAACATTTGCAAAGGAAAAGCATTTAACCGTTAAGTGAATCAATTATTAAGTCATTAATTATGTTATCTATAATATATTTATTTATTTTTAAAACCATAACAGGACTCAGAACTATAATTATGGAGTCAACACTCCTGCTCATAGCTTTAGAACTAAGCCACTTGCTTTGTTTTCCAGTAATATCAGAGATTCAGTGCTTCTGCTCAGGATATCTTCTTCAAAATTAAAAAAAAAACCCTAAAATAATGTTGTAATAGCATTTTCTGAGAATTTATAAATAGATTTCTTCTGTTCATTTATGAATTTAAATGAAGATAAACAAATTTGCAGCTAGCTGTTTATCAGCTACTATTTAATTTGTTCTTGTACAGCATCTGCACAGGACACTCACTAAACTTTCTGTGTGATTAAAACTAGAGGACTTTCATTTTAATAAACCACGTTAGATTTTTAGAGGAACATTTTTCTTGCCATTAGTCATTCTACTTCCTCTTTCTTAGATCCTAATGTTCATCTAGAGAAAATAACAGTTAGCTCAGGTCTCTTTCAAAATGACTGATGATTCCCATTTATGTGACTGGAACAGAGGCACTTTGTTCTTATCAAAATGGCAGCTGCCTCTATTGTGCTCAGGCTGAAGGAATCCTGTATTATTTATCAAGTCTGTCCATGGCAGTCATGCTGAAAGAGGACAAGTCTGCCCAAGTTTCTCGATAAGCAACGATTTTATGAAACAACCCTTAAAAGCAGATAAGCATTAAGTTATAGAAAATAATGACAATTTTTCCAGGATTGCTGCTTTTTTTTTTTAAGACTATCTTTAGTTATGAAGCCTATTTATCAAAAAAGACAGAATCAAATACCATCATAATGAAAAACCATATATTTCAAATTGTATAAATTTTACTCTAAAATTATATAGAAACAACTAAGTATTCATCATGCTTAAGAAAATATAATATAGAAAAAATTAATTCAATAGACTTTTATAATATATTCTCCTATCTATTTTATTTTGCTTTCTTTAACTGCCAGTTTTGCATCTCCTGAGGTAACAGTGAGTGTGCTGAGGATTTTTACACATTTCTATAGTGCTTTTACCCATGTCAGCAATATACATCCTCAATGAGGATCCCGTTGCATTTTAACTTCTGAAATAATAAAACTATTTATATGCACTTTTTAATATAAATCACTATGGTACAAAGATACCAATTTTTCACTCTAAAAGATAATGGTATATATGGAGATTCATGAAATTAACTATTTTATGCTCAGAAATACTGACATATGTCAGGTACCTTGACTTTTTCCAAGTGGTCCTGCAGAGAGTCGATGAGCAGATCCCCCACTGGCTGCCAGGACCCCTTGAATGCCTCAGCCTGGCGCAGTTTCAGGTCCAGCTCGTCCATGGCCTTCTGAAGGCCCTGCAGTCTCTCAAGGGCATCGTCGATCTTCTTTTGCCAATCAGCAGACTGTAGATTCAGCTTGTCCCACTCGGTTCTGACCTCATCTGCTTGCCTTTGCAGAAGTTTGGTGACATTGTGGGCTCTCTCCTCAGGTGACAGATCTAAATGTGAGAGTGAAGAGGACTTAAGACATATTCTGTCTTAGAACTAATACAGTTGCCTTGCAAATAGGTTAAAATCTCAGTAAGAAACTCTTCATAACCAAAGGCACCTGTGAAATTTGCTGTATTAATGTATTCTTGTTTCAAAATATCTTAAAAAAGTTAAATCTTGCCTCCATAAAAATCAGCAAAATCTGCATTATGTACATAAAGGTATTTTGAAATGTGCATCGCGTAGTTAGAAGTTTATCAACTGATTCAGCACAATTTTCTGCATATAGATATATATTAATCACTGTGAAGCTTTTGCTGCAATTAGGTGGATTTGGGATCTCCTGTAGTACTGAGACTACAAGGTGAATTTTAGCTTAAATTGCAGCTTTGAGCCCTCAAATGAGGCTATAATTATAGACAGGTCCTGAAGGTTTAAAGGCAGTTTCAAAATATGCTTATAAATATGCATGTCTATTTGGTACCACAGTGTTCAGAAGGATTGCTAAAGCTTGCTTTCATCTATATTTTTAGCTTAGTTTCTGAACGCTGGCATTCAGCTCGTAGTGTAAAAGGAATGCTTTCAGAGCTGCTGGCAGGATTTATTTAATCATCACTGATCATCACTGATCTTCCCAGCAATATGTTATTGCCCTGCTCTTGCTTCAATTACCTCTGGGTTCTGGGCAGACCTTCTCCAGCGCCTCCACGGGCGGCTCAGCCACGAAGACTCGCACGGTCTCAAGGGCACTCCTGATAACAGGTTCTTTTGTTTTTAGCTCCCTCTTGAAAGTCTAGGAAACAAAATTATTGTAAGTGGATCAATAGGGAAATACCAAGTCAGAATATCAATGTCAGAACAAAATTTCCAGCAACAGCTTCCACGTGTGTATGACAAGAAGCAATAAAACACATACACAAAATAAAAATAATCAGCTTTTGCTTAACCTGAAATCACACTGTATTCAAAAGAGCAAATATGCTCTTAGCATACTGCATTTTTCTTCAGCAACAGCTCCTTTTACTCTTTTACTCTCTTCTACACCCTGCTTTTAAAGGACCATGAGTAAGTTACCAAAGATTAGTATTAGAAGCTTTGGCAGGTCACTGAAAGTACACATATCTCTCAGTATTTATTTAGAAATTTCTCTATTTTTGTTAGTGACAATATAAGAGCCTATTAGACTGATTCCAAATTGACACTACACAAAAATGCAGATGAAACCCAGCCTGCAGGTTGAATTTTGCATTGGTTCTTCAGCGTGTTGCAGTGAATTTATCTAAATGGTCCTTACCACTCTTTTCTTTCAATATTTTCTTCCATGTTTATGAAACATTGTTGAATACATACATTTTAAAGCAGCATAGAGGTAAAATATGCAGGTAATTCAATACTACAGTGTAACACAAAACACAGTACTGCAAAAAGGAAAGCCATATGCCATGGGTAGAAAACAGATATTTTACTGCAGGGATTAGAAAATTCTCTTTACAACATCAGCATTATATAAGTTTGTAACATAATAAATGCACCCATTCAGTCAAATTAATTATTAAACAAAATTTGTATTTCTACGAGAACTAATGAAGGATTATAAATTCAATATTAAAAAGTTCATTACACTTTGAATTATATTTGATATGTGATTCTCTGTTCAGGAAATACCTACCAGAACTAATACTGGCTACACGTTCAGTTTATAATATGAGAACTCACAGGTAAAATGTTCTTAACATGTTTCAGGAAAGTAAACTTCAGGAAAAAACCAAATTATTCCACTATAAACATTTAAAGACACTTTTTATTAAATGATCAAGAACTGACCCTAAGGTTTGTAGCTGTTCTTGGGAAAACCTTTAAGCAAAGTCTGCTTTGTTGAGGGAAATAACAAAGAAAAAAATCTTCATTTTGTGCCAAGGTCAATAATGGAACTGGAATCTTTTCACAGAATCAATCTGCTATCATAAAAGAATCTGTCATTTGATTAATACCTGAGCTAAAAGTTTTAAAAAATTACGTTAACCTTTAAAAATAATACCAATTTTCACAAATAAAGAAGTGCACTGTATATGAACAAGTAAACTACTACTGGACATTTTTTTGCATAAATACTGAGTGGAGTTACTACAAGACTGAAAGAAAAATGTCAGACTTAGACATTTTTAGATTTATAATTCTTATAATTCATACTTGACTCTTGCATGAAGTGCGATAGAAAGAGGAACTATAATAAGCCTTTTTCATGCCTCCAAATGAGGCAAATCTATTCCTTTAATTAGCCTTTGTGTTCATCTCACATCATTTTGTCCCCATAGAATGGTGTGGCAGGTCTGCAGGTCAAGTGAGCCAGCAGGAAGTATAACTTAAAATCCAGCAGAGTAATTTCCATGGATGGTGTGCTTTGCTCTCTGCTGATTGTATTAAAAGCAACATCAACAGTCAAACCCACTTAAACCAGTGGTTTTTAAACATTAAATGGTGTAACAGATTAAAGATATAATATGCTTTAGAAATGTTTCCAAAGATGTGTTATTTCTCAGAAATGTCTGTGCCCCAAACCAGTCAAAAAGGAAGCACTTGCACAAAGTGCTTCTGCAAACACACTCCAAGAGCAGAGAGGAGTCACCAATATTCCAGGGGAACACAGAAATAAACTGATGTGAGAATAGTTAAAGGCCAGAAACACCTCTGAACTATGCATTTGGGAATGGGTAAGGACTCTGTAAGGACTGCTGCTGCTGTAGACAGGTCACCCTGGCTCTGTACATGTGCACACCAGGAGAAGGACAAAAAATACCTTTTTTCAGCTTGTACTGTTTTTGCAGAAAACTACAGCAATCAAATACACCGAGTGGCATTATCTTTCCAAAAGAGGATTAAAGCCACACTCCTTCTGTAACTCTTGTGGAACAGAAGGAGAACATATGTGCAATGAATCCCATAAAGTCTGTGGGCAGGAATAATTGTCTCTTCCCCAAAACAACAGAGAAATGCTAATAGGAACTTCTGACGTTGCACATTTTGTATTTTGTCACAAACAGAAAAGGTGCCTTCTTTATTAATAAAGGAAAACTGAGTCAATGTGTCAAACTTTTTTCCCCCCAACTTTTCCAGTCTGAATGTTGGAGCTGGTGGAGGCAATTATAGTCTGTAAAATTATAGTCCTGAGTCATAGAATAATACACAGTATTTACAATTTTCATCTCCTTCCCTCATTTTGATCTGCAGATTTCTACCAACTTAAAATATGTTTCAATTAAAGAAATTTGAAAAGGAGAGGATGAAAAAAACATAAGGCTGAAGCAGTAGCACAGAACAGCATTAAAAATAATGAATGCTCATTTCATACTAACCCATTCAAAAAAAAAAGTTCTTACTGCATGAAGATAAAGCTGCTTTTTGGATTTAAGTTTTGTTGTGGGATATGTATACATTACTAGTAAAAATCATAAATAGCAACTTTTTTTTTTTTTGAGGGAAAAGAAAGGAATTTATCTATCTACAGCCCTGACAAATACATCTTTATAATAACTAGGCCATCACTGAAAGCAGAATTAACCTAAATGAATTTCTAATGTAAAACTAATGATTGCAGGCTAATTTCATTGAATTCCTTAACTTCTTCCACACTTCCCGGTGACTGTAGAGGAAATCGAATATACATAATGCATGACCTGACAAAAAAGTAAGTAAACTACTTTATTTAAGCATGTCTATTTGTCATCAACACTACAGCAGTAATGGCATTCTGTCCACCATTTTAATAATGCATATATTGATCACCTTATCTCGGACCTCTACCATCTCATGAGTGTCCTTAAATCTCTTTAAATGAAGAAACAATGATTGTTTAAATTGAAAAATGAAAATGCAATGAGAAAAAGAGTTGCATTGGTAAAACCAACATTAATCTCTGTTATTTAAAAACCAGGAATTTTTGCTTTCAATGTATTTTAAAGAGAAAGAGTACACTTATATTAACTAAATACATTTGCCAAACAGAATGTTTTTCAAAATATGGGGCTTGTCCTAATAGTTAGAAGTAGATATCAACTGTGGACCCATAATTGGTTAATGTGTTGAAGTAGGAACTGTACTCCTTAGGCAGTCGTGCTACAGATTTCATACGAAAAGGTTTCCATGGAATTGTTAATAAGTGCCTTCTGTGTTCATAAATGCTATTTATGCTGTTAATAAAATCACTACACAGCAAATGAGGCAACTCTTAAAAGAATGAAAGACATAGCAGGCAATCTGCATGATGCCTGAGTTACTTAAATTAGATTAACAGTAACATGCACACAGCTGCTAATTCAATTTCACTAAAGCAATACTTTGATACTTAGTAAAACAAAGAAAAATGTAAGATAATTAAATATTGTTTTGAAGAACAGGAGTATTTTTTATCATTGACTACACCACCACCACTACTCCTCCCCACACATTCTAAGACTTTGGAATAGAGACAATTTCTGACAAAAATTAAAAAAATGCCCTACTATATGTATGAGTTCAAAGAAATAGCAGTTATGTGGGTGTATTTGGGATACATTACAAATTTCCTTGTCTAAAAATCACCTCACATTTATAGCACAACAATGATTTTAACTGCATTTTTAACTCTCAGTTGAGTTCAAGCTTGCCTCTGGCACAGATTCAAGCATTTGAAATTTTAATCTGAATCCTACTCTTAAAATTTTTAAGGCAAATCTTGGCAACTAGGAGCACTCAAGTGGTAAGAACTGACTTCTTTAAATCTCTTTTTATGAATCTCAGTGGTATTTCAGATGCTCTTCTGAATGATAGAGAGGTTAAATTTGTTTGCTCCTCTTTAAATTTTACCTTTAAGGGAAAAAAATAAAAACAGCTTGCACCAATTCTTTAGAAAAAGGATTCAGGCATAAAATCATGTTGGCATTCATCGTGCTATTTCTCAATTGAATCAGTTAAATTGCATTTAGTATTCCCCTGATGAGGCTCATTCACTTATCAAGTGAAGAACTTAGCTGGGTTCAGTTCTGGCATTACCTGACAAAAACAATCCTTCACAAAAGGAAAACCAAACATTGTACTTATGAAGAAAGACCAAAACTGGAAATTTTAGTCATTTAAAAGATTGGTCAGATCTGATAGGTGCTTCTCTAGTTTATTGAAGACTAATTTTCAGAAGAACAAAATGAACACTCAGCAGATTCTTTTTCTCAAGATCAACACACAACTACTGTTTAGTTTCACATGCAACACCCTGAGAGCTAAGCTCTGCTCTTAAGCAAAGGCCCAAACCTCTCAGCTTTCCAGTGCTGCCCCCCAGTTTTAAGCTAGATAATTGTACACGTGTGAAAACATTTGAAAACATTTTTCTTATATTCAGAAATCAGCTAAGATGTTCATTCCAATATAGCCATTGTATACCTGCTTCTTTAAAAGTAACTTTTAGAGTGACAAAGTCCATAATGCCCAGGGGAAAAAAACTCCAACCAACCAACCAACCAACCAACCAACCAACCAACATGTTGCAAACATAGATTTTGTCAATGGCAACCGGAAGTCAACTTGCATGTTGAATGTTTTACCCTTCTCTATCAGAGACAGTTTAAGATCAGACAAGGCAAATTAATTTCATGCATTCTCTTATGTTCTTTTTTTCCACAGGGAATCAGCATACCAACACTCATGCTTCTGAAGTGATACAGAATGGGAAACATAAAAAGAAGTATTTCTGAAAGGAAATAAAACATTCTAGATTTGATACAAGACAGGATGACCAAAGCTCTGCGTTATGTACCTGCAAGTGCCAGAGAAGTTAAAAAAGAGAAGTGAGATCTATTTTATGAAGTAATTTTGCCCCTACTCATGGTATTTTAAATTTATACAATAATTCTCATCCCTAAACATTCCAAATACTTCATTAGTTTGGTGTGTGACAGAGACATCACTGAAGATTTCACCACTGAAGACTTCCCTACTGAAGATTTGCCACCTTTATGATGAATTCTTACAAACCCTTTAACTGCTTATAGAGCGATATACAACACTAAAATACTATAAGAAGTAATTTCTTTAGATAAAAAATATCTCTTCTATCTAGGAGAAAATGTTTTCAAATACTTAAATATTATTTAGATGGAAAAAGTTTTGTTGTAACAACTCTATAGAAATCTCTATCGCTTGTTTTGGCTCAAGAGCCGTCTTTGGAGAAGGAGTTGGAGTTAATGTAACACTGAGTTAAAGCAACATCTGTATTGCTTCTTTCATCCTGATATTCTGGATAGCCTTTAAAGCTACTTTATGGAAGTTGCTACTTTATGGCTAAAACAGACCTCAGGCTTCTCTTAACTTTCATGGTTATATATAACACTTTAACTTTCTTAGGGTAAAGGTGAAAAAAGGAAAGGTGCTGCCCCATAAAGTCATGGATGTTTTCATCTCACTGTCTCTGTGATAGTGCTTTAAGTCCCACTTAAAATTTAGTGAGAAAGACACATCCTACACATCACATCTCCAGAGGGAAGACCTAGGAAATGTGACGAAAATGCCCCTTGAAGAAAAGTACTATATTATCTTAGAAAAATTTGCCACTGAGAGAGACAGAGATGTTTTTTGTTCATCTTTTCCTTTTGTTTTCTCAATCATTCAGTGAAGACAGGTCCTTGACAAACCATATTGACACTACTTCCCATAACTTTGTTGCAGTAGAGGAATGCCTGTGTGCCTATGGAAAAAGCTATGTCTGACTTGTATTTCCTGACTTTTCACAAGCTCAGGGTCTTCAAGCAGCAAGATATGTCATGTTCGCTTTGCAAATTTGATCTCATTATCTGTTCTCAAATATTTCCCTCCCCATGAGAAAGGACAATATCTTAGAGCAATATATATCTACAGCTACCTGATGAACAGAAAAAACACTGATCCTATTTTGTTTTAAAGCACCATTTCACATTTCTCCATTGAACAATAAAATCAGAGATTTAGGAACTTCAGAAAAAATACCTTTTGTGGCAAGTTTCACAAAGGAAGTTACATATATATCGCACAATGCTTTGAGAGGATGATCATTGCACTTGGAATATTCTTTCCTCATGAAATCAAGTTGACAGACTGATAATATAAATTTTTCAATAAAAATTACATTTTTTTGAAATAACTTTTCAGGAAGTTAACTGGACATCAAACAGGAAGTAAAAACCTCCTATGCTGTCATTAAAGACACATGGAGATGAAGGGGAGGAGAGCTTGAATGTATATTGAACAATAGGGGTACTAGAACTGTGATTTCTCATTCAGAACTGAATAGACCTCAATGGCATATGAAATTCAAGACTCTTTAGGTGAAAGCAGACATTGGGTTAACATCAGACTGGTGTGAATTGATTAAACACAGAGTACATACTTTAAGCGTACCCTCACCACAACAAAAAATCAGTGTGAATCTTTGCATGAAGAATTATTCTTGAAGTATTATTCTGGGGGTTGCTCATTTGGTGGGTTTAAAAAAGAAGCCAAACAACTTAAACAGTACAAGTGCTCTATTTTAGGTTGTCTTTTAATACCAAGCTTAGTCTAGAATGGTCCTCCATATGTTGTGTTCTGCAGGTGTTCTGCTATGGCCTTTCCATAAGAATTCCCTGATGAAACCAGTATGAACTACAGACAGTTATCGCAACAGTTTCATGGTGCAGAGCTGTGCAATAGACCTGATACCAGCTATTCTTGTCACAAATGTTCCCAAAATCCAAACTAGGGTTTTAAAAAGTATACATGAAGTTGGAATGTCTGACCCAGAAAAACAATGAGAACTAGTTATTTAATCCTCAAAAATTACTAGGTTAGTAATTGTTCTGGCTGTGAAATCTGCCTGTCTGTGACAGGTCTTGAAGGTCATGGGCATTAACACCTCCTTCTCCAAAAGGCTGAATTTCTCTGCTGTGTTTGAAAGCTGTAGCTGGAGTTCTTTCCAACAAGGACTGTGCCATGCAGCACTAGCCAGCAAAGGAAAAAAACATGACCAAAAGATAATTTAAAAAAAACAAACCCAACATACCCGATGAATATCATTCTGTTTCTGCACAGTGGGGAGATCTCCACCAATGGGTCCTTGCTGTTTCAATTCATCCTCCTTCAACTGCAGCCATGCCAAAAGTTCCTGAAGAGAGAGATGTAATCGCTTCCACTGGTCGGTACTGGCTTCCAAATGAGATCTGAAAGCATGTGTTAAATAAAAGATAGATTCAGGCACAGTGGAAGTAAAAACCAAACTGTACAATCTTATTTACTGAGCAGGATCCTAGTGTTTCATTAAGTTAATGATTTTTGAATAGCTTCAGTAGCTTTGAATTAGATTCTGGCAACACAGATTTAAATTTGGTTCCACAGTCCTGGCTTTTTTTCACATCTCCTGATTTTTGCTTTTGATTCATCGGGAACTTTTTTGCTTTTTAGTTTCCCTCTTCAGCAGTGAGTAATGGCTATGCTGAATTGTCAGTCTCACTAGAAGTGCACAAATATTATGCAGGACTAGCATGAAAATGTAGTTATCACTTAGGATTACTGGGACATTTTTTACCTGAAATGTAGAGAGTAGTTTCCCAACTCAGAGAAGAGAAAGCATTTCTCTAAACCACTACACAAACCAACTTACATAAGATTAGTTCTCTTGATTTTTTAAAATAAGACAGCCGATGCAATTCTTTGAAAAAAAAGTAATGAGGAAATTGTTAAAGCAAATAGAATCCTCATACACTATCCAGCTTAATGTCAGTGCCATTTTAACAGAGATATAAATGAAACTATTTGAAACACTGGGAAAATTAAAAGACAAACTAACATTCTTTTGCAAAAAAGGTCTCCATAAGAACATTTTCTAAATATTTCCTCTGTATATGCATAAATTTGGTTTTTTGGGATCAAGTATTGAGCTTCTAAATTTCAGCAACTGTTTTCTGTGGCTGGACTGATAAAATCTTCACTTTTCCCTCTATCATAGATAAACCCACTAAAATTTTGTATTTCTGGACTTATGAATATGCTATTTTTTAATTTCTGCTTTGGGAAAAAATCCAAATTCACCTCCAAATATCATAAGAAATCATCTTAGTAACTCAAACCAAAGGAGTATTACATAACAGTAAAGTAAAAAAGTGTGCTGGGAAATAAAGACAAATTTTCTTTTATTTCATACATTTCTGTTTAAGTTCTAGCTTTGTTCATATAAAATTTATCTTCTTCTACAGTGATTGCACATAAAATCATTCTCTTCTGACACTAAGAATTCTACTCCTATGCCTTATATATAATGTTCTATAAAGAAATGTGAAAAATGTGGACTCAGCATTTTTGCAAACCTTATTACTTAGTTTGGATATGGAAATGATGAATTGATGAGGATAGTGGCAGTTGCATTTCTCTGAAATGCTCTGTGAATCCTGTCTTCTTTCCAGCTTTCAGGAATATAGTTTTATGCATGCACACACCAATGTACATTACATGCATACACTCATATATTTATGACTGTGTCCAAGATGTGCAGACAAAAGAGATAATACTAAAACAGTATAAAAACATATTTATAAGAAAGAAAGTGTTTTTTAGTGTAAACTGTGCCAACATATCAGGATGAAAGAAAGTTAGGAATGGAAAAGTTCTTGGCTTCTCTTTAATATTTACCATATATTTTATCTAATGCATTTAGAAAAGAATGCCCACCCAGGGTCTTCTGTTTCAGCAGACTAAAAATTGGCACTAAGTAAAGAAACTTCTGGGACAGATGTCTGGAGAACATTTCACGTGTCTTCTCTAATCCCTCTTTTGTGTAAGCATTGCTAGTTATGAGGAAATGTATTCCATTCTGTGCTATGGATAGAAAGAGCTCCAAACAGGCAGACTGGGAAGAGCCTTTTCATTTAATCTGGTGGCCAGCAACACCTAAACTGAATGCCTGAGAATTTAGGAATTGTTTCTTATCCTAATCACTAAGTGATTGAAGACCTTAAGCCTTTTATTGGAAGCACAGATTTTAGAGGGAAGGTTTGTTTCTTTGGGTGTGCAATGCAAGAAGTCACTGTGATATAACTGGGGTTTACTGGCTCTGACCCAGTTAATGACAACAATACATTAAACTGTAAAAAAAGAAAGAAAGACAGAAAGTCCCATACATTTAATTAGTGATATTTGGACAAACTGATTGTTTTTATCTCAAAAATCACTGTATTTGAACATGTTCATGGGTAAAATGCATGTGAACAAAAAAATCTCAGACACTTAGAAGGGTTTTATTCCTCTTCTTTTGCTCCTCAGAAGGAAAGAAAAGGAGGAATATGTCTCTTTTTCTTTAGTTACAAATATCTTTCCAACTTCACAGCCTTCATTTATTTTTAATGATTGATGATACGAAGATGTTTTTTGTCATTACACAGCCTGACCTCCCTCAGGACCTGAGCTGAAAAAAGCTAATATTTCATACATTACTTTGGAAAACACTTCTGTCTTTTGCTGCCCTCTGAACTACCACCAACACACAGCAAGTGAAAAAATGAAAAAATGCCCAAGACTGAGTGCAGCTGAGCTGGGTTGCCTATTGCAAAAACTGTATTTCTGGACAAAACTTTCCAGGACAATTTCTTTTGAAATGAGACCTTCAGTCCATTGAGGCCTGAATGACCACTTGATAATTTGTAATGTTGCCATTTATTATATTTCTCCCTTGCAAACAAAAGTGATTCCTCTCATGATACTAGCTATGGAATTCTTTTACCACTAGATTTTATTGAGCAATTCTGCCCACGCTCCTGACAACAGTTAAAATCTTAAATAATTTCTCTTCTCATTTGTGAGGATATTTTTAGTTTTGCATTGGAAACAGCAGTCTTTAAAATGAAGCTTATCATAAATATTGGCTATTTAATCACTCTCTTTCATGACTCACTGGTAAGTCATACTCAACTCTAGAAAAAGCCCACATTTAGAGGGGGTACAGTTACAGTTTCTTTCTGTAATTACAAAACCCCATCATATGCCTCAATCCCTAATCCTCTACTGTCATTTTCACACCCAAAAACTGAATCGTTCCTACAAAGTCAAACCAACATTCAAAGCAGCACAAACAATTTCAAAATAGACAAAAACAGTGCTAACAGAAACAAAATGAAACATTTTTACTTGCAAATTGTAGCATTCCATTACACCAATGATAGGTTTTTGCTTAGTTTCAGGTCCTACCTAATGTTTAGAGATTTCTTCCTAAGTTCACTCCATCTGAGGTTCATGTTATCCAGACGTCTCTGCAGCAGGGTTGCATCCTCAGAGCCTTCCAGGGACCTCAGGATTTTCTGCCCATTTTCATCCAGGTTGTGAAAGATGTCAGTGTGAGCATCAATTTCTGCCTGTAGTTCCTATGGAAGCAATAGAAAACAATATATCTGATTTCTTTAAAAAATCATAGAAACTAACATTTTTCAAAAGAGTGAAAAAATCCTCAGTGCAACACAGAGCACAGGTTTTGATTTCTTGTTTTACAGCAGTATCACGTCCTGTACACAAAGCCATGTTTCCCTTTCACATGAAGGCCATTTGCACTGAATATGACCTTTTTTTCCACACAGAACATACTGAAAAAATTTAGAGAGCCAAAGGTGTAGCCTTTGACAGGCAACAAAACAAAGAGAAGATATATTAACTATGCTGATGTGAAAAAGCAAAGAACCACAAAATCCTCAGGGTCCCAGGTAAATCTGACCTGCACATGATACGTCTTCCTCTGCAACATTTTCAGTTTGAGCTGGGGACTGCAACACTGGTCCTGCTGCATGGCAATTCCAAGGAATCTAGGAGTCTGCAGCAGCCAGGCTTTAAAATGCCAAGTTCACTTACATTCTGTTGACAGAAGGCATTTTGGAGCACAGGCCCCAGCAGTCAATAGCAATAAACAGCCACTTTGTGCTGTATCAAAACACTGGTTGGGGCTGTAGGAGGGCCTGAGAATAGCAAGGACCCAGAATATGCAACTGGCAGCTCATGTTGAACAGCCAACTTTTCTTATCGCCTCGGAACCGCAGGCCAGCTCGAAATTTTGAATTCATTTTTTCCCCCTCAATTTTAGCACGGCTGTTTCTGCCAAAAGAACATTCTTTAGAGAGCTGCCTGGTACCAGCATTCCTGCCTGCCCACACACTCAATGCAGCCTTTGTGTGCTGGCTGCCCTTCCCCAAGACGTTTGCATGCTGCAGCTCCACAAGGTCAGATTCATTTGCAGAGAACAGTGGTTGAATCAAGATCATTAAATGGAATAAAAATAATAATAATAATAATAATTCCAACACGTACATGAATGAGCGTACATGTACTTTATATGCAGCCACATTTGCACAAAAGTACTTTTACTTCCAAACAAAGAAGCACACAAAGACACGAAGAAATACTGAATTGTGAATAAAGCTCCACATTTTCTCCTGGGATGCTGGAGCACTAAGATTTCTGGTGGTGGTTTCTTGCTGCCTGAAATGGGAGTGCTAGAGATAAAGTGGGGCAGAGGAAATGATTTGTGGCATTTGAGAACAAGACCCAGCACTAACTGAGCATCACAGAGAGTCCCCAATGGAAATTTGTTGTAATTTTCTTCAGAAGAGTGACTTTGAAAGAGGGGAGCACACAATCTGTCTACTTGGTGTGCTCTTAATTGAATTGGTTTTATTTGATATTTTAAGTGCAAGGTTAGCTGCACTGAATCATGAGTAGATTGTCCTTGTTCACCTACTGCTGTTCCAAATGTCCTTAACTGGATACCTTTCACAGCAATGATTAGCTTAATATTTGGGGAATTTTTAAGGTGGGCCAGCAACATCTTTGGTACAGAGTAAGAATCCTTCTCCAACTATTTTACTTATCTATTGTCATTCAAGCAGTAAAGTACTTAGGAATGAGTTTGATGTACATCAGAAGTAACTCTGAAGAATGCTGGTGTATTATAAATATTTTTTTTATTTATTTTTGTTCAGGCAATCTATATTTTTAAAAATGGCATTATTAAGGTACATAAAAATGTACAATATTCCAGGTATGAATGTCCTTACTTGAAAATTTGTATTTTATTTCAAGTCTGAATGTTGCTAGCTTCAACTTACAGCTGTGATACTTAATTTTTGTTTACTTGAATGAAGAACACCCTATTACCAAATTTCTTTCCTTCCATGTATGTATTTGGAGACATTATTTAAACTAGGTTAAGTATAATAATACTGATATGAACAGCTGCAACAACATGAAAGAAAGGATGAAGTTCACAGTAAAAAAGTTAACTGTTAATGTCTGTATAGTTCTAAGGTCCTCCTACATTTAATAAAAAATAAATTTATTATTGGATGAAAGAATTACATGCACTACCTGTTGCTCAAAGTTCTTAGTTTTCAGGGTAGTGATGGAAACACCAAACTTACAAACTTGTTCCTTTGCCTTGGGAAGAACATGTGCATGGAATATGTTGAATTGCTGTTCACAGTAGGAAGCTGTCAAATCTATGCCCTCTTGGTGTTTTACCACACATACACTCATAGCAATATAAAAGACAAATTGAAGGAAAAAAAACCTTTCCACGTTTTTCCTGTGTTTAGAAAATGTGTCTTATAATCCACACATTTTGTTTCTTTCTCCAGACACATACATAATTCTGAAAATAAAAGCAAACTCCATCCTTTTTTATTTCAGAATACCACATCGTATCACAAAACATCTGGATGGGCAATGAACATGAAAAGTGAAGTATTCTTATCAAAAGCTTAATATTCAAGACTGAGTTTTCCTTATTCCAAATTACTTGTGCATACTGCACTGTTTGTAATCCTTCCAAAAGCAGTTTACTGCAGCTATGCAGGAAGCCTAAACCAACAAAGAAGCAAGACAACAACAGTGATATTTTCTCCATTTAGGTTGGTGCATTTCAGAACCTTTCTTTGTGACACTTACAGATCCCAAGAGAAGCAGAGAACATATAAGAAAAAGATCTATATGCCTTTTATTTGTTTTCTGAAATAAATAAATCCACATTTTAAAAACATAATTATTCTTTTTCTTGACAACAGTGAAGCAGGAAGAGCTATTTAATCTCAAAAATTGCTAAAGTATTTGCAAAAGCATGCTGCCATTACATGTCATACCAAGAAGTATAGCATATAGACTAAACATTTATTATTTATTTCACTTTCATATTTTCCAATGTGTTCAAACACATGAAAAGACTACAGGGGATAAAAAAATCAATCCTGGTATAATTCTACTGAGTTACAGTTGGAGTGGATGCTGCATTTTTGCTGTAGTTGTTATTACTGAGACTGTGCTGAAAAGAGATTGGCTATCTGCTCTTAAAAGAGCAGAGAGCAAAATGAAAAGCATCTTTTTGATCACTAGCTACTTCTTAGAGTGAGCTGAACTGCCTGGAAAGAACTGCAGCTCCATTAGGGGCTGAGGGAAGTCCTCCTTTATTAAGATGAAGTTAGATGACAAAAGGCACCATAATATTTGTTTGTAAAAACTGAACATGTATTACAGGTTTCTACACATTTAAAAATGTGTATTTACATTATTTTATTCTGTAGAATAAGTGTGCAACTAAGACACTGAACTAGGGTGATAGAGAGATGAAATGCATTTTGCCTTGAGGAAAAAAACCTTGTTGGCAAAACAGGGTGAGGAAAGTTGCTCTGGCTGTTTCACTTTTTTCCTGAGCTCTTGTGGCCACCACAAATAATTTCAGAGAAGTACACTAAGGTGGTAAGTGAACACACCCAATGCTGCCAAAAAGGTATGGGATGGGTGTATTTCTCACTTGGCCAATTCAGTTGTTCCCCCTTGGAATTCCTGCTCCCATTCTCCATGGAAGCACAGCTCCTCATGCCCTAATTCCTCTGGTAGGCAGAAGAAACTCACCTGTAGCTACACAGGTTTTATTTCACACAGAGCCCTTCTAAGCACAGCTAAGCTATTGCTGTGAAATCCAAAGCACTCAAAGCTCTGTCAGCTTCCACCCAGCACAGCTAGTCCTGCAAGAATTCAGTGTGGTTTGAGATTGAGAAACAATTAATCAGTGTCAATATCCTTCATATCCCACATGTAATATATAGACATGACATATAAAGGACATGACACATATCAAAATCTGCCATTATTTTGGCAATACACCAGAGAGGGATTGATAATCTGGAAATAAAATGAAGCCCTAGGAAAAAGGAATTTGTTGTATTTCTTGGACTATAGGTTAGTCATGGAAAACATGGAAATCAATGCAGTGAAGATGACAAAACATTTATCTTTTATACAAGGTAGAAAAAATTCATTATGCAGTAATTTAAAGAAATTAAAGGACCCTAGTTCTCCTCTATTTGCAGCTCTGTAAAGCACATCTTAGGAGTTTAGCAATTGGATTTCAAATTAATTATCCCACTTGATTTAATTTAATTACATCTAAAGTTCTCTAAATTTCTGATTCTGCCTAAAGCATAAACTCTGCGTGAGTGTTTAGAGAGTTTGAGACATTTTTTCAGTGCCCTGGCACACCCCAGCAGCCTTTGGAGGCACAGAAATCCATGCTCATGGCGCCACTTTCAGGAACACAGCTTATCCTTCTGTATGCTAGGCAGAGGGATAGTTTTGTGAGTGTTACAGTTCTGGAGATGTTGAATTAAGGGCACAGCAAATCAAATGCATTTTAAGCACGTGAGTGATAGATTCAGTGCAAGGTGCTGCTTCTTTTGGCCACAGAAGGCAGTTTGCACTAGGCTTTACAGCAGTCTCTCCTTGTGAGCTGGTTGCTACCATTGGAACAGAAGCAAATTTATACTTTTTTGAAGGAGAACATTTGCATCTGAAGATGCTATGATTTAGATTAATGATGGAACAAACCAGTGAAGCATTTCTGGTCCCTTGGACGTTCTCTCTTTTAAATGTCACAGTTCTTTTAAAAACTGGTTGTTGGGTTTGTTTTTTGCTTTTTGTTTTTTTCCCCTTCTTTGATGCTCCCCATTCCCCCATCAAGCTCTTAAGTAATTTTCTCCCTCAGTCCATAAGCAAAACTTTTATTAAGTCTTTAGAATGAGGCTATTCACTGAACAATTTACATAATGATAAAAACTTCGCAAATGAGATTTAAAATATAATTAAAGGGCAGACTTACTGAGTTAAAAGCATTGTTGTGAAATAGCTATACATCACCATGCCAAGAAGCCTCCTATTCAGCTAGCCTATGGCATGACCCCAATTCCAGTCTTGTATGATTACATCTCTGAGTTTCATGCTAATGACTTGATTAAAAAGAACGATAAAAAAGTCCTTCCCATTGTGAAGATAAGCTTATGAATATAATTAAGGCATTTCTGGTTTCCCAACAAATTTTTCAAGATAAAAAAGGGTAAGAGCTAGTCCTCTAGAAGAGAATCAAGTGCTGATGAATGGAAGCCAAAAGTATAACTGCTCTACAGAAATCAATCTGTGTAAGTTGCATCTATCATTGTTAGGGTTTAAAATTCTACAAGTCCCAGAATAAAGATGTAACCAAGATTCATATTCAAATGCTACTTCCATCTAACAGAAGATCAAAAAAAGGTTTCTTTAACAAGTTGGGCCCTGTTTTCAGAAAATATTATTTTTATAAACAGGCAAAAAAGCCTTCAATTTAGGTTATATTCAGATTTCAAGAGATTTCATGGTGCATCTAAGGATTCAGCAATCTCTTGCTCACAGTAACTGTAAATGCAGTGTGGGCTTCTTGATTTCAATTACATTGGGCTGCCTCAGCTTTGGAATTGTAACGGTTTAAGAGCACTAACACAATAACTGTAACATATACTTGCCTCTAGTGTGCAGATATTTATTCACAAACCTGATGTTTTGCCCATAGCATAAGGTCTTATATTTCTCCCTTGATCATAGCAAAATATTCAATTTTTTGAGACCTCTAGCAATTAATTTGTATTGAATTATTAGCTAATTTCATGTGTTTGGAAGGAATTTGTGGACTTCCTGGATATCTTTCTTGAAGACTGAGAAAACTCCTGCTTTCATTCACATGTAATGAAAACATGAATAAATAAATAAAATAAAGAAATAAATGTTTAAAGAAACAAATATTTCTGCACTTATAATTTCGTTTAGGATTTGATCCTTGTCTAGAGAAATATATCCTATTCTGATAATAGTGACTTCAATGGATATTATTATTTTCACTGTCTATTTTTCTTGCCATTATATCTAGGATGGAAACCCTAAATAGAAAGAAACATCATGTTAGTCTGAGGTTACACTAATGAACAAAAATTCCTTGTAGCCACAGAAATGAAGAACTTCTACTGTGTGATGTAAAATATAAATATGTATTTTACTAACATAGCCTGTACTCTCTTTCAGGCAAGCCAATCCAACAAGGCAAACAAAGCACATTTTTCAAGTAGGAGTTGCAAGTGTTCTATGTGTCAGAAAATCAGCCACCTCTAGTGAGATGTCTAAGAATGGGTTCAGCTATCTGCCTTTGAAATCTGTATTTGAGATTAGAGTGAGTAGGAGTCAACAGCATAAATGTGCAGAGAATCATACACACCATTTTCTGAAAGCTGAACCATTACAAACCAGCAGAGTTTTCTGGGGTTTAGTAGGTCTGCTCCCACCAAATATGCTCG
This sequence comes from Ammodramus savannarum pratensis, assembly GCA_020466415.1. Classification (NCBI taxonomy): domain Eukaryota; kingdom Metazoa; phylum Chordata; class Aves; order Passeriformes; family Passerellidae; genus Ammodramus; species Ammodramus savannarum. The sequence goes on along the minus strand of JAHXMQ010012338.1, from coordinate 31,826,111 downwards.
TCCCAACCCCTGTTCTGCAATGAATGTCTGATCCCACTCCACCTGCACATGCTGTCAGCACACTCACCATGTCAATCTTTTGGCAACATTTCTGCAGCAAAATAATTATCCTGTTACATTCAGTATGTCTAATTTTTCCTCTCCTTTCTTTCCAGAGATCAAACAGTAACAGCACGAAGAGCATCTTCCTTTACAGGAACATTTACTTAGTTACTCATGCAAGGTTCTACAGTCCTGTTGCATGGTTTGCAGAGTATTTACCGTTTACCTCTCTTAGTTCTGCTGACATTCCAGTACTTCAAATTAATACTGATTTCCTTTTACAACACACAACTGGAAAGGCTGAAATACAAAACTGTCTCTAGGTCTGGAGGAAAAAAAATCTTATGAAAGACAAAAGGACAAAAGGTTTTTTTTTCTTCTTTTACCAACCAACAGTGAAAACTATCTGATATCTGTTTATTATAAATGACCTTTTCTAGAAGAAAAATCATTTGTACATAAAGAAATATTTGTTTCACAGTACACCAACATGTAAAAATAAGGTATCTCATGTTTCAGCACCTATGATACTCATATATACATTCATCCTTCCCTAAATACATGAACATATACAATCCTCTTTCAGATCCTTTTAAAACAAAATTGATGCCATTTTATATTTAAAATAAATTATTTGTTTTTGAAGCATTATCCTAATTTCTTCTGTTACAAATAAGTTTTGCAATCTTCTTTTCTTTAAAAAAAAATATCCTAACATTAAATGTTTTTGTTGGTAACATTGTTGATGTCTGGAGAAAAAGAATTGGTACACCAGTTTCATAAAATGACTCTCTATTAACTAAAGAAACATAAAATCTTTTTAAAAGAGAATAACCCAAAACAAAAAGCAGAAACTAGAGGCGTCATATGTTACACATCATTAAAACTGGATCAATCAGAACAATAACTATTATGGTTTTAGGACTCCTTTTAGAAGGAGTTTTTATTGTTCTATCGGTGATTAGGTTTCAGTTAGGAATTCATACTATTTCAGGTGTTCTTCTCTATGAGCATGCAAGATCCACAGCAATGAACTGCTCTTAATCAAGGACAGGTGAATTGGTGGGTATTATGCAAGAGGCAATGTGGGAAAAGCTCCAGTGCTTCTGCACTACTCAAATCCTCCCTACTGGAGGTGTCCTGAGGAAGGGCCAGGAAGGGCAGGCACTCGGGAAAAGTACACTTCATCTTGATTTTCAGTGGAAATCCAGGTCATGCTAGTGTGGCCTCAGGACCTTCTGACTTCCTAGGCTTTGAGCAAGAGATGCAGTAAAGTTACCCCAGAGAGAAAGCTGCTGTGCAGCAGTCAAGTGTTGTCAAAGTCACTGTAACAATTGATGTTGGCTGTTCCTGTCACAACACAACAGAATTCACCAAGTGTTGTTTGGTTTGCTCATTAACACGAGCTGGGTTTACAATGCCATGAGGAAAGTTGGTTTTATCTCACTGCTGATGTTTGAACTGCAAGCCTGTTCAGTGTGAGGGGCACCTCACATGTTTAAGCACTCAGTGAGAGGCCAACAGGCCAAAGCTCCCACTTGTGGCCTCTCCCTGTGTAAATGGACTCCCCTCTAAATGCACCAGACCCAGGCAGCCCTGCAGAGCAGCACCAAGAGGGCTGGCACAGCAATAGGAGATGTCAGACTCAGGACCAGGGTGGCTGCAGAAAGGAGCTGCCACCAGCTGCAGGGTCCTGTGGTGAAGGTGATACCACCCTCCCTTCTGACCCTGAAACCCCAAATCCTCACCCTGCTCACACCAACTCTGACCACAACACCAGGGCTTCCACCTTTAAACCTGTACTGTGTCAATATTCCAAACTCAACAGCTGAATTAAAATTGGCAAAATGAACTAAACGAATTAAATTTTTGCCTTGCTGTTGCTACCCTGCCCTCTGAGGTGTTCAAGCATTCCAACTGCTGCTGTACTGGAGAGGAATTTGACAGAAAGGTCCATCCTCATTAGTTTTCAGCTCTAAGAAGTTCCATAGCTCTTTATGTTTTTCTTAATAAGCTGAACCACACCAGAATCGTGTTCTGCATAATTTATTTTAAGTGCTTTAATAATGTATGTTGACTGTCTTGAAATAAGCAAATAACTGGCAAAAGTTCAGAGCCTAAAAAAAAAATTAATTTTTAACAATATCCTTCAAAATAGCAACTTTAACTATCATATTGATTGGTCTCTCTGTGGCAGTCTAACAATGTTTTGCTGCAGCCAGAATTCAAAAGCAAAATGGAACAGAACTCCTGTATCAAGGGGTCTCTGAATAAGATTTACATTCTGGAAATAATTAGTTGGTATTTTCTTGGATTTGCTAGCAAGATGCATGTACTCCCACAGTAAATACAGAATCAAGTTAAAATGGCAATATCACTGAAAAAATAATGATATCACCAGCAAATTCTGACATGAGATAAACTTGTATCTCAACATATTTTTTAGGAGACAGGTTACTTGGGGGTGAAAACTAACTTCTGTTCATGTTTTTTGGTTTGAAATTAAAAAAACCAAATTTATTTGAATCACTGAGTTTCTCAAATCCACCAACTGAAAAGAAATTCACTTGTTCCTTCAGTCTTCCCTTAATTCCAGTAAAAGAGAAATAATTCCACTATCATAATAAAAATTAAATTATTTTAATTCAGAAGTCATACTGGTCAGGTCATTTAAGTGTTTTCATCTAGATCCAGATAAGAAAACCAGGTCCAAGACCCCAAGGTAAGAAGGTAAGAAAAGTGAAATGCACACTTTTAAACTTAAAGTTTACTTGATAGTAATGAAGGAACAGAGATAAGCATACAGTAATGGAGGTAATAGAGCAAATACATATAAAATTAAACCAACAAGCAAACAAAAAACCTCATCCTTCCTACCTAGAATCAGACTCTTTCTCTTTAAACTTAAATAAGAATTCAGGGCTTAGATATGCTCTCAGAAGAGAGAATTCACTCTTGTCAGTAAGTCACTATATCAGGCAGATCTTAAATACTGCAGGAAATTCATATGCTCCTGCTTAGGTTTCTGTAGAGATCAAATATGCCTCTTCACCTACTGTCACTCCAAAGTATTCCATCCAGTCCCAGGTTTATACCCTGGAATTGCTTTTATGGCTCTTTGGTCAAGATTACTTATCAAACACTTTATAAATTGCTGACACAGGACACTGCAAGTACTTGACTTCACTGCTGATCACATCAAAGTCACTCTCATATCCAGAAGTTTTGGATGTCTCAATGATACACTAAATGTGACACAAACACATGGCTGAGAGACATTCCTTCAGAAAACAGTTCATAAAATAACCTAAGGTCTCACATGTTCATAAAATTCAGGAATAGACTTGGAAGCAGAGCTCAAGCAGCTCAGAAAGCTGAAGACTTTGCTCAAACATGCAGTCCAGCCACATTAATTATACCACGCAGAGCTAAAAATGTGCTGAAGAACACAGCATAGTACCATGGGCAATCTCAGAAATGACACTGTCAAAAGCAACACATCAGATTGCAACAAAAAAGAACTGACTGTCAGTTTATTGTTCATAATAAATGCTAACTCTTTCTCAAGACACAAAGTTGTATTTTAATGAAAACGAAAATTAAATGGAAATAACACCTATTGTGGAAACCAGGCTTGCCATAATTGTTTTACCCTCACAGTAGCTTTTGCAGCAACTGTGTATACAAGAGGCTTTTGAATGACATTTGTGTGACACACCTGATTTGTATGAACCCTGCTGACAGGAGGTAGGAGAAGCAGGATAAGTTCAGTTTAAACAGAACTGCTGCCATCTGAAAATGGTCCTCCCAGATTCTCTTCAGATTCAATCAGAACATAATCAACATACTTTAATAACAAACAAGCTCCAGACTTAATTCAATTCTGAAAAAAATACATCTTGCTCATGCACACTGTGATGGGTTGACCCTTTCTGGATGCCTCCTCAGCACCTGGATGTCGGGGAGAAGATAAAACAAAAGGCTCATGGATGAAGGTAAGGACAGGGAGAGATCACTCACCAGCTACCATCTTGGGTAAAACAGACTTGGCAAGGGAAAATTAGTTTAATTTATTATCAGTCAAATCAGATTAGGATAATAAGACACAAATTTGGCTCTTAAAACATCTTCCTCCCACTCTTTCATAAAATCATAAAATGGCTTGGGTTGGAAGAGAGTTTTGGAGACCATCTAGTCCAATCCTTGAGCAGGGGTATGTTTTTAACCACAGGAGGATGCTCAGAGCCCTGTTAAGCCTCACCCTGAATATTTCCAGGCATGGAGCTTTCAATAACCCTCAGGGCAACCTTTCCCTGTGTTTTAACACCCTCATTGTAAAAGATGCTTCCTTATCTCCAGTCTAAATCAACCCTTATGGAAGCCACCCTATAACTCCCCTGCCACCAAAACCTGGCCACATAAACCCAATACACACACTAGTTCTCAATCCGTGTGTATCAAGCTCAGAGCAAGAAGCATCACTTTTAGAAAAAAAACTCTACTTTACATTCCCTTGACATTAACACCAACTATTTCTCCTCTGCATATAAAGCAACTTTGTAACTTTCTTTATATTGCATTCACAGTGATTACTGTTCTCACAAAACTGTCAATTGAACTATATCATGTTCAGATTTTTAGAAAACTCTGCAAATTGTAATACCCACAAATTCAAAATACTTTCATACCTAAAAAAAGTGAATGAAGAAAAATGTTAGGAAATTATAACAGGGGTATCTGAGTTGCTGTGTAATATGTGAGTGATCACAGAGGGATAGTTTCTACCTTCGTGTCAGGAAGTACAGTTTGCTCACAGAAACAAATGCAGAAGTTACATGCTCCCTATGGAAATAAGATCTCTTTTTTCCTGTAATCCTCTTTAAAGTGTCATTATTTCTTTCATGAGAGAATTAAAAAAGACCTGTGTATGAATTTTAAGCCCAGAAAGTTAAGCACAAAAGAAGAGACATATTATAGGTTTTGAATCTTTGAAAAAAATATACATTTCCTATCTTATTGGAAGTGATGTAAAATAATTCCTATAACAATTATATGCTGATATCTGCATATAAATTCCTAATAACAGAAATTCCAGGCTAGAGGTGAGGGAAGAGACAGAGAGAGACGAGAGACTAGGTAAAAAAATAACTTATATCCCAGAAGTAGTTTATGAAATTTCATATCCACTGGAATGAGCACAAGAAATCTCAGAGGTTTAAAAGATGAAATAAGGTGAACTATGGCTGAAAAAGGATGAATGTAATATTTCTCAAGGCACTCATAGCAATAGTCACTGTTACACTATTCAGTGTGATGCCACTTATTATCTTCTATCTACACCTATTTGACATATAATCAATGATGTGTAGAAAGAATTCTCATGGCATAGACCTATTCATAACTGACAGTAATGTCACTATTCAGTAAATACTCACTGAACAAGGGATAATAATACATCTGCATCATGCACTCATTCTGTGGTTGGTCTCACTGAGATTAAAACTTCCTTTCAGATACACTGTTTTTATCTGAAATGCCTATTGTGTTAAACTGAAATTCAGCTTATTAACATTAGTACAAAAACCTCTGTCTGTGCAGAAAAGCTTACCTTCCTCTCTTAACCATGAGAAAATTCATGACTGACCAACCTCATAAGTGAGGAAGATCCTGGAAAAGGCAACTTTCTTATTTATCTCACCTCCTTTACCAAAGTACTTTTTATAAAACCGAGGAAAAAATAGACCCTGATCTGAAATTCAAATTTGAGAATTTTTCTGTAGTCTTCAAACAGCTTCTATACACCGGACTTGGTAATAAAGAAAATTCAGAATTCACTTTCCGCATCAGTGAGCTTTCAGAAAAAAATACTGTTTCACACACAGTGCTTCATAATCTAACTGTACCACTAAATGAAATACTGATGCTCAGTTTCCCAGTGGAGCTTTGTGGTCCCTTTGCAATCTTGCTGAAAGCCTGAAAAGCAAACACTGACACTCAGAGTTCTGATGCCTGTTATTCAGCAATTGCATCTGTTTGCCCAGGGCACACGCGAGTGAGCACAGACATGAGTTGCTGCTTAAACAACATCTCAGGGGAATGCAGCCTTATAAGAAACAAAATGAAATAAAATAGTCTGTAGGAGGAAATTTTAGGAGCTGATGAAAAAGGAAATATGGCAAACCTTTTACATTTCCTCTTTGTACATTCATTTACTTGCCAAAGGACATGCTTGGTATGCAGAAGTTATCTTAGATTAAAGGAAATGAAAAAAGAAAGAACAACCAAGGAATGACTTTACAACTCATATATTTGCACATTTTAAAAAAAACTAAAAAACCAAAAAAAACAACAACAACAAACCAAAACAGGCAAAAGGAAAGGCCTTTTCATAAGCAAAGGTATGATCATCAGGAAATAAAATTACACCATCATCCTTCAAATATACCTATACGCATGTCACAGCAACCATCTGCCAAAATGAACTTGCTGTCACAGTTAATTCCAAGAATCAGACACACAGTCTGTTCAGCACAACAGCAAGCTCTATGCAGATGGGATGAGAGCTTTGAAGCACAGCCTGCACTGATTTACCAACAGCAGCAGGTGATCCCTAAGACCTGAAGACAGAATCCCAAATTCAGGGATAGAAAAGTAACCATTGCCCAGGATTAGCTTTCTATCAATCAGTGCTACTTTAATCTCTGTTGTGAAAACTATCAAATCAGGAGGATTAAGAGTCTGCTTAAAAGGATACATGAGCAGGAAGGAAAGTGTTTGATGGGCACTAAACATTCAAGCCAAGCTCCTGTAGCAAAAAGAGAGCTCCTTGAAGGAACTGTGAAACTGGATGGAACAACTTTTCCCTGCTGTTCAAAGCAGTCCCTCAGGGACTAAATCTCTCTGACAAACTCGCCCCGACACAAAAGGCTTGCTTTAGAAGAGAGGCAGTACTCTGCCTGCTATTGCAATATGTCTCCTTCTACCTTTGTAGTAATTCCAAAACTTGAGCTCTCCCTGGATGTGGAGCTGTAGGCTGCCTATTACAGAGGAGAACACCATCAGGACCTGTGCAAGTCATCCTTCAGGTCTCCTGCAGGGCAATGCCAGCTTAAACCAAGGCAATCTCTTTTATCCCTGGATAACCCAGAAAAGTCTTGGGTCTAATTCCTTTAAAATAGAAAATAGACCTCTATAAATTCCATTGCAGGTCCTCTCAGAACAGGGACAATAAACACTTTAGTCTCCTGTACATTTATTGTTCTGTATAATCTGACTTTGCACGTCATCTTTATTTAAAGAGTATAATTAGTCTAAATACCATTTCTCAGTTATTTAATGTCAACATTTTTATGTGACTGCATTTCCTAAAAGTCATGGGGAAATATATACAGCAATTAGAATGCTGCATTACAGTATTAGAATGATTTCTGGCAATGAGTGGTAAAACCTCAGCAACTTTGTTTCAAGAAAAATCCAGACTTTTGAAATTCCCTTTGACTTGGAATTAACCTAAGGCATTTTACTTTTAGTTCCTTCCTGAAAATTACAACGAGCACCCTGACAGCTAGCAAGTCAATGGCTCAGTTATATGCTACATAAAAAGCCAAGAGTCATGCAGATCTTTCTTTTAAAAAGTTAATTAAAATTACTATTACTTTTTTTATACAAGCTGAGACTTGAAGGAATTTGAAGTTATTACTGATTGCTAGGATATTAAAAAAAAGATCAAAAACCCAACACAAAATAGAAGCAAAAAGGAAGTGAGGGAAATTACTAGATTACTGTGTAGCTCTTTTTAACTGACTCTTGGGATACCTCAAACCTGGAAACCACTGTTCTCTGAGTTTCACTTGAAGTTATACTTGAAAATCTGATCCAGAAAAAAATAGGAACATTTTATGAATGACTGACTTGGAGTAATGTCTTAAGTGGTAGCTTTCATATTTTCCAGATTCTGTGCTGCCTTAGCATGTGACCCTGAGCTTCATATGAAGTGTTAGCAAGTTCTCTTCACATTTTAGTCAGACAAAACAATCCTTTTCCAGCCTGAGAACCAAGGACACCATTGCAGCTTCAGGCCCAAAAAGTACAAACGAAGGAGAATTGAGGAGAGAAATCTGTGAGGATGGGACTTCATAACCCAAAGATGATTTGGTCAATTAACCCCAACATGTAAATGAACCAAAACTTATAAAATTGTGAAAACTCATGACCTGGAGTCCATCTTGGGTCCATCTTGGGTGGAGCCACAGCCAGGCTCTTGTACTGCCCAAGGTGTATCCTTTGAAGGCCTTTTAATAAATATCTACTTTATTCCTTTAACACTGTCTAGCCTCTGTTCTAGGCATCCTCTCAAGGCATCAGGAGAGGAAACATAATTCAGATTTTCTTTAATAATAATCTCTGAAAAAAAATCTGAAGAATGCTTTAGAAAGGTTTAATTTTTTCAACTTTTCTTCTACAAACCAAAAAAACAACAAGAGAAACTGATTTGTTTCATTAGTGAGATTTCTTTCACCTGTGATAAAAAATAATTAGTTAAAATTGCTACTAATATGTAAACTGTCACTGAAGTTACCTGTCCCTATAACAGAGATCTGAACTTGAAATATTTAATAATTAAGACCAGCATCGTGTTGGGCTCACAGCATTCATTAGTCATTAATTCAGTTTTCTGGAATTTATAAAAACAGGAAATGAAGACCACTGAGGATGTTACATCAGAAAAATAACACTTCCATTTCACCAGCCTGCCTTCCTGCAACTACTCATGGAGAGAAGTTTGTGTATCTATGTCTCACCAAAAAAAAGCAAAATTCCTTTCAGAATGATACAAGCACAAATAGGAATGGGTATTGTTGGGGGTTTTAGTAAGTTAGCTTGTTTTTTCCTGATAAATTGCAGTGAAGATGCCCTTAAGTCTGCTCAGTGATTTTCCAATAATTTCCTAAGGAAACAAAACTGAGAAAGAAAATAATTTATACCTTAATGACTTCTCAAACACAGAGCTACCTCTGAGATAGGCAGAGCTATTTTGTTCTTGGTTTCTGTTTTTTCCCACTGTCCTAGGGTGACGTTATGATGCTTGTATCCCCATTCATGCGTTCTGTTTATGCTGGATATTATGTTCTGTGCCTTTAAGACTGGCTCTGAAGAGGGAAAGTTTTGTTTGGGTTTTTCTTATCAGCCTGGCATGACACAGAGACAGGGCAATACATGGTGCTGCTTTTGCTTTTTTGGCTTTTGCTTTTCGCTTTGCTCTCTCGCTCTTGCTTCTGCTTTGCTTTTGCTTGGTTTTGCTTCTGCTCCTTAGCTACTTTAGCTAAAAAGTCCAAATTTCTTCCTGGACTCTTTCTCCTTTTTTTTTGACCATCTCGAACCTGCTCCGCACTGGGGCCTGGGAACACCGAGAGTTTGCACCCTGTGGCCCAGCGGGGCCTACTCTGGGCAGCAGCTGCCCCAGCGCCAGAGGGACTGAGAACAGAGCGACCACCCCCAAGAGAGACTTTCTGAATTTGTCATCTTTGTCAGAGTGGTGTCATCTGGTATTGTTCATTTTGTGTGCTGGGGGATGCTGTGCCTGTTAAATAAACAGGTTCTTTCCACTTCTCTCCAAGGAATCCTTCCCGAACTGGTTGGGGGTAGGGGCCGTGTGGGTTTGCTTTCTGGAGGGGCCCCATTGGAGATTCTCTCCCAAATTTTCCCTAAACCAGGACACGCACTAAGGTTAAGTCCCAGGACTGGAGTTCAGGTTTGGAGAACCCCAGGCTGCTCAGGAGGGACAGGCAGTGACGGGCAGGTGGAGCTGTCACACCTCAGGTCACGGGAGGGAGAAGTGACTGCACACCCCTACAGTGGGTGGTGATGTGCACATCACTGGGCCAGGATTAGCTGGCTGGGAAACAAAGATGTTGTAGTGGATGTCTACTATATCTACAGAAATGGAGAAGAAGAAGAAGAAAGATGATTTAGAACTAATGAAGAAGTAAAGCATAGCATTGAAACATCCAAATGGGCTCCTTTGGACAATATAATCCACAGCTCAACACACCAGTAAAATCACACCTGAGAGAAAGGCAAAAAGCAAATCAGATAAAGCTTGTGATGTGCCATCACAGCATAAAATAACCAGAATAATTCTATGCTATAAGCAAACAATTACCATCTTTATAGAAAGAAAAATTATTCACTGTCACAGACATCTTTTATGAAAAATCCTTTCCTTAGGATTTTTCCTCCTGAGAAGCTGAGAGGCCTCAGGAACAACATGTAAACAATGGTTATCTGCTGCTGTGGAATGCAACAGGTGGATATGTGATTGGCCCATGTTAGTTGTTTTTAGTTAATGGCCAATCACAGTCAGCTGGCTCAGACTGTCTGTCTGAGACACAAGCCCTTGTTATCAATCTTTCCTTTTCTATTCTTAGCTAGCCTTCTGATAAAATCCTTTCTTCTATTCTTTTAGTATAGTTGTAATGTAATATATATAATAAAATAATAAATCAAGCCTTCTGAAACATGGAGTCAGATCCTCATCTCTTCCCTCATCCTGTGAACACAGCATGGTAAGAAAGACCTTGTCTGGTAATTTGTTCCTGATATTTAACTTCTTTTTGTTTCACAACAGAACCACTAAGCTTCTACTGATCTCTTGTTTCACTGTAAACAATTTTTCTTCCATCTTCTTCCTTCGCCCTTCAAACTTCAGTGGACAGCTATTTCTTTTGTGGACCTTTCTATACAAATTGGCAAGGGCTGAATGAAGTATAAAGTCTACAAGCCAGCTTTAATCAAACAGCAGTGCATGTTCCTGTCTTCAGAAATGGGATACTTACTGTGTTCTTTTTAATTGCCAATTCTGTAACTGTCAAATAACCAATTTTGTCTTGTCAAGTTTTGATCTTTTAAAAGCCTACCATTATTACTCCTACTTTTTTATACACACTTGCTCAGACCACTTTGTTTGCCACTGTTCAATAGCAGTTACACACTTAAATAACACAGCAGAAACTAATTTTTATTTGTCTTAGTATCTCTTTGGGGATGGAATTGAAAAACATAATTAGGAAAACAGAAAATTAATTCAGCATATTTTAGTCAGGATAGTTGAAGGGAGAAGGGCTTTACGAGAAACTGCATTTGTTGTCAGTCTTTGACGTTTGTCCTCTATGGAGAAGATCTACACTCAAGATAAAAAAACCCAAAAACTA
>JAHXMQ010012338.1:31790781-31814849 GCA_020466415.1 Ammodramus savannarum pratensis | reverse complement strand
AAAAAAAAAAAAAAAACAAAAACCCAGTAAGGTTGCTGATAATAAAAAGAGGTCAGCACATAAATCACTTATTTTACTTCATTGTCTAAAGCAGGCTTAGTTTTATATGACAAAGATATAAAGAAATTATTGCTTATAAGGCATTCATCCTTGTTCATCTGGGGCCCTGTAGCTTTGTGTGCTCCTCCAAAAACCTCAAAGAGTTAAATCTGTGTCTTTATGTGCATGCAAAAGTACTGATGACAAAAGAAGTAGCAGGATGGACTTCTAACTCTGCACAGCAGGAGTGGGTTCTTAAGCTTAAAAAAAGGGAAATGAAAAAGGCAACCAACTGTCTTTTTTAATTACTAACATGTACTAGCTTCAGCAACAATTTTAATCTTACACTTGCTTTTGGACTTTTTCTTCCCTGCAGTACTTGGCAACTTATTGGAAATGCAAGATTTATTTTAAACTTCATTAAAATGTTCAAAAGAACATTTAGTGTTAATGCTTAATCTGAGCAATCTTCCTGAAGACCATTTGGAATATTTATTTTCTTATACAAAATAGACAAATCCATATAGTTTCTGACACTAAAGCATACAGGTAGAAAAAAATAGTAACAAGAACATTAACTTATAGCAAGTACAGTTTTAAAATATATGTGTATGGAAATAAATTTAAGAAAGCCTTGTACAGATGGGAGAAGAAAGCTTTCCACTTTTTAAATGATATGTCCCTGCCTTGGGTGACAGAGTTTCATCTGGTTCATTCTTCTTAATTTGGATTATTTATGTTCCTATTTTAATTTTTTTTTTCACAATATGAAACTTTTTCACATATTATAATTATTTTAAAATAAAGCTCTGACAACTATCCTGGGCCTAATCCTGAGCATAAAATTGACTTCCTTAAGTAATGTTTAATATCAAGTGATTGTTTTAACTGATTTGAAAAGTGTTTATTTAATTTAGGGTTCTAGTTCACCACCAGAAGTAATTTATATTCTGGCAACTTCAAAATTGCATGTTGGAAGCAAGTAGGAGCACTGCTTTAAGATTTATTAATAAACTCTCCCACATATAGCATCATAAAATATTCTATTTGCTTTTTTCCTCTAGCTAATTCATAATTTGACTCACTTAAAAAGATGACACACATTGGAAAAGTAGGATTTGATATATTTTACTTGAGTCTTCTACCTGCAATGTGTACAGTACTCTACCAATGTTCATGCTCCTGACCATTATTAAGATTTGTCAGTCACAACTTAGTTGTCCTCACTTTTGCAAAACTCTACACTGGCAGCTGCTCACATCAGTCCGGGCTTTGCCTTCCATATTTTTTCATATCTAGTTTTATTTCTTTATTGCTTTAATAGTTTGGGTTGCAAGGGGACCTTGAAGATAATCTAGCTCCGAACCTGTTGCTGTGTGGTCTTAGACAATTAGACAAATTTTTAGAAATTTTCCTCCCAAACTTCCTAATCCACAAAACCCCATCATATAGAAATCATCTGTGTGAATATCACATTCCAAATTTTCATTCCTGTAGCCACCTGTGTCATAGAGCAGCAAAATTTTCCTTCACATGGATGCAATGGACACCAAGTCATAACCTGCTGCAGTTTCAGCCTCACAAGAGAGTTGAGTTTGATGAGTTTCATCCCGTGATTTCCACACATCGTTAAAAGGATAACCTTTATATGCCTACAGATGGATGTCGTTCTAGAGTCCAGCCTCTCTCAGGTATTCTCAAATGGAAACTCCCTCTCTGATATCTGAGCTGTCTCAAAGCCCACCCCAGGACTTTTTCTATTCAGTCAAATATCTCTGGGGCTGGTTCAGCAGAACATCTCAACCACCACAGAGCTCCCAAGAATCCTTCCAGTGGTAGCAGTCCCTTTATGTCCTTAAAGTGGCTGTAAAGCCAAAAACCTTCAAGTTTTCCAGGCATGCTCACACACTCAACTCTTTAAAATAACTCAAACAACCAGAAGGTCCCCCAGTCCCAGCCAACAGGGGACAATGAATTAATGAGTGCATTCTTTTGAGTCTGCAAAAAACAAACCTATGCAGTGGACTTTAAGTTCTTACCAATGCTGCCACTCCCAGCAGAAATTTCTGCAAATTTTGCTATTGACTGTATTTTAGCCACCTTCCCATTTGAAATATTTTTTCTTTAAATAAGCCTCTGATCTTTTTTATGCCCACAAGATTCAACTGAAAATTTCCAGCCTGAAGCTTCCAAAAATTTGCTGGTCTCAAGGAAATTTTGTTCAAAGGAAGACAATATGATGGTTTAGTCCAGCTTTTTTCTTCAATCTATTCTCCACTTCCACTGTGAAACTTGTGCCTGTAAATGTGACAATACCACTTTTCTTCTCCACATTTTGCAGGGATAAATCACTTCAGTTTAGATTTAATATGCAGTAGCATCCTGTATATACAATGCAGTGCAGTTTGCCTGTCCAAGTGCTTCCATCAAGGGCAGCACAGACAAAAATCCTGAATAACCTCTGCTCATGTGCTGTGCAGTCTCAAAGCATATGCACATTAAATCTGATGCAGCATAGAAATGTTGGATTTACTCTGCATAAGATACTGTGCCTACTCTGTTCATGTGTGAAAGGTCTCAGAATTTCTGAAAATGCTTCTGGACTGTGAACTAGAAATCTCCTGTTATGTACAACATCCAGTCTTATTGCTATGGCACTATTGGATTAGAGCCATTTCTCATAACTTCTGATAATTTATCACTCACAATTTACAGATGCTTTCAAAACACAAGCTGAAATCCAACACATGTTTTCAAAAGTATATATAATTAATAAAATGAAATGGGCATAAGCTTTGGGTGGTGAGATCCACTGCGAAATTGGATCTAGATTTTTTTGACAGCACATTAAAAAATGCCTTCGGATAGTTTATTTATAAAGTGATTCTGTTTGGGTATTAAATCTAAGATCACATCAATACATATTGTGGAGTAAACAAATGCCTTGATTGAATTTTTTTTCTCATTGTAGAAAGTTCAGAAACTGCAAATTTAGCTGTTTATGTCAGGGAGCAGTAAAATATAACACACTGTCTTTTAAAAAGTAATTCTGACTACTTTTTATAGTTATCAGTGCTATCAGTGCTTTGATATCTTTGCTAAAGAATTTATACAAATTATAACTCTCAGAGATTTAAATAATTATTTCTTTTGCTTGGACTCACATTTTTGTCCAGTATTGAATAAAATGAACAAGAAGACAGAAACTTGGCGGAAAAAAGACCAATACAGAAAATATCACCAAAAGCCCCTCAAAAAAGCAATATAATTCCATTAAATGATTCTAATATTTATATACTGCAAACAGAATTTACTATATAAGACTAAGATTAAATTGGCTACCATCCTCCAAACCACTATTCCTCCATGTGGAGTATCCACCTAAATTAAAACTAACACAAATCCCAAACCAATATCTAAGTGTTTTGGTACTTTGGCATTTAATCAATGAAATCTAGTTAAACAATCACAAGGTGCACCAACATGTCAGAGCTAAATTTCCACAAATTATCCCTGCTTTACACTAGATCCCTAAAGTCGTCCAACCTCCACTTATGCTCATTCATTCTTCAAGCATCAACTTATGTAGGCTTTCACTTTTCTGCAATTACTTTTAATAAACCCAGACAAAACTTATAAACTTGGAATATTGGTTCAAAGCAGAGCTTCATATAGAAATTCATAGAAATCTTAAATTGTCACATGGCTATTTCCATGTACCTAAGCTCTAAAGTGTTATATTTGTCTAAACATTTTTCACATG
Source organism: Ammodramus savannarum pratensis (assembly GCA_020466415.1). NCBI lineage: Eukaryota > Metazoa > Chordata > Aves > Passeriformes > Passerellidae > Ammodramus > Ammodramus savannarum. The sequence goes on along the minus strand of JAHXMQ010012338.1, from coordinate 31,811,047 downwards.
CAAAAATATCACAATTAAACATGATGCTTATTAAAAATAAACAAGACAGAAGTTAGCCAATGTAATTCAAAGTCAGAAACATAAATAGGTTGGTAAGATCTATTCACTGTGGTTCAACCTTTGAAGTTTTCTGTGAAGTGCTAAAATAGTCAGAATCAAAAAAGCTACAGCTTGAGATACTTCAAGTGAGCTGCGCAATATAATTGCACAGCTAATAGAAGCATAATCATCTCAGCAGGAATTAAATAAGGCAAATACAACTGCTGAGTTGTTTTTCAATATTATTAATTTCAAAGCATATCTTGCACATGCTGGCATATTTAGGGAAGCCAGGCAACTTCAGATCACAAGAGTACACATTTTAAGAGCTTTCATCTGATGATGCAGCATGTAATGAAAAAGCTTTGAAACAAACTTAACTCAAATGTTTAATGCACATATAAAAATACATCTAAACCCCATATATTTCATACTTCAACTTACTGCATTTAAAAGCTTTTCTAACAAATTGAACTACAGAAGAAATTAGTAGAATTATGTCAAGCAGCTATGCAAACTCTACAACGCTGTTTTTTCCTTTCCCATTATTTCAAGTTAAAATTTAAGGATAAAATTTAAAGCATTTTTCAGCACATAAAACCAGGAAAAGAGGAGGGAAAAAAGCATGTTTATTCTGCTTTAAAAGAAAGGGTTTGTTACTAAAATAGAATCAAGTAAATAATCAATAATAATATCCTTATTCTGTGTAGAGGAGTATTGTAGTGCAGCTATTGCATAAGCAATAATAAAAGACAGAAGAGCAAAAAATGTAGCTTAGATACCACCTGTAAAAAAGACTGAGAAAACAACCCAACCCACAATGAACAAAAGGAATATGCTACAATATGGAGTCACTGACTTTACAATATGAGATCTCTAAGGTGGCATGTACCCACAGCCTTCTAAAATCTAGCACCAGTAGTGATATGAGCTCCAGAACTGAGCATCCAGCTGTCTGGAAATGGATGGCAAAAGGGATATTTCTTAAAAAGTGTCTCCAGGATCTCTGAAGTCCCAGTGCTTGTTCATCCTGTCTAGCCTTGAATCTGTGAGTGTGACACTAATACAATACTCAAATCTGTTTTATTTGACATCAGTCTGCCAGCATTCCATCACTTTTACTAAATCAAGATGCCAAAATATATACAATTATCTGATTAAGAAACTTGATTAGTGGAGCCTGTTTTACTTGTCATGCTTAAATGACAGAGAAGACCAAGCAGCCTGCTTGGCAGCCTGCTTGGCAGCCTGCTTTTGTGTTCTGCTCACAAAATCTCCTGTAGCCTGGAGTTCTCATAGTACCTCACCACTCACACTGCCAGAAATGCCTTTCTAGAGAAGCCTCAGGCTCAACAAAGTTTTGCCAGTTTCAAGATGGGATTTTGATGAATGCCCTGGCTGCTGGCAAAGTGCACACAAACACAAATCCTCTCCTGGGGACTGCAGCTTCACCAGGACATCCCTTCCTCAGCCTCTGCTGCTTCCAGGTCACCTCAGGGTAAGGGGGACAAATGATACCACTGAAGGTTGGTGGGTTTCTTCTGGAATTGAATGTTTTGGAATTTGTGATTTCTTGTCCTGGTGAAGTTTCTAGGGATTACTAAATGTCTTTGAAAGTGAGAAGAGAAATAAATAAGCTCCAAAGCATTCCTAATTTCAGGGTAATTTAGAGAACTTTTCATTCTGGTCTGATTCAGCCCAATACGAAATTGAAAATTTTCTTAGTGAACTGGAAATTCTGGAGTTTGGCCAAATCTTGAGGCCCAGTCATATGAAATGTATATCTTTTCAGAATTGGGATAGGATGTGAGCTGCTTTTTTTCTTCTCCTCTTGCTCCCATTCGCTCACCAGTGTATTCTGAGACATGAGAAGGCAGAGAAGATAACCAAACCTTTTTTTTTTTGTTAAATTATAGTATAAGATTCCTCATTGTCCATTCAATCTTCAGAAACTTCCAAGATCATACTTAAATGGAAGGTCTCTAAAATGCTCTTCCAAAGCTAACATCTTTAGAAATGACAAAATTCAGCTTCAAGCTGATGCCAGGAAATTACATTCTATAGTTCATTATGTGTCCTTCCTGATGAAAAGTGAAAAAATAAAAAAGATATCTTAAGGTATCTTTTAGATGTTTTAGAGCCATTTTTAGAGGTCTAATATGTGCTTTGAATGTTGACAAAGACAGTGAAACTGACAGTCACTGAAATGAAAGTCTGATTTCTAATCTATCTACCACTCTTTGCTTTTTTGTGTCCACCAAGACTGCTGTAATCACAACAATTTTAAGAGAACTAAGATCTGGCTCAGCTCTACCTATCAAAGTGTGTTTGGAAAACATGAGCATAATGCTACTTTAATTTGAAGTTCCTTTTTTCAAAGCGGTCTACATATTTCCTTAAAATAAGGCATGCAAACACCAGATGGCCAAGCATATGGTGTATCACTTACAGATATAACCCAACAAAACTTTTAAAACTGCTCAAAAAGTAGAAATGACCCAGGTAGCCTTGGGTCAACTGAGCCAACACAATTTGACAGCAGCCTTTTCTCACAGAGAGCAGCAACTGGCCAGCCCAGACAGGTGTGAGAGGTCTTGGTTCAGGGACAAAAGTGAAATATAAAGGGTCAGCCCTTTCTGAATGCCACCAGAGCCACGGGGGCCATCTTGGCACCAGCTGTGAAAACTGCCCAGAGCACAAACATGGCCAGGATCCTCTAACTGGTGGCACAGAAATCTGCTCTTAGGCTGCTGCTCTGTTTTACTATTAATGAGGCATATCTGCAACTCCACAACAGCTGCAATGGTGCTCTGCTGTGCAGAGGAAGAGCAGGAGAGTGAAACCTGGAATAATGCAAACAAATAACAAAATAGTCTTTCTTCCACTGTCTCATGTGATACAGTAAGAATGAACATGCTTTATGATAGACCTTTTAAAATTATTTTTCATACCTCCTTAATTTCTTTTCATTTGCTTTTATTGCATTCTTAGTGTAAGCATGTGCATGAGCATGGGCATTCATGTAGTCAGTGAATGTTCCTTTAAAAGGATAAAGGACACTTTTTAAAATTCAGAATTGAATGTAGCTCAATCTGGTTTTATACCTAAGCAGTTTCTGGTTTTGATAAGGCATTGTGTGTGCCCCTTTTACTTAGAGGTCATGAGTTGTACTCATTGAAAATATAAATACACTACCAAATACACAAACGTTTTCCATTTTGACTCTCAGCTTACCTTAATATAATTGTATCAGCTGTGGGAAACTGTCAATTTACATAGATTAGAAATGACTTTTCACCCCTCTAAAAGACAGTTGTGTTGTAACTGCAATCCTAACTAAGCTAACTTGTCCTCAGGACAAGGAAGTCAACACATGCTGCATGTCAGGTTTGTGTTGAACACAAAGTCAGAAATCTGGGAATCTGAAGGTCAGGGCATTTAGCAAAAGGAACATCTAATGCTGAATGAATATCCTGCACTAGCAGACAGCTGAGGTCTGTTGGATCTTGGTGTAGAAAACAGATTTCAAAAGAAGGAACCTGCTTTTGTGGCTGAGAAACAAGAATTCTCAGTGGAGAAAATGAGGTTCTGGTTGCTGTTTAGGATAAACACAAAAATGTTTCCCATTGTGGAATTTCCCTTTGTACTTTACAAAAAAAAAAAAAGCAAAAATTCAGCTAAAGAGAATTTAATGCTGTCTCTTCAGATTATCCTGTCCTTGCTACTTCAATATTGGTAGTGTCTCTAAAAGAACACTAAAGTTGTTATTTTATAATTCTGCAACTCTTTCACTTCAGTTCAGACATTGTTTATGTCTTATGCAAATTGGATATTTTGTAGCAGCAAATAACTTTTTCTAGCACCAGAGGGACCACAGCAGTACCAAATGGACAAGACTTTTTCCATATCCAGAGCTACAGAAGGGATGGAATAAACCTACCAAAGTAAAGGTAGGTTTAAAAAATAAAAAAATTTAAACACTTAATGGAGGAGATACCAGTTCCAGATAAGAGGACTGTAAATATAGAATGTGGATAAAAATCATATGTATCTTTCTTTTTTGTGTCATTTTGTGAGCCACTTGAACCACTCTATGGGCCATCAAAAGAGATCAGTTTTGCTGCTCCTTTTACCCTTAAAAATGTAACTAGATCAATTAGGATGCTCTAGTTAATCATTCTTTGCTATGTCTTCAGCTAATTTAGCTTCCTGGCAGAGTGGACATAAGAGCAGCCTTGCAATAGAAGCCTTGCCAATTCAAAATAAATGAAAAGAAGTACATTACTGAGGGCAAAATTGGAGAGAATATATTTGAAATATATTTCTTGAGAACAAAGATAAAGTGCACATTTCCCAAATATTACAAGAAAATTCATTTATTTGCCTCATATAAAGCACAAAACCCGAATTATCTCATCATATAAAGTATATCTTCAAATATGCCAAATGTTTATCGCTTAATTGCTAAATAAATTAGACTATTAAATGCAAAAACCCCCCTTTTTTTTCTTCCTCTTTAAATTACTACTAATTGCCAAAAGTGTTTTCTCTGTCTCCAACAAATAAGAAATTATATTAAATAATTAAAAATAAGATAGATAGGGTATTACTTACACTAAAAATCTCACACTTCTTTTTCACTGCTATATTATCACTGCTTTTTATTCAGATACATGCTGCCTCTGAAATGCTAGGGTTGCCATTTTATGACTTTGAACATTAATTCCTTTTAGCTAAATATTTTTCTTCAGAGACCCTGGAGCTAGCACTCATGTATGACACTCCCTTAACATTACAAAGTCCAGAAAATGGGTAATTTTAAGGAAAATGTATTGAAATGGAAATATAACAGTGAAAATATATAGTGCTAGTCCCTTTCTGAAACAGCACTGTTGCTATGGCAATTCTCAAATCTAGTATTTTCATGAGAAAGCTCTCTTCATTGAAAGAGCCTGAATTTATATCCACCTTCATATTTATATGCTCAATTACACTTCAGAAACAGCATATGAAAGGTTTAGTTCTGCTTCTATAACTTTTAGTCAATTCTCTGAGTAGATGTTTCTTAATGTTTGACTTCATATTGTAAGATTCTGAGTGCCAAAATCAAGTTCCACTTTTACTTCTCCTAGAAATCAGTTGATACTGCTTGACAGCTTTTAGACATTCTGTCAACTCTTATGAGTTATATATATATATATATAAAAATAATATATATATATATATATATAAATGAAACTAATATATTTGTCCTATTAAAATGGAAACATTACTACACTGAAGTTATTTCAATAGAAAAGTGTGCATGTTAACTCAAAATGGCAAAGAATGTGCATGTTAAAATCTTTCCTCTGGTGACCTCACAGTTTAATAACCCAGAGAAAATATCTCATCATAAAAGTGTTTTAAAAGTAGGTTCATCATTATTAATTTGTTGATAATTGACTGCAATTGCATTAACCCAAGCCCTTTGGATCACTCTAATGTATTTGTAATAAACAGTTCAATAGGAATCTTACTGTGACATAGCATTAATTAATGTCTGCCTGTTGCAGAGTTACAGGTTTCCAACACTCTCTGCAACAGTGGAGGAAATGTCAAATCTTTCTTATTTCACTGGTACTCATTATAATAGCATTAAAAAATACCATATGCTCCTACTGTGGGTATATTCTGTATTTTCAATGCCACCAGCAAGGGAAGAAAGCCCTAATGCTGAATATAGGGTATGGAAACTCAACACTTCTGAATACCAAACCACCTTGCATTGCTCTGTTCAGTGCTGAAGACAGGCAGTGTCCCTTTCAGAAAGGAAATGAAGATACCTCAAATTTTCTTTCCTTTGCTGGAAAAGTATAGCAAGCAATCAATTCAAAGAAGAAGTAGTCAGACATACGGAAAAACTATGACTTGTAATACCAATTTTATAGCACCAGTTTCAAATCTGACACTGGTTCTTGTGAAGGGCCTAACTAAAGTTAACCAAAGTTAAGAAAACCCCCATAAATAAGTGACAGACCATAGATGCCAAAACAATGTTCCCACAGCTCAGAGCAGGATTATAGTGTTCAGGAAACTTCTGTACATTCTGCTCAAGGGGAAAAAATACTAATTCTCACTGTTAAATTTCATGGTTGTTTTTTTTTTTTTTTCCTCTTAGGTCTGATAAAATTGCTCTTAACAGTCACATTTCCCCAAAGGTTTATAAAGCAGAAGTTTCAGAATGCAGCATGATCGGTCTAGACACACATGGCTGTAAAAATATGAAGGATTGCTAAAATACACTTTGAAAAACCCTGCTTAGTGCTATCTCAGCTTTGGAATTCAGAAGTCAGCAAAAGAAGCATACAGGGATATTGCTTCCAGCTACCAACTCCAAAAAATATACTAGGAATTCAGAAAAAAAAAGTAGGAAGAGTTTCTTTATACTTTCAAATACAACATTCTGAATTGTTTCGTTATTTACTGTACTACAGTGCACTTAAAATCTGGCATTTATATTCTAGACCAAGGATTGGTTCTAGTGATGTTTTTATGACACAAGAATAATTGTGGCCCTGTTGAAGACAACTCAGACACTGGTAACTATAGAGACATCACACAACAATAAAACCACAGGTTCATGTTAATCTTAATTCTACTTGTGTGCAGTATTTTGGTGTGCAAAAGCCATTTTATTGAAATGGGACTAAAATGTCTTTTATGACTTTTCTATGTTAAAGACAGGTTAATGACTATATAAAAATTGATGTGTTAATTCTACAGTACACCTATAAAGAAATTCTAAGTTCAGAAAAGCACAACTGATGTGCTGGCTTTCATGTCCTTTTTTTAATATAGGTTTCAACATGAAAGACATTGCCTTTCCAGTTATTACACAAAAATTAGGGGCTAGGGACAAATGGGGAGAATTTATTTAGTTATTTATTAGCATCCCTAACCACCCTCCTCCTTTCACAAACTTTTTCTAGCCTGAGTTAAATTTTATTTATTCCATCTTCATTCATCTGCTTCAGTCCTCCCTAATTCTCTGTAGCTTTTGGAAGAACACATAAATAATAAGATATTAAACACCACTCTTGGTCTGTTGTGACTTCTCCCTTTCATTTTAGCACATTCAGAGAATTTCAAGAAGACTCCTGCTCTGTGAGTAAGACTGTGGAGTATATGAATACTGAATTATTGAAATCTTGGAAATACACTATCACCCTGATTGAGGGTGGGAGTTTTGACTCAGAACTATGCCATCTTTTATTTTTATTTAATCACAAAATCATAAAACAGAATATTAATTAATTTACTGTATACGTGCCATAAAATGATATCTCACTATAGCATGCACATGAAAATCAACATATTTCCTAAAACCAAATCACCATAATGAAAATGATTCAACATGTTCCTATTAAATTTATTTGAAATTCGTTTATTGCTCTGAAAATCTTTAATTCTTAAAATATTTATTCCTATCAAAGGAAGACAACCTGCTCTAAAAATAGCCCTAAGTGATACATTTGGGGACTGAATACAACCTGATTTAGTCTGGACAAGCCAAAATCTGAATCTTCATGCTCATCTGACCCTAGTATTAAAGCCAATGAGCTTTACATGATTTTAGAATCAATTTTCTAAAGTTAAGATAGTTCTCTGTTGTCTAATTTAATGCATGTTCTAGAAGTTAATCTTCTGATATCTTACCTAATCAGTTTAAACCATAAGACACTCACATGTTCATTGTAGTTTTCAAAAAATTAATCCTGAGATAACTGGGAGAGTCTAGCAAAAAAGCCTCAGGAATCATGTTGAACAGCTCAGACAAACCTCATGCAGCCATCCCATTCAAATATGATCTTCATTATAAAACATTTCCTCACTGCTTAAAAAAGAAGTTATGATGTTGCTACTTTGCTGGTTCTTTACCCACTTATAATAACAATTTTCCTGCCAAATTAATGACAAATACATCATAATTATCTCTCTTCACCTTCAGCTAGAACAGCACAGAACAACCCTTAATCTAATTGCATCTCTAAATTTATGGGAAAACAGTCAATCATGGTAAAGACTTGTTTGACTTCAAAGCCAGTAATGATTCAAACAATTAAGACTCTCACTGCCTCCATAATTCACAGACTCAGGAAAGCAGCACCATTGTAAAATGAAACACTGAAATTCTCTCTGGATAGCAAGAGGAGTTTTTAACTTCTGATTTTCTTGGTTTTGTCAACTTTGCCAGCCAATTAACATGAAAATAGCTGCTGACATCTAGTTCAAGGCTGGGCACCAGTTCAGTGGAAATCTCCATCTCAATAATGCCAGAAGACTGCTTTAGAGGTTGTGGAACATCAATTTGTTTTGTTTCCCCTCCACACCTGGCAGACCACATGCATTCTTTAAAACTGTAGTACAATTAATCAGTATGATGGTTTGGGAATGTAATGCAGAAGGAATTTTTAAAAATCCAATTTCAGAACTGCCAAATTTATTTAGTACAAGCCATGGTTTTAACTTAAGCCCAGGGAACCCCTGTCCCTGGTTTTCTTCAAAAATACTGAAGCACATACAAAGAAAAACAAAAGTATGGCTGCTTCACAGAGCATTAAATGTTAAGCTTTTCATAACAACAGAATTTTCCAAAGTACAGATGAGGGTAAAGCCAACCCCACTAATGAACAAGTGTATCTTTGGTTACACCTACCCAAACCAAATCTGGCCTGGGTGCTTTACGAACTCACAGGCTGGAGTGTCAAATAAACCAACTTAAAAAAATTAATGAATTTTTAATTTGAAAGGACACTTTCACGTCCTTAGAGTCTCATATCTACATATATTTTTTACTTTCTTTCTCCAGTGCTGCTGCATCTGTTTGCTCTGCAAACAGAAATATCACTGCTATTCTCTCCACCCACCCCCAGATGGGAAAGCCCATACAGCAGCTAAACAAGTATCCCAAAAATAAAGAGTAATATCAGCTACTCATATCAATTTATAACAACCATATCCCTATGTATGCATTTTTTCGCATTTGCAGGACTAATTTACTCTGACAATATCTACACCAACATCAGCAAAATACTAAACAAGATTTGTTTCTACAATTTTTTCTTTCAGTAGTGCAAGTGATAAGGTAAAATTTAAGGAACAAAGACAAAAATAATAATAAGAAAGAATATGACTTTTGCAGTTGTTTTAACTCAAAATAGGTGTCAGAAGTGTAGCACAAAATAACTTAAAATAGAACAGCATTTTTCTGTGCCTGAAAAAGGAGATGAATAGGGAATTGTTTAAATTTATTCTCTCTCCATTCATTAATATTACATGAGACAATTATGATAGACTCAAAATAATTTATTTAAATTACAAAATAATTTTAGCAAATAAATTCACTCTGTAGAACATGCTGAAACTGTTTATTAACACCATTTATTATCCCTAACAAGAGCAGCATCACTTAGTTTGTTACAGACGCCATATAGCATTGCTTCTTTTCTGCCCAAGTGGATATGTAGCTCCTAAAGTAAGATTTCCTACAAATAACACAATTTCAGACAGTTGTTTTCAGAAAGTATGATCCTGAAGACAGCCAAATGTAAACAGATTTTTTGTTTAGTTGTCCAGGTGTGAGTCAGCAACAAGAGCAATCTTTTGGGAAAATGCAAATTTCTCTCTTCTACTTCCCTCATTTACTGAAACACCCAAACCTAAAAGGACTTGGAATAACCCAAACCAACTGTACACCATCACCTTCTATAAAAGTGGGAAGCAAGTGGCATGGGGATGCTGTGACTGCAAATTCTGGAAAGAATCCAAGATTTCCCAGTAGCATCTGTGGCAGAGTTTATTTTATCAGCATTGCCTGCTGCAGAGCAGTAACTCCTGAAGGCCTGAAGGAAGGCACAACTGAGCCCAACACTTTGAAAAACTTGCAAACATTTTATCTTCATGACTCTAAATATCATCAACAACATTCCAGAAGAAAAGATGTTTTGTCTTTTAATAGCTCTATTCTTGAGATCAGCTTGCTCAGTGTCAGCACTGTATTGTAAACTATCCTAGAAGTGAAACCTAGAACACATTTTGGAGACTTACAGCCAAATGCAAACCCTGTATTCTGGAGCTAAACACACAAAAAATCATATGTATAACCATGTGCATATTTAACAAGTTTATCATGCATCTGTCTTTAGCACACTAAATTTCTAAATAATTTCAAAAGAAGTTTCTTATTCTGTTGGTCCATAGCATGGAGAATTATAACCTAATATAACAACATGCTTAATACAGGTGACATTCTAGGTGTTTTCTAGGTGACATTCACAAATGCTTCATAAATAAAACTTGTTTTATATATATAGCAACAAAAAGAACAAGAAAAGTGTAATATTTCTACCTGTCTTGCAGAAGAAAATTAAGAAATCACAAGATTACTAAATCACCAAGAAATCCCCTGGAAAATAACAATTTCTTGGCTCTTCTACTTCTCAGTTGTAAATCAGCATTTGCAAGGCATCTTTCAGAATCATAATCAGAAATCTCAGATGAGTGGAAAAATCCCAAATGCATTATGGTATTCTGTATTGTATTTCTGTGGCTCATCATTACTTAAAAAAAAAAAAAGAAAAGAAAAGAAAAGGAGGATAGACTAAGACTGATTAACTTTAGAGCAATTAAGAGCATTTGTGTTAATTTCTAAGATATCTGTCTGTTAATGGTTTAGAATATCTTACATAATTTTATTTCCAGTGGATAAGACAGAAAGCACATCAGTAATTTCAGTTCCTTCCTGTAAAATATGGTTTAACATGGTTTCTGCACACCTTGAATACTATAACACCTCTTTAAATTAATGTAAGCAGGAAACAGAAAGGCTGCAGAGGAATAAGTCTGCAGCAATCCAGGCTTGAAGCTAAATTGGATTATTTCAAAAGGATGGAACAGAGATGTGTAAGATACCTTGGAAAAAAAGACCTAAGCAGAAGGAATGTTTTTAGCACCCCAGGCAACAAAGAGCTGTGTAGAATATATCCTGTACAGTCCATAAGGAGACGAAAATACAATGCAAAAACCAAAACAAACCAAAAGATGCACCTTCCAGGTAATGCAAAATTGCAGATATTTTAGTAAGGTGAATGATAATACCACCATCCCTATCATAACTTACAGAATTATTTTTTACCTTCCCAGATACCTTACAATCACCCGTGTATGTGGAATATCCTGACCTCAAACTCAGTACCTAGAGCTGGTGCATGCAGGGTATCAATGAAATTCACTTTTCACTTCATTACCACAACACTTGAGATGTGAGAGGCTTCAATTCCAGCCAACTGTCTTGCCCAAGCCCCTCACGGAAATATAAATAGATGTTTAACTTTCAAAGGATCCAGACTGTGCTTTCTTTTCTGTGCTGTTTTTTGAAGTTTTGAGATCATCTGTTTTATGTAATGTAGCTGCAAAAATATTGCCTCTGAGTTAGCTCTGCAATAATTCACTCTTGCTACAGCAATGATTGAGTAAACAGAAGCTTCTACCAGAGGCATTCTTTTCTATTATTTATTGTAATATTTTTCATAATTTAATGAGAAAAATTTAAAAGCAATATTTTCATCCTTTCATGTTAAATTAATTTACAGTGCTATAAGCCATAATGAAAACAGAGAAATCATCAGCAAAACAGCATGCTAATAAAGACAGATTTCTACAAAGTTTCTTAACTAAACTCATAAAATAATTTTTTTCTATTTCTGTCAGGTCCAGCTTGTCTCTATTTGTTCCCTAGCATTGAAACATACAGTGAAAATTACACAACAATGAAAAAGCAGAAACTACATAAGAACATAGAAATTGAGAAGAAGAAATATTTTAAGCAAATCTGATTTATTAGCATATATTCTAAATATCTGCCCCCATATTATGTGGAAATGTCAACCTCCATCTTGCGTGGTAAAGATCTTAGAAATAAACCCATAAAATATTTAAATTAGTAAAGTAGCCTCAAAAAATAAAATAAAATAAAATAAAATAAAATAAAATAAATATACCCATGGTTTCCTCTCCCTTTCCTCCATCTCACCCAAGCAACTGGGTGAAGAGTTTCTGTCCGCAGTCAGTCACAATTAGTGTTGCCAATCTGTAAAATTCCTTTTGCTATGAGCAGCACTTGAGTCTCCCAGGATGAGCCCCAGTGCAAGGAATTGATGGCTGTGGAAATGCTGCTGCAAGTTTGCTCCCAGGACACCACATGGAACTTCTGCTTCCCTGCCCCATCACAGAGCTGGATTAAAACTGGTAAATGCTGGTTTAACCTGAGGCACCCACTGCACCTGGGGGTAAAACTGTGTGCTCAACATCCAACAGGAAACACAAGGTAATGAAACAACAAGGTGTCACTTACAGCTCCCCTTGCAGAAATCACATTTTTTGGTGGTTTATTCCACGTCTCACAAATCAAAGGTAAAAATAAAATTACTACTTTTTTTTTTTTTTTTTTTTTTTTTTTTTTTTTTTTTTTTTTAGCAAATCAACAAGCTGGGATTTAAACAGTGCTGCAACTCTTACTCATGAGGCATAGAATTACAATATCACAGTTAAAAAGAAAAAGAGATGATCCGTTCAGGCTAATGCACTGTTGTGACTGTAATAGGTATAACATAAGTGAGAACAGGTTTATTTCATAGCTTTGATCTCACAGCTTCCAGCAGGTTTCCAGGTTCTGGAAAGAAAGGATTTGCCACTTCATTTATAGATCAGGGAAATACACTTTGATATAACCACTACAAAAAATAGCAGGACAACTGTAAGCTTTTCCCAGCAAAAGACCTTTGAAGTTCAACAATGAAATTAAATGACTCAGTCTTCTGGGTTTTGTACTTAGTCCTCTAGAAAGTGTGTCTTGCTATTCTTTTTTCTTGAGCTATGAAGTAGAGGTGAAAAAAAAAAAAGTTATTAAAATTGTGTCCAATCTAGCAGACTGAGGTAGAAATTAAAATTAGGGAGGTTTAATATAGTAGACAATATATGGTATTTCTGGGGAGAATATAATTTATATCTTTAATCTACTAAGTTACTAGTTGGAGCTCACATTTCCTCCATTGGCAAAGTTCACCCAAAAACTGTAATATCAGATTCAGATACCAGAAATTAATATTGTGGCATTAATAAAAAGAAGTTACACAGTCTCTTTTTGAGGTTAATTCATTTATTTCACAGCAAATTATCAGTGTAACCTGATAGAAGTTCTTTTTGACTGACATTTTTTTTTCAATCAAGCTGCTATGAGCTATGAAGATTTCTAACAAGAAAAAAAATACACAAAGTAAGAAAATAAAAATGTTCATTTTCTGGACTGATTAATATGCATGTTTCTTACTGCCTATGGCCTCTCTTGGTTTTGCATTATCTTTTCAACTACACAGACAGTACAGAGATGAAGATATTCATTCTAATTTGAGTCCAGTAATTTTCACTTTCATACTAATGATTCTGATAACTCTTAGTGCATAATACTAAATCCAACCTAAATATAAATATGATGAGCAATGTATTATTTTCTCTATTATAATTGTTCATAAATACTGTGTTCTGTTTTAGATGCATAATCTGGTCAGTTGAAAGCTGCTAATTTACTGAGGCAAAAATGGACAGCTAAATTTCTGCTCTCTCCTGCCATTCTACAGCCTCTTCCACCCCTATTCTGATTCAGAAGAGTTATTCCCAACAGAAGGGTAAATGTGAAAAACTACTCTTATTTCAGGCACTTCATTCCATTCTATATGGAAAAGAGACATAAAGGACAGAAAGCATTAACACTTTCCCACCTGGTGACAACAGAGGCAAGACGAGCCAGAACAACATCAGGCATAGAAATTTCTCAGAGAGTCAGATAAAAAACCCAAACTAATATCACTGCCTCAACACCTATGAGACATTCGTGTGGGCAGGAGGGTCAGCAGAAGACACAGCTTAAAACCTGGAGTGATCTGGCAGAAGAAATTTTCTAGACATATTTTCACATATCTTCTATCTATGAGTAAAGTCATGGTCATCATTTTGGGGAAAGTGATCTCAGCAGTCTGAGTTTGCCTCTTGTTTCTTTGTTCTCTTCTATTTCCTCATGGGCAATTGCATGATTTAGAAGTGTACAGAGTGGTAGGATCTTTTTGGAACTATAAACTCTTTAACCTATAAAAGAATGACTTTCACTTCACCAAATTAAGTAAAAAAAACATATTTACACGAGACAGAGAACATACACACATTTTATACCGAGTTTAGGCAGCTAGTGTAGTCAGAGAGTTATTTAGCTACTTCTCCAAGGCTCTCTCTAAGTCAGAGGAGAGGAATGTTTCTCCAGGAGGCAAACAGCCCCAGCTTAGCTGGACTAAACTGCCCTCTGGAAGTGTTTCTCTCTTATTCTCATCTGTGCAGAACTGGGAGGACCAAGAATTGCAACCAAGCTGAGCTCAGTGGCAAAACCTCCTGCAGCAAAACACACTCAGAAACAGCTCTTGGACATTTCTCTGTGGTGTGAGGAGGTACAAACACAGATGCTCTTGCATTTCTAGGGAGGTGAAGAAAACGGGGTATCTGCATTTGACTAGCTGCATAACTTTCTAGATTTCACCAGCTCTTAGCAGGAACCTAAACAGCTCACACACCATTAACACTTAAAAGAAGGTGTCAGAAGTCGACTCTACATCAACAGCAGTAAGAATTCCTGTAAGAACAGGTGGCAGATACACAAAAAGCTCGTTATGGGGGCTCTAAATAATTTTAAGGCAGACAACACTGCAGAGAGGACAGTACTGCATTGCTCTAATTTGGTTACTCAGTACATTAAACTGATACCTGAGCAAAACAGCAGAGCTTGTGTCTGCTTGCATCAGTGTTTACATCCTGCTAACTTCACCTAAAGAAAATTCACATATCTGAAAAAAACCCCACATAGCCTACAAGGTGAACAGGATATCTGGATAAGCCTAAACCCACATAAGAATATTTATGAAGCATAATAGAATGTATATATAAATACAATAAATATAAAAGAAGAACTTAAAGAATTTATGAGCTTATATCTGATTTCCAGTGTCATAGGCTCTAAATAAAATCTCTCAATCTCATGAGAAACAGCTCAATAGTCCTATATTAGGGTAATTGGTAGGCATCATAACATCAAATTACCTTCCCCTCATAAAAATATAAATAAAATCAGAGAACTGACAACACAAAAATAGCAATTATAAGCCCTAGAAAGAGTATTAAGTAGCTGTATATTTTTTTTACATTATTTGAACTCTGAAAATGAAATTATTTTAATTATTTAAAAATTTCAGAGAAGTTCAGCCCAAATATAGTTACATTAACTGAAATGAAGCACAGTAAAACTATGACAAGTAATTGTAACTTAAGGCTGGATTTTCTGAATTCTCAAACATGAATTTTAACCAAATGGAATGTCCTGAACACCAGTTTGCAATCTCCTAACCATTTAATACAGCACTGCCACAACAAAGGACAAATGTCCCCTTCCAGAAAGTTGCTAATGTTATCAGTGATAACAGGTGATGAGCCCATGGAATCACTTCAAAACAGTCTGACATAATAATTCTGAACTAAGAGCCAAAAAAATAGTCTTTGGATTCATAAGTGGGATAAATGGCAGTTTATGTGGTGAACATCAAAAAAATGGAATCATCCACTCAAGAGAGAAAAATTACAAAATTAAATGGAATCCAATGAAAATAAATTATTCAAATGAAAAATGTGGCATGCAAGGAGAAATGAACATGTGGAACTTCGTGCTGACAGAAGAGATTTAAATTCTTGTCAGCACTTGAAAGAAAGTATAAACTTCTGACAGAAAATGAAATTGGACATTTGGTACAGAAAAGTTACTTTTGCCAAACATTGTCAAAAGCAGATAGTGGGAGTTGCTACAGTAAACAATTGCTGCACAGTGCATATAAAGAACAGCTACTATTGTGAATAAGTGTAAATTCACATCCAGAAAACTTGTGACATAGCAGCTATATACTCCTAAAAAGGGAAATTTGGAGGCACTTCTTAGAAGACAACTATTTTTCTCAGTCCTATCTAAAAACCTTTTACAAAGCCAGGATAACTTTTCCCTGGAAATTATTTGTTCTTTTATTTTATTCCTTATTTGTATTCTTTGTAGGTCACTGACTTCTTACATATTCAGGAAGATATCTGCCCTAAGCCAAAATTAATACTTATCCTCAGTTATTCACTGTACAATTTATCCCTTTTACATTAACATGTTAATAATCACAATACAATCATTTTTTCTTTTTGCCTGCCTTGGGAAAATACACATTTGGTCTTACAAATGAAAAATTATGTGCACTTTAGCCAAGTGTATTGAACAGTCTGGTAGGAGGCATAATTTCATAAGGCACAGATACCCTTTTAAACCCACCATCAGAATATATTAAAGGCTACCACTGGGTTTTTGCCTAGTTTTTACTGATTATTCACTTTTCAAATAAATGTGCTATAAGTAAATACAATACAAAGTGAATAGAAGAACTAAATGACAGATTAGATTGCACTAGTAAATACTGATGGTCATGGGAAGATGGAAGTTCTGGTAACCACTCAGTCTAATTCCTGCCACTTGAAATGGATGGGCTGCAGTGAAATAAGACATATACTTCCAAAGATTATGAGAAAGTCCATCCATCCCTTCTTTGGATGTGGGAGAGCCTACTTTAGAAAAGCTTACACAAAAAGCTATGGGGCATCCTGTATAAATGGTAAGGTTAGGAGAACATGCAGGAATTGGAACTTGCTCAGAATAATGGCAAACCGTCTTATCCCTTCTATTACATTTCTACTTGGGATCTTTCCATGCTCTCCTCTAACAATCTTACTCAACACAACAGAATCTCACTCTTCATGCTACAAAAGCTTTTTCCATCTAATCTGTGTTTGAAAACCTGTGTTTAAAGCTGGTAGGGTGTGAATGCTGATCTACAAATGAAAATTAGGACTATGCCTCTGGTGTGCTCAATAAACTTTTACAGAGGAAATACATAAATCAACCAAGTGAGAATAAACTAGGTTATTTAGCACATTTGAAAAGTTGGATTTTTCTTCTACTATGATTATGAGAACATATGCAAATGAGAAATTAAAAGAAATTTACGTTATTACTTGGAGACACCTACTTTATATGTTAGATTTCTGACGACTGAGATATGTTTATTTTCATGAGAATAAGTTTTAAGAGTCTTATTCTAGTACCAGAGAACTAGATATCTTGATAAAACAAGCTTTTTACCTCCCAAAAGAAAATTTGTGCTGATAAGGGTTTTTTCTTTTAAGTTCAGAAACAGGGAGGGCAGAAGCAGAATACACATTAATGCATCAACTCATAGGCAAACTACAGCAGCAATACATTTCTGTTTTTATGATACAGACCATCCAGATAAAACACACTGAAACAAAATACTTGACAAAAAGTAATGACATCTACCTATGTGGTTTATTGCTGATTTCTGACCACTTGTCTTTGATCTCCAGCTAAGAAGAGCAGTTGCATTACCATTATCCCTGCTGAGAATCAGCACCTGTGTGTGAATCTCCTGTGAAAGTATTCAGTATTTGACACTTGCTGTTAACAACAAAGGAACATTAATCCCCTTCCTTGTGACTGCTAATTGTGATAGTGAAAAGTTTGTGACCATGTGTTTTCAAAATAATATTTTTTAAAAATCCACTCTGAAGAAAAAATTCACTCCGAGATGCTATCTAGCCTTTCCTCAGATTAGGTTGTAAGAGCACTTGTTTTAAAACTCAAGATTTTTCAATTTCTCTTCTATTACTCAGTGGAATAAGATGGCACTGACAGTTGCTGCTCTATTCCAGGTAATGTAGAACAGATTCTATTTCAGAATTGGCAACAAGTTAGTATAAAAAGCAAAAATGGAGAATTAAACTTTTTTAGAAAACCAGGTAAGGGAAGAAGATTATATGTTATTTTTAAAAAGTTTTAAACAATTATAAGCAGAAGTGACTGAAAAAGTGTTTCAGAATGGAGAATGAAAAAGTGCTTTAGAACAGAGAAGGGAAGTACTTGAAAATTATTTTTTTTTAGTAAATTCAAGTGAAATGAGCAAGAATATTACAGATACATTCTCTTTTCTATTTTACAGAGATTTATCATCTAATCCATAGATCATTCACAAAATGAACTGTGTTGGACAATAATATATAAATTATATTTGAAATAAATTTGGAAGCAATGTTTTATCTCTCAAAGAACCTATCCTGATAAATTATAGAGAAGTGTCAGGAATATGCATCTACCTCAGCTTTTTACTACTGTAATAAAACAGCTGCCTGGACACCTTAAAAACAAGTGAGCACCTTTGAAGAATTGATAGGAACAGAAAAGACAAGAGTGCCTTGTTTGCTGTTCATGTCCCTTAGAGGATGTTTTTAGATAAAAAGATCACTATGATAAAATAAGGGTAGTGCCCATACTGTATATTCTGAGGCCTAACTTGAGACACTGAATATTTTTCATATTATGAGCAGCAAAACTCCTGACACTAATGGAATACTACTTAGGTTATAGGCTAAGTGAGCATGAAGGTGGCAATAAAAATAAATCTGGTATGTATTTCATGCTGAAGTATTAACCTTGCTTCATTTATCATATTCTGGCATACTTTTAGTCAGGTCTATACTACCAATAATTTGTCAGTCATTATAGATTATTTCAGAAACATTTTTAAGCTGCGTATAGAGTACAAAAACATTTTCCAGTTACTGTTTACGTAGGTGTCACATGCAGTATTCTTCATCAGATTTCAGTAAAAAAAGTCTGTGATTATATTCATCTACAGGCTTAATATTAACTGATTGCATTCATAAATTAACAGGATAAATCCACACTAGCTCCAAAAGTCTATCTAATATCACATAAGCTGCATAAAGTGTCACACACAATTATTGCTAAAAAGACAGACCAGAAAGTACTTCATACAATCGTAGAATTCTTAAGGCTGAAAAAACCTCAAAAATAATCAAATCCAACTATTAACCTAACACCACCAATTTCACCACTAAACCATGTCCCTAAGTGATATGGGATCCAAGGATTGTGACTGAACTAATTCCCTGGGAAGCCAGTGCTTGTTCCAATATTTGACAACTTTTACTTTGAGAAATTTTTTCCTGATACCAAATCCAAACATTCCCAGGCACAGCTGAGGCCATTTCCTCTCAGGAGAAGAGACCAACTCTCATCTCACTAGAACTCCCTATCAGCTGAAAGCCTGAGCCTCCTTTTCTCCCAGCTAAACACCCCCAGCTCCCTCAGTCACTCCCCATGAAACAGGACTGGCCCCAAAGCTGAGCCGTGGGAGCATCCCTGGTGTCTGTCCCCAGCTGGATGTGACTCCACTCTCTGGGCCTGGCCCCACAGCTAGTGTTTTACCCAGCAAAGAACACACCTATCCAAACCATGAACAGTTGGTTTCTCAAGGAGAATGCTTGTGGAAGCTCTCTTCCACACAATCCAGGAACCTCCTAGACTGCTTCTTCTTTGCTGTGTTTCTGCATTCCCAGAGGACATCTGGTAAGTTGAAGTTCCCCAAGAGAAAAAGGTCTAGTGACTATGAGACTTCACGCATTTGCTAATAGAATATTTCATCTTTCTTTTCATCCTGGTGGGAGGTCTATAACAGACTCCCACCTGAATATCTGCCTTGATGGACTTCCCCTGATTGTTAACCAAAACCACTCAACCCTGTTGGCACCAGCATCAAGCTCCAGACAGTCAAAACACTCCCTTCCATGCAGGGCTGTCAGACCACCTCTCCTTCTTTCCTTATCTCTTCTAAGGAATTTATAGCCATCCCTGCACATTCCAGGCATGCAAGTCATCCATATCTCTGTGATGGCAACTGTGCCATGTTTTTCCAGCTGCCCAGTGGGCTCCAGTTCCTCCTGTTGGCTGTCCCTGCTGTGTGCACTGGTGCAGGTGGATGTTGGGCTATAGATCACTCCACCTTTCTACAGGGAGAACTCCTAATTCCTGTATGACCACTCTCAGGTGCTTCCACAGTGTCTGACTCATCAACAACTCCTGTGACTGAACAGCAACCACACGGTCAGAGAGTTCTCTTGGAGACAGTGCTGGGTTCAGAGGTGTCCTGGTTGACTATATGATGCTTTTATCCCCAATCGTCTCGTTCTG
>JAHXMQ010012338.1:31769513-31790681 GCA_020466415.1 Ammodramus savannarum pratensis | reverse complement strand
TTCCACTTTTCTCCAAGGAGGTAGTTTCTCCCGGACTGGTTGGGGGGAGGGGCTGATTGGATCTGCTTTCCTTCCGGAGACCATTTGGGGATTCTCTTCCAAATTTTCTCTAAATCAGGACAAGAGGCCTGCAGGCCAGGAATAAAGCTCTGGATCAAAACTCTCTAGCAGAACCGACTCTTTTCCTTCACCATCACCTTAAAGCTTCTCTGCCAAAGGAAAACCTGAGCTCCTGCATACCTGGACTTGTCTCCAAGAGCCCAGCTGCAGCATCCAGCCAGCCAAAGGTGTATCAGGGGTGAAAATACCACAGCTGCTGCCTTTGGTCAAGCAGCAAGGGTCAGACAAGCCCAGGCACGTTCCATCCTGTTATATGGGTAGTTATTCCAATCCACCTCCACTGAGCTGTCAGACCAAAGGGCCTCACTAACACACCATCCCCCAAGCATGCTGTTCCCAGGCTTATCTCTAGTGAACCTGGTTTTATATCTTTCTCCCTTCAAATTCAGTTTACTCTTCATTAAACACTGATAACTCCTGTGCAAAGATCCTTTTCCCCCTTTGGGAGAGGTGTACCCCATCTGTCACCAGCAGGCCTTGGTGTCATGTAAACCAACCCACAATTATAATTAACACAGCTGAGAGTTTGTATCACTAGAAGTATGAAAGCAGAAAGTGAAATTAATTTTCATCTCCTTCATATGGTTACTTAACAAACCAGGCCTCATGAGGACGCATGATGTATTTCAACTAGAAAAAAAAAAAAGCAAAAAAGAAGCAGCACATAATTACACAACTCCTTGGAGTAACGGGTTTGTATCCTTGAAAAATCTCCAGAAAGTATTCTAACTGTGTGAATCACCTCCACTATTACATTGCTGTCAGTTCAGACAAATGATGCATGCAAATACATGCTTGTATAAACAAACAGGGTGTTTATAATGCAACGTTTTAATATAATTACATCATCAGGTAATTGGAATGTGCAGTTATATAAGTCTCACCTTTCTCCTTCTGCTACTGAATGAACTGCTAACTACTAAGGAAAGATTAATCTTTATTAGTGACAATTGAGTTAATGGCTTCTGAACATGAAAAGGAAAACAAATGCCTAAAATGTGATATTTTCCTAGACAAGCAACTGCTGCTATATAAAAAGTTTCTGTACAGCAAGTCATTATTTTCCTAATTGTTTAAAGGAATAAGATAAAGTTGGAGAGTGTAAAGCAGGAAGCTGATGCATCACTAAAAGTGATCCTTGTCACTACAGATGACAAGGATACAAAGCTATTACTGAACTCAGAAACTTAGGTTTTTCATTATTTGTGTGGAAAACTATTTATCAAAATACTGGTTGACAACTAGTGGTTAAAAATAGAATTGCAGCATTTCCAGATTCCTAGTGACTATTTTCACATTATCCAATTCTATGGAACTGTGTGAAGAGCAAGACAGAGACTGTACATCTAAATCCATTTGTTATGTTTGACCATAACTTTTATGCATTCTAATAAACCCAGGAAGTCAAAGTTTCTTTCGAAAGACTCATGAGACACTGGTATTTAATTAAAAAGCACCATTTTATTTTACCTCCTAGGGTCTGAATTCAGCCTGATTGGTGAGAGGAAAAAAAGAAGAAAAAAAATTTCATAGGGGAAAAAAAGTAAGTTGGAAAATTCTAATTCTGACTGAAAGAATTTAGGATATTTTCTATGCTGGGGCAGGGCTTGTAGTTTTACTACACATACTGATAACAAAGCCTATTGAGGACATGGACTGTATTTGAATATGTCTGTTTTGATACAGGTACAGAAACTCACAAACATAGTGAGTTTCTTGGAATATACTGATTCTCAGTCATTGCCTGATGTGTTATGTAGGGTAAGTATATTTCTGACCCACAATACAGAGTTAAAAAAAGGCTTATCAGTATTTAGGCTTTATGTGGCTGATTGTATGCATTAGTGAGCAATAACCTCTTTCCACAAAGAACATAAATACATACTTTGGAGACTTCTGTGACTTAGTAAAGCTCCTTTTTCTCTGAATCTTTCATATGCATAAACTGTGAGCAAACTACACATTTATGTCATGTTCTTGCTTTTCATCTTTATACATCAAAGTGAATTGTGAGAGAGAACTCCCACAAGCAGGGTGTGAAGCCTGAAAGAATCAATGCAGCAATACCTGAGAAACAGAATGAAAAGCCATACTCTCTTTCCTGATCATTCAGCTGGCATCATAAAATTGTTCTATTGATAAAATTGTGCTCCATTACTCATTTTTAGCAAATAGATAGACAATATTTGCTCCACTATCAAGAAAATATACCTGTTTGTACAAAAAGCTTTCACAATAAAGACTTGATACAAAGCACTGGGTTATGACTACTGTATATATTACCCATCATAATAAATGAATTTATTTTGCAGCTAAGAACTACTATATAAATTTTCTCTTTTTCCTTTTTTAATCACTTATGGCTAAATTTTTCACAGTATGTTTTTCATCATTAAATGAATTAAGGCATCCATGGCCTTAAATCTCCAGTTTTGAACTTTCTGTCAAAATCAAAATAATGCACTGTGAGTGAAATTTTTTCACTGAAAAGGTCACTGAGCTTTAGAAGAGGCTGCCCAGGGCAGGGGCTGAGTCAGCTTCCCTGGAGCTACTAAAAGATGTGTAGATGTGGCACTTGAGGACATGGTTTAGTGATGGCCATGGCAGTTCTGGGTTGATAGTTGACTTGATGATCTTAAAGGTCTTTCCCAACCTAAAATTTTATACGATTCTATCAATACTGGAATAAAGGGTCCTGTCTTCCAAACATCCAATCAACCTCATTTGTAAGAAATTTAAGACTTCAAGCAGACATATCTGTATTCCTCTCAATAACTGCAGTGAAGAAAATGTGATGGAAGTATAACAACATAGTTCAACAGCTCCATCTCAACTAATTAATTTTCTTTCTCCTCAGGATTCTCTGGAACAATAAATACAATATTATCTTTCCTTAAGATTTTTTTCCCCCAGAGGAAAATAACTGTGTGAGAACTGTCCAGGCATTTACTATGAAAATTTGCATCGTTATCTCTTTTTATTACTGCAACGGAGTGTGTTGACAATAGACTCCCAAATTACCATTTCTTCATGTATTTGAAAGTAATGGAGAAAAACTAATTCAGTTAAGCTACAAAGAATAAACTTAATGAAAATTATCTAACTTCTATAAATATTAGATATGCTTGATAAACTCTCATGTTTGTCAAATACCTCTATACTGAAGTGTTTGGCTTACCTGCCACTGTTTCATGAGGTCCCGAACCATTTTGGCATCCTCTAGTGTCTTTTCTTTGTGTGTAGCATCCTGCAGGACATTTGCAGTTGTTTCAGCTTCTGTAAGCCAAGCAAGGAACTTTTCGAGATCCAGGTAGAATTGCTGCAACATTCTTAGAGCTGATTCCAGAGCTGCTTCACGTTCACAAACCCTGCATAAGTACAAATAATCAAATACAGTGCTCTTTGGAGGAAAACAAACCTTAATCATTAAATCAAAATTTAAAAAAGACACACAAAATATTTTTCATGTACCAGTCAAGGTAAGTTTGCTGATACATTAGCTAGAGAATTTCTACTTTACCTTTGGCAGTTTTTTTTTTCATATTTTCACCTGAGAAGTAGTAAGCGGAATCAGTCTGACACAAAATTAAGCAAAGGCACTTCTTTCAAAGTACTATGCCTAAAATATGCACAATGAAAAATCAGAAGTAATCCCCTGGTTTTGTTTTAATAAAAGATTATTTTTTTACACTACAGTGGAAATACTTGTTTATTTTTAGAAATCACAAAATAGTTCATGACTACTGCATGATACAATAAATTCAATGATTAATTTTCACTTCTTGAAACATTTGGAGATTATGTTCAACACCTTAAACTCTTATAACACTAAAGGTTGTGGTGGGCTTTGTGATTTTGTTTGGTTTTTTTTTAATGTATTATTAATTTATTTTTAATTTGAATGTGATAAATTACAAGGATGATCTCTATCAGTTACAGGATAAAATACAAATTTTAAAGAGAAAGGCTATCCTATCCTTGGGGAAGGTCTAACTCAGATTAGGAAAGAACACTAAAGATTTCAGCAACTCTGATGCTGAAAAAAACATTAAAGCAGATCTGGGTTATATCAGCATTCATGTGCAATGTAGGTGTCATGTATTCACTGATATTTTTGCTTTGAACTTGAGAAACATATGGATTTAGAAACATGAGCAACTAAGTATGTCATTGTTATTAGCACAAATCTGTCAAGGTAACTTACCTATTGTATTACATGCATATTTGTTTAACATCAACATGATATCTAAATAATTTTTAAGATCTGAAAATACTTACTAAGGTCATTTGGTAATGTGCATTACTTCAAGTGGAATGAATGTACTTTGATGTAAACTTTACACATCTGTGCTGGTCTTCACATATCTCAATAGATTTCCTGCCTAGTTACTTAGGGAGAGACTAGGATATAAGATTCTAGCAGACATAACTTCTCAAGCTGTGATTAATCAGAGTAAGTAATGAAATTTCCAAGTGCTGATCTCTCTTTCTAATCCTGTTTCCTGTTGTGGAGGGATTGTACTCCTTGGTAAGTGATGATATCACCCTAAAGACCAGTTCACTGGTGGAAGTGAGAAAAGAAAAAAAAACTACCACAACAAGTTTTGCCAAGTGGCACCGACTTAACAAGTTTTTTGACAAGTATATAGTTAAATTGCAGCAGAAGATAGTAAGAACAGAAAAAGTCAGTCAGAGTACAGGCAAGGACAACCACTACAGGAAAAAAATATCCTCCCTGAGAGACTAATGTTATAAGAACTGCCATATTTCTATTAAATTTTTAATCCTTTGACATCTTATTTGCTTTTCCAACCATTTTGTTAAAAAAAGGACTTATTTTTCATTCAAAAACCAAGAAAGCTATTGAATGCCTCACTACAAACTCATCCATCAGGGTTTTCATAAAGCTTAAAAATGGACTGGATTTTCACCTCAGCTGCGCCTCTTGCCACCTACAAGAACTCTCCACATCGTGGCACTGCTTAGGCTGCATTAGAATGTGTCCCCAGGGGCTGTCAGCAGGAAACACTCAGCTGCAGAATAGGGAGCATGGATCTCTTTCCCAGCTTTTTTCTGTGTGGGTATACACATGGCTTGGGGTCAGGCTACACTTCTAATTTAAAGTAACTGCAATGAAAGAATTTGTTATTTTTTTTAAACTAAAGATTAATTACCTAGAAATGACACCTAAATATACTAGCAATGTGCATTGAAAGATAATAAGACAGAAAATCTTTTACCTGGAAAAGTCTGTATTGACCTATTTACCACTTTTAGCTCAAAATCAGCATTACATTTATTCAACACAACTTGGAAATGGAATACAATTGCATGATCTAAATGTATTTTTTTCCAGTTCTTTAGAGCAAAATTCTAAGATATGCTTTAATGCATTATTCTAATTCAATTTACAGTGTGCAGCATGGTAGTTAATAGCCTTTGCAGAATCACATAAAACATTTTTTTCTCATGCAGTTCCTTCATAATATGAAAGGCACATTTTTAACTACTGTACACCTGCATTCCTATAAATACATAGCAATGCTCCAAAAATAACAACATTCTGCAAATACACAATGAGATTAAAAAAAAAACAACAAAACACAAGCAGAGATATGAAAAAGACATTTAAAGGGAGAGCGATTAGAAGGATTACTCAAAGTCAGAATAAGTGTTTTAGAGGAACTCTTGGATTTCATGAAAAAAATATAGCATTTTATTCATCTGGGCAAAAAATTAAGTTTTTATCATGAAGAATCTTCTGGCACTTCTATGATGCACAGAAATCTTTTGGTACATAATTCTTTCAGTCTACAGAAATGTGATTCTTTATAAGCATACCAATACCACAATTCCACCAGAAATTATGTAGTACATTGCATTTTAAATTTTCATACAGCTAACATGCAATAAACATTCAGCTACATTGACTGTTCTGCAGCATATCAATAAACTTCACTCTACTTGGTTTTCTCACTACAAAAGTATGAAGATAGAATGAAAAAAGAAAGTCTAAACAAGAAGAACAAAACTGAGCATCAAATCCAGCATATACTAAATTACACAGAATCATAGGGGTTGAAGAAATTTGTATATTGAACAAAACTTTATTGCACAAAACCAAAATAAAAATGCTTTCTCTTTAGTCTGAATTATCCAAGTAGGTTTAATTTCATAGTGATTGCAAACAATAAGAAAAAAATTTAATGGGATAATAATGATGTACTCTGTTATACTATGATATAAAAATGATCACAGAGTGCATAGCCAAAAGCTTCTTATTCAAATAAGAAACATTAAAGGTGGGATTCATCTTATTTTCATTTAGACACCCAGAGGACAAGAAAACTACACTCCCTCTATAAAACATGGATGCAGCATTTCTGGATTTTAGTTTCTCCTCCATTGCCTATACACATCTGTTGTACCACATCAAGGTCAGAGTAAACTATTTCTCCTGACTACAACAGTAAATCACCTATAACTTAGACTATTTTCATTTAACAAAAGCTTTAAGTTTTTTATGTCTAAAAATAGGCAAGCTGGTCCCCAAACATCCCTGTAAATTTGATTTTTGGAACTAGTGGCATCAGTGACAGTGCACTTACCAACTCTAGTTGTTGTATGAGCTTTGTTGCAGGGCAGAAGTTATGATGTTCTTTTGAGTACATGTCAGCTGAAGGCTTTGAGTGGAGGGAATAATGGTGGCATGCCAGGGCAAGTGAGTTAAGCAATGTGTGAACATTTATGCTGCCAGGAAGGTGTTTTTAAGTGTTTAGAAAAAAAATCCACAAAAAAGGAAAGTTACCAGCCTCTGTTTCAGGACATTGTTGTCGTGCTGAGAACTTTTAAAGCTAATATTATTTAAACATAGCAGTATACAAATGTTCATGAAGAAAAGGATGGTAAAATTAAGTTATCATCTCAGAATGTTCTGTAATTCTGTGACTGAAATTATTGCAGGAGTGCTTCATTCAGCACTACCAAATCCCATACAACACTATGAATACAGTGTTTGTAGAGGCTCTGCAAGTGTGAATATCAGATTTTTCTTCGGCTGTAGTGTTTGCTAGATAATTTGGAATGAATCATTCACATTTTATGAGTATCTGTGTATTTCAAATTGCAATGCTTATTCACAGTATGAGATGGATGGTGAGGGTCAGTGTGTGAATAATGCTTTGAAATGCTCAGGTAACAGGACATGCAGTAACTGCAGAGCACAAACTAACACATTGCTGCTCCCCAGGTATTTCTTTAAGAGCAATAAAAGTAAAGCAAGTCTGTATCATTCAGAGTTCAATAGATCACTAAATCACACTTCCATCTGCAGACTGTAGTGATCTAAAGTTATCTCTCTGAGATATAAAATAAAATATCCTGGACTACTGGCTGACAAAGCATCAGGAAATTTTTTTACTTCTATAGTTCATGTGGTTCTCTCTCTATAACTATATTTTTTCTTTTCTAACACTATAGCTCCATACAGTAAAAAATAAAATTTGAACTACATGCATCATCCTGTTAATGCTGGAAAAAGTTGGCACCATTTTCATGAGGTCTATATCCCTTTTATGAATATGAAAAAGGAAGAATTGCAAATTTTTATTGGAATATTTCATTTTTACTACTAAATAAATTTCAGCCCTCACTGGAAACTCCTCTTCAGCTGCTCTAACTTGGACTGATAAAGAACCTATCAAAGAGGGAGAATAATTTAACCTCAGATAAAGCTGGAACACAAAGAGATGTCACAGATATGAAAATTAAATTCTAAAATAACTATTATTGATATAATTTTGAAATGCAAATACAAAATAAATAGTATTCATTAATTTTGAGATTGCTGGTTAGAGAAACTTTCTTTCAGAACCCAGGTACTATCTTCTACTGTGCCAGTTAAAGTTATTGATACATGCTAGTAAGTGATGAATGTTCAGATTAACTCTGGACTGCCTGTTACAAAATTCAGTGGGGAAAACTACATTGAGACAGCATTTTAAATACTGCTTTCCTGTGTTTTTCTGGATGTCAATTAGCTTAACACCACGGTAAGGCACACTTAGGATTTTTGCAGTAACACTTCTGCATAAATGTGCCTTTTAGTACCATCTGAACAGAGGTACTAAATTTTGTCTGTTGTAGATCACTGGCATGTGGCTGTAGATATGAATTTTTGGAGTGATCTTTATATATGAAAACTTATGTCCTACTATCACTGTTTTGTCTGGCTTGGAAAATGTTCTTGACCAATTTGATCCTACAGTACTGAAGATTGCTCCCCTCTGTACAACTCTACTCTGAAATAATTTTGTTACAAATTTCTAGAAAGCCTCAAATTGAAACCAAACTTCGAGTTACAACTTCAGCATCCAAACCACTTGAGATCAGCATTCACATGTAACTGACATATATCCACAGGCCCTTATCCTTTCATTATTCTGAGTGAGGAACCAGGAAAACTTTGGAGTGGTGGTACAGAATTTTGTACTCTAAAGACAGGCTTGGGAATTTGCTGGATATCAGTCAGCAGGTGGTGAGCAATTGGATTGTGCATCACTTGGCTCTCTTGGGCTCTGTTACTCTCTCTCTCTCTCTGCTTATAGCTACAATTAATATTAATAATAATAATATTGGTAGCATATTCTGGGTCATTCCAGCCCTCCCATCCCCCCAGTTAATAAATTGTTCTTATTTAGCTTTTCTAGAGGAGAAACCCAGGAGATTTAGCTTTTATTTCCAATTCGTCTCCCTCCTGTGGGGAAGTGAGCCAGTGTTCGATGGTACTGAGTTGCTGGCTGGGGTTAAACCTCGACAGTGCAGTGCTTCTCTCTGCCTTCAATTTCTCAATTTCTCAGTTTCTCAACAACTTGATCTACCGCCTGAAGACTTGGCTTCTTCAGATAAGCTGAAGGGCATCTCTGTCTTGGCTGCACTATCCATATTTATAAAAAACTAATAGCCAGTGATACAATTTTAAATTCCAGATTTAATTGGGCATACAAAGAGATTAAGTGCAACAGCTGGTCCAAAACAGACACACAAAGGCAGCTCTCTGCTGATTCTCTTTATTTCTGCAGGAAGGAGGAACAAAATCCCTCAATGTCCCCATGCTCTGATTGGGGCTCAGAATGTGTTCACAGGGACAAAGTCCTGCTCTTTCCCTAGCAATCACAGTTTCCTAAATGACAACACTTTCTTCAGATACAAAAATTAGAACATTCTAAAGCATCTCCTGATCATAGTGATAAGCATACAGTTTGTCTTTTCTTAAAAATCTATTGAGACCAAGGGGAAAATGCTTCAATGAACTATTACTCACTCTATTAAGCAAGATGCAAGTCATTTTTTCCTGAACAGTTTTCATATTATAAATCTCTTCAAAACAAGAAAATATGTTTCTGGTGTTTCTCTGCTTAGGAAAATGAATGCAGCAAGAGAGAGGAAATTATTTCTTTTTGCTACTATTCATTGGCTGGCTTGTTTCTAGCCTTATACCTCTCACACACTTTATTGAAAAAACCAGGACTGCTATGAAAATAACAAAAATCATCAAACCTTCTCACAGCATTTTCCTCTAAACTTTCTTTGTTACTAAAGATACTAAATATATTTGAAGACATATTTTTGAATTTAGACTCTTTGTCCCATACATTTCTTTTTAAAGTTCAAAAGATATTGAATATCAAAAAGAGAAAAAAAACAAAACAAACCAAACAAACCCTATATTTATCCATAAAGTTTCAGATCAGCCTGGAATATTACTCCTCCATCTATTCTACACCATTTTTTATGAGACTGAGAAGAGTTGCTAAAAACAAAGGAAATATGACCCCCTGGGGAACAAAATCACATTTATGGGCTTCTGTATAGGACCTTCAAACAACCTCTTTTTAATTAAACACCTGACAACATCAACACAAAGGGATCTGTGTTATCCTGTAAGAAAACTTCTCATCAACTTTTTTAGACAAAGTTTCTGTCTCTTATCCTCTATTCACTTATGGGATCCTGCATTCCCAAAATGCCCCTTAATGGGATAAAAAATAGAGAGAGTTAGAGGGAATGTTTCCTAACAGGCTTTTCTTGCCCACATCACTTTTGTCTCCTTTCTCCAGCTTGCTTTGGCATAGGTTAAGAATCTATAAAAACATATTATAAGTGTACATCTTCTCTATGTTCATCACAACCATAGATTATCACACTTACAAAGTGAGCTACAGAACAATCCTTAATGAACCTAAGGAGATTCCTTTGTAATTACAATAAATTACAGGTTATCTTTTCTGCTATTGAAAACAGTTTGTTTGTGATTTTTAATCTCCTAATAAATTTTCATTAAAGTCAATCGTTTTCCAGAGAGTAAATCATAACTGTTACCAGGTTAAAGAAAAGGAAATCCGAACTACGCTC
Organism: Ammodramus savannarum pratensis; assembly: GCA_020466415.1. Classification (NCBI taxonomy): domain Eukaryota; kingdom Metazoa; phylum Chordata; class Aves; order Passeriformes; family Passerellidae; genus Ammodramus; species Ammodramus savannarum. The sequence goes on along the minus strand of JAHXMQ010012338.1, from coordinate 31,780,148 downwards.
AGCAATCACAGAAATATGGGGTATCATTAAAAATTATTTATAGACACAGAATAATATTCTGATTAATTTACTCCAGAGGGTTTTCTAAATGGCCCTCAAACAAATTTTAAAGAAGTATCTTAAATCTTTAAATAGGTAAAAAAATAAAGAAAAGAAAAAGAAGTCCAAAGAAAAGAATATACAAAACAAAACAAAATCTAACAGAACAAACAACTCAGCAACACCCCTCCCCTCAGTTCTCTGAACCCACAGAACAGATTCCAGTCTAATCCTTGTATAATTCAAGTAATGCCCCCAAAGGACATGGGAAGATAATATTTAACAATTCTGTTACTCCCGTTGAAGAGACAAGTCAGAAAAAGAAGAAATCCTAAAATCCCTAAAATCAAAACTTAAACCAAACAGACAAAGCTAGTCTCTTATTCTACCAAAAGAAGTAAAAAGATTATTGTTCTTTGTCTTCTTCATATTTTATGGTCTATAACATGTAGAATTAAGTTTTTTCTTGCATTCCAATACATATTCTTTCAAAATTCCAAGGCAGTTGACAATAAAATTTAATAAATAGTATATTAATTACTCAGATGTAATTTAGTAAGATAAAATCTTTGCTTTCTAAGACAGTGAAGTGTAATTTAAAATGATTATGGAATTAATTATATTCTAAAGGCTCTTGTTTTCTTAGCCTTACTTACAGCAGAAACAACTAGATTTAATAAGACTGTGAAATGCACTGATGGCATTACATGAAATCAATTAGGGCTCACAAAGGATATTATTAAACTGTTAGTGTAGTTTTCATTTGGAGCATCAGCCTCTGAGGGCTGAACTCCATGGCCTAGCAAAAAAGTGATTTGCTACCATGCAAGAGAGGGAAGCCTCAATTCCCAGGCTGGAAAATTTGTCTGGCAGCACTTACAGTTCTTATTGCACCATGCATCATATTAAGTAACATTAAATAAACACTTAGATAAAAACACACATTATTTTTCCCTCCAAAACATGGGCCTCAAGTAGGACTCACATTACACAAAGATGCTGACAGTTCAGACTGATTCTATATATTTTAAAACATGTATTCTGTCAACATATTTCAGTAAGCATAAAATACTAACCAGAAAAAAACCAAAACAGCTCTGTAAAATTCAGGTCAGAAGCAGCTGCTAAGAAAAACTGAAAACTCAGGCTAGCATCTGAGTAAGAAGGACAGAAGGCAGCCTGCCTATTGCCTCTTATATTTATACAGTCAAAAAAATATTAGTTGCAAGAACCACTCCATACCTTATACATTTATTTTTTACTCTTCAGGAGGTTTCAAACTCCAATAGAAAACTGAAATATAGAATAATTTCTCCATTATAAGGAGATAATCTGATTAAAAATCTGCCATAGAAAAATGGTAAAACATCATGAACTACAAACAGAGATATATGAGAATATGGAGAAATACTAATAATTTATTATTATGCAGATTCAATAACATGGAAAGAAACTACAGCTCTAGTTCTGTTCCTCAGGATCACAGAAATATAAATAAATAATTAAGTAGTGAATTTCCACAGCCCAGTTCAGCAAATTCAGATGGTATTAAACTCACTCTCAGTTCAACAGAACTTCAGCATGTGTTTGATACAAAAGCCTTACAGAGAAAATCCGAACTCCACTGAGGATGAATGGCTAACCTTCAGCTGACTTCAAAGGAAACAGGATGTTCTCTGATAGATCTACCTCAATTCTTTTTTTGGATGAATTTCAAAGACAAAAATTCTTAGTAGGAGAAATCATAACCCTTCAAACAACAATTCTGGACCATTTAACAGAGTGGAGAGAGACATAAATACACCAAAACTCTAAGTCTGGAAGTGAGGAAGTCTGACTACTCTACTATGAAGAGAATGAAGATATATATATATATATATAACCGAACCTTTGTGTGCTCACAGGAAATTCTGTGCATGATTTGCAAAGTTCCCTTCTTTTCAATGATTTTTTTTAATAGTTATCAGGTGTTTATTTTAAAAACATACTTGATTTGGCTTGAGATCTATAATTTTGTACTCACTGCCCTGCAAGTATTCTCTATATATTACAGATAATTCATCCAACATCTGAGGAGATGCATTTCTTTTCCCTAACATACACCTACCTGTTCTCAAACAATTTTACAAATTTTAGTCATGGAAATGAACAAATAACTGATGCATTCATCAGTTTAACTGGTGATTCAGCTTTATTTCAGCTTATGCACAGAAATCCATAAAGTGTATCATAACCTCTTTACAAGCAGGTATTTGGGAAGCAAGTCAAGGATACAAAGTTTTGTTGCAGAAACCTCTTGAATAAAACAAAACTGAGATTGAGAGTATATAATGTGGTCAATGTAAATAATGTTCAACCCTGAGCATTAGGAGCCTTTTCCAAGGGAGTAGTAAAAAGTGGTATTTAGTGCAGTAATGAACCACTGGGGAAAAGATATGAAGTTCAAACAAGCAAATTTATTCAGATTAGTCAAACCCAGAAGAATTTGAATAATTCCAAATGGGAAAAATCATCAGCATTACGTTGGCAGAAAGATTCAATAGATGTGTTCAAAACAACAGACACTACAAGGAATATTTAAATGCAGTATAATCTGACAGCCTCTGAACTAGCTGTAGCCTTGAAGAAATTCAGTATTTTAAATCAAGACCAACAGCTTAATGAAGGTTCCAATACATATTAGCATCTGAAAGATAGTAAAAATGAAAGGAACAACTATTTATGCCCATCTTAGCTCACCCTCCTGAACTGGGGCTGGGTACCTTGTCCCAACCAGCAGAAACAAGAGAAAAAGCAGATATAAGAGCAGTGACATGATGGGGAAACGAATTTTGCTAAGGCAAAATTTAATAAATACATTTCATACTTCTACTTTTATCTTCCCCAACATGAAAAGTGATAAATGTCCACAGCTCTAAGGGGTCAGCACAGTATAAAAAGGAAGGGGGTCAGGAAAGGCAGATTTGGACTATGATTTCTTAGTGCCATCTTATTTCCCAAGTGTATTCTGCTGGTGTTTCAACAGGAGAAAAAGAGAAGACAAGCACTGGGAGAGAAGATGGGAACTGCTTCCCATCCCTTGGAATAAATCCTCACTGAGAAACTTGCAGGTAAACTACATCAAAAATAAATCTAACTTCTTGGAATCAGTAAAGGTATATGGTTGATTAACTGACACTAACATAGCTGAAGCATTAACCTCAGACATGCTTCAAGCACCAAGAACTCATGGAAATTTTGGAACTGTTTACCATTACTGGTAAGAAACAGCACCATGTTTTTCAGATTTTAAGGCAAAAAATAACTGAACCTAACATACACAAGCCATGTTGCGGGGTACAGAAAATGCATCCAAGCTAGATTCAGAAAATCCCAACACTAAATAAGACTCTAAATTGATGTGAATTTAAAAAACCCAAAAAATCATATATAAGAAAGGGGAAAAAAATAAAAGAAAATAAGGACAAAAGCAACATATAACACTACCAAGATAAAATGCAGAAAGAGGGAAATGGGCATTGCAAGCTTGGCCCTTTAGGCCCTTCACAAAACTTTGCTTTTACCATACACTGTGTCAATTAAACCAATCGAATCTCAGAAATACATGGCACATTTTAAAGAAATAAAAATGATACCATGAAATGGACCCATATAATGCATTGCCACAAGACACTTGTGGTTAAGCAGATATATCTCAGATATGTAACTGATTATATGTATCTTGCACAAAGGAAAAGCCTGCAGAAATGCCAGCTAGAGTGATAGTTCCAAGAGCTGTTATTTCTTATCATATGCAGAAGATAATATTTTTTTATAGTTTGCAGAAGATGTAATGCTTAGTAGCTGGGAAGTGCTCCACATTCCTTAAATTTGTCAGGGAATGTAAATTTGGGGTATTGGTCAAAATGTAATTGATATTTGATGACAAACATAATGAACATGCAACATAATCTTTTCCTTTTCACAAATTCTTTGCTTACTTACTGTTTTCCATTTTATGCAGCTGTATCAGATTCACCATTAATGCTCTATCCTCAAGGCTTATCAGTGGAATCTCACCTCTCCTCAGTGATTTCTCCCCATGCCTACTTTGGGACGTGCAAGAAAACCCCATTGCTAATTCTACTGCTTTCCAACCTGCCCTCTGTGCTGCCACTTCCCCAGATCTGTGCCTTGGTCAGCAGGAGCCACGACCATCAGCCTCTTGTGCCACTGATCCTTATCAGAAATAATGGAGACTCATTATTTATTGATTTCTTTGTGACTTTATATAAAAACTTGTGATTGAAATTTCAGTCATAGTTGAAAAACAGCCACACAAAAAAGGCAAGCACTGCTGTTGTCAGCTTGACACGTTTGGTGGTAACCTCCAAAGAGAGAATAAGCATTTAATAGCAGGCTGAATTATCCTCAGTTTCAAGCATGACTGACAAAGCAGCAAGGGGAAATCTTAAACTGCCTGCACAGCAGCTGAAGAAATATGAAAATACAGGGAAAACACCAGGGGAGAAAAAAGCTATCACAATAATAACAATGCAAACAAAACATGACAACTAAGGTCAAATTCCTTTCCCTGGCACTCTGCTAGTCCATCAGCTTTATTAATTTCTATTCAGTTTGTTTTAAAGGACATGAAGCCTGATAAGAAGTCTATGGAGGGGACTGAAAAGACATCCATTTGTTCTATGAGCTTTGGATGCCAGCAATAATCAGTTTGCTATAGTTTGTTAATTTATCTACAGACTAATAGGAAATAGATTTAAGGTTAGACTTTCAGGGCACACAGCATTAGCTTCTGTTCTTGTTCAAACAGAAGCTAAAATTTTCTAATTAATTCATAAAATCTCACCTTTTAGAGAAAGAACAACACATTCATCTTAATTTTCTAATGGGATGTGAACAAAAATTGACATTTTTGTTCTTTCACAAACCAAACTTATTTAGTACCTTGTTCCTCCTTCATCTCCTGCATATGCAAAAGAGGAAGATTTCTGAAATAGAGCAGTTCTTTGATATGCCCATATTAAGCTTCAGTTACGATTCAAGTCTGGCCACAAAACTGCTCTCCTTTAGAATTCTGTTCCATAAACTATTTAATGATTTTGTCCAGTTGAATTTCCCCTGAACAACAGAACCATCCTAATTTTCAACAGAAAGAAGTAAAGAACATTTAACACACTAATTATGAGAAAAGAAACAGAATTTTGTTTTAATCAAGACCAAAATAAAAGCCAAGAATGAAGGGGAAAAAAGGTGAAATAGCAAGTGTATGAGCAGTAAGGAATGGTCTTCTAAATGCATTTCCTGCTTAGTTTCTGTTGGTAACTTGCTCACTCTATTAGAAATTGATGGCCTCACTACAAGATACCCGCCCTGTTCTCTTTTTTAATTTTAATTGTGTACAATTAAATCATGAACACTGAGTTACAGTTGGAGCACGGTGCTAGTAACACCCAAGGTTCTGGGTTCCATCCCTGTGATGATCTTTGAGGGTACCATACCTCAGAATATTCTGTGATTCTGTGATTTAAAACCCAAAACAACTAAGCTGTCAAGGAGTTGCATTCATGGTGTTCAGAAATCTGAGCAAATCTTTTGTGGAACAGACTAAAACCAGCCATTTAATTAAAAAACAGCAACACTTTTGCTGTGAGGTCATTTCTGTTTGTGTGTGGGAGGACTTAGCAGACCTGCAGATTATCTATTGCTTTTTTGGAAGAGATAAAGGTACTGGACTATATATACCCAAATGGTGGGAAAATTTAGTTTCATTAGACTCACGTTGAAACTTTTAAGAAACTCAACCCTGATGTCACAAGGATCCATAGGTCCTTTTGTCAAATTCTGTATTTCTGATGCTCCTCTCTCCTGAAATAACTCATGAACTCTTTCCTTTTTGTAATCATAAAGGACTTTCTCAAAAATCACAGGAATATGTTCACAAAGGTGGAAATGATGAATCACACAGTATTCTGAGTAACATTGCCTTTTCAGTGCATCCTACCAGAATTTTTAAAATGTATACAAGATTATACTCTCAAAATTTAAACCAAAAACATTCACTACCACCAATTGAGTTCTCTTCTTGGATCTGATGTCAGCACTGCACAAAAAAGTGCTGCCAGCTGAGTGAACTAAGATAAAACTGGAATATGAGCAGCTAAGATGACTTTCTAGATCTCCTGATTATATGAGCTTCATCTGGCAGCTTTATTTACTTCTTTTTACAATTTATTTTTCTTATATGGGATGAAATGTCATCATTCTGTGCGGTGTCAGGAAGAAAAAATAGCAAAGCATTGTTAACTGATGTCATTCATGGTAAGACTGCTCTTGTATTTTGTACCTAAATATTTGCTTGAGATTGTAGGCAGTTAGCAGAATGTCTTTCAAATATGTTACCTCTCTTTTACTTATTATTGTAAAATAATCCCCCTGCACCAAATGGTTTTTTAGGTGTGCTTTTAAAAATTGATACATTAAGAAATTATATAAGTAAAATATAAAAAAAAACCCCATAAAAATTAAAACCAAAGCATCTAAACCTTGCCATTGCTACCCTTCTTATAGTCCTTGTCTGAGGATTTGAAATAAAGGTAACAGGTTGGAACAAAGAAAAAAAAAATACTTAAATCTCTTGTCAGAAAACAACTCTTAGGTAACATTAAAGACATGCATATTCTAAACACAAAAGGCTTAACATTTTTGCATCACCAGCGGCAAATACAGAATTTTCTTCAGAGTTTTCTGGAGAGTAACTTCTGAGAAATGTGGAGTGCTTTACTGACAAATTAGTTTCATGAAAATGAAAGGCTTCTAACTCCCACTTCTCTAATGAAAAAGACATGATGACCCCATATATAATTGAGACTTTTCAGAATAGTCCCAGATTAAAGATTTTTTTGAAATCTTTGTCTGTTTTATTCAAAATAGTCAACAGAGATACATTAGTTCTTTAGAATAAACATGTTAACGTATAAAATTATTTGGTCCTTGACATAATCTCAACTGTGATATCTCAGATTGCAGAGATTCACTTTTGTTTAGTATGACCAGATTTACTGATGAAATGAAAGTACTTATGTGCTTAAAGATTTCATACCCAGAGAAGTTCTCAAAGGCAGCATTGACAAACAGACATCTAGACTGAGAACTTCTTCCGTAAACAGTGCAGCCAACAAAGATAAATGTATTGTCAACATCTCTCACAAAACAAAAAGAATTGCCTCACAATTACAATATTTTCCAACAGACTTTGCAATTTTAAATTGGAATCCATTGCTAAACTGGTGTAAATAACAAGCTTCAGCATGACATGTTCATTGCAAAGAAGCAGTCCCTTCTCATGTCTACTTTCTTTGAACCTGCCAAAATTATATTGAAAACTAATCAATAAATCACCACAGCAGGATGATGAGAGTTATCATATTATTTTTTTGGGGAAAAAATAAATTTACATCAGAAAATGACATTTTTCATCTTCATCTAAAGTCACATTTGCAAGGATTTCTTGCTCACACCCCTATGATGCAGCTGTATACCCAGGACAACAACTGCAGGCACAGATGTGTAAACAGCCTTCTCAAGTAAACAAGATTCCCATGGCCACAGAAGGTGCCTGCACAGAGAATTTTTGGAGCTGCTCACACTCATGGTTCTATACAGATTTTAGGAATGAAAACCAAGCTTCAAAACAGCAGGAGAATGGGAAAGGAAAGGATGAATTTGTTCGCAGACTGAATTTTTTGCTGCTCGACTTGAGCAGTCCAAGCCTAAATGAGCAGATAAGCTTTTCAGAGATGGCTGCTAGATACAGTCTGCATACTGGAACCAAGTATGAATCTGCAGTATAACTCAAGAAAATTCACACTTCTGGCTGCTGCTGCTGTGTAAATGCAGTTTTTCCTCACTCAGAATGCAATACAGCTGTAAAGCAAATGTGATTACTTCCACAAGTAACATAAAGTAGTGTTAGGACAGGTACAGTATATTAAGAAAACCTGTCTCCAGCAGAATGATTGAGCTTTTTCTGTGCAGGTAACAAAATTGTACTTACAAAATTCATGTACAGATAAAGGTTACATTCTATTTGTGTCTTTTAACAAGCAACAGCTGATTAGGAATAATTCACTGCTGAAAGAACAAATCTAGATTATGACCTTTTTCACACTTAGAATGACTGTTTTATTTTGGATTTAAATATGAAGGAGATATGGATCATACTTTTCTACTGATTATGTCCTTTGTTTGTTTGGCCTCTTACATTTTATACTGTCCAGCTGACACACAAGATCAAGGTGTTTATACAGCTGCCTAAATTAGAGAATTAACATCGTTCTTAGCAAAACATGGGAGCTGGTACCTCAGGCCTGTCAAACAGGCTTAGAAACACATTTACTTGCCTCTCCTTACACTGATTTTTCATTCTTCATGCCTTGTAGTGGGGAAAAGCAAATTACTTTTTATGTTTAGATTGTGGTGTGTCCTCTGTGTTGTCTCAGGAGCCAAAAAAGCATCTTGAGCAGTGAAAGCTCCCAACATTTGCTGTATGGCCTGAGCTCCATTGAGCTTTGCCACAGGAACTGGTGGGTGACGTGAATATTTGAGGATGCCTATTGCACAGTAGTGGTTTGGAATCCTAAACAATTCTCAGAGTATGTTATACAATTATTTTCATAATAGACACTCCATTTAAGAAAGATCTAAGTTCATTTTTAGCTTGATATTTACCACATTTAGTGGATTCACAGGAAAGGAAAATACAAGCAGCTGTTGATATTTTTGTATGGTAATTCACATAAAATGTGTGTGCCCACAAAAGGAGGAAGCAACATAACACCATAACAAACATTTTTTTTAATATAGCAAATTTCTAATGGTTGCTTTTATCTTTCCCCTTTTCCCCCTCTTCAGATGCTTTCAGTTCATCTGTTAGATTTATTTTTGTTAATGCAAGCAATGGAGATACTTTCTCTTTAATTGCTTCAGCTTAAATAATATGGCTATTTCTTGGAAAGCCAGTGCTTCTAAAGAAGAAGAGACCTGTCTACAAGTCAGTCTGGCTTTCACCCAAGTGATCAGTTCATGTGCTTTTTAGTGTATTTTGCAGTATCAACAACAAAAGTAAAAATTAAAAAGTGACAAGCAAAAAAAAAGTGAAACAACCATCAAGCATTCACCAGCTTGTCTCCCAGAGGGCTTAGAGAGGTACTGGTTATAGCTCAGTGTTATAAAACACAACACTAAGGCAAAGGGTAAACACACAGCAATCAGCTGCAAATCTACTTAAGCAAAACAAAACACGGGCTAACAGATATTGCCTTAATGACTGAAGTACTTGCTTTGGCAACTATTACCAAAAGGCAAAGTGGAATTTTACCACTGCTTGCCTGCCTGTTGTCTTAGTAAACTGGTCCATGGAAAAGCAGGTTTTACATTTTTTTAACACTGACACACAATTCTGATATAGTGACAGGTTTAAGGAAAACTAGCTCAAAACAATGTAAACAACTCTTACTTTAAATTTTTAAAAGAAAATATTCACAAAACATTTAGGACATTTAACTTAGCAATATAGAGAGAAAAAAGCAAAATTTTCAGCTGAATATTTCCTCTTGGAACTAAAGATTTGCATATAAAGTGATAAAACTGCTTGTAAAATACTGCAGAAATGGTCAAGAATATAATTTGGAATCTATTTCTACTGTCACTGTGAGGTGACCAAGTTATCAGATTACTATTCATTATTTAGATGAAAGTAACACACACAGATATTTCTGAAATCGTTGCATACATATCTGAGTGGAAACTAGCCTTTCTTGAAGACTATGACAAAACAATTCATGTATTCTTTTTACTGAGTAAATATTCTCATACAGTTCAAAAGATCCCCAAACCCATAACACCATTTCCTTTTCTTATTTCTCTTTGCAATAACCTGAAAGCTGAAGAGTTGAAGCATAGAAGGAGGGTAAAAAAATCAAAAGTGAAACCTCCCAAAAAAACCAGAACAAATTGGTATTTAGGTCATCCAAAGGCCCATGGACTTCATTATCTCCTTCCATAGAGCTCTTCAGCAAAGGAATCACAGAATCATTTAGGTTGGAAAACACTTCTGAGATCAAGTCAAACCCTTAACCCGATGCTTCCAAACCCACCTCTAAATCATGTCCCTAAGTCTCACATCTACATGGCTTTAAATCCCCCAAGAAATCTAGGATATTTTTTCAAGACCTCACTCAGGAGCGGCTGCATGAGCAAAAGGCCTGACTAGTGCTTCAAAGAAACCTAAAAAACCTACATGCACAGAAAATCTTCCAAGTAAATGTCTTAAGGTGACTTGATACTGTTATGGATAATATGTTAATTCACGCTGAAAGAGTTAAATAATGTTTAAGTTAAATATTAAGGGGAAAATGAAACCCCAAGCATAACCCTCACCCCGCCGCGTATTCCACCACTTGATGACCACAGAAACTGCAGCCTCACACCCCGAGGGCGGAATTCACACACATGATGATAACAGTTGAAAACTGGGTGGAAGAAACAGCTAAAACCATCAGTAGAAGTTTCCTGTAGGAGAGAAATCACCTAACC
>JAHXMQ010012338.1:31650159-31769413 GCA_020466415.1 Ammodramus savannarum pratensis | reverse complement strand
TGATAAAATTGGCTTCCGAAATTGATCATTTATAACAATGCTTTAGTATGTCCATATTTATCAATGTCTTACAAAGGACCAAAAAAATGTGATCCAGCCCTTAGAGAAGCTTGTCAACCACTGTTTGCAGCAATGCTCCTTTTTCAAGTTACCAAATCATGAGAAGTATTACAAAAGTTGTATACAAAACACCAAATAAAAAAAAAAAATTAGAAATGCAACAACCTCACACAATCAAAAACTAGGATATTCATTTCACAGCTCATATTTATTCCTATACTTTTGTACATCTTAAAGGGAAATGTCAACTCAGTTACCTAAGCAAGTCTCTTCTTAGACATAAAATATTTTCTATAGTAATTCATCTAAAACGTCTGTGCATTTTATAGAAGCTTGCAAGGAATGTGTTTTGAAGAATTTGTACTCTCTCAGACTGGTACTTGGCAGAGTCCATGCAAGAATGGTAATTCTCACCTTTGGGCAACATTAGACACACCTGGGCTTGTGCCTGAGGCATTAACAGGTTTGGAAATGCCCCCTTAGCTACAACTAATACAGAGCAGCCACAGCAGCTACAAACATATCCTGGATTTCTCACCTTGAGAGGGTTGTGGTTCTAAATACTGACAAAAGCACTTTGGTTCTCACATGAAATCCTTTTGAGCTGCTGATTTTATCCACTCCTGGGGGATGGTTTTGAGCATTAGACTCCCAGCCTTTCCCATCCAGCAATAGACTCCGAACTCCCCAAACTCTTTCTCAGGCCACATAGAGCAAAATATAATTTTGTAAAAATATGCCAACTTCTAATAAAGCTAAAATATCTATTACTGTAATAGGAGAAATGCAAGCAGGTACAAACAGAATGTTTATACTAAAATCTCAGTTTAGTTAAAAATAAAAAGCTTTCAAATTATTGTGTGCCTTTCTTTTAGTGGACAACAAGATAATTCCTTCTCTCCTTTAAACAGGGTCTTAAATCCATTTTGAGTTTGCTTCAGAAAAATGCTGCTAAAGAAACTCATTTATACAAATGACAAACTAAACAAAGAGTGACAAACTTCTGTAGTCATCAGTGATTTAGATAACCACCATTATGCAGGAAGATGTACTGAATTCACTGCATATTTAGCTAAACTGACTTCTCTGGCCTTGTTCATAGACTTTAATTAAAAACATGTTAAGATCTAATTCATTTATGGTTTCTGTTATAAACTATAAAGCTTAATCCCAGATACTGATTAAAGCAACTTTCATATAATTTTTACACATCTAATCTTATGTGCAATGATTTAAACTCTTTCACTAATATAAAGAAACCAATTTTTACTGCAATATGTTATAATATTGTGTATTGCATATTGAATGATTCACAATTTGTTGGCAAGTTGCAAAAAGAATTGTTTTTAGCAAGGAATTGGCATCTAAACCAAACACTGAAAGGCTGTGAAATGTAATCAAGAATATGGTCAAGGATTTAATAAAAATTTTCTTGACTAGAGATTTCCTTCAAAGACACAGGATAACATTTCTACTTTGAACCTGTTTCAACAGGCTAAGTCTGTCATTTTCAGATTTGGTTTATGAGTCAGAATCACTATTGTGATTGTGATGTGGAGATAGTACAGATATATGAAACAATGTTAAATACTTGAAATACAATCTATCAGCTCAAGTTAGTTGGCAACTGTTTATAGCAGAGGAAAATTGGAAGAAAGCTAAATTTATTTGCTATAATTAAATGCTATTCTAAGGTCATATTTCCAAAAAATTCTACAGAAGAGTCGTGAGCACTACAGTCACGTCATTTGCAAAAGTTGCATCTTCTGTAATCTCCAACCACAGCTGGACAATGAATGTCAATGGAGAGTAACAACAAGTCAAACAGCAGAATTTATATCCTACCTTTTATTAATGGCAGCCCAGGATGCATTAACACTGTCTGTCATCAGCTGAACCTTTCTGGTGTCATCTGCTGAATAATCACGGAGCAGCTTCAGAGCCAGGTCATTTGCCACATCCACATTTATTTGCCATTGCCGTAGCTCTTTTGAAAATTGCTGAAGTACAAAGAGAAAGAAATAAAGAAAGAATAATCCTCAGAGCAACATAAAATGATCACATATATTGTATGGTTATTAAAACAGGAGCTGAATAACTTGTACCATGTGTATAAAAAGAAGGAAAAAAAACCCCCAAAACCAAACCACTTCCACAGATTTACTGGCCATAAAAACCAGTTTTTCTATATGTTTTAAATTCTTTTAGTCAGAAGACCACAGGACTACTTTTAAACTGTGAGAGGACCAAGCAGCCAACTTCTCAATGCTGGAAAAGACATGACAGCTCAAATTGATAATCACGGATTACAATGTTGACTATTCTTTTCTGAGACACAAATAGATGGATGCATTATTAAGCATTATGGAAACTATGATTATTTGTGACATTGAGTACTGAGATAGAGAATATAGTGAAATCATATATTCTGAGTAATCTTCTTTTTTGTACTGTGAAATAATACTGATTTGGACAATTAATACCTGTGCTTTCAGGTTATTTTTTCTTGTAAATTTAGTTCATTTTAGTAAATTGTTTATGTAATTAGTGCCATCTACTGGAACAGAACTAAATCTGCAATACAGCAAAATACTACTGGTGAACCAATCCATCTCTTCATAATGCTAATTTATGGTTAATATTAAAAAGCTTTTTAAATTTTGATCATTCTTTGTTTCCCCTTTCCTCTCCACTTTCTCCTCTCCTTTCTTCCTCCTCTCCACCTGGGCCAGCTGCCTCACTGCAGAAGCAAGCCAGGAAACCCAGAGCAGTCACTCAGCCAGCAGCCAGCTCCCATGCATCTTTCCTGCTAGTCTTTCTCTCAGAGTAAATTTCCATATAAATGCACTGAAGCTGCATATTTAGTCCATAATGTGTAACAACAAAATGAAAGAGCAAAGTCAATTGATTGCCTACTTGTACTTTTGTACTAAACAGACTCCAAGTAGCCAATAAAATGGACAATACAAGTTGAAAAACAGTTTGTATTTGTAAAGAGAAAGTTGCATATAAACATTTTAAGCTATGACAACAAACAGTAAGATTCAACTCTCTTTATTGTTTAGCTTTAATATACAAATTGGGCAATGCCTGTGAAGGAAAAAATAGCTTTTTTCCCTTCATTCTCCCAAAGCAGTATTCCTTTTGAAATCTTGTTTTGACTCAGATAAGGAATTCTTCACATAGAGCTGAACTTACATGCAGTCCCTAGTGAAAGAGTCTAAATATTAAGTTAAAATAAATAAATGTTAAATAATTCATGCATTTAGGTTTTAATCTCAGAATATCTGTAAACTGATTTTGATTAAGACTCAGACTAAAATGCACTTGCTCTTTTAATAGAGTCCAAAAGGACTTTTGGGGGAGGTTCGATTTTTTCCCCCCAAATTCTTATCTGTTAAAATGCTACTTCATCATCTCTAGGTTGTCTCCATAATTTAAAGCTGAAAACAGGTACTTGTCCCATTTCCTGTGCTATTCCTTCATGAGAGGGCAGATCACTGTTCCTGAGCACCAGACAGCCCCAGGAACTGACAGCACCTTGTTTATCTGGCTTGAACAAGGGATTTTCTTTCTACCAGTCAAATACTAGGAGGAGCCTACAGAACCTAATCCTGAAAAGCACCTGAACATGCTATGGTTAAGCTAAAATGAAGCTGTCTAGACAATTTTTTAAAGAAAATTCTCTATGCTAAGTAAGATCTGGACAGGAGAGATGATAATTTTGTGGAAACCATTACTATTTCTTTGAGGAAGATACAGGCAGGTGGTTGTTTTGGAAACAGTCTGCCAGTTGAGCTTCCTTCCTGCCAGAATGATAAACAATAAGTATATAAATTTTAATATTTACATAAATATAATATTGATACAAAATACTAAATAGTAAATACAGTAATTATAATTTCAGTTTGGTAGATCTTATATAGCAAGTATCTATTCTACCTTAGGTCTATCTATCTTTATTTTACTCTACCTTTCTCTTTGTTTAAAATTACACAGGCAGGCAGGTAGTTTTTACTCTCAGCCAAAGAATCACAGCAGACCGACCGTTCACTGCTTTGTACAGAAAAGTTACCATAACATTTTGTCTGCATTGTAAATTAATAGTCTGTAAACTTTACTTTGCAAATAAGATATTTTTGCCCAGATCCATGTGAATAAAATTGACCCTCTAAAAGATTTGAAACTCTGTTTTATAATAAAATAAATGGGAAGATCCATTACAAGGTTATTTCAAAAGTGTTGTTATCACCATTAACTTCAACATTAATCCATTAACTTCCTGACACTACAACATTAGGTCGTCGCTCAGGAAAGAAATTATGAATATAAAGAGCTTTTGGTGATGGAAACTATTTGTATTTTCTGTTTTACTGGAAATTGATATGAATTTCAACAGCTTTGATATGAATTTCAACTTTGCTGTATGTGCAGACACTGAGAGCAAAGTGCTGGGGCACAAGTTTTACCTGTCCATCCCAACAGAGGCCCATTAACTGCCCTCCTACAAGACTACAATGTGTACTTCAGAATTACAATATTTTCCTTCCTCTTTTCCCTTTTTTGTATTTAGGCCTCATTTACCTTTCAGCTTCTTAAGAACATGTTTGGTTTTTTTCTTCTTTAAAGGAATTTGCTACATTACCCTAATTTCTTTCTGACACTCTTTTCAAAGCAGTCTCTTTGTTTTGGCTGTCTTATCACTGGAATTTGCTGAGTTTATTAAAAGGCTTAAAGAATTAAGGCTGTGCATTTATCATGTTACTTAGGTATAAATTTATTTATAATTTTTAATTAGAAGACACTGGTTGATGTTATTAGGAATAAAGCCTGTGCAATTAAGAACTCTTGATTAAAAACAAGTAATGAAGTCAGAGCTGCACCTTATTTTATCCCAGGATTGCCCAGTGGAACAAAATCAATGATGCACAGTAGTTCAAATATAGCAATATGAATGTACGACATCATCCAGTTGTGTGTATATATCACAAATCTGGAAAATCAGGCTGTCTTTTTTGTCCTTTTTCTATATATTTGTAGCGTTTTTTATTTATATACTTAAAGAATTTTTTTTTTTAATCAAGGAATTCAGTGCTTGCAACGCAGTCAATAACATGAACTAAATTGTTAATTGTTTTATTGAAATCAAAGCAGTACACTGTCAGCCCTGGAATAATAAAAACCTACAAAATGCTGATTTTTTTCTTCATCTTGGTACACAGGGAATGGCAAAAAAGTCCCTAATAAGTCACTACCCTGCAAGAATCTGACAAAGGCAAGCAAAGGCAGCCTCAGCCTTATCCACAAATTCAGGACATGAAGTTCACACCCTGGGCTCTGCCAGTGCAAGGCTGCCTGGCCTTTTGAGTCCCAACAGGGCAGGGGATGCAATCAGGCTGCCATTGAATTTCCTGTTTAGATGAAAAAATGAAGGTCAGTGAAGGAATGGAATGAGATGTTGTCTCCATTCTTCCTCCACTTTGTCCATCCCAGATGAAGTTGCACAGAGGAAGAAAAGATGCCTCATTAGCTCCTACTAAAGCAAAGAGCCATAGAGTGAGCAGGCAATCCTAGCAGTTGGGTTTGATTTGGGGTTTTGGTGGTTTTTTAAATTTATTTTTCCTTCTCTTTCAAAAAGAAGCTCGGTATCCTATTAGGCAAAAGCTAGTTTCACACTAGCTTATGTTGTGAAGACGTGCTGATGCAAGGAGTTGAGGTGTGATTGTGTACTATTTATACACCTATAACCTTCAGCCTGCTGAGTTAACCATCTGCAGTCATCACTTAAAGAACAATAAAAAACAGGGCTTAATGGGTAAAGACTCTCATTGGCCATATTGCCATATTCTGGTTCCCCACACCTAACACCAGCTCAGTACTCCAATACCAAATAAAACAAAAACAAAACAAAACATAAAAAAAAAAAAGAATTCTCAGCAAATTAATCTGAATTAATTTCTGATTCAAATTAATAATATTTTAAATTATTAGCTATAATACTTTTTTACCTTTATCTTTTAAATGACAGAAATGAATTTTTAAAAATTCTTTAAAAAACATTAATGGCCAAATACAAACAAGTTATGGATTTTTGTTTTATGCTGGCATTGTAAAAAAACTTAAAAATCAAGAGACTGTTATTACTGAGTTTACCATGTACTCTTGTGTTAGGATGCCCTAACAAAAATGCATCAACACAAGCACTGACTAAAAGTTCCCCCAAAGCAGAAGGAAACTTACACATTGATTCATCTGTCTTTAGGCAGACCTACAATGTTTAACAAGCAAATCAGAAGAAAGCTTTGTGACTACTTTCTCACACCAAGCTGTGTTGAGATACAAAGCTGACAAAATTAATATCTGAAGAATTTATTAAGTCTTGCACTGACCTCTCTCTTTCCCTCAAAGCAAAGGAAGAGAAATTACAGCATCTTCTTCATCAGTGTAATAGCAAGCCAAAATACAGCCTACTTACTCTACATCTTCAGGGGACAAAATCAAAATATATGTGTTTGGCACAGAAGCCTGGAAAGCATTTATTTTGAGAACTTGATGTATTTCTAGGTCCTTCAGTTTAGATAATACTGTATAGCAGAAACATAGAGCTGCTAACTAAAAAAAAAAACTTTCCATTTTCCTTAGACTTCATGACCCCTTATTTCAAGCATGAACATAACAGCTGATGCTGTCACATCTGAGAAAATTTGATGAAGGATTTGACACAATAGGAATTACTGGCAGACAAAGATAATTCCTCTAGGAAGGCTGGCACAGAAAAAACACAAAAAGGAGAGGGGGAAAAAAATCCCCAACCCTCCTACTCCCCCCTCTCTAAGACAATGAATTTCTTCTACACTTGAGGAAGAAAGGCTAGGCAAAACCAAATAAATGAAAGTTAACAACCCTGGAAGAGTAGAGCTTGTTGATGTTCATATCATCAGGAGGGCACAAATTAAGATGGACTAGCTGAGACACTGAAATTAAAATTATAGGTTAATCTGTTTCTTGACACAACATATCCATCTCATTGGATCCAAACTGGTGGGAATGGCTGAGGATGCACAGCCCAAGTGAGGTAAGAGGCAAAAGAAACTGCAGATCTTCTGAGGTAAGAGGCAAAAGAATCTGCAGGTCTCCATTCCCAACCTCTGTTTATAGGTAAAGATGCCTTCTGTTAATAAGTACAATTATTCTCTCTCTAGAACTCTGGGGGTGAAGGAAAAGAATGGCATGTTCTTATTTCTCTCCATGGCTAATGTTGATCCAAACAACCCCACAGTTTTTTCATAAAGCATACAGTCTTAAATAGACCTCATCTCAACTTCATATACTCTTGTAAAAAAAGTGGACAAAAAATCCATTTGTAAAGTAATATTTTCAATTACTTTCCTAGTTCAGTAATTTGTTTTTGAAACATAAGACACTCCAATACTATGACATAAGACAGTGTTTGCACAGAACTGTTTTTTTGTTAATTGAGTCTTTGCAGAGCTGAGACATTGACTCTGTTGAAGCTTTTCCTTTTTTTTTAACAAACACTGGGCAGAAGCCAGGACTATCTCTGCAGGAAGACAGTGACAAATGGGAGCTCTCTGTACTGAGTGACAGTACTACACATGATCTATAACTCTTTCCAATCCATTAGTGAGTGATTGCCCTTGTTTACCATAATCTACCCTTCCCAAGCAATGACCCTTTTGGTACAATCTTAAATGAGATAACTTAACCTCAGCTCAGTCCTAAAACAATGGGCTGATGAACATTTTCATGCTTCTTATAGGAAAGGAAAAAAAAAGAAAGAGCAAGCAAAAACTCCAACAGAGTTTGCATTTAATTCTAACTAAATGGTGATGGAGACAACTGAACCAGTCATGAAATTCTATATATATTTTCTCTGACAGCAAAACCAGATGATGAGGACCTTAACCTAAAAACTCTTCACAGCACTTCATTACCATTCAGCTGTGTAAATAAGACTGCTCTAAGTACACAATTTTTAACCAAAAATTGAATGATAGGAGTTTAAAAAAAAATACAAAAATCTGGTGGGCAAGAAAGGAGAATATATCACAAAATACTTGTATAACTCTTTTCCCATAGAGGCAGGAGTCACCTTAAAAGGCTGATCAATTGGTTGATTTCAACCTCAGCTTTCCCCAGCTAGAAAATGAGATATTACTAATCTTAAACAGCTGTTCTCAAAATTTATTCATGAAGAATGTCACCAAAGTATGACTGTTCTATTACAAGAAACTTCAAAAGTGATGCAACAGAATATTGTCTACCTGAGGTACAGTTCAGTCATGTAAGTTAACACATTGAAGCACCATAATGTGGCAACATGTGAGCTAAAATCACAAGAGCAGCCATTTCAGATTTTATTTTTTCAGTTAATAACCCTGTCAAGGTTGAAGTTGGTGAGATAATCTTGTGGCGAATCTAAAATGCTTGATTTCCAAAATATACCCATTTAGTTTGCTATAGCTGGGTTTTTTCCTGCTTTCTGAGCTACTTCCAGAAAACCTGTACAGCTTCATTAGCAGTGCAGACAGCCATGGACAGCCATATCAATACTACAGAATTTCCCAGACTGCAGCACCAGTGCTCTGAGGCTGCTGAACAGATGTGAAATACTTGTGCTAAACAGGTAGGTATTCCTCCTGTGAGATCACCCAGCTATTTGTTATGACTGTTAAGTTAAGACCAATTTAATATTCAAGGAATATGCTAGACATATTTTAGACTTTGCATGTAAATTTCTTTCTAATTTGCTGTGGAAGACTTTTTGCAATGTACACTGTCCACAGTCAGAGGACGACAGTTAGAGGACATTTTCTTTAACGACTTCATCAACTCAAACAGAAATATTTTAACACTCAGTAGTGACCTTAAGGTCTGTGTTCTGCTTTTTCAAGGCTTCCACGGTGTAGGAAATTTCTTTCCATGACTCAAGCTTAGCTTTTGCTTGTTCAAGAACCTGCTCAGCTTCTCGTTTAGCTTCCAGCCACTGTGTTGAATCCTTCAGCATCTCTTGAAGCTGCTGTCTCTGGTTTTGAAGGTATCCATGCACTTCATCCCACTGGCTCTGTATCTTATCAACTGGTGAAACACAAAGAAAAAACAATAGCTGAATTACTTAAAAGCTTTTTCTTAATTTTTTTAAAATTAATTTTGTTTTTTAAAGGGAGGAAACAATGATATTAAAATCTTTCTAGAAACTGACCATATCAGAAAACTTCTGTAATTTTCTGTAAAATTCATATGTTCTGATTCCTGCAATTGCATAGAAGTTTAGTTCAAAAAAAGAACAGATAAACTTTTCTGGGTCACACAGTAAGGCATTATGGCACACAGCATGTTTTAATGCATATGCAGCAAAGAATGACAGGTTCATGCCGCAAAAACCCTTATGAAATAGGACCACATTTAAGAAAAGGTGTCTGCAATTATCCTTCATTCTTAATAAAACCACGGATTTTCTGAATAACAAGTCCTTTAGGGATGAGAGAAATATTAGTTAAATATTTATTGCAAGATATAATTAATGGCTGTATTTTCTTATTTCATTAAGGCAAATATTAGAAAACTGCAAAGGCTAAACAACTTGCTCATATGATCATGGTAAATATAAAATAACAATGAGCTTTATCCACTGTTTGGAAGAAAAGTGATTTCTGGAAACTTAATAATCACTAAGATCACTGATAAGCATTGGCTAGCATCCAGCACCAGGCTCGTCCATAGTAGCATAAAAACATTAATAGACAGAGTTGTCCAAGCAGCTGAAGCTTGACATAACATAAGCAAAAAAACCCAAATTCCACAATAAAAATAAAAAACCCAAACGCCACAAAACAATAAAATCTGTGGAGTACATGAAGGAATAAGCATTCCATTCACATATGTGTGTGTGTATATATATGTATATATGTGTGTATATATATATATACATATATATGTGTATATATATATGTGTATATGTATATGTGTATATATATATATACACACACACATATAGTTCCCAGAGCTTAGTCAGCACAAAAATATGTTCTCAGTATTTTCTTGAACACTTCTTCACTGCATTTCAAATTCACAGTCCTTCTAGGGAAGGGAACTGAGATTCCTAGAGTAACAAGATAGCAGAAATATTCATTGACTGGTTGTTCCAACACTGCATCTCTCACTGCAAGGCTGATTCCATGATGGTGCAGCCCAAAGATCTGGATGAGAAATGCAGGGAAAAGAGACTTCTACCTATCAGTGCTTTTCCTTCTTCCAGAAGAAAGAATAATGATCTTTCCATAAGTTCAGCTGAGGTTTAGCAAGAGAGAGAAGAAAACCTTTCAGCATTCCCTGCTGAAGCCTGGAGAGAAGAATTGAGTAAGCCCACATAGCAGCATTTTTAAGTGAAAGGAAAAGCAAAAGGAACTGAAGAAACAGAACTGGAGCACATAAAGCACCATCAGAACACAGCAAGGGTCGCCTAAGGCGCAAATGCTTAAATTTAATCTGAAGCAAGTCTAACTCCTCATTTTAGGAAGCTGTACACTTATGTCAAAAAACAGCTCATTTCTGTGCCCTCTCTGGGTGAGGATTTCTGATGTAAGCTTTAGGGTACACTTGAAACAAAAGAGGCTGTAGGCTCCAGAAAGGGTGAATAACAGAAGTGAACTGCTTGAGATAAATCTCCCTTCTCTGGCTGCAGCATGAGGTTCAGGGCTGTGCTGGAGGCTTAGGGACAAAGACTGCCTAAACACCTTCCACAGAGTCACTGGCAACAGCTGCCACCTGTTTCTTGCAAATCATTCCTTTCCCCCTTTGACTGAGACATTCATATGTTCTGATTCCTGCAAAACAGGAGATTTTGGTACACTGCAGACAGAAGTACAACAGCTTGTTTGTGTCAGCTGCCCATGAAAAAGAAAACACAAACTACAAAAATCTCACCCATTTTTGTTTTATTATAACTTTCCTTGTTGGTGTGGGTAGTTTGGGGGGCTTTTTGGTGTTTTTTTTTTTTTTTTTTTTTGGCAGGGGTGAGATGATTAAGAAATGAATGAAAATCCTCTGCTTCCAAGGAAAGCTGGATCTACAGTTATATAAATTTTTCATAAGAGCTGCTTTTAATAAGGAAAGCTGATATTTGTTATCACCTAAAATCAAAATATTTATAGATGTATTGCTTCCATAATGTCTCGTGAGGTTAGTATGTAAGTAAGATATTTAGCAGTCCTCCTCCAGGGACTGTGCTTTTTGCAGCAAGACTGAGTTTCTCATCAGATACCACAGTCCTGGGATTCCATGATACCAATTCTCCTACCCAGGAGGACAATGAAGCTGCATAATGAAAACTGCATTCAGGATATCCCAGGAGCCCATTTACACAAGTGACTATGAGTGCACAAGGTCCAAATCTATGAAAAAACATTTCCTGTTTCCCTGTGAAAATACTTGGCTTAGCTCCCTCTATAAATTTTTTATATATACATATGTACATATATATATTTACTTTTGCTTTATTACAGACTGGAATTGAAGAGTTCAGGAAGTTAGTAGGTAATCTAAACAAAACAAAAAAGCCCAAAGAATAAATGTTGTTTCCTTGCACTAGTGAATGACCAAATCCAATTAAACAAGTACTTCACTGTGGTTAAACACACAATGATATCTACATAATTAATCTGTCTTTTCTAAGGTAAAATATACCAAAAAGTGAAGTACTATTTAAGAAAAAATATGTATAAATAATTTATTAGAGAGGCTTTTAAAACTATGACAATGTTATTTAATTTGATGCAACATATAAATCCCTACATTACTTTACATTTGCAATTTCTAAATGGTGCTCCCATTTGATAGAATTTTGAATAACAAAAACCACAAGGCTCTAAAACTTAATAAAAGAGGTTCACCTCCAAAATGAAAACCACAGCATAAATCCATGTCTCTAAAGGATGTATTTTGCTCATTTCATTCTTTAGAATGAAAGATGATGCATGCCACTTAGATTTATGCCAAACAAAAAAGTAAGAAAATATAATTTGAGTGTTTAATGTGTTAGAACTGAGCCCAGGAACCCATGAAACCTTTCACCTGCAGCTAATGAGTTACTGACTGCAGATGAGAAGGGTCAGAGAATTGTTATTAAATCATGTTGGACAGTAGTAGACAACTTTTAAATTGTGAACATCATAGATGGGTTGTGCAAGGGTACTGGAAAAGGCTTTTTCTGGATGCTGGGTACTACTGGGGATAGGATTATCAATATATTTAAGAGTGTTTGATAAGACAGCAGTGAGGAATCTCAGTCCAAAGTTCTTTCAGGCCAACACTCTGACCACAGCCCTTAGAAGGGCTATTTCTGTTGTCAAGACTTTATAAAATCCTTAAGGTCCCCATGTGTATATGCAGGACTGGGCCGGGTTTAGCTGGGGTAGTTACATTTCTTCCCAGTCACTGGTGTGGGGCTGTGGTTTGGATTTGTGCTGAACACAGGGTTGTTCACAGTTTTTGTTATTGCTGAGCAGGGCTCACACAGAGCCAAGGCCTTTTCTGCTTTTCCTGCAGCCACACTGGTGAGGAGGCTGGGGGTGCCTGGGAGGAGACAGAGCTGGGACAGGGGACCCCAACCGATCACTGGGATATCCCAGACCCTGGGACATCATGGATCAGTGCACAAAGTGGGGGGGAGAAAGAGCAAGGGGAGGATGTTTGAAGTGCTGGGGTTTGTCTTCCCCTCTTCATTACCTGTGATGGGGCCCTGCTCTCCTGGGATGGTTGAACACCTGCCCAGCCATGGGAAGCACTGAATTAATTCCTTGTTTTGCTTTGCTTATGTGTGTGGCTTTTGCTTTCCCTATTAAACTGTCTTTATCTCAAAGTTTTCTGGCTTTGACCCTTCTGATTCTCTCCATGATCCTGCAGCTGGGGGAGTGAGTGAGTGGCTGCCTGGAATTAATGGGTTCAGCATAGAGAAAATCAATTTCTCTCGAAGTTTTATCACCCTTACCTGGAATGAGAAAGACAGACCTAGAAATAAGAAGTTAGGTTCCAAACCCAGAAAAATAGAAGAACCAATGGCATGTCAAGTAATTTTTCCAGAAAAATGAAATTGCACAAGTTTTGGAGAACTAAAGAAAAAATATGATCACTTTTTCCTACCTTGAATTTAAGGCCCTCAATAAATAATATTCAATAAATAAATATATATATATGTAAAACAAAAGTTGACCAATAGCTATTGCAAAGATGAAAAAAAGAACGTGGAAGTTAAGTAATAACATAAAATATGACTAAAAAGTTTTGCAAGAAAAAAGTAATGTAACTGTTGTTACGGCACTCCCCATTATAAAAGCATACTATTGCAATGAGACTCTAATCTTTATGTTTTACATGTCATTGCTCAACATATTGTGACTGGAAACACCTAGACAGACACAACAAACACGGCTCCATGTGTACTATTGAGATTACTGAAGCATAGGAATTTTAAATAATTAGCAACAGTGACAAAAGTAGTTCTTTCCCCATAGTTGAGTAGTTCCTAAAGCACCTCAGTTTACATTTTTCATTACAGCTAAGTCCTGTACCTTCTACATTTCAAAGCCCAGTGTCTTATTTTTTAGTGTGGCATGTCCTTGTTCTATCCCATTTTCTTCCTTTCCTTCCTTGCCCTAAATTTGACAACAGTACGATGTCTTTACTGTAATAATCAGTATTAAAAATTCAAGAAGGTTTTTATTGACTGTAAAGGGGCAATCTGGAAAAATCAAGACAGAATTTTTTTTACAGTCTTAATGAAAAGAAATATTCTAATAATCCATGTAGCCACATGTATTACTGGTGATTAGTTTTACATGACTATAAAGCCACAAAATATTTGACAAATCTAAACTGAGTGTCAGAAAGACAAAGGATATACAAGAGGTTATTTCCTGAAGTGAAAACCAATCCCCATCCATTTCCCAACCACAGTGCTCCAGCAGAAATCCTCACTGTACTTCACCTACACAACTTTTGTGCTTGCTTACTGGAAAGTGTCCCAGCATGGCTCCAAGCACTCCCAGTCCAACATTGAACTCTCCTAGGGCATGGTGAGATTCTGACAGTATGTAATTTCAAGGTTGCTATTCAATTTCTTTTTTTCTATCACTGCTATTTCCTTGCTGAACAATAGTGATTATATACTAAAATTCACAAAAGAAATTCTGCTGAACTGAAGTTACTGTGAGCAACAACAAAGCAGAAAGCAGCATCTAAAGTAATCAGACACAAGACAGGTATTCTTCAATCTTGTTATCATTAATTTCATATACCAAAGAAAGAATGCACTTATTGAAGGAGAGTGAATGAGACTGCATCCTTAAAATTCAGTTTTATTTATCAGAAAAAAATTTGATAGGTTCTTCATACATTACTCATTATAGGGAAACAAAAAAAAATTTCTTCCTCTTTTTTTATGAGCAAGATGTAACTTCATGCCATTTTATCAGTATCTAATTGACACATATAGCTTCAGTAAGAGAATTTACTCTCTGCTCTTTATAATAGAACCAAAAAGGAAACAACAGAAACAACAGAAAAGGAGTCTGAGAAGAAGCTATCAGTCACAGGAGAAATTATATTCACAACACATATTCCATATTTATTCTATGCAAAGATGAAAAAAAGTATTAATTCCATGCCAGTTTGGTAAGTCCATTGAATCTAGTAGACCTTCCAAGAAAGTGAATAAGTTTGCGAATAGCATCAGAATTTGTGAGGTGGAAACTCTCTACTTTCCTTGTCCAAAAAACTTACACAAACTACACTAATTTTGCACTGTAGGAGACTTCTTCTCAAAAGCATTATTGTGAATATATTGACATTTTCCTATAAAAGCAGCTTTTTCAGTCCATTTTCTTAGATTTGAAGACTGAAGGAACTAATACAATCTGATCTGCTGCAGAATGTAACTGGAGAACAGCAGAACAGTTATAGCCAGTATTAATCCATGTTATCAAAGATGCTGATGCACTGATTTTCGGGTTGGATTCATTTTTGCTTGAATTGCAGCCCAACATTATACTTTCTTTTGAATGTTCTGGATAGTTAATTGTTATGCATTTTATTTTACTTCATTTGCTTTTTACTTATCTATGCATTTATCTATATTAAATTTAGTTTAGTTACACTTCTGCAGATGTAAAACACTCCAGTTTTTTCCAGTCCACAGAGTTTTAAGTGAGCAGGTTTTATGAGAGGCATGATGGAGAAAATAGAAAATATGGATCTAAACAGAAATATTCTAGATTACTTCCCCTTTTTTACAGTTTTCTCTTTCTTCCACTAATCAATATAATCTTCCACATAATAGGGATAAACAAGTTGTGAGGGAAAAAACAAAATGTTTTTATAGGATGCATTCAAGCACTAAATGTAAGACTTTCTGATTTTTTTCAATTTTTCTCAGTTTTCTGTAAACAACATAAGTGGAATCACAGCTAAAATATGATTTAAACTGTGTCTTATCTTGTGGTTTTCTTTCATTGTATTATTGTGTTGTTCTAAGAAAATAAGTGAAACTTTTTTTTGTTTTTAAACCAGCAAAAGGACTTATTTAAAATTCTCCATTTGTCAATTATTTCTTGCTGTGAGTGCTCCATTTTCTGTTCTCCTGCCTTCCAGAACAGGAGGTGTCTGACTTGAGTCTTATTTTTCAAAGAGGAACCACTTTGATAAAGCCTATCATGCAACATCACTTGACAAAAGGATGCTGTTTCTGCTCTTTAGAACAATCTGAATCTGTGCAAGACTGGCCTAGGGAGAACATTTGGATGGTAGATGCAGAGTCAAGTGAGGATAAGTTTAAAACATTTCTTTTTTAATTGCTGAAGTACTTAGGGATTTCCAGGGCCAGTTTCCCCCTCAGTTGCTGCCTGTTTCATTATGGATCTGGACAGGATGCAGCACCCAGCAGAGAACAGCTGGAGCCAGCCTGCTCAGGTGCTGATTTATGCTTCAGCTGTCCTTCTTCTTTCCTTGGAGAGAAACGTTTCTCTTGACCTTTTCCAATGGCTTATAAAAGTCATACTTCTTAAACAATGACCTGAAAAACTTATGGCAAAAGTTTAACATACATATGGAAAATTGCTAATAATTTGTCATATAGGATATTTTATGCATCAGTGGTCAATAAAGTGATGAGAGGATTTAGCCAACAAACCCCAAATAGGGTGTGACCACATGGAATACCAACCCCACTGTAAAGACTGGCATTTTTGCCAGTATGTTGTCAGATGTAGCTTTTATGCACCATTAATATATTAAGTTATTTATAGAAATATTAGTCCTTACCATAAAGTATCATAACACACAATGAAAAACTTTTTTAAAAGCCTGTTTTTACAGAAAATTAGGCAAAACAGAAAGTATATATTCAAACTAAGCTGCATTTAAACAAGTGAATAAATAATACCTGGGGAAAAGGAACGACCTGCAATCTACACTATTATGCAATATTGCAATTTCTATGAACAAATACAAGGTATTGCAAAGGAAACCAGGAAGAAGAAGCACTCAGACCCTTTAGCTGTCTTTTGGGGGTCATGAAGAGCAATGAAAATGCACCAAAGAATGAAAGTCCAGAGGGGAAGAACATTACTTTCCCTGCCCTCTCAGAGCTTAAGAAGGACAGGCAATGAGAGATTTCAACAGATTTAGATGTGTTTGGGGTTTTTTTTAGACACACAGAGTCATAATCTTATTTTGTAGTTTGATACTTTTAGGGGGTAATTATTTCCAACTATTGCAAGTCTGATGTAATTTTGTTTTGTTTCACTAGGGCAGAGCTTATTTTCTTTTATCTAAAAAACACTTCCACGTGTTCAAACTAATGATGGTCACTCTGTTCCTTTGGAAGTGTCAGATCAAACAGACTGAACAAAAAACTGTCAAGTGGTTTCTGCTAAGCACCAAGTGAATAATGCTTCAAGACTGTTAAGCATGCTTTATACCTTGCTATAGAGAGTGGGGGTTAAGAGACCAGCCTAAGCTGGTAGCACATCTAAAGAAATTAGTTTCTTACACCGAGCAAGACGTAACTTCCATGACTGAGCACTGAGAAGGGCATGCAAGAGTTTATTATTTGGAAAACACCTCCTTCAGAAAGCATTCACCAGCTTCTCAACTTTTTACAGAAGTATTCATGTATATAACATTTATCACCTCTCAAATGAAGTCTTCATGATAATTTTTTTCCCTAAATGAGAAAAGGAACAGATCATGAGATGCACAATGTGGAGGACCATTTGCTTTGCATTTTAAAATGTCATACAGTCTGTAAAAATCTGATGTGAGAAATCAACACTTACCCTAAAGAGATGTAGGATTCTTTAGGATTTAGTATTAAATAGGTAACAAATCTAAGTGTAGTTTTGCTAGAAACCAACAAAACCAAATATATGTACTTGTATATACACAAACTATTGACAAGGCAGATGGACACATTAGAGAATTGATCTTTTATCATAATCTCTGCTGCCAGAAGATCCTTAAGAGCAGGACATTCATATAGATTGACAAAATAAAAATCCCACTACTCTGGCAGAGTCATCAGTGATTCTTCCATGACCCCAGAAGCAGAATGCATATGACATGCCCTTAGAAGTTAACTAAATTATCTTTTTCTACAGAAGCTCTCAC
The DNA here is from genome assembly GCA_020466415.1 of Ammodramus savannarum pratensis. NCBI lineage: Eukaryota > Metazoa > Chordata > Aves > Passeriformes > Passerellidae > Ammodramus > Ammodramus savannarum. Next base: position 31,751,671 of record JAHXMQ010012338.1, on the reverse strand, counting down.
CTTTGGATGGTATAAAAATATAACTTTACTGTAACATTGTACTAACTGAAAAAAACCAGAGACTTTCCTTGCTACAATAAATTAATAATCTTTCAAAATGTTTGAATTATTCTCTTCCCTTTGTTGCATGTAGAAAATATGTACTGCATTATTGGATTTAGCTTTCTTAAATATTCATAATACAATTATGAAGACTTACATTAGATTTAGAAATGATATTTAGACTGATGGGAAGTACCCAAACTAAAGCCAAAGGATTAATACTAATCTGATTAACTAGATGAGTGAATATTAGGTAATCCAATTGTTTCTGTTTAAAATGTTTTGAAAAGTTTTCAAAGAAATGAAGAGGAAAAAATAATTAATTTCTGTATTTTTTCTTTCATTGCAAGTTATAATTAGAGGCAACTAAGTACTTTAGTATTTATCTTTGCCCAAATGCCTGTTTGTTTGGGTTTTTTCTAGGATATTGGTTACTCAAGATATTAAAAGGAAAATAATTTATGGTTATGTATTTAATTTGTGTTCATGGATGATTGCTTTTGTAATAATCAACCTGTCTACAAAATATTTATTTCAGAAGAAATGTCTGTGCCTGTATTTAAAATGGGATATTAAATTAGTGATATTGTATTTTACTTTCTCTGAACATAATCAAGAATGCTATTAGCATTATTAAAGTACATCAGCTTTCATATACTAGTGCTTTCCTAAACTTACTGATGCAAAAACATAATGGTAGGTTGGGTAGTTTAAGTCCTGAAATGTGTGAAATTCATTACCTACCTAATGAGGCATATAGGCAGTGAAATTGTGAATTCTTAGTACCACGTAACTTTGTGTAGCTATCATACATTCATATTTACACTGCATATTCCTAATGTCATCAGCCTACTACCTCCCACTGAGTTTGGGCTGAGACTTGCTTTCCAAATATATCTGCATTTGTTATTCTGTTCACTGGTTTGCTTCCTCTTTGATTTAAGAGATCCAGCTCTAAGTGTAGGAGCAAGACTTTGGGAGATGTTGAGAGAATAAAAATAGCAAATTAAAATTTAATAATTCAGCTATCAGGCTCCCAGATACTGAAGCAAAGTTTTGCACACTGTTTATATTTCTATTTTTTTCCACCAAAAAAAAACCCAAACAAGCACAGGCTATCGTGGATCTTCTCTTGTGTCTCTTCTGACACTACCAAATCACTCCACCTCCACAGCACACAACTCTCACCAGGGTCAGCTCCACTACTAGACAACAGTGACAGAAAATTGGGTGCTGGTAACAGCACTGAGCTTAGCTCAGTATCCAAAAAAAGCCATGCATATATCAGGAGGAAAAAGAAAAAACAGTGTGCCAAATCAAAAACACACCAGCTTTGACTTTTATATTTCCTTTCAAAGCAAAGAAAACTTCCAAATGAGCAAGAACTTATTTGAAAGGGAAGACATAATAGCGCTTCGAAAATATTTCTATATTAAGCTTCGAGCATAAATTTCAGGTATTTTGTATTGAGTTAACAGCACATCTGAACTGAGTTAACAATTTCTTTATTTCACAAGAGAAACTGAAAACTTTATAAATTTATTTGATTTACAAATTACCAGTTTTTTTTATCACAGATTCTGAGTTGGAGATGACCTTTAAAGATCACCTAGCTCGAATCCCCTGTTATGGGCAGGGAACCTTCCAGATTGCTCAAGGCCCCACCAGTCTGAACACCACCAGGAATGGGGCAGAAATCTGTAATTTCTATGGGCAACCAGTTCCACTGCCCCACCTCCCTCACAGTAAAGTATTTCTTCCTAATATCCAATCTAAACCTGCCCTCTTGCAGTTTAAAGCGCTCCTCAATGCTCTATCACTATTGCCCTTTCAACAAGTCCATCTCCAGAACCAAAGGTGGCAGTGAGGTGTCCCAGGAGCCTTCTCTTCTCCAGGATGACCAACCCCAGCTCTCAGACTTTCCTAGAGAGGTGCTCCAGCCCTCAGGGCCTCCTCTGCACCTGCTTTAACAAGTCCATGTGTCTTGTACTGGGACCCCAGAGCTGCATGCAGCCCTTAATGGTGCAGTGAAATACCAGATATACAGCTTCACCCATGATATATTTTACGGAACAGCCAACTATAAATTCCAGCACAGATAGAAGCTCATAGACTCAAAAGAAAGTCAAGTTTACACAATAGTTTATGAATTGTCCTGGTGATTTGGGTAAAGAATTCTCTTACAATAATCTTCTCTCAAGAAGAAAAATGTGAGATATCAAAAGACTGAAAATTTTAAAAATCTACCTTTTTTTTCCCTTTGGATTTACGATCACAGTCTTTTAGATAAATTGCACAAATTTTGAACTATTTCCAAAGATTGCTTGGGGCCCCTGCTTTTTCTTCAGATTGGCATTTCCACAGTTCTTGGAACTGTCCCATTCTCTCTTCCCTCCCACACTTGCACCAATTTTTTCAGTACTCCACAAGGTGCTGTCAGTCTGATACTGGCTAATCCATACTTTTTTATGCAAAGAAAGCCTATCTCAGCTTCCTAACACTTGAAATTCTTAATTTCAACTTTGTTGAAGTAAAAAGCAGACAAGTAGTTGTATTTCACAATTAAAATGGCCAATGCACTTCAAAGTAAATATCCAACAAAGTCAACTAAGGAAGTAACATACACAGCAGGAGAAAGAGATATTCATTCTGAAAATTCCATAACATTCAAACATTTTGAGCATTCTCTGTCAATTACAATGATACTATTTTTTAAATTAATTGTTGATTAGAAAATGAGGTCCCATCATAAAAATGAACTTAAAAGGAGCACAACTCTGCAAGCATAGGAGTGGGCCAGAAAAAAAACCCAGGTAACATTTTTTGTTTTCATATTTTGAATTTAAAGGACTAGTTCTTAAGGTCACATAAACCAGGTCTTGATCTATGGAGCCTGGTGTGACACTACACTTATTTGCTCATTAATAACTATATAGATACATAAACTATAGTAAAAAAAACCCAATCAAAAATGTATCATATCTGTCATCTTAGTGCAATATTTTAGCTAATAAAGGGAAAAAAAGTATTAATTACACCAATCCTGAGAAAAGGAAAGACATGGTAACTTGCCTTTTACTATTTAGTTTCTATGGTACTCCAACAGAGATCAAAACATTGGTGAGACACTCTGTGGACTGAGCTTAATCCACTTTAGACAAACACTTCAAAGTCACTATTCTGATATGAGTTAAACTCAGCAAATTTTGAACTTAATGCACTGCACAGGTTTGGATTGGACATTAGAAAGCATTTCTTTACTGAGAGGGAGGATAGATAGTGAGAGAGGCTTCCTGAAGAGCTGGTGAATGCTTCTTGTCTGTGAGCATTTGGAAAATACCCTTAAAAAGTGCTTTAACATTTGATCAGCTCTGAAGTGGTCAAGCAGAAAGACTAGATAGTCACTGTAGGTCCTTTCCAACTGAAATAGTCTGTTCTGTTCTATTCTGCATTTTCACGAAACTACATAGAATGAAGCAAAGAAAATTATCCAACACACAGATGAAATCATTACTTTTTGCCATCCTAATATTATGCTGCTGTGAAGAGAGCCAAGTGTCAAAAGTACAGGAATTCAGAGAGACTGTAATGAATATTCTGCAAAATTATTACATCCCTTGCTCTGAAATCCAGCACTCATTTCTAAACTTAAGATGGTGAAGCAGACATAAACACAGTCTGACACTTCCAGCAAAAATTTCCATAGCATAGGCGTTCGCTCAACTGTACACAAGCTCCCGTCCAATTAAAATATAACAAAATAGATTTTTTCCTAAATATTCCCTTTAAAGCTCTAAGTTTCACCAAGCCCAAATGCCACCACTTTCTCACCACATATCAGAGTACTCATTATCCACCCTCCTTTGCTGTTACTCAACCAGGGATTGTCCTCTGTCCAGTCATTCTCTCACCTGTGCTGGAACAGACTTGCTGATAAGAAAGATGAAATAGAAGCAGCTAGTCTCCGGAACTGCTTTGTTTTATCTCCTTCCCCCCTTTTTGGTATGATAAAGGCTGAAACACTGTTATCCATCAAACACAGACTGAAAAGCTTCAGAGTCACCATTTGGTCCTGAAGCCAGTAATAAAATGAAATTCTTTAAATTATCTACAGCATTTCATAAGCAACCATAGTGATGGTTTGTATATATAACAGAATAAAATCACCAGCTGGTGCAACCACTCACCAAAGTCTTAGGACCTCTCTCACACAGACTAAGCCAGTATTTACTCAGGTTGGACTTGCAAAGGAGCTTTGGGGCTGTGTAAAACACTGCTTTTGTTTTCAGTTTATTCTTGACTCAAGCAAAACTAAAAATATGATAAATTTATATTGAGGATAGCCAAAGTAAAATCCTTAGGCCAAACATACTCTAGGATGCTTAACTAAGTTTTCTGAGAACTGCATGTTCCAATATATGTTCTTTGTGTATTTCATCCATTTTAGGAAAAGAGATGGGACACAGTGTACACCCAAACCTGCATTTTCCTGATATGGCTGATTATGTGGCATCTAAATTTAGCTTGTAATCTCTGCTGAGCAGGACCTCTGTTTCCTGTTTGCCCTTTAATTACTGCAGAATATTATGGGCTTGTATAAATGAATATATACTGTTCTGATGAAGTATTTAAAATAAGTGTGGATATTAAATATTGCCCATCCATCTGTCAGTGAATAAATGATTTGATCACATTCTCAAAACTTTATTTCTGAAAAAGTTCTTTTTATTTCCATTTATTTTCATTTTGACTAATGTGTTGTTACACAAGCATAGCTCATCTGTTTGTATCATCATGAATAAGATAAAAATAAAATTGATATTTTTACTGTTTACATGTCTGCTTATAGTTAAATTTAAAATGTTCTGTGCAAGCTACTATTTCTAACACAGTAGTGCCTTAAAACAGGGATCAAAACAACAAACACTCAGGTTTGTTAGATTAAAAAAAAAGCAGGTAGAAAAATCTAGTCTTCCGAAGAGGTATGGCAGAGAAAGGGATAAGAGATGTTAGTTCATCTTAACTTGACAAAAATCTGAAAACATGAAATTAAAAGAACTTTCTGAAATTATAGAGATATAGAAGTATCTCTAGCAGATCTGGAAATTAAATTGAGGTCATTCTAACTTTTAGTGATTCATTGATATCTAAAGGCAAAAACAAACAAAAAATCCATATACTTTCATACAACTGATCTGAGGCTTAGGAGTAAGTGCTTAGTGTTTGGCAGGGAAATTCCTCTGTGAAGAAAAATTAAGAATGACAGGTGTTGCCTGGATATAATCATATATTGCAGGAAAAGAATTGACAATTCCTACTTTGTTTTGGTAGTCCACCTTGCCAATAAGGTCTTGACTTTTCACCCTGTGTATAATGGATCCTCAGGTTATCCTGGAATATTTTTTTATCCTTACCTTGCCTGGTTTTTACTGATTAAAATTACAGTCACAACTAAATTATTCCCAAGTCCACATGTCTATATTTGCACTTGGGTGGCAGGTCCTGTTCCAGCTACAGGAAAGCAGGAATACTTGTGTCCCGACTTTGCTTTCGAGGATGAAGCACTTCCATCACTTTCCACCTGTGACTTCATTCACAAAAATCACCATGTATGGGGAGCTACCAGAGCACAGCATCTTCACTGCTGATGGCAATTATTTACATTACTCCTTTTAACATTGCAAACTGACAGAGTCTTTCCAGTTTCAATGAGAGAAAACATTCCTTTCTGATTATCTGGCAACTACATAAGTCAATGGAACATTCTTCTACTTCTTCTGACAAGATGTAGTAATTATTATTTTCAGTTTTTAAAGTATTTTATATAAATGTTAATTAACATTTGCAAGAATGAGAATGAATTCAATTTTGAAATGTAATCAAAACCAGATTTTTTTGTGCAACGCTGTAAATAGGAAGCCTCATATTAAATACTGTTAAATATGTTGAAATCTCTAAAATAACTCAGTGATTGCTTTCCCAAAGAACCACATACGCTTGGCAGTTTTGGTCAATTAAATGTTTAAAAAAAATTACCTTCTTTAATTAAGATGTGAAAGACTTTGTATACTGAGAAGCAATCTCAATTTATATCAGATTTGCATACTATTGAATCCTTCAACATTTTTCAGAAGTACGTGGTGCTAACAATTTCAGAGACCTACATGAGTAGGATCTGCCATCTCATCCTGTGTGGCAGTTTCTTATCTTCCCTTTACATTTTGCTTATAACACTTTTGCAAGTAAATTTGTTTCTTTCTGAAGCTAGTGAGGTGCTACTCTTGCTAAACTAAAAAAAAAGAGAAATCTCCATTAAATAGATATATTAATGGAGATTTTTCACAAAGACTCTAGGGAACAAAGGCAGTTATATGAAACCAGTCTGTTAAAATATGACTCCTCTGGAGCATACAAGGAAAAAATGACCTGACAAAAGTGAACAGTACTTACCATAGTAAGGGAACAGACTGCAATATCTGGGGAAAGGATTTTCCTGCTGACAGACTTTGTCATTTCATGTCTGCTCCTGGTTCTGGGCCCTATTTTCACCTAATTGGTGACTGGGTAGGTTGAAGGTTGGGGGTGGAGGGCTGAAGATTTATATGTTTAAAATAAATTCTTTCAACTCAGTCTCCAAACGTTTGAAGAACAGCAGAGTGAACTGCAGAATATTAAATACACTTAAATTGTCTTGACATGGGTTAAACACAAGATACAAAGCAGACTCAAACAGCAGCTTCCCTCCAGTGCTGTACCAAATCATTCCTGAGGCTAAAGAGGAAAGCATGTTCTTCTGTCAGATGAGGGTATATCCCAAGTCTTTCAACCAGTTAATTTCATGTACCCATGACTACATAATAAACAAAATGCAGCCTGTTAACATGAAACATCTCCCTACCAAATCATACTCTCCTTATTCTGGGTGGCTTGTTCATGGCTTTTGCTTTCACTCTTTTGGGCCAAGCTGAAATTATTTAAAGAATTTTTAGAAAAGTATTTAATATTACTTTTACTGAAAGGTAGCTTAATTACTTTTATCCTCCTGTAGCACAGCCTTATACTCCTCACTGGACTTTGTCTTTACTGTTCATGAATTCACAATTGGGTGAGGACTCACTTTGTAGTCATAATTTTCTCAAGAGAGAATTGATCAACCATTCTGCTTTTGTAGGACAGAAGACAAACTTTTACTAAGACGTAATTTGGACATAATTAAGTGCCTCTATACCTCACAGCAGTCCAGGGTGATTTCTTGCAGTGTTATGATTATCTATTCTGTTCTTATCTGTGTTCTTACCTATTTAGAAATATCTGGCCTAGAACTAGCCAGTTACACATGAATTACCAACAACATGAGGTTTTGAAATTATCTTTCTTTACAGGATTAAGGTGTGAGATACAAGCAAGCCACCAGCAATATCACCTAATACAATTATGACTTCTGAGGCTACCAAAAACTCTGTGCCATTCCTGCTGAAGAATATAACCAGAAGAATAGTCACCCTTAGTCTCAAAGCCTTTTTAGGAGGACTAAAACACCTGAAGCAGGCAGCTGAGATCTTGCCCTTTGTACACTGAAGCACATTCTAGTATATATAGCCTGAGAAATTATATATAACTGGAGTTCCCCAAAAATTCAGATGTTTCTGGCGCATATTAGCACCCATTCTTAAAGAGCAACTCTCCCCAGTGGTCCAAAATATCTTTCTACTCCTCAAGATGTCCCATGACTTTCTTACAAGTCCTACAGCAGCAAACACGCACCAAGGAACAGGTTTCAAATTCTATAGGCTTCTCAGAATAATTCCACCCCCTTCAGAACTCTAGTTTAATCTTGTTATTGACATTTTGTTAAAAAAAAAACCTGTTTCTCCCTTGTTTGCTTCTATGGCATAAAGTTATTGTGGGAAAAACAAGTTGTCAGCTCTAAACTGGTACATCAGGATGATTAATAAATTGCATGTGTATGACATAGGAAATTCAAATTCTTGAAATGTTCTTCAAATATGTGGAATTCAGAGAACATACAGCTGGGGTTTATTCAGTAATTCAGCTTAAAAATACCAACAAGATAACTGGAAAACTGTATACATACACAGTTTTCTCTTACACTTTTCTTTTTTGGTCTTGGCAGCTAGGGGGTTTACTACTGGATGGCAAATCCCAGATTGTATGAATTTGTTTTTTCAAGTGGTAAACTCATCATTTGTATTCAATAGCTCTAAGAGAAAATCACATGGATGGCAGTACAGTGGAAATGGCTATTTTATTAAGATGTAGAGAACAATAGTGCAGTTGTAATTCACTGTGGAATTTCTATATATTTCTGTTGTGGAAGTGATGACAAGTTGATGATTTTGCCGTAAAACTGTCAAATACAGCAAACTACTAAATAAAGGCATTTTTATGTTGTGACACAGAGACATTCAGACCCTCTCCAATTTAGCTCAAATGCAGCTCTCCTAACAACCAATTATAGCATATAGGTTTTCTTCAAAAATATCAAAACCAAACAACAACAAAAAAAACCCACAAACAAACAACAAACCACTAAACCAAAATACCTCTTCTAAAGACATTGTTTATAAATTATTCATTTACTTGTGATCTTGTTTTCTAAAACTGTCAAAAAAAATTCAAAAGTAACCATTATGTCCCAAAGTATAACTCTTTATCAAAATAGTCTTCATTGTAATGCTTGTATTTATTACTACTATTTACAAATTTAATATAATAAGAATTAATTAACCTCTCAAGTGATATTTTGAGAGTACAATAAGTTTCAAAAATTGCTAAAGAAATATGTTTTACTTTGGTTTATAATCTTGAAAGGGAGATTGCTTTGCTACTAAGGGATTATTTCTCCATACTGTTTTATAAATATGAATTTCCATACCTCCTTGATCACATACACAGCCAGAAAAATTGCAAAATTGAGATGTAAATTATTAATAAAGTAAAACCACAGAAGGTTTATGCACTATTACCTCTTGCACGTGTGTGAACACAGTAGCAGGAAGGCCTGCTATTTAAAATTTCTTATATTTCCAGGATCTAAAGAGGTCTAACATAGTCTTTTTAATTGCTTTGGTATTTCTGATTGTAAGAGTGTAAATTTATTATCTCCCAGTGTTTCTATATTGACTTCCTAACAACTTTATGTATTCATACATAAGGCCTGATGGAAAATAAGGAATTTTCAAAGTTTAATTACTTTTTAAAATTCATAATTACTTATAAACCCATTCATTTTACAGAAGCAACATTTTCAGCAGCAGTAAAGGAAAGAGTTTTGGAGCTGTGATGCATTATGGAGAGAAAAAATGTAATTGTACAGCATATGGTTCTGTTAGAACAGAATGATTCTGCACTAAAAGAGCAGAGTGGTATGTTGCTTTTTCTCACAACTCTTCTTCAAGACTGAATGTAATTATTATTCCTACATATTCTTGAGTGTGTAAGTTGTAAACAAACTATGATTTAAATAGAATACACAGAGATTTAAATATAACATTATGTAAACATAACACAAGCTTTACTTTATAGAGCCAAGGTCTTTGCATGTAGAATAGATCCAGCAGTTTCATGCAGATAATAAAGGGTGGAGAAAAAAGTTCAAAGGAAAGAATTCAATTGTATGAGTTTATCTTTCACTACTGTTTTTACTTCATAAGAAAGACTGAATCGATGCAATACTATGACAACTCTGTTGAAAATAATCTCATGATTATACACTTCTTTTGCAATTTAACAAACATCTTTTGACTTTTTAAAATTTTAAATCTTTACGTTGTTGTTTTTTATAAATACTTTGAAAAGGAAATAAAGGTTCTAAATATATTTCAAAGTTGAACTTTAATAAACATAACATACATATTTCTTTAGGAAGAGTGACTTAAGACTTAGCAATGTTAGCACAGAAGCCAGAGCCTTCAGGATTTATTTTCAGTTGATGACACACCAACCCCTCCTGTGATGAAGAATGCAGCTAACTCTAGTCTTGTAGAGCACCTGAGTCTAATTTAGTATTTATAATATATCTCTTCAGTGATATTGGCCAGGGGATTGAACAAACTATTCATACAAATTAGCTCATCTCATCTTGTTGTTTCCAAAATATGAGATACTGTGCTTCAGCCCAGGGGGTGCACTGGATAAAGTCAAGTGTGTCTGCTCCTACATGAAGACCAGGGCATTGCATCCCATCTCTCCCTTTCCTTCCTGATGGGAGCTGATACTTTTGGTCCCTGGCAGTGTGACATTACAGAAGGCTGCTGGTGAGGGTGGCACACAGCTGCTGCAGAGCAGCACCAATGTGTCAATACACAGGTCATGAAACAGAATAGATTAAATGTGTACTCATAACTGCTCAAACATAACCATGGTAACTTATTTGTATTTATGAGGAGGTAGAAAAGCTCAGGAAATAGGAAAATGTCAGTGGATGAGGTAGTAAGGGTGAACTTGCAGCAGAACTTGGTGCAAGGCACAGGTATAAGGGAGTGGACACTCCCCATGGCTTTGAGGAACATACAAACCTCAGCAAGTGGAGCAGATTCTCCAATACAGGGTTCAATTCTGGATGTGAGCAAGATTCCCTGGAATGGACTTGGGGACAAGACACAGGGTGCAGCAGGCTGAACTCAGTTTGTGCTGGAGGACAAGGCAAAACACCTGCAGTACAGGACAGGAGTGCAGTAGGTGACAGCACAGAACTAGAGCCACCCAGCTGGGTTGGGAATAAGGGGGCTCCCTATTTCAGGATAGGATAGCACTGTGAAGGGGTAACTACAGAGGCAGCTGCAGCCAGAACAAGTGGATCCTGTCTATGCAGGTATTCAGCAGGCCTAATTCAAACCAAACAGAGCAACCTCCATCTTCTTCATATGACACACAAGGAGAAAAAAATCAAGCAATTAAAAATATAAAAATTATTGTTGTTCTTTAGAAGAAGTACTTTAGATGAGAGTATGTCATTTGAGGCAAATATTCTGAAATACCTTGCGTGTCACATTGTAAAGTCCCGGCATCTTTGTGTCCCCAGAAATATCATGATCTCCTTAATATCCAAAAGCAATAAATACCCCCTAAGTAGTGCTTAGTATTAATAGAATTGCCCAGATATAAACTAAATAAACATGAAAAACCTTTATGGATCTAGTCTGCTGCCTCAGAAAACTGGATCAAAAATGGCTCTGATCATAATCTAAGGTGTGCTTGAAAGTATGTAAAGGGACATGACCTGCATCTACTGCATCTTAAGTAGCACTTTTGTAGACAAGGATATTGACAACTTCAGCACAGGAAATTAATTCCTAAATCACAGTAAAACTAATTTTTGGTACTCAAAGTTCAAAAATAATGGATATTTTTTGCAATTCTTATAGATAAAAACTAAGAAATCATAATGTAAAATGTATTTAGCGCACTACCAGCCACTGACACAATCTGTAATATGGTTGAGCTATGATATATGCCTTCATGATTTACAGTCTGATAGCTGCTCTCCTTTGCTGTATGAAAAAGAAGCATTTAATCTCTCTTAATCAGCAACTTCACTTAAAGTGAAGTGTAGTTTTCCAACAGAACAAAATTCAGTCATGCATACAATTCACATGAGGATATACAGGAATTAAGCTTGCATTTTTTTAAGTCTAAAATTCCTAACTTCAGAAGACTTGTTTCACAATTAAAAATTCAAACATACTACAAAATACTGATGGTAGTACTGCATGTGTTGGTTTTTAATAAGCACTGTAAAGTTAAAGTATATGTACACAATTCGTGAGAATTCAAAAGAGTAGATGATTCTAAAATTAATTTGCATGTCCACCAGGAGCAGGTTCTTATGTAGTATACAAGCACAATCCCTTTCTTCTCAAAATTTTAATCATAAAGCTTCTCCTTTTCTATGTAGCATATTTCAATAGCAGTTTAAGAATGTTACTGCACATAAGATATACTCTAAATAGCATTTATTTGTGGGACTAGCAACAGTGTGGTCCACACACACATTTTGATTTGAACATAGTATGGAATGTATGTACGTGATGGAATAAAAAGAAAGAGATAATAATTATATAGATACATTAAGTTCATAATTATGGGGATAGAAAAATTTAGTCTACATTAACACCCTCAAAGTCATCAATTGCAGGAAGCAAGCCAGGGGCTCCAGGCCAAGATGTACAGAACAGTTTGCATCTACCTAAAATAAATTCTCTCTGTCCACATGCAAAGCACTTGGCCTTGGTCTTCTCTAAGCTCCATAGCAGACCTTGAAGACCATAAAAAATCCATTTTTTCTTAGTTTCAAGCCCTGAGAACTTGAGATAATAACTGAAGATACACAGCAGTCCATCACAAGGGCTGCTTCTATAAAATGACCTTGAAAGTGTTTCATCCTATCATGAGGAGTATAGGACATGCAGGCTTTCAAGGGTGACAACACCATGTCTTCTATAGGCTTCTTCTAAAACTTAATCTACTGATTTTTCTACCTTAGGCACAGCTAGTTGGTTAAATTTGGAAAGGGAAAACAGAGCTGAAGGAATAATACAGAGTAAAGCAGAGCATCATCAGACTTGTGCGTCAGCTGAGGAGAGATGAAAGAGAAGCCTGCAGCTGTACCATGGGGGATGGAACTGAAAGCTTCTTACAAGCCTGTGGCTATACTCTGTGAATTCTTTCTTTTTTCTCCTTGTGCAAGAATAAATGTAGTTCTTTATTTTCAGAGCTCACATTCTGCATTTTGTACAATGTTCTTCCACTATGAAGACAAGCAATATGAAGTTGCAGTGAAAAATCTGAAATGGGTGATCACTGACTTTCACTGACATTTCTTCTATATGCATATTGGAAAAGTCATAGGAGATTGTCACCTGTTGGAATTCTCCTTCTCCTGGCAAAGGCAGAATGCTATGCTTATCAGATAGGACAACATTTCCTATGTTTGCTGGAACGCCACGTGATAACAGAATCTCTACTTACTGCGGTCAGTAATTATTGTCCGGGCCTCTTGATTGCTTGTCTTGTTTTTTAGATTTTGTGCTGCAGTTATGAGCTCATTCAGCTGGGGACGTCTTTGCTCCAGATCCTGTAGTATTGCCTAGTTGAACACAAATTCAAAAATAAAATAAAGAAAAAAGCACAAAGAGATTTTGAGAAGACCACATATATGGACATTTTTAGTGCAAACTTGACTTAAAGCAAAAAGATTGTTTGCTGTTTCAAATAATACAAAGAATTTGGCCTAGACCTTCTAAATACTGTTGCTATTAATTTAAAAATGCCAAGTATAATTTGCAATAAAAATTTTTAAAGAACTGGAAAACTAAATACAAAGTAGCAATCACTCTACATTTTTAACATGTCAAATTATGCAGAATAAGCTATTCTCCTCTATAAAACTATATAGCAGGGTACTATATTTCTATATCATCTTATAATTTACTGTTTATTTTAAAAAGAAGATGTAAGGGCTTACATTCTTGCCAGATTAGGCAGGCTTTTACTGTTAGCTCATGAAGTCTAATAAATTGTGTTTATTTTTTTAATATTTCATGACTGTTTAATTGCTATCTATTGGTTAAAAGCCATTGTAGGACTGTTAAAGTAACTTTTTTCTGTCTTCAGTCTTTACCTATCTGAAAAATAATTAACACTCACAATAATTTATATGCTACTCAAACCAATATATAAAGTCCAGACAATCTGACTAGATGGTAAGAAATGGATTTAAAGATTCTCATGGGGAAAAAATGAGCTTTGTGGTATTTAGAAGGCAATAAAAACTAAAATACAATAGCTTTAGACAAAATGAAAATGAAAACTCAAGGAAAATAAGGCATATAAGACTTATGCACATATTTAATTTATTTCAAAGGATTAGGGAAGAGCAAACAAGGAATTGGTACAATCATTTCTCAGATCAGAAACATCCAAGTATGTCTTTAGAAGACTGACCAAATTCAGATGCTGCAGCGACCCATTGCGGAGTTTCCAGAAAAGATACTCATTAGATTTCCCTGTTTTAGGAGTTAGAAGCAGCAATACTTAATAGATAACTAGAAACTATATATACTAGTTTTATTCTACATACAAATTTTAGTCATCAGAACAGAGCAGTGTGCCATCAGTAGGCACACTTCTACAGATATCAAATTGGCAACAAAGGCCAAAGAAGGATTTCTATTTTTGAGGCCAGTTACAGAGTCACTGGTTAGATAATCTGTTGGCATTCTCACCTGCCTGTTGATAAAGTGTCTGGAGTATTTTAGTGTCTCAAAAGTCTCCTCTCCTTAAAATGTTTTTGCTCTAAATAATTGTAGTTGACTTTAAAAAGCTGTTATTCACTGACTGTTCTGGATAGAAAAGACCTGTGAGTCTGATCTTAAATTTGACACTCCGGCTTCAGACTACAGTTGCATGATTTCCACCAAGTTGAAGGTTACAAAAAAAGACCTAATATCATCTTCTGTTTAATGAGATTAACAAAAGGGCATAAGAATATAGCTTTCAGTAACTACAGCATGTACTATAAAAAGCAAACTAAAAGCTCCACAGAGTTTCATTTTGTTCAGTCACAAACTCTTCAGGAAAAAAGGGCAATTTTCAAGACACACATCTAGCTACATCCTGTGAAATTCTTGCTTTTAACTTCTGTATCAGGTCTTTGAAAATCTATTATAATGGGCTTTCTAAAGTCATACTCAAAAGCTTGGATGGTATTTTTTCACTTGTATACTGATTGAATTGAAGAGACATGCAGTTGAACAGCAGCTTGCATAATTAAGCAAAGAAGAAATTTCTAATTAGAAGTCTCTCCTTAGTAAGAGAAATAAAATGTACTGATGCCATTACTATCTCTAGATATCTATGTGCCTTCCAAACTCCATTTTATAAGAAGACAAGTTAATGAGGGACATGAATTTCACAATAGGAAAAGCAGTCCCAGTGCAGTCGAAGAGCATCTGTATTGCACATATTGCCAAAATGGACGGTGCAGAACACTAAAACACACACAACAGGCTCAGATAATTCTCTGCCTTCCCTTTCTTTCTCCTTCCCTACCTAGAAAATGTTTAGAAGAGGAAAAGCAAATAATTCTAAGGTCTTATGCCAAGAGTGACTCTCTTCCCTAAAGTTTCCTAAATATAATTTTATACTGGACTACACAAAAAGAGTGATTTATCTGATCCAGCCTGAGTCTCCAAATAGACATTAAATGCTGTGGTTTTACCACTACTAAAGAAAGCTGCTGTTATATGTTTCACAGAGTAAGAAATGAAGCAGTAGGTAAGGACAGCTCAGAAAGGATTTGCTCAGTACCAAAATGAGGAAATGGAGCTGATCCGTGCCCAAGGGCTCACGGAAGGATTTGCCCCCAAGACACATCTGCAATTCCTGAACTGGACATTCAGGAAAACTAGAAATGCCTCTTTAAAGTGAGTCTTGCTAGTTCTGCTGTTCCCTTGGGGATATACTATCTCATCTCTGTATGGATTATGTGGACAGCCTTCCCTCTACTATTTCATGTGAATAAAATTATTTTCTTCTGGATGCACAGGAGTGTATTTTTAAAAGTTCAAGAAGGACACTCTTAAACTCTTAAACTATATACAGATCTGAAGATTCTTAGATCTTTCATAAGACAATAATACATAATCATAAAACAGATTTTTTTTTCTTACTCTTAGAAAAATCAGGATTTCTCAAATAAATATATTTTTTCCTTGGTTTAATACAAAGTATCTGAGAACTTTACCCAAGAAATGTCCTATTTTATTTAGTAGAATTTTACCAATTACAATTACAAAATTGTTACAATGTTTATTGGTCTATTTTTACCAGTTTGTACAATCTTAAAGATTTTGCAAATACATGTTTCACATGATAGCTATAGTGTATGTACCAAATCACAATGGAAACCTGGATAAAAGTAGCTACTAAAACACATAATTTTGAATTCTTCCTGTGATCCTGTAGCATGAAAATAAGTAACAACACTTGAGCTACACTTCAAGTGTTATCATATTCAGAAAAATATTCTGTGACTGGATAAACTGATCATGCAAGTTGTTTTTGTGGATTAATAAAAATACAGCTATTTATGCTAGGAAGAGCAGTGCTTTGAAGAATACAAACTAAAAGATCACTAAGTATGATTTTTGGGAAAAATTAAAATTGAATAGCTTTAAAGTATTAGCTGGATGATCTAAAACAAATGGACAACCCCCCCAAAAACCAAAATCAGAAGAAAATAAGAGCTGGAGAGCATTTAAAAAACTTTTATGAATTCAGCCAAGTATTTAATGTTGTAAAACGATTTTCAACAGAAAACTAAGTGGAAACTATTACAAGTTACTGCTACAACAGCCATAGGAATAAAAACTCATTAATAGTGGCACCCTGGTGGAGACACAGCAGATGCAACAGACCAGATGCCTCTGATTTGGAATGTCAGCACATGGAAACAAATGTGCTATATAAAAATGGGTAATACAGAAATGAAAGTTATAATTAAGCTACTTTCAAAATAAATGAAACAGAAATCTATCCAATCCCCATTAGGTCACCAAAAGTACAAGCACAATGACTTAGGGAGTCAGTTAAATTAAAAGTTGTGGGGTTTTTAATAAACAAATTCTTTTGCATACTCTACCAACACTTTTCTAGTGCTCTGTAAAGGTACAAAAATTCATTCTCCAGAACATTATAGAGTACATTTCAATACAGAAATGTTGCTTAATTATAAATGCAATTTCACATGAGTATGTCAACAATTAAGGACCACTAACATGTATAGTTGTACGAACATGTCTTTAAACCCCAAAATAGCTTTTCTTTTTCTTCCTTTCTTAAAGGCCAGCATAATGATGCTTGGTGATAGCACAGTAATGCATGATGATGAGTAATGAGATAAGTCATGCAACCTACCTAGAGTTTGTTAGAGAGTGATGCTATTCACTTTTAACAATCTTTCCATATTTGCGGATGGCAGCTGCTCAAAAGAAAAATCCAATTTTCAGGTTCCTAACTTTTATGATTTTCTTACACAAAATGGGTGTTGAGGTATGGAACAAATTGTTCAAGTCAGCAACTGAAATAACTTGCATAAAAATTGCTAAAAAATAAACTGACAAACTGAAACAGGTGAAGAGTGACAAATTCTTGATGGGACTTCAAGGTTTGAGTCTGAGAATTAAAATATTTTCTGGCTTTATAATATACAGCCTGCATATTTGACACTCCGGGCATGCTAGTTTCTATATATAACAGGATCTCTAAATCTATCCAGTCTTTCCTTTTTTTTTTTTTTTTTTTCCCTTCTTTTCTTGTCTTTATGGCAAATGTTATCAAAGTGGAGTTGCTGAATTCCAGGACTCAACCAAGACTTACTCATTTGACTAATTGTCTACTAGTGCTCTACTAGTCTCTGGAGTAACCTTTCCCACACCAAAGCCAGGACTTTCCATCTTCCTTTGCTGAACTCAAACATATCAACAAGAATTAAGGTTGCTGCTTACATGTTTCCAGTCAAATATAGCTTGTTATCTATTTTATACTTAGTATAGGAAGGTTGATAGTGAGTGAGCAAAAAAATTATGTTTGGGCAAACCATCAATTTGGAGTTTTGCTCTTCCATGCTAAGAGCAAACTGGAAGCACTTTTTATCAGTAACAGCCCATGGCTGAAGACTTAGACTTCACAACTGTTCAGGATGATTTGTTTTGGCCCACTCCCAACCTTGTTTAATGAAACAAACCAGTGAACCACAAGAGCACAAGTGGATGATTAATGTGAGAATGAAAGGGAAAAGGAAGATATATTCCTTATCTTGTGAAGCTATTTGCTCCTCTGAACTAACTCACCATGATATCCTCAGAAAAAGCATAATTCCATTAATTAGTTGTTGAGGAAATTATTTGCTCATCTTTTGAAAAAAAACTTTAGAGTCTAAACCTTAAATTTAAACAAAAAATGCACTGATAACCTCAAAAATGTATAGTCAAGAAAACTTTTACTTAAAACCACTAAGTTTCTTGTGGCTGATTGATCCTCTAAATAAAATGTGTTATATACACACACCTAGAAAGAGAGAAAACTTTGGAAAAACTTGCTAACAATTTCAGAAAATGAAGATATGTAACACCTACAATTCATTTGCATAATAAAATTGGCTTTGTTAAGATATTCCTCCCAAACACAATTTGAATCTGTTTTCTTGTCACTAAGCAGGAAGAGAATACGAGTGAAAATGGTCATTTACATACTCTCTATATTTAAACATAAAATTATGAAACAATGAAAGCAATATAATGCAGAGGAGTTTTCTCTTTTGAAACAACTTTTCTTTTGACTATTAACTGTTTTCTGTTTTCCCTCCAAAGCATGCACAGTTTTAGGAAAATATGAGGATCAAGAGCAACTATTTTAGCAATGCTGATGGCTGATTGGTGCCTGCCAGTGAAATCAAAACTTTAACAGCCTAGACAATACGAATTTGATTTTTCCTGAGTGCTTTATGCAGTGCAAGTTCTCCTAAGCATGTACTTTTATGTCCACTTAGGGCCACCTCAAGAACTGCCTCAGCAGCTCTCATTGCTGTCTAAGGGAAAATATCAGCTCCATCAGTGATGCTGGGGGGAAGCCACCAGTGACAGCTTATCAGCTGCTGCATGAGATTCATGAAAAAGCATCGTAGAAGTTTTTTTTTGTTGTTGTTGTTTTGGTTTTTTTTTTTGTTTTTGTTTTTGTTTTTGTTTTTTTTTTGTGACAATCACTCATTCAGTAATGCTGGTGGTATTGGGAATGTTCCTTTACAACTTAGGAAGCCCAATTTAGCCCAGAAGGTTATGAAAGCAAGGTGTGCAACATGCTGTTGATGCACACTAATCAAACCAAAGAGGGAGTAGTTAATTTGAGTCTCCATGTGCTGACCAAAAAGGATGGTGATGGTAAGCTGAGGTGATGGAAAAAGTTAAGGTGATGATGGTGGTGGGAGCTGGGATAACTCTCATCCTCCCTCTCACCCTGCTCCCCATTTATTTATCTGTAGGAAAGGACTTTGGAAGCACATCAAGAGGATCAAATCATCAGCAGCTTGCTCATTATAACTGAGATAACTGAGATGCCTTGATGGACTGCACTGGAGTCCATCCAGCATACAGGATGGAGAAGATGGAGAGGAGACCAGAAAAAGATAACAGTGTAACATGGCTTGTGAATGAATCATTCTGCGATAAAAGGAATTTACTCTATTGTAGCTATTGCCAGGAAAAAAAAAAAAAAAGAAATAAAGCTAAAGATGTATCTGTAAGAAGTAGAACAACATTTAAGGATTTGGGTGTTTGGCTATAATGAGATCCATTCCACTAGAATGCAGTGATAATTCACATGTAAGAACTGAAGACTGAAACAGGATTAAAGCCCTAACAGTAAATCTGATATACGTGAACTGTGTGTGGAATTACAGCCTCTTGACCCCAAACTGTGTGGCCAGCCAATATTACTTTTTCTTGCAGTAAAGTATGAGCATTTAAACAACCAAGCAAAACTATTCCAGGGTATCTGATGTACTTTCATCCTAGTAAATAACTTAATGGATGGGAAGTGGTGTTAGGAGCTGCAGAGCTTCCCCAGTTTCTGTTTCAGTCAGCAGAACTGAAATCTCTCAGTGTACAGTTGCCATTTGTGAAATGTGAATTTGTAGAATTTACTACTTTTTTCGTTTTTGTAACTAACAGTTTTTCAAATTAAGGGCTTTTCCAATGCACTTAAAAATGTGAATTACCAAGGACACTGAGGACAGATGCTCTGTTTTTCAAGGCTTCAGATTTAGTATTTTCTGTGGCTGGCTTTTTTTTTATTTTTTGGATGATATACTCATCAGTTTGTCACATTTTTAAACAAAAGTAAAATAGTATTGGGTAGATACAATTTTATGTTATGAAGATAAACAAACAGATCTTTTTTGCCATTTTTTAATATAAGAAAATAACTAACATTTATAGACAAGGAAGGCTAATATCTTGACTAAAGATGCTCTACACATTCTCCAATTTTATGGTTCAAAAAACCCCCCACAGAATGACTTCATCAGTTTCTACTGGATCTTCTGGAAATTTTGGATTACTTTTATTGGAAGGTTTCTCCCATAATAGCAAATGAATAATAATTAAGGAGAGTAAAATGGGTTGGCACAGCATAAGTTGACAGATGAGTTTTTCTTTAGGACCTTAGGAAACTAGATATTCTTCTCAAGAAAAATATAAAATGAAGAAAAAGGATTTATTCTGGTTTCTTTGGCTTTGTTTTTAAAAAAGAAAACAAAAACTGTTACAAATTTTTTCTTATTGTGAACTTAATATTATTTAACTCTGTCTGTGTAGGTAGGGGGCAGGGGAAAGGAAAGGTGTTTCTTATTTACCCTATCTGATAAGAAATGTTGGAATAATACTGAAATAGCTTTAGCCTAACTCTAGTAAGGTGGATCTTTATTCATATCCCATTGTCATACAAAAAGATTAAGGTACAAACCTAATTTTGTTACTTAAACTTTTCTGGTATATTTTGACAGGTTTTGCTCTAAGAGCTACACTTTATTTTTGTCTCCATGTTTCTTGGTTTTTTTGGTTGTGCTTGTTTCTTTGTTTGATTTACTTCTAGCTTTCATTTCTCCACATTTCTGTTGCTATGTTGCAGTCAACAATAATACAGAAGGGAAAGGTGGAAACCTGAAAAATTCTGATGTTCATATTTCATTGATAGCAAAGGAAGGAAGGAAATGTATGTATGGCTCCCTCAGCCTTTCCTCATCAGAGGGATGCTCCAGATCCTTCATCTTTCTTGCCCTCCCACTTCACCCTCTCCAGGAGCTGCAGGTCTGTCTTGTCCTGAGGAGCCCAGAACTGGATCCAGCACTGCAGGCACATTCATCTCACTGGGGCTGGGTGGAGGGGCAGGATCAGCTCCCTGCCCTGCTGGCACTGCTGTCCCTAAGGCACCCCAGGTCATCCTTGGCCTTCCTGGCCACAAGGGCACTCACTGAGAGCAGCTGTGCCACTGATGCCTTCTCCTCTATGAAATGTATGAGGGAACAAGAATAGGCAGCACCTCTCCCTCCTGCATTTCCAGTGAATACTTTTGGGAATGCTGGCAGAGAACATCTGTATGATTAAAGCACATATTCACAAGAGGCAGGTGAATGAGGTTTACTGCAATGATGGGTACTGGATTTTAGATTTCTGCAGAGTAGGTTGGAAGGGCCTCTATTCACAGGCAAAAGCCAAAGCAGAGGAGCACAGCACGCAGCACTGCTCTAGACCTGAGCAGCAGCACAGCTGGGCACTAGTGTCAAGGCTGTGCTGCACCTATTTTATGCAATTATGTCTCATTTTAGACTTTTCTGTCATTTTATGGTTCTGCCCCTTGGTTAATATATATTGCTGAAGTAAATTTGCCTATGCAAAAGCTACTGAAGATAATACAATAATTATTAACTATGGAAACATAGCATTGAAAAGGTATATTGGCTGGAAATTGAAGACAATACAGTTTAAACAAAAAATATGCAAATTTTTAGTAGCCAATATGTTTAAATACAGAGCAAATCACTAAAGAATATGAGAGACTATTAAATGAAATTTTTAATTCAATTTTTTTAATAGACACAGTTTGGAAGATGAATCTCTATGTAAAATCTCATGGACTGGTTTCACACATAGTATATGAACATACTTTTCCTTTCTGACCTTGAAGTCAATGATTCTGTGGGAAATTAAAAAAAAAAAAAAAATTGAACTCACCTACAATGCCAGTTTCTCTGAGGTTAATTTTCACCTCTGGTTTCCTCAAATCAGTATCAATCCTGCTTGGTCCCCCTCCGTCACACAGATATAATTTAAATATATTTAAGATATATTTAAGCAATTTCTGACTAAGAGTGTTTAAGCATAAAGTTAAGCAAAATACTGGAGCTATTTATTGTCCAGACAAGAAGAACTCTTACTATGCACAGTTAATGTATTTAATCTGTAAACATTGCTTGGGGCACAAGGTACAGACACTGATTAGGAGCTTGCAGAGGAGCCACACAATGCTACTCCAGTGGAAGAAAAATTAGCATTTTTCTTTTTCAGAAAATACAGTTTTATTATCTGAATGACAGTTTCAGGAATGAATCTGATATAAACACAAAAGAAAGAATCACTGATAAAGTAGATTGACACTATGATAATAAAAGCAGGAAAGAACAATTTGCCTTTTATGTTGATTCATGTATGCACACATGGCAATGCACAAGCAGGTAGAGATATGGATTTTACAGGGGGTTTTTGTAATAACAAAGATGGAATCAAATGAATTAAATTCCAAAATTAAGAACCTTTCTCTGATTTCTATTCTGTAACTGAGGAGTAACTGAGGTCAGAGGGGCAATAAGCTTAAGTATCACAATCTGGTCAAAACAGAAGAAGAGGATTTCTTGAGATAATATTAAAATACACTTATAAATATAATAAACGTTTCTTACAATATTAAAGGTCAAAATGAAAATATTCTTCTCTATTATCTTTGTTTGGAAACATTGACATTTTTTCCACATAAAGGGAAAAAATGTCAATAGTGCATTGGAAACTATTGTTTTATTGTTTTATGGCTGCAATTCCCTTGCTTTGGAGGAAGAGAACTTGCTTTTTAGCCACTCAAATATTTCCTGGGATACTGGAATGAAAATAGGTATAAAACTGTATCTTGCAGAGTATTTTTATTTACACTTAGTTCCTGTTATGTTTGTAAAATATAAACATTTTATAGACAGGGTATTTCTACAGTTCCAGAAAGAAATAAAGTTGCCAGGCTTTTGCTAGACAGCTCTCATGTTCTTGCTCTCCCATGTACTACAAAAGATGAGCCTCAGTTTAACAACAAACTGTACTGCACACTGCTTTGTGTAAAAAATTCTGACCACATTCACAAATTCACTATGTGCAGTTCCATAATGGTGTCAGTCAGGCTGGAAAATAACTGAAGATGGAATGTCTGTACATCATCCATTTTTCTGGTGCTGCTTTTCAACAGGAGAGTTTTTTTTTTTTTTTTAATTCACAGACCTCAATTCCTAAACCCAAGGGCTGATGGCATTGGCTGCTAACAACTCACTGGTAAAAAGTGGTCCTCTTTATCAGTTAATCCAACTTGATTTTCAGGTTTACACTGAGCAGTAATTTTCCAATGCCAATAAGGTATTTTTTCACATTAGAAGCACATAATTTGACATGAAGTACAGTACAGAGAAACATATAAAATCCTGGAATAATAATTTTCAAGTTTAACATACCTGACAACGTGGTCTTACCTCATATGTGATATTTTCACCTTTTACACACTAAATTAGGAAGGTACAAGAAAATGTCATCCCATATAGAGGACTATGTGAGGATTGATGCAGTCAGTTCTCCAGGCTGGAGAACCCAAATTAACTGGGAGGCTGTTCTGATGCATCTGGACCCTGTCTCCTGCTCTCCCCCTCCCTGTTACCATAACAAAGTCAGTTACTGAAAGGCCATATTGGGAGGTGGAAACAAGAGCTCTCAAATGTGTTATATTTTTAAAAATTAATGATTTGTATCTCCCTATGGAAATGCTAGATTGTGACAAGCAGTTTTTCAAGAGCTGAATCCTGGAAGGACTCCAGACTGAGGTCACTGGTTTTGTGCAAATAGCAGCCTGCAAAACTGGGAGCTATTTTACAGTCTATGGAACTGAAAAATGTATCTATCCTGGAATTTTTTTTCTTATTCAACTTTTTGACCTTATTCCTTCTTTTCTCTTGAAAATTATCACATATACATATGCAGACATATTTCTTTCCAGGGACTTTATCCACCAGACAGTAAGAGTTATTTTTTTAGTGAGAATTACATTTGAAAGCATTTTTTTTTTTGTCAGCTATTAATCATTAACAAAAGAAAACTGATTTTAGGAATCAACCATTTCTTTTGCTTCTACTTTATCCCTCCAGAGTATCCTTCTAAATACCTTCATTCCAAGCACTAGAAAATACAAAGATGTAAATTGTAGCCACATCCAAGGGATTTGCAGAACTCTCTGGAAACATGGGCTGAAACAGGAATAAGCAGCTGCACTAAGAAACTAAAGAGAAATATAACACATAAGACTGAACAGATGCCATTACCCTGTAGTGCTGATGAACCAGCTAAAAGCAACATCAGTTTATTTATCCCTGACACCATAATATATTCTGGTTAAAAACAAAACAAACCCAACAAGTTTAGGGGATGTACTTTAGCATATCCTTGCACTTTGTATCAGCTGTTTCCTCAGGAAGGGTCTCAAGGACTCTAGAGGTGCCACTGGCTGCCCATTTCTAGTGGCATTGATGCCACCATGCCACCTGGCCATTTCTGGTGGCAATTTCTGCCCATTTCTAGTGGCACTGATGCCACCATGCCAGTTTACTCCCCTGACCTTCCTTTTGCTCTCAGAATCTGCCTCGTGCCAGGAAAGGTCAGAGGACAGATGTGACAGGGACACAGCTCTGAGAAAAGGGAACAGAAATGAGCTGCCATGGAAATGCAACAGGGCTGGGCTGCCCTACTGAAGATGGGCAGGGGAGGAATGGAGGATGGCAGTAGGTTACAGATACCTGGAGTTACACATTGTAATTTTAATTAAGGTCATATTGAGAGTCAGTGCCAAAGAAATGTAACACCAATAGCAGTGGTGTAGGACATTAAATATGTCCTACATCTTTACAAAAATGTAATAGAGAAGATGTATGGTCAGAAATTTTAAATTTTTTTTTCTAAACAGATTCCTGACAGTGGAAAAGCTGCTGTGATATCCTATTTTCTTAGTCAGTAGCCTTAGGTGTAGATTACAGTGTGGTTAACTTTGAATATAACCCCTATGTTTCTTTAAAACAAAACAAAAATAACCCAAACTCAAATGTAGTTCTGAAAAACTGCTAAGACTGTAATAACTTTTAAAAATTTGGTTTTCTTTCAGACTTTAATTACTCACTGCTGCAGATGTGCAGGCATTAAGAGATAACAAATAATTACAACAGATTCACCGTGTATGCCAAGGTTGTGCTCTGGAGGGTTGGTGGTTTATATTTTCTAATGTCACCATAGATCAAAGGGAAATGTTTCACTGTCTTCCACAGTGTAAAACATTGCATATGGAAATCAGATCATACAAGTTACTGTTGTGGAGCAATGTTCTCTACCATAAACAACTAAAGTCATGTAAGAGATGCATTAGGAGAGTTTTTTAGCACACAATTGCTGAGAATTTCTGGCTGAGGGCATGCTTATTGAATTAACTCCAAATCAAATCTTTGTCCACAGATTAGGAATCCCTCAAACCCCAAGAAGCCACAAAGCGTGAGCATACTCATTACTCATACTGAACAAAAAAAAAAAGAGTAAAAAACCAAAAAAGAGCAGCAACTTCCACAGCATCATTAGCATTACCCCAAGACTCTGGGTGCCCAGACTCCAGTGTACTACTGAAAATGGACACACACCATACATTCCCTGGGAGAATGAACAGTGATTTCTGAACAGCATAAGAATGTAAAATTTGGTGGGTGGTTGGTTGATGATTTATGATCATGGTTTGTATTTTCGTTTGGTTTTTTTGGGGGGTAGTTCTGGGGTTAATTCTATGTTTGTTTGGGGGTGGTTATGGAGTGATGATGACAGTTGATTATTGTTTTTGATACTAGAAAATATAGATGAAAGTGTATTGATGACAAATTATTTGGATAATGTAGGGATATATTGTTTAATTATTTGATAAAAAAAAAAGTCAAGATAAAAAAATGAATGCGTAAAATGGAATTTAAATATTAGTTCCTAGTAAATGATAATGATGGTACATCCTGCTTCCTGAATCATTCACCTCTCACCTTTAGGAAGGTGAATGCTTCAGATTGAGCATAAGCTCACTGTGTGAAGGCAGATCTATGAAGGGTGAGGAACAAGAAGGAGCAGGAACAGCAGGGTAGAGGCCTGACACAGAAGGGCTGGAGGTACGGGAGAAGCAGTGATATGAGAGAGAGGAGCCAAGTGATGTTTGAGGCACACACTCCAGAGAGGCAGTCAATCCTCAATCACCTACAGGTGAATAAACCCCAGTTCTGGACTACACACAAGATAGGAAAGAAGCTGTACAGCAGATCCAGTAAAGAACTACTTTAGGCCAGATAGACTTAAGTAAGGCACACAGAGCGTGGTGTGAGCACAGCTGTGTGATTTCTGATTTCTGGGACCAGCTCAGCACTACAGAGCCTTCCAGGACTACTCTGAGTTAATGAGATCTGATGAGTCTCACCTGGCTGAATACAAAACACTTACCTGCATCTGCTCCCCAGCTTTATCTCATTTAAAACAGCTGCAGTGAGCCTGTCTGTGATGGAGACACACCCACAATATTGCAGCACTACAATATCTGTGTGTCTATGTGTGTGCACAGGAGAGAAGGAGGTCAGAGTAAAGGCTCCATTGCTGCATATTCTGTGTAATTTTATTTGAAAAAGCACAGTGGGTTTGGAAAAACTTCATGGAGCACCCTGAGGACATCTGTACTAACTGACTGTAATTTAATCTTGCATGCATTTCCTACCATTCTTGTTGGAAGAATATTTTCAGATTTTTGTTCACTATTTCAGCCTCAAAGTCACTGCTTAGTTAAGCTATTGTTCAGAATTTGCTGTTACCAATCCTTCTAACTACCTGATAATTTAGTTTGATTTATTTTGATGGTGGTCCTCATATCTTCTACCAGGAAATAAACATGTGTACCTGAAATGTAGATATGTATGTTTACATGCTCACACACATTTATACATACAGGCAATATAAAACAATAGCCAATATTTGGATAAGGACTGCAACCATCACCTAAACATATTTTTTTTTATCCACCGTGCTTGTTATTCCCTTATGGAAACAACAGTTTCAAATCTATAGCTCATTTATCTTCAGTAATGTTATACAAGGTGGATATTATTCTTGCAGATGCCATAAAGTCATAAACTTCTTTTGCTTCAATAGTTTTACCCAAACAGAATATAGCAGTCACTGAAACTTTTGAAGTGAGTCTAAAAAAGGTTTGTTCCAGTACTAATACTTATGTTAACAGCTTCAGGGCAGAAGGTCTCTGTGTGAAAGACAATAAACAAACACTGCTAACTTTGTTATTGGTGTGACATCGTTCTTATCTAACTCAATATGAATTCTGATGTGACAGCTCATGAATTTCAGCTATAATACTCAGGAACTGGCTCAAGAAACCTCGTGGGTATTAGTAGTTATATCTAAGGATCTGCAATGGATGATTATACCTCTCTTTTGAAAGAAGCTTAGAAAACTACCCAGGAAATTCTAGGTGAATTTTTCCTTTCTCATTTTTAGAACATATGATTAAACAACCTTTAAGAAGGGAAAATAGTAATAAGTAACACAGCCAACCATTTATCAAGAGTAAAGAATGAGAGGGCAACTGCATTTCTCTTCATCCAGAGCTGTAAGATTTATCAATAGTGAACCATAGTGAACCATGCCTGATGCCCACAGCAAGGATTCCAATACTGCCTAGGTGATGTTACCATAAGCAGGAAATTTGAATGTAAATGGAAATGAAACTGATGGGGAAAAAACCTCATAACTTGAATACACTCTATAGGAAGGCAATATCAAGTGAAGCTACACACAGACTCTTCCTATGTCTGATATTAATCACTAATATTGGTTGATGGAACAGAGCATAGTTTTTTTATATTCACAATGATGCAAAAACCAACCAGCAGCAAGAATGTGAGAAAAGGAATTCAATTAAAAGCAATCTCAAAAAACCCTGAGAAACCAGTAAGTCCAAGGCATTAAAATAACTCGCTGGGAAACTGGATTAGCATTGGAATAGGTTGCAAATGGCTGGACAGATGGTCACTAATCTAGAAGCAAGGGTAGAGATTTTAAGGAGCAAGATTTGTTTTGTCTAGAGAAAATTGAACTGAAGTACCACCCTTCAAGTATACGAGGTTATGGCTGAGAGAGAGTAAACTGTTCTCAATTTTCATTGTGGTCACATAATTGGCTTAAATTGAATCAGGGGACATTAAGGATGGAAGCAAACATCTTTGGGCTGCCAAGGATTGCTAAGTGGTGGGAAAAGAATTCTGCAAAGATACAGAGAAGAAAAAATCTTATGGAGCAGGTTAGACAGAAATTGGTCAGAAATTATCTGTCTAGTTGATCTTGCCTGATACAAAAATCTGGACTGCAAAGAATTTCAAATCTCCTTCAAGACTTTTTTAGTACACTTACCATTCCTTTGTGAAAAAAAAAAAAAAAAATAAATCCCAAACCCTATAAATATCAGCACAGAGAATAAATAGAACCCTGTGCTAATTTGTAGCCTCATTTTCTATAGAACTTTTAATGTTGGTTTGAATAAAAGCATGGTCATCTACATTTCTTAGTGCTAATACTCTTTCAGCTTTTATTTTGATTCCTTGATAACAATGAAGAAAGACAGAATGGGAAGGATGGGAAACAATACCTGGAGAGTGTCTAAAATAAGACTGCCAATAATAAGAGCAATTACTAAGTTATTTCTTCCTCAAAGTTATCTCAGATATTAAAATTGGCCTGTCTTTTGCATTGTCATTTCTTTGTAGTATGATATTTTTTATGGAATGACAGTGCAAAATGGCAGGCTAGCACTTAATTTTCTCTATTTTTAATTCTGTTAAAAATGCTGGCCTCAATTTCTTAGCTAAGCCATGAAGAGCTTGTTTTACTTTAGCTGACATAATTTCTCAGAAGTTTTGTGACAGAATAATAGTAAAGTGTGCACTGTAACATACAGATGCAAATAATACAGGAAAGAAAGGCTGTGTTGGTGTTGGAATCCTATTATATACCAAAAAGTACTTCAAAATAAGACAAGATTAATAACCTAATTTAAAAAACAACCCAGAGATTATATTCCAGGCCTGAAGAATGAGATGGGTCTGTAATCAGGAGTGACACAACCTGCCTGTGAGGAGGGAAATCTGAGAGGCTGCAAGGGCAGGAGATGTGACCATCAGGAGATGTGACCATAGTGCACAGCCTCAATCTTACAGCTCCAGCGCTAGGATTTCAAACTGATGTCCCACATCTTTAACAACACCCACAGCTTTTTGTAAAGTAACTCTTGGGCTTCTTTAAAGAAGCCCACAGGCATGCAGCAAAGGAAGATTTAGTTCAGGTAGGATACATACATATATAAAGTTCTTTTTATAAAATCCTTCAGGAAAAAAGTTTTAGGAAACCTGATGATGTTACATGCAATAAAAATTTCACTCCTAAATGTGTATTTCATTTAAAGGCAGAAGACAGTGGGCAGGAGTATGCTGCATTATTGCAGTAGAAACTGTTATAGAACAGGAAAAAAAAAAAGTATTTTCATAGCAGGTACTGCCTATATAGAGCTTGCTCATAGGATGTCGTGAGGGCCAAAAGAATGAGCAGTTTCAGAAAGGGATTAGGCAACTTCAGGAACAATAGGCTGAAAAACAGATGCTACAGGGACTCCTGATGTCCCAAATCCATGAGCTGTGGATGCTGTGGATGGGGCTGTACAAGGGTAACATTCAGCAGAAGGCAGCCAGGCTGATACATCCTCCCTGCTCAACCTGCCCTAATGTCACCACCAGAGACATTTTCCTGGGTTAGACAGAAGAATGATGGTAAAGCATTATGCTCTCAAGTGTGATAAAAACCCTCTTTTAGTCACATTTAAAGCCTATTTGTTCTTGTATTTGTTACAGCTCCATAAAATACAAATTCTGTAACCTAAACCACTGAAATATGTATTGCAAATAGAGAGTTATGTGAGATGCAAAATATTTATTAAGAGAAATGCTGTCCTCATTCAAATTTATGCCAAATCCTATGCAAGATTTTTTTCTTTTTTTTTTTTTTTTTTCTAAATTATAGGGAAATCTGTAGTGTTATAAATAAATCTTATTTTAGTAGTAAACAGGAAGAGTTTGATTTGTTACTATGTTGGCATAATATATTATTTATATTACTAATACATATTTTCTAGCTGCTGCTAAGAAGAGTGTCCAAACACTTGACTTTTAGATAAATCAAAGAATTAAAAAAAAAATAGTAAACGCAATACATATTAAAATGCTTTCCATGACTGCATCATATTCCAATTATTTAGTCATCACAAATTTCCACTGAAGTGAGAAAATCTGAAAATATTGGCAAGATTGAGACAATATGAATGGTTCATCTGAGAATTCACCTGCATCTCCCTTTAGGGAGTAAAAGGGCATAAATTCCCCATGTCTGAAGAGATTATTCCCAACTACAGCAAGTAGAAAAGGAGATCACATCCTGCCTCCTTGAACCATGTTGCAGTTGCAGCCCTTCTCAGGCAGAGCAATAAAAATCTGCTCCTCACTCAGGTAGTGTGGCTTGGAACTTTACAGCATAGACCAAATCCACTGAATCAAAACCACTGATAATGCACATGACAAGCTTCAAGGACTACAGATTTCATAAAGCATGTTTCACAGAAGAAATAAGCATGTAACAAGTAAGGAAAGGCTGAAAATAGGTAACTCTTTTCACCTGGCTCTTACACAGACTGGCTTATAATCAGCCTTCTCATCTATATTTTCCCTAAATATTCAACACTGAATACTTAGTGATGTTTCTTACAAGCAAAATATTACTTTCTTCCTGACCCACTCAAAATAAGTTCTCTGTATTGGGAAGAACATGCACATTCTCTTATTATTAGACTTTGTTACTCCTGTTCATCACTTCTGAGCTGTGCAAAGAAGCCATTATCACCAAATTACAGTCTACAAAATGCACGGAATAAAAACTAAGGTGATTTGGATGGAGACAATACAACACATTATATCCACAATGTATGTTGAAAGCTTTATTAAACAAAGTTGTAGGGAAAGTCACATACCTTCTTCCTCTCTTGGCTGTCACTTTATCTATTTCATATGCTCCATTACCTCTGCACAAGCCCAGGAGGTGTTTGCACGTAATAGCATTTCATTCTTGATTGAATTTACATTGGATGTTGCCTGCCTATTATGCATACATATGATTCTGCATTTTATCACCCCTAAAAACATATTGTGAACCCCATGCAATAATTTGGGAAACATCCCTTACAATCACATCCTTAAAAAGGCTATTTTTAGCTTCCACAGATGAAGAGACACTTTATTACATTCAAGAAATCTTTCTGCAAATGTTATTCCTGAAAGGGACATAATTATGATGCATTGTGCATGTTGTCATTTTGAAACTGTGTACCAAAGTAGCCATTGCAAGTAGATTAATGTCAGAACAGATAACAGTCTCCTCTCTGATGGCCAAATGGTCTGGAAGTCTGAGATAACTCATCTAACATTTCAGCAGCAGGAAACAAACAATCATTTTTGCTATGATCTGCCCCAATTTTGTGTCTATGAATAAGAATTACAAATGATTTTTTCATTACTCAGTGAGATATGCCAGGAATTTGTATTGTGGCTAAAATATTTAATGCATATTAGGTATGTTGGGTTTTCTATGATAGAATATACAGTGTCTAAATAATATTTAAAAGGATATGAAGATGGGATCCCTGTCCTGCATAGTTTACAAGTCTCTTTCTTAAGAACTCATCTAAAAAGTGTCCACAGATTATGGTTTATTGACAGGTATCAATGGTAAATGAGAATAAGGCAGAAAAGATGGCAAGGATAATAAAAATCTCTGCATCAAGGTGATGTAATTTGATGTATAATTTGTTACACATTATAAACCTAATTTTTCAGAGGCAGTGGGTATATAAACCAGAGAAATTTCAAGTTTGTTATGAGGAATATACTTTCTTTCCTTTTTGTACATATTATGGTCAGCAACATACAGTCTGTAAGAGTGGACAAAAATATCTGGGAACATTTTTTTAACATCCTGCCTCCTCCCGTCCCCTCCTTTTCCTGTAAAATGCTGTACATACAGTCTTGTCTCTTCTATTCACTTATTAAAATAACAAAAAAGAGAATAAGAAAAAAAGAAAAAAAAAAAAAAAGAAAAAAGAAAAAAACCCTTCTACATTTTCATGGACAATTCCAAAGTAGTGAGATTTTTCTGAATTGTAAATTGAAATTTAGTTAATATGCTTCAAAATATTACTCTTTTCTCTCCCATAGGAGTATAAATTCAACCAGATTGCTGTTATGGAGATCTTAATTTTAAATAATGTTTTCAGATTCTTTTTTGCATCATTATTTTAAATGATTGAGTAGTTTGCATTAAACCATAGCAAATTAAGAAAGTGAAGTTTAAACATTAGGAATTACTGCATAGAAAAAGATCAGTCTCCTAGATGTCTTCATCAAACATAAATTGACTGACATACACAGATGTCTGCCTTTTTAGAGATATTTAAGACCAATGGAATAATTTAATTGAGAGAACTGGACATTAACAAATACTAAAAAGTACACCAGAATATTTCAGAATTGTAACAGAGTATTTTCCTGGATCATTGGTAATGTGCCAAACAGAACTGTGGCTGAATCTGTTAAAAAACTCTCTTACATTTCTCAACTAATTTCTCATGAAAAGCAGCTTTCCACATGGATATGGACACTTTATCTAAAAGCCTCTAAAAATGAAAGTTCTTATCAAACATAATAGAAATTGTTCTGAGAAAATATAGTCATATTATAGCAAGTATAGTTATTTCCATCTCTTATTGCCTGAACCTTACTTCAGTGCAGACCATAAAATTAGAACTGAAAACTAGTTTTAACATTTAACCTCTATGGTGCTTAGCAGTTATTTCTGAATTGTTTCGATGAACCTCTTCCCAATTTTATTTTCTTTTTCTTTTTCTTTGCCTGCCCAGAGCAGCAGACAAGCAGCAGACGGGAGGAGCACCAGCAGACAGAGCTCTGGCAGCAGGTTGCTGCCCAGGAACAGTTTGTCATGGTCAACCCTTACAGGGCCTGGCATCCTCTGTGCTGTGTTACCTTCCTAACAGTGCATCCCTCACAGGCAAAATTCAAATTAATTTGGAAAAGAAAGGAAAAAACAACTACAGAGGCAGATTGAAATTAAGTCAGAATGTCTCCAAGGAGAAGCATCAGTTGCAAAGCACTAAATGATGATAATTTTCTGTTGAGTATTGTTAAAAAGTGCTTGTTTTCAAATTATTTTTAATAATCTATTACAATTCTTTTGAAGTACAGGGAACTGGAAATGAGTCCTGCTGTTCATTCTTCTCTTTCTGAGATAGTACTAAAAAAAATAATCTGCTATTTATATGGATTTTGTGCTGAAAATGATAATTACAGTGAAAACGTCTTATTATGCAATGGCAGTAGAAGGAAAGAGGGTTCAAAATGATAATATAAATGGTGATTAACCCATCATTCAAAACAGGATGATGAATCATTTATCCTATATATTGTTTAATAGCATCCCTGAGGACTAACTCTACAGCAAAGCCTAACAATGATCACATAACCCATGGAATTGAGAAATGGGCATACAATGAAACATGAAGTCAAGAGAACACATTTCCTGTGAACCCTAGAGTGGAAAAGTCCCAATTTTCTCATAATAAGAACTAAATGCTTCGTATTCTATGCTAAGAGGTCTCCAAAGGCTGTCCTGTTATTTTAATTAAGATTTGTGATTTTAAGATTGGCTAATGAAAGAATTTCAAAGAAATTGGATAATGAGCACCCAAGGAAATGAAAAGTCACATGCACATTTCACTTAGATTCCACTTACAATTCTGGCTTCTGTATAAACCATTCTAATTACTAGAGACATACAAAATTATTAAATTCATACAAAACCCATCATAATTAAGTAAAATAGATTAATCACACCTTGATAAGAAATATTGGGAAACAAAATTAATAAAATCATAGAAACTAATAAACAAAATGAACTAACATGACTGAATAGAAATTTAAATATGAAAGATATTCCTTAATCTCAGTGTATTTGGCTAGAAAGATTCAAAGATACTTG
Source organism: Ammodramus savannarum pratensis (assembly GCA_020466415.1). Lineage (NCBI taxonomy): Eukaryota > Metazoa > Chordata > Aves > Passeriformes > Passerellidae > Ammodramus > Ammodramus savannarum. The sequence continues at coordinate 31,717,535 of JAHXMQ010012338.1, read as the reverse complement.
TAAGATATCCTTCTCAGAAGGCAGGTGATGTTTGACCTAAATACTTCTGCAGTCTAGCAGGAAGAGGAGGAGATGGGGGAGGGAAACATGGTGATATTAAATTTGCATATACAAATCTAGATAAAAAACAAGAGCATTTTTATGTTACAAATTTTTCTCCTTCCCTAAATTTTTGCACTTCACCAAAACAGACCTTTATACAACTACATCTTAGAGAAGACAAACTAAGAGTCTTGCAAACTTTTCCAATTCAAGAATTACATTGGTTTTCCTACCCTTTCCTCTCCAACTACATTTAATCCATCTTTCTTGTCTTCTCTTAGCCATAATCACAAGACAAGTGAGACAATTTCACCTTTCTGGCTCAGCTCAAAACAATGATCTAAATCCTGGCAGAAATTACTTGGTTGAAAGTTTTTTCATCCAAGCTGAAATTACCTGGTTGAAATTATTTGCAATTACCTGGTTGAAAGTTTTTTTCATCCACATACACCTTATCAGTACTATAATTTAAATACACAAAACACCACTTTTTTTTTCTGTCAACCCTTCTGTCTCTAAATCAATCATGTCAACAGTGTCTGTTGTGGATTATATTGAAGGTTTGTGTAGCTCTGGAACATTTAGTACAGGAACATAGAAGTGATATTTTTGGATTATTAATATCAGGCCCAATATATATATTACAGTCACTGACCAGAAGGCCACTTGGTTCAGCCCCAATTCACATTCTGCTGCCTCTAAAGGACGTGCCCATTGTAAAAAAGTGCATGGGAAATCCTCTTTAGTAAATAAATACTGAATTTGGTTCTTTTTCTTTTTTTTGCCTCTAAATTAGTCAAGGAATAAAAAATACAAATGTCTGAGGGAGCTGATTTTATCAACTGATCAACAGTCTCACAGCACTTTGATGCCAAGCTTTCACAGTTGTCACCTAGTGAGCACAGATATAATGTGGTTCCCCAGCATTAGTTCTTGTTTTTTATCACGTGCCTCAATGACAGGTCTAGGTGGGGAGGAAGCCCCACCCAAAATCACACTACCAGCAAAAAAGCTAATAGTTTTTATGTGTTCTGATGTACCATCATTTCTTTGCAAAACACAACCACTCTATCAGAGCTCAATCCCACATCTGAATGACATTATAGGAGTGCCACATATACCAGTTTTCATCAGAAATATTATGCCATATGGACCACATATGAAGGAGTAGAAGGATTTATAATAACATTTTAAAATGTTATCAGTGTTGATCCCAATGCACAGCAGGAATTTAAGACACACATTAAATACCAGAAAGGAAAATGGTCAAACATATGTCAAAAGGTTGGACATTTACCCTGAGACATCATCACTCATCATGCCACCTTCAAAGCTGTCTGTTTGAATAAAAGATTCTATGACATATGCAGTGAGACATAACTGGCAACTTGCAATAGCCCAAACCCCATAATTCTTCCCACAAAGAGGAAAATGCTTGAATTCACCTTCTGCTTATTATTTCTTCCTTTTAACTTCCTTGCTTTTTGGTCAAAAAACATAACAGATATTCCTCTGAACATGAAGGAAAAATAAAACAGGGTATTTGTGTTACCTTAGAACCATTTTTTCCTAAAATATCAAAACCGGCTTCTCCTCTAATTAGAAACAACTGCTGATCCTAATGTTTTGTTTCTCACAGAAAGAAAGTGTCAAGCTGTTCTGTTAAAACATCAAAAAGAAGCCACTTTCAGTATCAAAATACAGCTTTTCACTTCACCATTGCTAATATTAGAACGTTATTTTTTTTGTAGTTTTGTTTTGTGGGGTTGGGTTAGGTTTTTTTAATACGAAAATCAAATTAAACTAAAACTTGGAACTGTGGCCTTCAGGGGTGAAAAAAGAAATGGATAGAGGAAGAGAGATAAATCAGGGAGTTTTTCAGTGTCCCAGTGGAGTAAAATCAGTGCCTTTGGTCTGGATATCCAGAAGCTTATTCGTGCTAACAAATGGTGGGGACTGGCTGTTCCACATTACAGGAAAAGTGCTTGGTTTGCAGGGTTGTGCCAGGAATCCTGCTGGGGACAATCACTGAGTTGCTTCATTCCCAGTGGAATGTTCTGGCTCTTTCCAGCAGAAAACTGCTCCTCCACAGGATGGAGATGAGTGAGACTAAATGGAGGTAGGTATCTGTACCTGAGCTTGTGTATTGAGAGAGAGAATCCATTCCAGGAAACAATCCCCCTCACCTCACTGCAGGAAACTCAGGGTGAATTCCATATTTAACAATTCATCTGGAGAATCTGACAAATCCAGAAGCATGAAAAAAGAACTCGGGAACTGGCTGAAGTGACTAAATCTCACGTATGAATCTCATATTTGGCTAGAGAAAATCCTTCCTGTAGGCAGTAAGCACCTGACCACTAGAAGTGCCATAGGGAGCAGTTAAATTGATCTTTTAGTTCAGTAAGAAAAATGGTCCACAGAAGCAGCAGAATACAGTTCTGAGATTGATTTTGTTACCTGGCTTATTGCATCAGCTGGCTACAGAGACAGATGAGAGCCTGGAGAAATGGCCCACACTTACCACAAAACCAGGGTTTTTTTAATTAAGTACTCCTTCAGCACTTGATTACATGGAGAGCTGAATTCTCTGTTTCAATTCAGAAAAATACTTTAATGTCTCTTTCTTGAGAAAAAATGTCCTATTGCTTTTAGTAGTACTTTTGTATTTTAAGCTGCATGTGCATTCAGCCATTTTCTAGGATCTCATTGCAGTCTTAACTTGAAAAATTAGTATTCTATTTACACCGTAAATTTTCAGTCAGCAAATATTTTTTAAACTTCATTTTTGCAGTAATGAAGGATATTGAACAAAACAAATTCTACTTCTATTTGATCTATATCAAACAAAAGAAAAAATAAACATAAAACCCTATCCCCCACCATCCCCAAGTAGTGAAAGGAAAAGAGTCTTGAAGTGCTAGAATCTAAGGCTTCTTCAACACGTTGCACATCATTAAGAAATGTTAGATGAGCTAGACAAAATCAGATATTTTGACCTCATCTTCTGCATACAAAATTCAATTTAGTAGTCACAAAAGGAGAATATGCTGAAGAAAAGTAGAGCCAAAGGGGAATCCAGGCAGCAGAGAGCAGGCCATGTTCCACAAAGGTGAAGAAGGTGGAGCAAGGGAAACAAATTCCAAGCACAGTGTTCCTCTCTCCTCCCATAGCATCAACTTCACAAGAGGCAGTTCTATCACCACTATTTCACTGCCTTCCCAGAACCAAAGGAACTTACTGTTTATTTACCTTAAATCTAGTGACACCACACAGCTAGTGGTGGGGCACATGAAAAAAATAAATTGTGTATAATGGTTAGGGAATAGAGAATATCTTTCAAGAAATGGGTGCTCCTGAATAAAAATATGCCCTTAAGCCTCTCTTACAGTGTTTTAAAATTTTTTCCTTTCACTTGTAAGCAGTTCTACATAGCACAAAATTTAAATGTTGCACTGGAGTGAGTTAAGATGTTTGTCTCCTTACATTTGAGTAAAGTACTTATTGGAGTGGTTTTTATTACTTAACATGAGTGTTATAAAACAATATGTACATGTAAATCAACTGAAACTCTCCATGAGAGCTCCTCTAAGTGCAAAAAAATTATCATAGAATTCTACTGGGAATAAAGAAAACAAAATTCCAAGAAATGTGCTTACTGCAGTTGAGCTAAGTTACTAGAAACTACTTATTATAAAGCTTATACTGCATTTTTTAAAAGCTTGTGACATTTTTTTAAACAATCCCTTCATGAGAAAGAATGATAATGACGCTGCTGGCTGTTCTGCCTCAGGAGGGAATTGTCCATCTGCTAGCAAAACCCCAAATCTATATCATTATTGGATGTGTTTATGGAAGGATCACGATACCCTTGGCACATTGGGAAACCAATAGGGCAGATTTAAAGATCACAGATTTTTTTAGTTTAAATTCTGGGGTCATTTTCTTTTCCACATAAAAGAACTGTGTTTCAAGATCAGCTTCATTAGGGAGGTCTGCTGGGATTTGATGTTTTTATTTTCTTACAGAAGAAAACTTATTTCTTGAAGAGGAGCACCATCTCCTTACACATTAAATGAGCAAATATACAATTGTTCCCCCTAGTTTTAATTTGCATTTTATGATTCCAACTAGATTAGAATTTTATACATTGCATCATTATTTAGAAACAAGCTGCTTTTCTATTTCCCACATTTTCTGAATAAAACCAGGTCCACTCATTTATTTTCTTGTTACTGCTTCTAATAATATATATCAATATTGGTACAAAACTAAAGCCCCCTAAAATTTGTGTAACTGTCTTAGCAGATTCTCACAACTATTTAAAATCTAAAAAAACGTGTCTGAATTTTAACAGGACTTCTCCAGTCCTTAAAGAAAATCACAGCTGAGGTGGCAGGCTTACAAAGCAGGAAATAAGGCCATGATTTCCTTCATTTAAAGCATGTTCCACTGACAAGGTATAGGACACAGAATCCATATTTGAGAACAGCATTTATATATAATGACAGAATAATTTTTCTTGGTAGTCACCTTTGCAGATAATTTTGCTCAGCTACTGCTCAGATGTGGCCAAATTCAGAGTCACATCCAGAGGTCACACAAGGCTCTATGCAGCAGTGATGGATATCTCCAATGATGGAGAATCCTTGGCATCTCTGGACAACCTGTCCCAATGTTTCATTATGTTCATTGTGTACTTCTTTCTCATAATATTTCATCAGAATTCCTTTTGCGGCAGCATGTGTCTGTTGACTCTCATCCTTCTGCTGGGAACCTTTGAGAAGAGTCTGGCTCTATCTTCTCTGCAGACTCCCATCTCATGGGAGCTCAGCTGCCTTCTGAGCTCTGTCCAGGCTGAAAAAGCCCAGTTCAGCCCCTCCTCGTTTATCGAGTCTCTCTTTATCAAGTGCTCTCCTGCTCCTGACCACATTGCTGACTCCTCACTGGACTCCCTGCATGTCTTTCCTGCACACTGGGCAGCCCAAACCAGACACACAACTCCAGATTCTTCCCACAGGTTGATTAAAGAGGAATGATCCCTTCCCTCAGCATGTTGGTGAGGGCTGTGTTAAATTCAGCCCAGAATCTAGTAAGGCATTTTTATGCTGGGTGGGCACACACAGAACTCATGAGGGTTTGGGGATTTTTTACACTTTCCAGCACAGCAGGATTTTCCCATGTCGCTGTGGGCAGCACACAACTGTAAAACCCTTTCCATGCCCATGGTAAGCACTTTCCATGGTGCATCTGTAGAGGAGCTTTTGCAGCAGGGTCTCTGAGCTGGTGGAATAAAAGCACAAAATGAAAGCATGATTTAGATTAAAAAAAGTAGATCATGTAAGATCCGGTGCTGATGGAATAGGTCACTTATACTTACAGCACAGATCAGACTCAGAGATTTTAAAAAAAAATTGCTGCTGAAAAAATGCAGCCGTAATGAAAAGCTGATACTTCTAATACTCAGCATATTGATGCAAACAAAACTGAGTTGCTACACTCTTATCATCTCCCTGCTGAACAGGATGCCAGTCGTATTCATCATGATAATTTATCTTTGCCCAGAATTGGAAAAAAAAAAACAAACCCTCAAATTATTTCAAAATAGACCAATAAAAGCAAAAAGAGGAATGTTATTTTTAGGTACAACTGTTATATTGTTTTTGTTTGGATGTTGATCTACAGCTTGACTGAAAACTAATTGAAAAATGATGAAAGTAACTCTTTTACTTCAATGAGTTTAGAATCAGATCCTTAGAGGTACAACTTTTATGCATGTCCTAGTAATTAACATAATAGAGAAATAAAGAAATAGCTGTTAATCACAGTCCAAAACAAAGTATTTAGATATTTTTTTTACTGTTGCAGAAAACAAATATACTCTGTAACACACAGTAATGAGCTGGCCAAGCTAGTTTAAAATATCAGCTGTCTTTTTGTTCAACAAAGTATTAAAAAACCAGTCTCCTGACACATATTCTATATCCCTTGAGGTCCAATTTTCCAACTAATAGATCTTTTTTTCTTCCCTTTCCCTTTAAAGATTCAGATTTCCAGGCCCTCTAGAGCATCCTACTGCATTTTCTAACCTTTAGAAAGAATTTGGAAGGCTGATAGGCATTTTTTCATTTTCCTCTATTCCGCAAAAAAGTAAAACCATTTCAGGACCACAAATCTTGTAATTTTAAATTAATAATAATAAATTAATATATTTAGAAATCTGTTCATTTATTAATTTTCTTATTCACTTCAGAAACCGAAACCAGGTTTCCAGTACTTTCATAAATTAGAAGTAATTTCAGAAGTCTGACAGCACTGACAGCACAAAAGAAGAATTCCACTAGATATCCCATATTAAATACAACAACAATAACACTCTGAAATACATAATAAAATAATGATAGCGTCCCCTGAGCAGTTATATCCTATGGCAAATTTCATAGAGGTAAGTGAGGTTTTGCACAACCTTTAATCCATAAAGACATCTGTAAGCAATGGTATCAGAGAGGATGCACAAAAATGCCAGTGAACCATCCAACATGCTGCAGAATCAGTTTCAGCACCAGCCCTGCTTTATCAGGATAGTTTATCCTGGTCCAACAGTGATACAAGGAATGTCTGCAGTTGTGTATTCATATGAAGAAAGAAGACCCTACAAGATTTGAAAACAACGCTCAAAGCATCATGGCAGCACAGAGCAAGGGATGGGGAAGTATGTTCTTAAAATTTGACTCAGAAAGTGTGAATATAAATCCCCAACTTACTGGCACCACACTTGGATTCTGGACTAGCAAAATTTTCCCTTTAAGTACATCACAGGAACTGGAAATGTTCAGATCCAAGTGTAAAATCTTCTGTTATAGTCTTTTACAGTACATTATCTGTGGATGCATGGATCTTTTCATGCATTTGTCACTAAATTGAAACTTCAGCAAAATTCTGTAGACCTTAAAGTACACTAGCCAAAAGGATGAAGACTACATCTTGCCTTCAGCTCACACTTCTAACATAAGCTACATGGACATAGCAAAAGCCTCTGTCTGTAACTACAACTTCTCATTCAATTCAGGCACATTTAGAGTACGCTGATTCACACCCAGTAAAAGAGAACTGCAAATCTGGAACTTACAGTTGTTTCTGTAATAACAGGATATAAGTCTGGAAAACTATATTTAAATTTCCACAAAAATGGATGTTGGAACACAGTTTGGACAGAAAATTTCCCCTTCTTTTGATATATGTTGATATTAATTGTAAGGTTGCACATGAAAATGCACATTTAAGTTGTATAGTAAAATGCATGATATGTAACCACGGGAAAGGATAGATAAAAAATACTCAGCCAAGAGAAATATAAGTTAAGCCTACTCTTTTTTCTGTAGTTTATAAACAAATATTTTTCCTTAACTGTTATTTTACTATCCATCATCTGGAAAAGATTCTCAACTATAGAAAAATCAATTACAATTAAAAGTGAAAACATTTCCTCATTCTAGTTTTGTTTACTTCTCCAACTGACAGATGATCAAACCTATCTTTCTTTGAATAGTGACAAATTAATTAGACAGAAATAAATTCACTACATCTTTTTGGTTGACTACTCTGGGATGACACAAATCATCCATCCTGAAAGTGTCTTTTCCTCTTCTTTGCATAAAAGTCTCAGTAACTAGGTTGGTCTCATTCTAATAAATACTTTTTTTTTCAGATTAGTCCCCTCTACTGCACCTAAAAGTGATGATTCAACCCATTCAACTCTTAGAATTAAGGAGTAAAAACAGGCATAGAAAATTGTAGTCCCATTCATTTAATACTTATTATAATAGCTTTTACTAATTAAAATCTGTGTTCATCCAGTGCAATAAAGAAGCCATGCTTTCAACTATGTATGTTTCAAAAAAATTTGGATGGACACCATATCTTGGCAAAGTCCATGGACATAATTAAAAATTTAAGGAGATTATAGTACCTGATCTCTTTGAACAGCATTGTTAATTAACTTCAAGCTTTGCACAGCATCCATGATTCACTACTTTCAGTAGAAATCTATTCCTGCTGCAAACTTTTCTCAAAATACAATGCCAAAGCAGAATTTCTGAGCAAAGGCTTGTTGCCCTCCTAAGTAAGGTTTCCATTTTTCTAAAATGTAGCAGAATGGAGTTCATCATCCTGTTCATCACAATTTTCTCTTTTATGAAGAACCCGCACTTGACCTTCAAATATAAAGCATGTTGATTGTTTTGAAGTAGGGACAGTGAATTGAAGCAACTGGATAAACCACAGTTCTTAGTGTCCCTCATCTCCCTACATCATGGCATATTATATAGCCATGAACTTTCCCATGAACTTTGTTTGCATTATTTCTCATCTAAAGAAACAACACATCTCTCTTGTCAGCCTGCCAAGGCATCTTCAAGCAGATGAGAAAAATATAATCATTTTCATTTAATGAAAACACAGATGACACTAATGCTAGTATTAAATATCTTTACTACACACTTTTTGGTATCTTTTAGTTTAATTATACAGAGTTTAACAAGATATACTCAATCATAGATGATTAAAATAGGTAATGTATTTGCTTGAAGTATACTACTCATTTGACTGAAAGATTAACTGTAGATATTAGAAATGAGCAGTCATTATGCTACTCTTTTAGTACACTACTTTTACTATATGTTATGTGCACCACTCAGGAGAATTTAATTTCTATTTTTTCTTTCATTAAGGAGAAGATGCCACTAAAATAAGCCTTTTTTAAAAATACTTGTCTTTTTGAATTTTATTATCCTATAATTAACCCGTGTATGTGCTATTCACACAAGAGCACCAATTCACTGAGATCAGCTCCAAGCAAAGTTCAAGTGAGGGCTAATGATGTCTTAAACTTTTATGGAGGAAAAATATGGCTAAGTTAGTGGCTGTGATCCTTTATACAATCAGATTGAAGCGAACTTAACCAAAATGACCTCAGAGATGGAGCTTCAACAACATTACAGGCTGTTGTGAAAGAAAGGACAACCTAAGGTCACTCATTTTTACCTGAATGATTTGGAAAATGGCCTGTTACATACACTGCTAGGATATGGGATTTCTTTCCTTTTAAAATGTTTGCTCTGACATTGCAATTTACTATTAGAAATGTGGCTCCCTGCTTTGAATGAAATATGAAATGGAAACAAAACCCACACCCAGTAAGGGTTTGATAACACAATAACAGGATGAGCTGTGCGAAGCATTAGCAGCTAGAGATGTTTTATAGTGAAACAGCTTTCTTTAAGCATTTATCTCTATAATGATGCATTTTTATAAGGGAAGTATTTGGCTGTGTTCAGATGGTATTTTACACCTAAAGTCTAAGAACTGACTTAAAAAAAATCAGGTCAATCTACAAGGATGGAACTTTCATTAAATCTTACTGAAGTATCTGCAAAGATGCAATAAACTCTCCAAATAAACCACGATGCAGTGAGGTGACTTCTAATGACTTTTAAATTACAGCCGCAGGAAAAATATCCCTGTAATCTTCTATGGAATGCACAGATCAGGGGAGGTAAGCACTACTTCTGGATTTCCAACTTAGATCATATCTGGCGTGACTTTTCCAATTAGTCAAGTACCCACACGTCCAACTTCATCAGCTCACAGACTGCTGCAGACACTCCACTCATTACAAAGCAGGGTAGGTTTTTTGGTTGTTTTTTTTTTTTTTTTTTTTTTTTTGAGAAACCTAAAAATTTTTTGTCAGCTTTGAAAAAAATTGTCACCTTTGAAAAAAATTGTCCATCCTAATCTCAACTAATAATCCAGTGATAGATTTACAAGAAGAATAAAATATTTAATGGCATTTATTTCCAGTCATTAAGTGATATTCAGATGATCATTGGAGAAGAGGGAGACAGCTAACAGAGCTGCAGTCTATATATAGATTTTGGTTCTTCCATTTCATCAGAGAATATATTAAATGTCACATTCTGTTGCACAGCCAATTAGAGAGGTAAGCATGACAAAAAAGAGTTTTCCTGCTGGTTTTCTTACCAGCACAGCATGCTATCAAAAAAAGAGACAGGGCTACCCAGCCAGGAACAGACTGCAGTAGTGTTAAAATATTTTAGCCCTGAACTAAGATAAAATGCAAATTCAAAGCAGTTAACTTTAAAACATACATAATATTAACTGAAATTCTGAAGAGTTAATAAGTTGATCTGATATTTAAGTAAAACACATCTGCAGAAGGAAGCAAATTATGGCTTTTGCCTGCCAGAATAAAATGCTAAAGTGAGGTATAAGTAAGAAAACTGAATAATGCTGAACAAAGTATTTGACAATATAAAATTTTAAGACCAAAATTATACTGCAAATCACTACAAGATAAAGGTTGGCCATCAACCTTTCCAAATGACAAAACAACTATTTTAACCTAATGCCCTGTGCAGATGGCACTGGAATTGTCACTTTTATCCATTCTGTTTTAAGGCTATTTTAATTAATGAAGCAGTATGTAATTCTACTTAGCAAATATAATCATCATTAATCAAGATGAAACTAACATGTTCATCATACAGAAGGTAAAGCCAGCCAAATTTCTCAGAAATAGTTTAAAGCACTGGGGGGAAAAGGAAATAAAAGAAAACCAGCAAAAACAATCCCATGAGACATCAGCATATTTTCTTTAAAATGTCTCAGTACAGAGCCTCAATAAAATTTATACATTTTTCCTCCCTCTATTTCTAGTTTAAGCAAAGAGAAGAATGTCAATATCTTCCTTACAATAAATCAGATTTTTTTTTTTTTTATGAGGAGGAAGATTATGAAAAAAACAACAGAATCTTATAATTGGGAATCCTAAACTCAGTTTAGAACTCAACTGAATGGAAATTTAGCACTGAAAAGTTTTGTGCAGGTAAGGCAGATCTTTTGTATTGAACAATACTAAATCCAGAAGGCAGATAATTACTTTAGAGCTGTATAATACAAAATTACTTTTATTGCTACAGAGTAGCTAAAATTTAGCCTTTTTTTCTCCTAAAACACGCATTTCCTTGTTTTTCTGTGTTTCCAAAGGTAGGTGATGCAGTGATGCAATTTTGCTGACAAAACAATTGCATTAATGAGCTGCTCTTTTTGTTAAGACAACTGAGGAGCCTTTGATAAACCGAGAGCAGCATGTGAGGCTCTCAGAAAGTTATTAAGAAGTAGCATAAGAAAAGGTGTGAAACAGGGGCGTCTTCTTCCTGGCAACCTGGAGCTTACTATGCAATTCCTTTAGTCTCATGAAGTTTACATTTCAACCATTGGCTTGAATACTCTTACAGCACAAGCAACAGAAACATAGAGAGATCTGCTTCCAATACCACAGAAAATAGTAAATACTTTTTCTTTTCTCCTCAATTAATTATCTATAAATTTCATCCAATAATTGTGTTCATGGGATAAAGTAGCTGAAGTGACAACTACATGTATTGCAGCCTATCATCATCCTGGGTTCCTTGTTGAAAGGATTTAATACAGAACAAAGATCATGAGGCTTTCAACTTGAAAAATCAGTGTTTCTCATACCTTTTGTTTGATGATCATATCATTGATGTCATCAAGATCACCTACTTTCACTCTCTGAGACTTTATCTCTCGATCCAGTCGAGAAAGCCAGTCAGTGAGTTCTGCCCATGCCTTATTGAAGTCAGCCAAGGCTGGAACCTCCAAAAGCACAGAAGATGGCATTTCTGGTTTGAAGGTGGTGGTTTCCTTGGTTACCCTGGTTTGTGTATCCACAGCAACAGTTTCACCAGGAGTTACTGAAAGAAAAAAAAAATAAAATCTCAAGTTGCTGAATAAATGAACTATGATAAATGTTTATTTCAGTATTTCAGAATTTATGCCATAGAAAGGATAAAACAGGAATAAGCCTATTTCTTACTATTACCTCATCTGAAAATATGAAAATCAAAACAAAAAGAAAATATTAATTCATTTTCCCCACAATATTTATATTACAATTTCTGCTTAACATGCAGTATTCTCAGCATATTCAAATTCCATCCTTGGAAGACCAGCTGGATCTAGTAACACTACCAAAATTCACAGTGTGAGAAGAACCCCATGCTAAAGATTGTTGAAGCATGAGTAATTTTCCAGAAATCTAGTAGTGGTCAAATATCGGTGTGCCAGAAGACAGATTGAAAAAAGTTCGTTGGACTATGCAACACATCATAGCATGACCATGTATTTAGAAACAAGTTTCATTCACTGTGTCCAAGTCACTCTGTAGCTGTGAAACCGTCTGACCAAAAATCTTCTCACTTACTGTTATCACCAAGTGCTTCCCACAGGATCTGTGGCCAATATGGAAGTTTATGTAACAAGAAATTCAGCCTTGACTAGTTGTTTTCCACCTCATAACTTCAAAATATTATGTGCTATTATTTGGATATTTGTGAATGTTTTTTTTTTCCTTTCTTTTGGAGGAAAATAGACACATCTTCTTAGTGTCTTTCCCTGATCTATTAGCTATGGGTTTTAAATAATCTGTGAATTATTCATTGCTTGGGATGGAATGCAATGGACTTCACTCAAGACTGAAGCAGCGTTTCTGTCTCTGCAGCAAAAATGATGAGAGGTGCCACAGACACACACCATTGGACAGAGAAGTTTGGAACATAAAATCATTCAAAAGTTCAAGACTGATCTTCTCTCCTTGATTTTTTGCTATTTACAAAGAGATGGCTATGAACTGTTGGGCTATTTTTGACCTTCAGTTAATGATGCAAAAGCAATCCCTCATGCATGATATTATTGCAGATGAGGTTACACTAAATTATATTTTTTTCTGATTTTTTTGAAAAGATCAATCACAGAAGAAAAACTAAAACAGAGAAAACAGAAGAACACATGTCATTTCTTCACTGAGGTTCCACAGTACTAGAAAAGAAACTAAATACCTACACTTTGGAATCTCTATCTATATCAGCTGTTGAAACAGCAATAAGTAAACCAGTAATGCAGAAATAAAAGCTCTGTGGAGTGCATTCTACATTTTCTATCATTGAACTAAGAAATGGCATTTCCTAAAGGACTGAAATGGGTTTTTTTGCATTTTTCTCAGCCCTCCTACAGAGTAGAGAAAATCAGTTTCCTGCCCTCTTCTTGTGAGATAGCTTGTCCTCAACAAAAGCAAACCAAAACACCAGAACAGAGTGACTCCATGTACATTAGGGGTTTTTTTTTGTTTTTGTTTGGTTTTTGTTGTTAGTTTTTTGGTTTTTTCTTTGCTATTACTTTTGAGAGTCTAATGGTTTTTTATTGACATTCATGGCTTTGCAGCAAAGTCTGTTTGAAACATGAAAACCCAGGTAGTAGGTCAGGGTTCAGCAATTTGTCCATAAAGCCAAGGCCTCATATTTCCTCTGTAACTTCAGGGATTCTTAGACAACAGGAAAACATTTGCCTAATTTGGCATTCACAGAGGTTAAACAGAAGTTGTCTCATCTCAGAGGAAATTTTTCTCCTCATCAGTATTTAGGTAAATTGAAGAACAGTTTTCCAAACTGGGACATCCATCAGAAGATTTAGGAATCTATTTGCATCTCACGTATTTTTGACCTGAATACACAATCACAAGTTCACCATTTAATATAGATTTATTTATTTTCCCCCCAGTGACAGCCATTTCAGAAAAGGGTGTTTCTAACCCTCTAATGATTATGGGTTTACTGATCTGGATTTTGGCTTATTGGGTTTTTTTTTTGTTTTGTTGTTTGTTTTTTTTTTTTTAATCCATTGGGCTGGTTTTTGTGTGTTTTTGTTTAATTATTTTTGGTTTTTTTTCCTTGATGTAGTACTTTTGCATCAAGAAACTTCAAATATTACAAAAAATATTATAAGGTACTAGTAGAAGTGCAACAGTCCAGTATAATATTATATATCCAATATAATAATTTTGGATCTTGACAATACAAAAACGTCAAGATCCACCACTATCTACCATCATCTTCTAAAGATGGCAATAATGTGTTCCAGTTTGACTGACCATTAGAATATTTGAGTTATCAAATTTTTTATAAAAATTACCTTTAGAAAGTGTTTGTATAGTTGATCTTCCCTCAGAACAAAAATGCCACTTAGGACAGTATCTATCCCTTATTTCTCTTTGTTTGTGCTTGCAAAGATATGACACAGTTCATTTAACAGAACTGTATAAAAATAACAGACAAATATAAATCAACATTATCAACAACATGTAGCAAAAAGATCTCATTCTGAAAAAATTTATCCAGAACTGCATTGACAGTTTCTGTGACTCAAAGGGGACAATTTTTTGCTTTTGGTTTTGGTGGGGTCTTTTAATTTTAGTTTGGTTTTGGATTTTTCTCAGGACAAATGACTTATAAATGCAAAACTTGAATAACTTTTTTTTCAAGTATCTGAGTAATAAATTTTATCCTAATGAGACATGTCATAATAAATAAAGGACTTAATCTTTCAATTTATTTAAAATCATTTATAATGGTTCACTTCTGTGATACGATAAGCATGAAAATCAAAAGGAAAATTAGAATTTAAGACATTAAATCACACAAATATAAAGTTTTTAAGGTGATTTCTCATTAGCACATTCTGCACTTTAACACAGACCAATACTAGAAGAAAAATAAAACACAGAATGATAGATGTGATTTTCAACTTTTCTTGAACTTTGAAATACACTGATGAAATTGAGAGTATATTGGTATTTTTCATCTTAAAATAAATCTGTAACATTAAACTTGAAGAGTTAGATTAATTGGAATGTGACATGAAATTGAAATTCAAATATTGAACGCAAACCCAAGTAAAACAGAATGAAGCCAATTGCAGGAAAAGAATTTTCCTCCCTTTTACTCTGCTTATTTCAGTGCTGTGTTTCAAGAGAGGGTCAAAATGACAAGTTAAAACAAATAAAACTCCTTATTTAGGTACTGAACAGGAGCAGAACAGACAGGAAGAATGACAATGCTTTCAAAAGCTTCAAAGCCCTTCAAACACCCTCTTTCAAGCCACACTCTTTAAGCAGAACTGCTTCAGTTCCCAGGAATGTTCCTACCCATCCTTTGAATGCTTTTAGTGCTGGTTAAGTTGTAACTATGTAAGACAGCTGCATCTACTAGGTCAAAGCTTTGTGACAAGAATTAACACGGTAACTGGATGAAGGTTTTAACTCCAGTTACAGGTCTAGCCTGCGTTTTTAGTTCCATTGTGAGCAGCACCAGTTAAAGGAGACTCCAGCCTTAAATCCTTCATGCAATGAATAGCAGTAAAATACATCCACTGAACTTCCTTCTTGTTTTAGTCAAGGAAACTCAGCTGCATTTTACTCACTCTGAGCAAGCAGAGAAAGAATACCTGCACCTTGTGCTATACACTCAGACAACATCACTCAGTGAATTTGCAGTGTTGCCTGAATTAACACAGGCAACACTGATTTCTTTAGTAGCAGAACAAGTGAATATTCCCTCTGAGGGCTAAAGAGCAGTTCACTGGGTGCCACATTGCACACAGGCAGGTTTGGCTTATTCATGGGAAATCTCCATCTCATTTTATCACTTTATCCTTGTGAGCTTGACTTGGAACAACTAAATTCCACAGCATACACAGGTGAAATTCTGTCAGCTACTAAAATACATTTCTAATTTCCCCCCCCCTTGGGCTGTGGCATTTCAACCAGTTTTCTACAGAGTTAGAGCATCCACAATTGTATCCTTAAAATCCAAGCAGACTTCTTAGAGAGAGATCAGGAAAGACAGCCCTGAGACTGATTTATTTAGACTTGTTCCAGTGATAAATGAATCACTCATCACCTCTCTCTGTCCTTCAATGTTAAGGAAATAAAGTTAAGAGTACATTAAGTTCTCCCATTCAGTACAGCCCCTCCCTGCAAGGTGCTCATTGCCAGTGACACTTTTTGCAGAGGAGCTACAGATACCTGCCAGGGGTTCCAGGTCATAAAGGAGTTCTGAAAGGAAAGTAATAGTGGCCAACAGAGCTCTGATTAAATATTATGAATAATAAAAAATGTATTACATCAAAAAAAAAGCCCATCAACTTTGAAGTTTGAAAGTAAGGAATGTTTGGAATGTTTTTTTTTGTTTTTTTTTTTTTTTTTCTAGTGGTCTGAACTCAAAATAAAGTCTTTATGCTGATCAAAAATTATTGCCAAAAAAATTCCACCCATGGCTCTATATGTGGAAAATATGCATCCTTAGAGCATTGTATCTCAAAGTTAACATTTTATTAACATTTTAATCAGCTTTTAAAGACAAAAATCTTGTTTCAAAGTGAGTCTTTTCTATTTTAATACAACACCAATGTTTGATTTTCTTAGTCTTTAATATTTACTAAAAAAAATCCTAGAAAAAGAAGACTTGGTAACTGTATCATGTATATTTCATACATAGCAATTTTTATAGACTATAAACGGATAAAAGTTTTATACCTAATTTCATTAACACTTAGGGAACATTCACATTATATGTTACTGCTATCAGTTTAATACACAAGTTAAGTGCCTAGACTACCTTTTAATTCTAAAGTTCTTTATGACTCTTAACAAGTCATTATGGATTATATATAATTTTAATTATTAAAGGTAAAAGAGAAGAAGCTGATACTTTATGGGATTACTAATTAAAGTTTAGATCTAAAATAGTCTGTGCAGTGAGATGAAGGGGCTGAAACTTAAAAAACCCTTAGAAGTTCAGAAGAAAGTAAAAAGTCAAGGTTAAAGTTCTTAGGAGAAAAGAAAAACATTAACAAGTGAATGTGTTCTGCTATATTTGAAAAACAACTACAAAATTATCGTTTTTAAAATGTTACTGTCACTATTACTAGATTTTTAAATGGAATCAGAACTTTAAATTTGGTAGGAAGATAAGTGTCAACTTTCTCAGACTTTTCTTTCTTTGTCATAGGACAGACCTGGTAGAATTTTCTTGCCATCCTCCTTTTTATATCTGGGAGTATGATTAAGCCATTTATTTTACAATGCATCTTTCCAAGTTCCTCCAAACACAACAGCAATGTCTTTCACTCAATGTGAAGAAAACCTCTTCTATCACAAACACTGAATTACAACAGGAGTAAGAACACAGAAAATAGTTAGATTCTACTAACCACTTAGAATTTCAGTGATATAAACCACATAAGTCGGCTTGTGTGCATCATAATGTAGATAAAACCTTAGGGTGAGGATAAATTATTGCCACATAGCAAAAAAGTTCACATTGTGACCTGTTGCTGCAAAGAGCTTCTGCAAATACTTTCTGTGTATGCAAGACACCTAGAAGTGGAATGTTAACAGTTCCTTTGGTCATGAGAGGTACTTCAATGTAATTTCCATGTACAGAAGATATTTTAAAAAATTGCTCTTTGTAGAAGAGAATCAAGTTGGGGAATACTTCAACAAAGCAGACATATATAAAGAAATCCCTGGGCTTTGATGGGATGCACCTGTTGAGTGCTGGTGGATCTGGCAGCAACAATTGCAAGGATTCTTTTTACAAACTTTGATGGATCAAGGCAAAAGGAAGAAGTGTCTGAAGACTGGAGGAAAACAAGCATCACTTCTACCTTCAGAAAGGTTAATATGGAGGACGCAGAGAATGACAGCTTCATCTCAAGCCCTGGGACAGTGATGGAGCTGTGGCCATCACAGGCTGCACTGGGAGGATCATTGCCAACAGGTGGGCAGAGCTGATCCTTCCCCTCTGCTCAGCACCCGGAAAACTGTATGCAGTTCTTGGATCCTTAGTACAAGACAGCTATAGAACTACTGAAGAGAGACCAATGAATGACCAGAGAATGGCCACAATGATGATTAAGGGACCAAGACCTCTCTCATATGAGGAAAAGCTTGAGAGAGCAGGAACTGTTCAGTCTGGAAAAGAGAAGACTCAGGGGGACCTCATGAACATATATAAATATCTGAAGGGAGGGTGCACAAAAGGTGGAGCCAGGCTCTTTCCAGCAACGCCCACCAGTGAAAAGAAAATGGGCACAACTGAAACACAGGAGGTTCCTCCTGAATATCAGGAAATGCTCTTTGAGTGAATCCTGCCATGGGTTGAACTATAGAGTTTGCAGTATCTCCACTCTTGGAAATACTCAAAAGCCACAGAAACACCATCCTGGGTAGCTTCCTCTAGGTTATACTGCCTGAGTAGGGGGTTGGACCAGATTACCTCCAGAGGTCCCTTCCAATATCAGTCTTTCTGTGGTCCTATACAGCTATGTTCCCAAACATTCTCTAAAAATCAGATTTGAAATAGTGTAATAACTGAGAATTCTTTGGTAAGGAAGCAGCTAAGAAAGAAGATAATACATGGAAATAATCTTGGCGCAGTGTACATAAAGAATTCAATTGACTGCTCTACATGTGGTGGAAATAACTTTAAATCTGCAGCATTTGATTCTAATTAGACTATGACTCAACCAGGGACAAGTAGTACAAAACCAACTGAAGATTGTAATATATATCTGTAAACAGAGGTAGCATTAATCTGCTTGGACCTATTGTTCCATTCAAACCTTTCTGAAAGATAAACTGCTCTAAAGTTCAGTCTCCTTTTAGTAATATAGCATTGTCATGGCATTCTCCAGGAACCCTTCCTTAGGCAAAGTTCAGCATGATTGATGGGGCCACTAAAAATTGAAAAGCAAAAGGCTATGGTATGAATGGATCCCTTTTAGTGAGTGTGAGAATTGAGCAGACAGAAACTAAAGAAAGGTAGCCCAAGAACCCTTCATATATTTTTAAAAAAGCAGTATTATTTATACCACTACACAAGGCATTCGTTTTTTTTTTCAAAGGATAAGAGTCTTCTCCAGTGAGCAGATGTTACAACAGAGTTTCATGAAAATGAATGTTTTGTGCTACAGAAGTTGCAGTGCTGTAAAATCAAATTCTGTCACATACTTGCCTTATAAAGAACGTTGTGACAACATCTGTCACAAATGATGCAAGCACTTCTCAGTATTCCTTTTGTCAGTAAAAGTAACAAGTTCCTTGATTTAGTATGCAGCCTTCAATTGGATGACAATCTATATGACAACAATTTACATTTCCACAGCTGAATTTCCACAGCTAATTCTTTGATATAAGGAAAAAATAACATACTGCCAGCTGCTCCAACTTTTACAGTCTCTTAAAATCACCTCTTGTAATTTTTGTAAGGTCTATTTATTGATTTAACAGGCATAAATTGCTATCTTATCCAAGGGGAACTCTGAAAAAAAGGTATAAAAAATTGTACACAGATACAAAACAACAAGAAGCCAGTTGAATTCTAGGTACCTTGCAGTTAAAAAAATAAACACCACAACAGATTTAGAGACTCTGTGAAATAGTTGGAACAGAGTTATTAGCTAATTTAACAGAATTACAGAATTCATGCAAAAATCTCCAAGTCTGCCCTTATTCCTCAAGCGGAAAATTTTGCAGGATTAAAACCAGCTGTTCAAAGGCAACGTCATCACTGTCATTTTGTTTTGACAAAGGAATTACTGAAATCACTACAAGCACCTTCTGTTCTTTCATCATAATTGTAAAAATATCTTATCAGGCACTACTTTGTGAAATCTTTGTCAAGTTTTCTCATATTATGCTTACTTTTCAGGTCAAAATAACCTCTATTTTAATTTCAGCCTATGAAGAACTGTCTTTGGGAATTTAAGTGTGGTCTGCCCTTCAATCTACTGTTAAAAAAAACCATCAGTAGTGCAAATCTCTTCTTGCCTATCTCCACCTCTGCATGTCCCCTGCTGCTCCAAACCGATACAAAGACAGCAGTCTGATATTGCAGTGATAAACTTCATATGTTTATCCAGCATTAGAGCTGGAGTAGAAGAGGTTTCATTTGTCATCTTTTTCCTCCTTTTAGCCCTATAT
Source organism: Ammodramus savannarum pratensis (assembly GCA_020466415.1). Taxonomy (NCBI): domain Eukaryota; kingdom Metazoa; phylum Chordata; class Aves; order Passeriformes; family Passerellidae; genus Ammodramus; species Ammodramus savannarum. The sequence goes on along the minus strand of JAHXMQ010012338.1, from coordinate 31,697,575 downwards.
GGTGCAAGGAGCAAGTCCTTCTGTCATCGTCTCATGTTCTCTGACTGGGCCAGAAACCCTAGAAGCAATTATGGGCTTTGTTCCTCATTCCCTGCAACCTCCACTCTGCTCACACTCCTTGGCTGGCCATTTCTCTCAAGAGCAGACCCCACTCAGGACAGAAATGTGAGGAGGGCTGTCAAAGACTCAGACAGGGCATGACCAGAATGTCCCTGAGCACTGCTCCCTTCACAAGGAAAAGATGGCTTGCTTTGCTCTTTTAAAAAGACAAGTCAACAAAGAACAGACAGGTCAAGAGGATTGTGTGCTGAATGACCAGTTCCTTTCCACTATTCTAGCAAATTAAAGAGATTTTCACACAATGTAATTGTCAATAAGCCTAATTGCTATACAAAAAGAAACAGAACAGAGAGATTAGTCCTATTTGCAGGCTGATGCTATCTGGATAGTCAAATACCACAGTAATTTGGGTTATTGTAACAAAAAGGAGTGGGCGAGAGAGAGAGAGAGAGAGAGAGAGAGAGAGAGAGAAAGTAGGTTTAAACACTATTAAAATAACTGATTTAACAATGGAAAGCTAGAAACTTAGTCAGAAAAACTGATAAAGTGCATAAACTACCATTTTAACATGGATACCCTTTTGCTAGGATCTCTACTCACTTTTTCCATATCTTCCAGAATAAACAAATCTAAATTTTTGATTCGATCTGTGTTTTAAAAAATTATAGTTGCCAGATATTTTGAAAATTACCAACACTAGATTCTGTTACCAAGATTATTGGAGTCATATAAAAATTCCAACCATAACTGCAACTTAGTTCTGTGCTCTCACTTGATCTAGGTTATCAATAATAGTCTGAAGAATTCTACAGTATGCTATAATTTACATTTCATGAGATTTAACCAAAATAAATCTGGCATATCCTGCTGCTACTAACTATTGATCAAGACATTAAATGAAAGTAAACAAGCTGCAAACTTGCTCCTCAGAAGAAAATACCAGATTGTATTTTAAAAATTGAATAGGTAAATGTGGTCGTTTGAAAGACTAATGATAGCATTAATCTTATTTACATCATAAATCTTGACAGCTGTGCTTCAACAACTTGTTATAGAATAGCAAAAGTGGGTCTTGGTTCCATATTGTCTTTGATAACAGCAAAGCAGCCAACTCCTGTCATGACTTTCTGATTTATGTTTCATCATGGTATGAGTACAATAAAAATTCTTTGCAACCCAGAGTGAGTTATATTTAATCAGCTGAGCCCTGAAAAAGCAAGAAGTTCATATTCCTTTTGTAAACTGCACTGCCACACCTGTTTATTGCAGATCTTTCAAAGGGGAATCTACTTCCAGACCCTGAAACAGGATGTTAAATATAAAGGTGTAACCTTTGGTTTTCTTCAAATTGGGCATTTGTGGCTTAAGTATATTTTGCATATATTTTTCACCTGTCAGAAAAACCAGAAGCAAATCCTCAAATCAAGATATGTCATAAAGATCAAAATAGAAATTCTGAGAATAAGAGAGATTTGTGTTTCTAAACTTGCTTATTATGTTTTTATTCATGCAGCTTGGAAGGCAGAGTGTCAGCTTTTTATATAGATGCTTTTCATTACTTCTCCCTGTTGGTGTTACAGCACATGCTGTGAATGACCTCCAGAGATTCCTGAAGCTATATGCAGAGAGAAAATTGAATCTGAAAGCTTTATTAGACAAACTTGTCTTCAGCTTGTGTCTGATGTCAGCTGTATTGAAAAATAGAACTGCTTGTGAAACTGGGTCCTGACCTTGAAAAATCTCCAATCAAGTAGTAACAGATTCAGTTTTGTGCCATATTGTTATTTGCTGTATGTGTCACATATGTGAGAAGTAAAAAAGCTACCTAATGGAAATCAGATGGAATGATTAGACATTTATTTCCTGCATATAAAGGGAAAAAACAGATATATGGCAATTTACCCATAATAGGGACATCTCAGGCTGGCATCTCTGAACCTCTTCATTACGTGAGTCTGTAAAGTAAAATTACTCAACCTCAAATCTACTAAAATTATTTATATAAGCCATTATTTATTCCTTTATCCAAAAGGAAAGATAAAGAGAGTAATCTTCTTCTTTACTAATCCACTTGTACAAGCATGAGCAACCTTTGTTAGGCCAGCTGAATAGAGGAGGAGTCTACTGTTGCTGGTCTCTAATGTTTTAAGAGTTTTGTAAAACTTTTGATAGCATTAAACCAAATTATAGCTAATTTTAAAAGTAGATATTTCCTTTAGAGTCAACATGCACAAGTATCAGAAACTAAATGGTTCTAGACACATGATCATTATTGGAAATAGTATTTCTCTCTAGTACAGCTCATGACAGTGATCTTTACTGGTGTCCTATAACCAAAGTGAACCAAATGGTTCACAAGAACTACTTGTCCCAACAGTTGCATGCTGTGGATTTTTACCTGTTCAACTCTCTGGAGAACGGTTCTAGAAAATTAAGTTTTCTACCATATCCTTCATAAAAGCTTTTTGAAAGCTGACAGCAAATTTCCTTTAAATAGTGAAGACTATGTGTAACAGATGTTTAATATCAACATTTAATATCAACACAGGTGTCCATTAGTGTTGAAAACATTGTAGATGCCCACACCCACAGATTTTTCAGTCTTTCCCAAAGAATTATTTTGAGTATTCTTGGTCTCAATTATACTATGCCAGCTGCTCTAAACAATATAGACACTAAAATGTCTGATTTTACATTTGTTTTTAATTTGCCCTTTGAATACACATATTGCAATATCCTCAGGTGCATAAGGAGTTTTAAGACTAGCTTTTGGAAATTCTGAGAAACAGTGCTGAACTACAGCATATGTGTTCGCTCAAACAGTAGGTATAATATATAAACAATGACTGCTTCAGAACATATTAGCTCTGAAATACAAGAAAAAAGAAAATGTATCTATTGTGCATTTTTTGCCCAAAGCTAGTTGTTGTCATTTTGTTTCTTACAGTTTTGTCATTGTCTCCTGATTATCTCTTAAATACAAATGGTTTTGTGTTTTTAAAGAGGCAGTGGAACAGTACACAATCCAGCTCTGAAATTCCAGTCCATGGAAATGAATATATTTCAATGGTTGTAGCTTCCTAAATAAAGAATCCTTCATTCCCACTGAAAATATTAAACCAAATATCATGTCAGAGATTTAACAGGGCAGACTTCATAATGCAGGATACTGCTACGTCCATCTCTACATGCCCCTATCTTAGAAATAACCAATATGGAATAACAACCAATAACCAATATGGAATAATAACCAATAACCAATATGGAATAATAAAAAACTCAACTATGCATTTTGAAAAAAAAGAAAATTCCAGATGCAAACAATACATGCACTAGCACTGCAAAAGCAACTTCAGCTTCTGAGGTAAGTGCACTTTAGTTTTAATCTTTAAATTATTTCTTCAAGGGATGTATTTCACATACATGCTTTTTTAGTGCTAAGTTTCCTCAAAAACCTACAGAGTCATGAATGGTATGTTTTCAGCAGCACCAGTAGTTGTTTCTTATGTTACATACTGCAAGCAGTGAGTATGAATTCCAGCTGCCACAGCAGTGCACACACAGAGTTACTGATATTTTTCAAGAACTGTTGTATATGATCTTACAAGCCTGGAACAAAGCAGCATGCCTAGTCCAGGTGGGGACTTGCTTCACAGAGAAATAAAAACCAAACTATATTTCCCAAACAGAAGGAGAAAGACTATACTCCTGCAAGTAAAATACCAGAGGAAAAGCAAATGAAATTCTGTTATCACTACTTTCACTGCATCACCAAATATCACTGTTTTAATTCAAACTTCAAGACTCAAGGTATTATAGGCTGGAGGTGACTGACTGCTGTGAATATTTTTCCTGTACCCAGTTGAATATATGGGCTAATAAGTGATGAGTTCTCTCCACCACCACTGCTGCTGGTGAACTTACTGCAGCTCACAGCCTTCACATTACAGCTCCAGCCTAATGGACTCAGCATGATCCCTCACTCCTCTCCCATTCCCACTCACCCATTCTACCTCCTGAAAAGCCTTCTTCCCCTGTGCAGGGAAGCCCAGTCTTTGGCTCTGTGTCTGTACTATCTGTATCCTACTCCTAAAGCAAGTTATACTGAAAGCACAGAAGAGTATTGATTATAAGCATTTAAAGAAAGATACCTAAAGCTGATGGCAAGTGCTGATGGTTAGCTCTGATGATGCAGAATAAGCTTTCCTCTAATTATTTGCACTAAGTGTACAATACCTACCAATGCATAAAAAGCCTTTCTGTCAAAAGCAACCCTGCTAAAATCTGTTAAACACAAGGAATCATTTTTTTATCTTTATCTTTTTTCAGACCTCCTACAAACGATGCTCTAAAATAAGACTGATAACTTTTAAAGTTTAAAGAGACAGATTCTACCTAATTTCAGAAGAAATTTCACCATTGCAGTTGATTATAATTTTATAATTTTATACATTTCACAGTCACACGTTGTTCTGTTTCACTTGATTAGGCATTTCATACAAAAAAAAAAAAAAAAAGAGACAAGAAAGGGACAAAAACTTCTGTAAGCAACCAAGAGAAAAAAAGAAATTGCTTGTACACAGAAAACTCTTCACTGAATAAGTTAAACTGCAAGAGTATTAGGATAATATATCACTCACAGTTTTATTAGATGAATATTTAAAATGTAAAATTAGTTGACAGAGTATTTTCAGATTGATTAATTCACTTGTAGTTAAAATTTCACTATCTTCAAGTACAGCGTAACTGAAAATAAATACATATCAAAAATTGTATTTTCAAGGTAGCTCTAAATAAAAGTGGCCAAAATTTCCCCCCAGCATCTTACTGGAATGAAGACAAAATATGGAAAATATCTTTCTTCAGGACAAGTCAGGAGTGCCTCCCACCCCACAATGCATTCAGTGGGGTTTAGGAAGCAGTGTGTCCCTTTACCTAACTTAGTAAGTACATACAGTGATAGCACTTCAGTACAAAAGAAGAAGAAGAAGCCATATGAATGCTAATGATGCTGTTAAAAACTCTCCCTCCTGGAAAAGCACATTCCAGAACTGCTTTCCTCTCTGTTTAAAATGTTTTCAAACTGCTGGCTAAGCAATGCATCAAGGTACTTGGATAGAGACATTCACACCATTTCACATTATCCTGTCAAGTACAGATAGCAAGTGTGATTTTCTTCCTGATTCATCTTATCTTGGAAGTCAATCTTTGCTAGGGTTTTAGGCATACCCTTCAGCTAAGTACATTTTTTGAGCTGGAGAAATAATTCTTGTTCCTTATGCCTGAGGGCACAATGGACTGCTGGAATATGAAGAACTATTTTTTAATGCTTCTTCTGCTGAAGAAACTATAATATGCAGATCTAGAAACAATTATAACCAGGGTGCTTTACCTCTTTAACAGCCACCAGATGGAATTTATTAAGATTCTCTGTCTGAGATCCTGTATCCAGACCAGACCAAATGATACCCGACAGGGCACTAGAGATGAGCCAGTTACATCTTCATTCCCTGGTCTCAAATACATATGTCAACATTATTCAATCCTGATGTCCTTAAAAGTCCCTGTAGGATCAGGAAGTGAATAATTGTCAACAGGAGATACTGACCTTGCTTCACAAAACCCTTCCAAACCAATTTGGTGTATCTTTCTTTACAAATGACCTTTAACGAGATTGTTTAGCTGCTGGGAGCCTTGGTTAAAGCTAGCTCTCCAATAACCAGTTTGAGTCCCAATGATTTAAAAGAGTCAGTAGCACAGAGCAAATAAGGCCATAAAAATATCTATAATATGAGTGGTTAAAATAACTGGAGAACTTATACCCCAGAATTACTAGACCCATGACATTTAATTTCTTCCCTCCTCTCCTCCCATTCTTTTAAATGAATTTCAAAAATACCTTAGTAGCAGATATTTTTTCCTATCTTTGTAGAAAACTGCTCTCTTGGCCTGGAGAAGAATAGGCTCAGGGGGATCATATCCATGTATTTAGATATCTGCTTGGAGGAGTAAAGACAGATCCAGACTGTCTTCAGTGAAGCCCAGAGACAGGATGAGAAGCACCATGCAAAAACTGAAATACTAGAAATTCTATCTGAATAGAAGAAGAAACGTTTTTTACTGTCAGAGTTGCTCAACACTGGTAAAAGTTGCCCAGAGAGGTTGTAGAGTCTCTATCCTTGGAGATATTACAAACCTGACTGGACATGACCCTGAGCAACCTGCACTAATCGACTGTGCTTTGAGCAAAAGGAAAAGATGTCTCCCTGGGTCCCTTTTGAACTCTACAGTTCTATGTCAATACACCTATAATGAGGTGATCACAGTAAACTGACTCAAATAAGGAAAAATTATGAATTAGTGTTATAAGCACAGGTTCAAATTTTAGGTTCTCATTACAACAGAAGGGAAATCAATCTTACTTCCTGCTTAATCCTTTATAGAACACCAGTGCTTTCATTTTCTGCATGTACAATTCCATCTGCTGAGTCTCAGAAACATTAGCAGTCAGAGACTACATCTTGCATTAAGGTGAGTAATTTTGCAATTCTTCAGCTAGAGATGAGGTAATATAAAAATATATCGCATTACTACTCTCTGTTCACACTCTTGTTCCATTATTATAATTTCTTTTGTAACAGCAAACTCACAATTTGCCAACACTCTTTTCCTTCTGGAACCTGACATAACCTGTTCACACAGAAAACTGCCACAGCAAGTTTAGCATAGCAAAAAATGATTACACATCTCCTTCATTCCCCTATACGTGAATTCCTATAGAATGCCTTGGAAAAAAATCATGCAAAGCAAGAATGCTGTTGTACTATTTATTTAAAAATATAACTGTGGTATTTAGCTCTTTTTAGAAAGTTTAAATGATTGCCACTGGAACCACAGCAGTTCTAAAGGATAAACCCAAGTAATAGTTCCTTTTTAGTAAGATTCACCATGTCACGAGCAAGACAACTCCTGTCCTTGAACTCATAGATGCTATTTGGGCAGGAGCTGGACTGTCTTCTGGTACTGAAATTTCTGGATACTCTCCCTATGGAGTAATTATGTACTTCTCTGAAAAAAAGCGTTTTCTTCTTTGCTTGGAGGATCAATATTAGAAGGTAGAGAATTCTCCAGTTTAAGCTTTTACTGTATGTTAGGCCCTAGAACATGTTAAAAACAAGAGGGACCAACAACCCACATGTAATCCAATCCCAACTGATTACTGCAGCTGTGTCACAGCCTGAGTTACAGACAATCTGACAGAGACTGGGGGGAAAGATTTCTTTCTGCTCCTCCTGCAGATGATGAGCAGCTTTCCAAATGGTATAGGTAACATTCTCCATTCAAGCAACTGAAATGGTTCACTATCAAGTGAAGAATCTCAGGGACTTCAGAAACTCAGATTGAGCACAGTGCTTCCACTAAGCATTTCTTTTTCACCCATGCTTAATCACTACATTTTAGAGGAAAACACTGGAAATAAAATCCATTTAGCTAAGAAAAAAATGAAGAGTTTGTAATCCTTGAATGGAACAAGAAGACACAAACAGATATGAGAATAATCCAATATAAATATTGTCAAAATAATTTAAATGAAACAGAGATCAGATATCTTATCATGTATTCATGAATGCAAAACACGAAAAAACATAAATCATAGACTTAGTGTTTAGCTGAAGAATTCTTCCTACATGTTGTCATATGACCTTCTCTGTTAATAGACAAGCTTTGTTTTGAAACAGTCTGACTTTATTGCCCCATCAGTAGTAATAATTTCAGAATTTCATTCTGTGACCAATCTACAGGTACTTCACCTATAACATTATTATCTTTTAATTTAAACAATGTCTCCCTTTGTAGTATTTCCTCCATTAGCATATGCAAAAAGTCAAAATCTCACCTCTTCATGGAATGAAAGAAAAATGACTTTGAAACAGTAATAATTTGAAAAGCATTCTGCAACCTTTTCATCAAATGATAATCTAATTTGTCTTCTGGGATACATCGCATGAAATAGAAAGGCAATGATAAAAAACCAACTTGAATGCTATAGTAGCACTTTTAATGATGCTGAATTAATTTAGACAGTCTCCAGCCATTTTAATTTTAACTGTGTGATTTGTAACTATTTTTAAAAAATGCATATAATGAAGCACTTACAGACACCTGAAGATTGCTGGCCAAAGGCTGCTAATGCTGGCTTTTCCTTTAGTTGTTGAATTAAGTGTTGTATTGCCTTCCAGTTAGCATTCAAGTCTTCTAATTTTTTCTGGAATAGAAGATAACAAAATATTAAATTTATAATACATACATTAATGTATCACAGAATCACAGAATGGCTTGAGTTGGTTGGAAGGGACCTTAAAGAATGTCTAGTTCCAAATCCCCTCCCGCCATGGGAAGGGATAGATCAGCTTCCTCAGGGCCCCATCCAACAGGGATTTGTAATGTAAACAAGTGCAAATGCAATGTAAATAAATGCAAAATAAAATAAGTGTTGTTTTTGTGGTTTTTTTTTTCATCTGGTGGATCACGTGAATTAAAAAAAAATATGAAACAGAAAGATACAACAATGAATTTTCCCAACTGGGGGAGAGGGACAAGTAAAATCCTTTCCAGCTGTGCTACAAAAGAGTTTCCTGGTGTCAGGGCCCTAAAAGCATATTTTCTCCTCAAAGTTTGGCTGCTGAAGCTCAGAGCCAACTTAGAACCAGCACAGGTGCCTGACCCTGACCACAGAGTGATTTCCTGGAACAGTCTCAGCCCATTCCCTTGGCCCTCCCCAGCCACCCAGGGTTGTGTTTGATTGCCCTCCCAAGACCTGGTTCTGACCCTGCCACGGACAGCCCCCCAGCCTGAGAGCACTGTGAAAATGAGAAGATAACTTTTAAAATTAAAATAGAAAGATGAGCTATGCATTTCAAAAAGCTTTTCAATAAAACCTCTGCAACTTCTAACATCAAATGCAGAATTTATTCTTCTGCACATTAAATTAAAAGAAAAAAAGTCTTTGGAGTCTTCAGGGTACCATAAACTTCAGTGTGTGAGCACACAGTCCTGTGCAGTAAACAAAACCTGCAGGAAAGTCTGGAGTGTGAATAACATCAGTCCTCAGATAACCCTGAGAGGTCAGATTTGAATATGGTGTTTCTACCTCTCTTTTTTTTCTTGCTTTAATTACTGTAAAGAATGATGAAGCTTTGCTAATTCTATGCTGACATGTCTAAACTCTTACATGGAGACAGCATTTCTCTTTAAGCTGCTCTATGATTCTCTGCTACAAAAAGCAGCACGGAGTACTGATGCAGCTCAGGAATGCTTTTAGCATTCTATGGCTTCAATCCACAGTTAGATGTATAGCCAAAATCACAATCCAGCCGTGATAGGAACAGGATGCCTATTAAGAAAGGTACTTTAATTACCTGGGGTCTAAGCTGACAGAGGTCAATAGGAGAGGAATGGAGAGCAATGCTCATTAAATTGAAGTATGTGTGTACCCACACAAACTCTGAGGCAGTGGGGAAGGTTTAGATATCAGGAAAAGATTTTTTTACCCAAAGAGTGCTTGGGTACTAGGCTCTCCAGGGAAGTGGTCACAGCTGCAAGCCAGTCTGAGCTCAAGAAATGTTTGGACAGCACTCTCAAGCACATGAGGATTCTGGGGCTGTCCCATGCAGGGCCAGGAGTTGGGCTCTATTCCATCATTCCAATATTGATCCTTGTCATGAGCAGCTACTTAATCATTCCTACATATATGAGCCTGAGATTTCTTGCCAGCAACCAAATAAAAAACATGCCCACCAGACACGTTAGAGTGGTTGTCCAGGGAAACAGCTAAACCACTAATAAGAGAGCAGCCAGTTCTAAACCCTTCTATCAAAATTACAGATCTTGCATCTGGCATAAATTAACATGCATGCATTAAAATGTTAACTTCTTTGAGCACAACAATTTTGCTGTAATTGCAACTCTAGAGCTCTGGTGACAAGCATGAACATCCAAATATGTTGCACTTAGCACAAAATTTATAGATTTTCTTTAAATGTCAGCACTGGTGCAATTTAAGCAATGTTAACACCCTTATGTGGACTAATCTTACTGACAGCACTAAAATTAGATATGAATATTTAAGGAGAGAAATATAGTCTTTTAAATGCAAGATTGAGAACAATGAAAATAAATTCCTCACTATTTCTCACCCACGAGAGGAAAAGACAAATTGAGTGCTGTGGCAAGGGAACCACAGCTCTTCCACTGGCACAGAAATCCTTTCCTGAATAAACTGTTCTGATTAAGTGCTGTTAATCATGAGATTGGGGCTTACATCCTTTCTATTGCCACTGACACCAGCAGTAACCTCTCTCTCCCTCACCTTCAAAAGCTTTACAGAAATGCATTTCAAAAGCATGAAATCCATTTTATAAAAGTGAATAGGTCTGATTATTAAAGTGCTAGTGCTTAAAGGATCACACATCTCATCCCATTCTTGACTCTTGAATCAGCATATACAAGGATTTCATTTGCCAACAAAAATGTTTTTACAGACTTGTGTTGCAAAATTCTATTTCAGTACGCTTAGTGAAGGTGTGAAAATATACTTATTTCAGTGACATAACTATGAGATAAGATTATGCACGTGTCAATATAAATCCATGGGATTTAATTTACATTCAAAACACTATAATGAGAACATATTATAAAGGTTGCAAAGATAAGCAGCTAAGCATTAGGAAATGCCAGAATAATTTTAACTATGAACATTATTTCAGATAAAATGCACATAAATTGCAGGGATATCTCTCATTTTCTGGCACATACTGCTTTTGAGCACAGGAAAGGCTGTGGTAAGAATAAGTCAATAGGACCTCTACTTCATTTATTGCAAAGAATGGGAAGATTTGTGGTGAATTAAGGAAATAATGGAGGGAAAAAAGCAAAGCTGCCCCAGCGAACTAAATAATTTACAAATTTGTCAAGCAATGCTAGACAAGTAATTAATGCTTTTAAAGAGGGCATGTAATTTTATCTCCTTTTTTTTTCTGTGCCACATACTAAATAAGAACTATGAGTCTAAGTATTGAATTGCTGCTTGCACTGTGAGTGATGTTCATATCCTGAGCTGAATTTAACTGGGTTCATTCTAAACCAAGGGTACTAGAGCAGCAGTAATTAAACAATTTTCTAAAATTTTGAGTTCTTAGCTTTGCAAACTTGCTAATATCTTTCCTAAACCATCTTAATGTGAGTAAAAATTATTTTTGCTTCTACAAAATACCTTTCATGAAGAAAATTATTTTGATGGTAATCAAAAACTTTGTATTTAAACATGTAAATAGCAGACTTTGCTGAAAGTAACTCAGGAAGAATGATGACTTATAGAAACCTACCTACAGCATCAAGAAAGCAATTCAACAGTCCTGACAGCATATAACCACTGAACCAGAAACTAACCTCACAGGTTGCACAAATAAATAAACTACAGAATGTAAAGAAACAAGTAAAACGCAATCAAAGAGGGACTAAAAATTAAATAAGCACTACTCTGCTAGTTACTAATGTCCTCACAGACATTTCTTTTAATATCATTGTCAAAACTATAACTTAAGGAACATTATAATCTTTAAAGAGTCATCTTTTTCCAGTAAATCTGGTAAAAATTGGAGAGTTTCAGTCCTTGATGTGAACACTGAAAAGACATAGACAGAGCACACTTCTGTGTCAGAATTTTGGGCTAAAAAGGAAATTTCAACATAATTTATACTTCTGTCATTCTTACGTAAAACACATACTATCTCTTCCTCTTGAAAATACCAGCATTCATTCTGAAATTCTTTATATGCAATTAAAAAATCTAAAAGGCCAAAATCTCTATCTTTCTGTTGTTTTGAGTTGCTCTGCTTGTTAAAATGTGGAATAAGATCCCCAAAGACTGCAGCTAAAGTCACACAAAGTGATTAAACGCAGTTATTGAGGAATAATTCTTGTTCCATCATCCATTCAGTGTGTAGGTGACATTTCAGTTCCCAACACAAATAGAGGTTTACTAGCCAAGGAAAAAACCCAACAGAGTCTTGTTTCTGCCCACTCAAGTCACCTTGAGTTTACCTCTCCTAGCATTTTATCATGTTTAGGAGAACAGATCATTAAAAATGCACATATACCAAAGGGGATATTAACTCTTAAGCATTTCTGTTCAGGAAAGAAGATGAGAAACCAAATAATTCTTAAACATGCATTAAGTTCAAAAGTGGATTCATTCACGTGTTCCTGTGAATGGAGATCTGCTGGTGATCTATTGACAAGTAATTCAGAGGAAAATTTGTAAAAGTAGGAAAATAATACTCCAACTATAGTGACTAAATAGAGAGAGAAAAACAAGAAAATCACTGCAGAGATCACCTACAGACATCATATCTTTGTGAAAAAACCCTTTTTCTGCCAATTGTGGTTTTGGAGTGCTGTACATTTTGAAAAGCTCTAAATACAAAGTTTATTATATCAGCCCAGTCAGAAGCAGTTCTAATAGATACTTAGTGTAATCAATAAGTCACTATTACTGTTTCTGGGAACTCTTAGCCATTATGTTTACAGATACTTAATTAGCAGTAATAACCCTAGAAACCAGACCAAGCTCTGGCTGTGTGGTATTGACCTCACTAGTTTGGTCTCCTGCTTGAAAAGGAGCTGAGCCAGACATGGCAGGATGCTTGCTGATGACTTCAAGATTCTACATGATAGAAAATGACACTCTAGTCTCAATGAAGGTCCTCATAGTCATTAGGAAAAGCATGTAAAATATCCCCTTAGAATTGATTTTTAAGCTGAAGATACGGATTCTACAGTGCATTTTTCTAAAAGAGAAGTGCTGGGAGGCATAGCCTTCCAAACAATGTGTCCTCTGCTCCAAAACAGAATCAAGTCAGTAATTCTAGATAAAATTTGGCAGAGAAATTGAGTGAGAAAGTTCTATGTTGCCATGTGTTCTTTCCTTCAAAATGAAAAAAAAAAAAAAGAACGCAAAGTACTCTGTTTATAAGTTAACTCCCATCTTTTCTGGAAAATTTGAAATTTTTTTTTAATTTGACAAAATTTCTGAAAGTGAAATTTAAAATAAAGCAGTTTAAAAACAAGCTACATGTTGCCATTAATTACACAACAAAAATTACATTTGCTTTCAGTCAGTGTGAATTACACTTGAATAAGTAAAACAACCTTAATGTCATAAACAATATTCCCATCACAATATGCATAAGATTTTTAGCTGGGAGCCTTACATTTTCCCTGGCTATGCCATCACAGAATAGAAAAAATGCCATTTGCCAGGTTGTTTCATTGATTTTAAGCAGAGCACATCAAGGACAAGTGTACAACAGGGGAAGCATAACCTATTACACAGCAATGGATATTGCTAAAGGTTGCTTCATTACCTTTACTGGATGAGTAGCTGGTTTTTCCTTGTATAAATGACACCCTTTAGACAAAACCTCTTCCACATTCGGCTGTTTAGCCTGCACTGCTGCTTCAGTTTCCTGAAAAATAAAAACATAGTCAGTGTAGATTAACCATAGTATAAGTAGTAAGACTGAATAGTCCAAAAACTCCGTGGGAAGCTGCAAAACACCAGTAGACAAGCTTCTGTTCAGAGTTGGTGTGGGGATAAACACAAGGATAGTGGCAGCTAGGGACAAAGAGGATCACCAGAAAAATCAAAAGCAAAGAGAGATGGAAAGAGTAAGGTTACCAAAATAAACAGTGGTAGGTCACATCATCTTGAAAATTTCAATAAAATTAATAAAAAGCTAGCACAAATTCCTGGTAAGAAAGACAGGCATGAGAAATCTCATTTAAGAGGCTCTGCTGTTTTGTCTATTTTACATCACCAGCTGATGAAAAGTACACTTGTTAATATTTTTTTCATACGGTGTGAGGCATTAAAACTGTCTGATGAGATGTAATGATACCGAGTTTAGAAAGATTAAAAAATTTCAAAAGAAGACAGCAGTTGTGAGTTTTAAACTTCCACTAAGGTAGTAAAAACACTTACAGAAACTAACTAAAAATAAATGCACAATAATAGTGACAGTTCCTAAAGGTTCGGGGAGGCACCTACCATTAGCAACAGCGCCTTACTGAATTAAAACCAGCATATTCTCTAGCAATTTCTTTTTTAATCTGGAAAGGTGTAATCCATGCACTAACATAAGGAAATTCCAAATAATGTCTCCTAGCATACAGCAGCTTCATTTTGTCAAGCACTGATCAAATAAATAATGGGCAAAACTCTACAATTAAGACAAAAACACGAACCAACCAACCAACACAACAATCCAAACCTACTGAAAATTGTAAAAGAAAAGACAAACTACACCTGGACTTCCAAAATTCATGGTTTATTTCATTTTTTTCTCTAGTAATATAAGTGAAACAATAGCTGAGTTATCAAAATGAATTGGTTGGGGTATTTTTGTTTTCCTCTCTTCACCCATCTACAATGTAGGTTAATTACCTTGTCGCAATCATTGCTGACTACCCACTGACTCTCCAAGTTAATTTTCTGTCCACATTCTCAGTTATCATAAAAGTGACAGTAGATAAGATTGTGTGCCAGGTATGTCACTATCTGAGCTAACACATTGTTTTATTGGTGAAAATCTGCTGTTCTTTTTACTGCAATAAACCTGCTGAAGTCCATGCAATTTTAAGTCCCAAAAAGGGGCCATTTTGCTCCTATGTTTAAACTCAACATATAAAGTATGTCTACACTGCTCCCTAAAACTTTCCTTGCAAAACTTTATGGACAACCACTAAAAATAAAGGCTCAGTGAATTCAATGTCTTCTTTAATTTTTCTTTTCAAGTACTATTGGTCAACAACAAATGAATCAAATCTTGCAATGATATTTGAATGCAATGATTTCTTGCAATGATATTTGAAGCATGTTTCAATTTCATTTTTTCTTATTACATGTTTCAATGTTAATGAAATATAACTGTAAGGATTCATAGACAATGAGCACTGAGAAGCAATGCATTGCAAAATTGGGATATTGAGGCGGGTGAGAGTTTATTAACCTTTTGATAAAAGCCTCATTAAAGTCTTATTTTCTTTCTATTTCAATACTATGTTAACTTTTTACTTCCCTACTCAGCATATAACGAAAAAAAAATCAAGGAGTGTTAATGAAGAGGTAATTTTCTCCCTATCTTAATGAAAGCTAGGCATTTTAATAATTGTTACTTAGTTTTTGTTTCATTGTTTGTTTTGAGATTTTTTTTTCCTTCAAACTAAGCTATCTGCAATATTTGGGCAATATGTCCTCTTCTGTTATTCTACATGTCTCAAATACTCATTTTCTTTTATGACAGCATCAGTTACCATAACAAATTCTGTAGCAGGAAAATCACATTAAAACTCCTTCTACAGTCCAATAATACTAAGAACACTGCAGATGTGCCTCTGCTGAGGGTTTAACCTGTGGCATGAATGTGCCTTTGAAGTGGATTTCTCAATCCTCCACCCTCACTGGTCTAGCAGCACAGACACCGTTTTCTTTCAGGCTGTAACCAGTGTGGAAGGTGTAATGCATTGAGTTGTTAAATCACTGATTCCTTTTGCTCTTCAATTTTCTGGAGTTACATGAACTAACCTTATATAGTCTGATCTTTCAAATTCAGGGGCCTTGACCTAAACAAAAATGCATTGATCAAGTCTATCCAATACAGCACGATGGTTCCTTTGAGATATTTGTGGCAATAAGAATAGAGGTAAGAGTACAGGGGAAAAAGAAGTTCTCAATATCTTGGCATTGATTTGGACACTGCTGAAATTAACAGGTATCTTTCAGAGCAGCAAATACTTTGATTGTCTCCCACTAATCCCACCATCAATTAAAAACATACCAAAATTACTTTGAATAAATACACATCTGACACAAAATTGCTGTAGTAACTCTTTGCCCAGTTCTTTGCTTGATGGGATAGCCCCTTGATGAATCCTGCCCATAGAACAAGTTTCCAGCAATTTCAAATCCAATTGCTAGGTGACACCCTATTAATAGGGTTGACAGGCAAGAGAGTAGTTACTGGATTCTGCTCCATCATTTAATCCCCTAAGAGAAGAAAATGGTAATGACCACAATATAGCATCTGATAGTTTGCACACAAAAAAAGACCACAGTTATTATCTAGGCTGTGCAGGATCCAGGAGAAGAGCATATTCCCAGAGCAGAGCCTGACCTTTAATCTTCATCACACAGGACAGGCTACTGCTAAAGCTAGTAGGAATTGTAGATGCTCATTTCCACCAGTTTTTAGAGAGTACCAAAGTCGTATTTGTTTTAAAGTCCTAATCAAGTGCTCACACTCACTCTGCTGTGGGAGGATGCAGAGCTGTCTCTGGAATTGCACAATTTATGAACTGCCTGGGAAAGCAATCATAATGCTGCTTCTGGGCTGGGTGATGAATATGCTAATTCAACTTTTCACACATACAGCAAATTAAAATACATCATCACTGGAAACTGCTGTTTCTCAAACTTGTATAAACAAGAATCAGAGGCTACCTTCATCCATGATGCACTATCTATGAATTTTCAGTGGTGTTAAAGTAGTGCATCCAGTCTGATGAAAGCCTGCTGCTGAATAAGCTACAGTGCCTTCTGCATTTACAACAACATGCCAATTCAACCTGCTGAACAAAGTTACAGGCTGAAAAAATGGCAAGGACTTGTCTACAGCCCCACCTAGACTATGAAAGTCTATTGATATAGCTCAGAATTCAGAAAATTCACATTGCCTATCTGAAACCAATATATTGACTAAACCTCTGGTGTGTATAGCAATGGAAGATAAAATTTCATGGCTTGTCATATATTATTTCAAAGGATGGAAACTATCCTAGCAGACACACGCAGGCTGTTTGACATTTGCTGCACATACTTCAGGAGGCCCAGTCAATTGGTCTATATTAAGAATCACAAGCACTGATTCACCTTCTCTGGTAACATTAGTAACTTTTGGGATCAAGTTCCCCATGAGCTTACATCCTTTGGACATATTCTGCTGGGACAGTAGGAGAAGTTCAGGGTGATTAAACCTGTATCTTCACAGTGAATTTCAATACAAAAATGGAATCTTACAGCCTTCAAACAAAAAAATGCAACTTTGAAATTAGTATAGTGAGTTGTTTCAAAACCTCTTGTTTCAAGTTGTTTCATGACCTCTTTTTAGCAAGAGAGTACGTTAAATGAAAATTAAGGGAGAGAATTTATTCACAGGAAAAGAGAAGCACTAAGCAATTTCCCTTTACTTATCAAGACAAGGCAGTGATGTGATACAAGGAAATATAATAAATCAAAAATCTAAAACTATTTGGCTGCTTTTGATTTCAAACAAACTTTTATGAAATAACCAGATATAAATCTCTGTATACATTAAACATGATAATGGAAAACTACATTTAAATATGATTTTTATGTGTTTAGATGTAGAAGAGCGTAACTTGTAATGAGAATTCTCAGAGATGGATCTTCTTTTTCATGTACACAGAGTCATTAAGATTAGAAAAGACCTCCATGATCAAGTCCAACCTTTTGAGACCTTAAGATTTTTAGCTTTTTCATTTATTTGTAGCTTTGTAGAATTTTAATATACAATTTTAGAATTTCTAGAACTTTCTTACCGTTTTCCATACTTTAGAACAATAGCTAACTCTTTCTAACAAGTTACATTTTTGAAATTCTGTTTAGTTTTATTGTCAAGAAAAGAATTTCTAACAAAGACATCTTGTTTTGCACCAGCATTTGAGAGACAAAACAAGAACCACCTGGAGACACTCCAAGGTGCCCAAGGGTGGGTCACCAGGATGCCATTGGGTGTACCTGATAGATAGACTAATTAATTAACCTTATAAAAATTGTAGAAATCCTATGTTTCTTTCCTGCATAGCTGTGTTTGTGCACCTGAAAGCTTTAGTTAAAGAACTGCTCCTTATATTAGCACTTTAACATTGCTAGGAAAAGCTTTTCTTCTGATTACAGGCAACCCTTGGACCAAACACCACTTCAGCTAAACCTAGCATGTAGTGCTTGGAACTTGAACATCTTGACCGCTTCCAGGAATGGTGACTCCACCACTTCCCCAGGCAGCATATTCACCCTTGACCATCCTTTTGGTGCAAAAATTCTTCCTCATGTCCAACCAAATTGTCTCAGGCTGAACCTCCTCTGGCTCAGCCTGAGACAATTTTCTCTTGCTCTGTCGATGGTTGTCTGGGAGAAGAGACAGACCCTCTCATGGCTACCATCTCCTTTCAGGGAGTTGGAGAGATCATACTGAGCCTCCTTCTCTCCAGGCTAAACCGCTGCAGCTCCCTCAGCTGCTCCTCATCAGAGCTGTGCTCCAGACCCTTCCCCAGCTCTGCTGCCCTTCTCTGCACTCACTCCAGCCCCTCAGTGCCTTTCCTGCAGTGAGAGGCCCAAAACTGGACACAGCATTTGAGGTGTGGCCTCATCAGTGCTGAGCACAGGGGGACAATCCCTGCCCTGGTCCTGCTGCCACACTATTGTTGATCCAGGCCAGGTGCCATTGGCCTCCCTGGCCCCCTGGGCACACCTGGATCATGTTCAGCTGCTGTTGACCAGCACTACCACCTCCTTTTCCTCCAGGCCTTTCCAGCCACTCTTCCCCCAGTCTGCAGCTCTGCCTGAGGTTGTTCTGACCCAAGGGCAGGACCTGGCACTGGGCCTTGTTGAGACTTTGCCCTCAGCCCATTGTACTAGCATGTCCAGATCCCTCTGCTAAACCTTCCTGCCCTCCAGAAGATCAACACCTGCAAACTGAAAACATTTCACCCTTTTAGACAAGTGAATTCCATCTTTCTCCAATAGGGCTGGTGCTGTATAAACCAACCCATGATCAAAAAGGCCAATGACAGCAATCTTTAAGACATGTATTGGTCAGATGTGTTCTCCTGGACCTTTCAGATATCTTCCCCGCTACCAAAGGGATTGAGGAAAATGTTCTTTTTCCTATCCCTTCAACCAGTCATCCAGTGCCCTGGAATCCTTTTTGATTACTCTAGAACTTGTCACTGCTGACCTGGACAATCAGATGTGGGTAATAATCAGAGTTGAAGGAGTCTCTTAATCATGTCTCTTATCTGGACCCCAGGGAGGCAAAAGACTTCTCTGTGGGATGAATCCAGTTTGGATACAGGGCCCTCAATTCCCCTTGGAAGGTTTCACCTACAACATTACCCTTCCTTATCAACAGCTGTAAATGTGAAATTCCAGCAAACATTCACACAAATCTTTCAAATTACTATTCCCACACATTAAGGAAAAAATTATAAATAACTGTTGAGGTTCTGAGTGCCTCATTTTTTCCTCACACGCAAAAAAAATATATTCCCATTTTCAAGAATTCTGATTCTAAAAAAGTGACCTCATTTTTTTTCCTTTGACTAAGCTCTGCATATTCTCATTCATGGAGCAGGATAACAAGCTAAACCACCACAAAGAAGAATGGTCAGAGGAGACTTAATTAAAATACATCAAAGTTCAGCTGTACCACAGGTCAGACAGTACAGTCAGCAGCATTCTTGGGAGTCACTTTAGATATTTCTACAGTATTATTAGAATACATCCAAGATATGCTATAAACAGTTTTGTGGCCATCTTGAATTGGAACTTAATCCACTGAGGGGGAAAATGCAGTTGCCAATATTTAAACTTCCTGAATAAAGACTTTAATCAATTTAGATAAAATTCAAGGAAAGGCAAGCTCTTACTACTGTTCTTTTTATGTAACAGATGAAAAGATTTGATAACTTTCTGAATATTTAGTTATCTCTATATAGAAATAAAATGCTCTGTGAACATCTGAATTACACATTCAGATAAATCCCTCCTGCCTTAGGGATTTATGAAAAATAGTACAAAATAAGCCCCTGAATTAATTCAATTTAAAGACCATTCCATTAGTGGCCTAGGTCAAAGTGGTGTAAAATCAGTTTATCACTAAAATTATTCTGTAACTAGTGGACAAAGTTTTATGCACCTGCCTCTAAAAATGCCATTTTAATGATTAAATAAAATAAAAATTCTTTCCCCTATTACATTAACTGACTGATCTTCAATGTGTGAGAACAAAATTTGATCCCAACCCCATGTTAGAAGTTATCTCAATGTAGAAAAGAATATCGTGAGATTCATTCAGCTATTTAGAGTAAAGTATGCAAACAAAAGACACCTGGTTTTAATGAGAATCTGGAAAATTGATACAACTATAATTCTTGACCTATCTGGAAAATTTCTGAAATACTGTGGAGAGAGAAAAATTCTTACACAGAAAAGACCGCTACAGGAAGGTCCTCTTTCTTCTAAAAGTGCAATTTTAGAGTTCATAACCACTTTGCAAACCTATAGGTGCAACCTTTGTGCAGTTTGTAAAATATGCCAATATTATGTCTTTCAAGACTTGGTGTTTTTCATTATTCTGTTCCCTCCAATATGCCTTATTCCTAGTACTGGAAAAGGGAAGGAAAGAGAAGAACAAGGAAATCCTCCACAAAGAAACGGAACTAAGAAGGTCCCAACACTTAAGCCATGCGAAGCGCCTGAAATTGCAAACCCTACCATTCTGCAGAGTGAAATGTTTTATCCAAAACATGTATTCCTGCTGGCTATCACAAATTTGTGAGCTTCTTCTGTACTTCTACAGGAGATGAAATATAGTAATTTTTCCCCACACAGAGAAATCACTATCTATCCATTGCAGCTGTCTATCCTGAAAAGGAAATTTCCTGGAGGTACTGAAGATAGATGAAATTATTAGCTGTAAAGACATGACCTGCAGATACAGGATATGAAAAGAATTTGGCTGCGGTGGTCATATACTGATAAAGCACAGTTAATCATCCAGTTGGACTGCAAAAAGGTGCAGTCAGAATTTTTTGAGATTGGATGTGATTCAGAATATTTTATTTTGAGACTGGACAGGACAGGATGAAATAGCTGCTCTTGTTCCACCAAAACTGCAGATCCTCTCTTATTTACTGTGCATAATAAAAAAGAGATAATAACAAACCCAAGAGAACTGACAGAGAAAAAGGAAATTTGGCATAAAAACAAAATGAGAAATTCATGCAAGAAAATAAGGGAAGTCACAATAATTTTACGAGCTCTCTCTTAGTATTTTCTGTTCTTAGGTGCTAAAGAATAGCAGCTTTGAAGGAAGAAAAGTTATTTAGATCAACATAGTAGCAGATATGGGGAACACCACAAGCACCTTGACTGGCAAGTGAAATTTGGTGATAATTACAAAAATTTTGAGACATGAAATTTCTTCTTGTAAACAGGAAAGAGAAATCGGAGTTTATTCTTCCTTATTGCATAAATAATGAAATTTTATTCAATAAACTGATTTTAAAATAATTTAACTTGCAAGGGAAGAATTGATATATTTATTTACTTTACATCAAATTCTTACTTGCTTATTATTCTCTTTCTTAGTCAGGGTTTAGCTGCAAATTTTCATTCTCTTTTCAAGTTTAGTAAAAGAATAATTTTCAGAGGAGTTTCTGGCTACAAAAAGGAACTAGGAAAGAAATCAAAATCAAAATCTGTTGCTGGTCTAGTACTGGTTTGTTGACAGTCACATGTTTTAGATATACTCATCTTCTGGTATTAGTCTTTGATAAATCATTTTAAAAGAATGTGCATTAAGATCTATTTCTACCATTTATCTTCCAACAGTTTCACTGGAAGGAATGGCAAAGACTGCTCCAGTACTTTACTTCAACAGCAGAAGTGGAGGTAGATTTCAGTAAATAGAATTTATGTTCATATAATATGGAAAGAATGCTATTGGCTAATTTTCAACTGCCTGGTTTGCAAATGAAAACGGAGAAGTTATATCCACACTCTGAGTGGTGGCACCTTTTGTTTTAATTTTCATAAATAAGCATGTTCTCAGAAGTCAATCTTTTTAGAATCACAATCATTGATTCCATCTGAAAACAGAAAATTCTTGTTAAAAAGAATGAAATTAATTAGTAAGCAAATGTTATTCAGCTGGGCCCAGGCTTACATGGATGTGTTGGGCATAGCTGGGATGAGCCTAACTTTCCTCACAGCAGCCTGGATGGCACCATGTTTTGCATTTACAATGAAAACAGTGTTGATAACACAGATATCTTTTAGCTGTTCCTGAGTAGCACTGACCTGACACAAATTCAAAGCCTTGTCTCTTTCTCATGCTGCTCCACCAGCAAACAGGCTGGAGGTGCACAGCAAACCGGGAGGGGACACAGTGGCAGCAGCCAACCTCAACCAACCAAAGGGATATCCCAGCCCAAACCCAGTGCTCAGCAATAAAGGCTGTGGGGAAGGATGAAAGGGGGACATCTGGAGCAAAAGAACCTTTCTTTCCAAGTAACTGTTTCTCATGAATGAGCCCAACTTTCCTGGAGATAGATGAACACCTGCCTGCCCTTGGGAACTGGTGAATGAATCCTTTCTTTGCTTTTCTTGCATGGGCATATTTGTTTCACCTGTTAAAGTGTCTTTATCTCAACCTCCCAGTCTTTTCATCTTTGCTCTTATGGTTCTTTTACTCATCCCACTGGGAATGTAGGGATGGAGGGGGCAGGTGGTGAGCAAGCAGCAGTGTGGGCTTGAGCTGCCTGCCATCATTAACCCACAACAACTGTTTAGAAAGAATTCCTACCTGCCCTGCCAAGCATCATTATGCAATCAAGCATAATTTTTCCAGTGAAAAACACTGACTCTCTTAACAAGAGCATCTCACGAGAGTTAAGCTTTACAGCACTGCACCCTATGTCAAAGCTGCCTTTACTTGGAAGTTTTGCACAAAATCTGCAACAGGATTAAGTGATTTCCACATTATCACTAATTTTAGCGTGAGAAAGAACTAAGATCACTTTAGATATAAATTTTAATTTTAACTTGAATCAGCAAGAGAAAAATAAACCTATTTTTGCTCAAATATCATCCAAAATAATATCATCAAAATCAAATATTTAAATATCTATCAGGTACGAAAACTTTGTATCATTTCCAATGTACAAAAAACTGTGAAGACATACATTGCTTGTTTCTAGTATTTATTACATAGCAATCAACCTAAAGCAAATGAAATCAAAACTAATAGGACCTTGTGCAGCTCTAAGTGTTCATTTGAATGAGCTCCTCTTCAGATTCCAGTATTTTAAATTGCTTGTGATCAGTAGAGAAAAAAAAATATAATCTTACAAAAGAAGAGTTACTGTTTCATAAATAATATGCTATTATCAAGACCTTTCAAGAACTGTGTTTTGAAGAGATAGAATATTTACTGTTAAGAATGCAACTTATGAAAAAGATAGTGAGAATGTTAGAAAACTGTGTTTTGTTGAATAGGAATGGGAATTTCTTATCTTAGAAAACATAACTACACTGAAGCAAACTATAGTTTTGGTATTAACTTCACTCTAGTCTTGATAAACTGCCCTGTCAATTCTCCAAGTTTGCTTTTGTATTTATTTGTTTACTTATATTAAGAACACTTTGAATAGTACCTGAGCTGTTATCAGTAGTACAAGGAGGAAGCCAAAAACCAAAGCTGAGGTACTAGCTCACTAACATCTAACTAACTCGCCCACACTTCTAAAAGGTTATGCTTTCAACAATGAAATCACATCTTGATTTATTATCCATTATTTCCAATAAAAACAGTACTACTACACATCAAATACTTGATCACCTTTCAAAAATCTTTAACTTCCTGAGATGCTGGGACACAGTGCTTGCAATCCATACTTATGGCTGCAAATTCTGTTGTATAATAAATATAAAAGGATTACTCATTAGGAAAGTTTTGCTGTATTTTCGCAAGCCACCTCCAGCTAATATTGTTTAATATTCTTGCAATTGGAATAGATTTCTTCAGAAGAGATTTGGACACGCTGTTTAGATGCTCAAAGCTCACAAACAAAACATGGATTGGGTTGCTCCTTGAAGTCCCATAAGAAAATTTCAGGGAAGAGCCACAACTGATTTAGGCACAGAATACCAAGATATAGGTAGCATAAATGTCATCATCAGAGGTTTTCCCAGTTCAGCATTTTGCCAAATCAGGCACTGATGCCAGAATATGAGACAGATCTCTGAGGTACATATTCCTAATGTACTCTTATACACAAACTACACTACCTCTTAGTGCATTTAAAACTATTGCTCTAAAAGTATGTTAGCAAAATGAAAAGGTAAAAGAATGAGTAAAGTGTAAAAATCTGACTTATCTGAGTCCAGATTGTCAAGAAAAAACTGACAAATGATCACTGATGGATGAAAAATACAGCAACGTCCACTTGGCATTTTCATTCTCTGCTGTGGAGTAATTTTCTTTTATTTATCTAGAATTAGGTTTGCTACTCCTCAGCCTTGCTCTTCTCTTCTCTTCTGTTCTAACTTAAGGTTGTCTAGTATATAATGAAGTGATTGACAAGAGTTGACAGCCTTCTTATTGTCATTCAAAGTTATCAAAGACAAAATCCAAATACATGTTAATTTTTAAAAATAAACGGTTATTCACTTTTTGTTAAGGATGGTCAGTTTTTATCTGCCAAAAATAAACTTATTATGCTATTTAAAATATAGGAAAAGTGACAACCACAGAGAGTTTAGAGATAAATTCTACACTCAGAAAGAGTTTGAAGCAGTATAAGCAAAAATCAAGGCAGTATATGCCATGGAAAAGGACTCAAGCATAGAGGAGCACAGGAGGAGTGAGTGATGACCCAGAGGTAAAGAGGGAGTAAAAGGAAAAGATTGGGAAACTGAGTAAGCAGGGAGAAAGGACCATTGAGATTGCAAGAGGATTTAGGGTCAAAGGTGGCTGGAAAATATAAAGTGGTTTGTTATACTGCCTGGTGAAGATGATTTGAAAGGGTCAGCAGGATTTTCAGTGAGCTAGCAGTAGAAACATGAATTTCTGCATTCCACCAACTCACTTCCTATCCAGAAGTGTAGTTTCTCCATCCATTCCTTAAATGGGAATTGCATTTCTGTCCATCTTTTCCACGTCCTCAACATCTATAATGACCTAAATCTGTCACAATCACCCTGGAAAACACTTTTGCAGGGGAAATGGCAGAGCTGAAGCAAAGACCAGAAAGGATTCCCAGAAAGTGCAGCTTTAACCTTTTCCTAGGTTAGAAAGAAGGATGATGACTCCCAAGGCTTCCAGCAGGTAGGAGGAAGAGAAGCAGGCACTACCCACTACACCTCTGTGCCCTCTCCCCATACCCTTCCTTCCATCCCACACATCCTGAGCTCTCCTGCAGAGGAAAGGAGCACCGGCTACAGAGGTTTGTAGAACATGAAGGATGGGGTTGTCTCCTCACGTTGAAACAGAGCAGATTCAGCTCGTCTTTTAACAGCAGGGGAACTGGAATCAAGCTGAGCATCCCAGGCCATTTGATGCTAAAAAGAATAAATCATTGCAGTGGCAAAGAATTTGTGAAAATAGTAAATGTAAATGGACCCCATGTAAATGCACACAACGGTAATATGCAACATATTAAAATAAATCCAGAATGCAAAAGAAGAAAATCTAAACACTGTTTACTTGATGTGTGCCTTTACTACACTGTGCAGCTTGTTCAACCAGACAGAAAGGAATACGGAATAAAGTTGGGTAAATATCTGTATTTTAATGTCCTTATAAGAAGTTTTGTGTGTACTTTCTACATTTGCTGCCACTGACCAAAAAAAAAGAAAAAAACAAAAAAAGAAAAGAAAAAAAAGTCAGAGAAAAAAAGCTTCTGTTTTACCTACACTTTGACCCAAACTAGGTAATGGACTTTTCCCACTAATTTAAGATTATTTCGACAATCTAAAAGTACTGATTTTAAGAATATAGTGGATAACTAAGAAGGTGAAATGACATTTAAAATACAGAATGTATAGAGTATGGAATTTATCCTTTGTTTTTTGGACTACACTAGTCAAATCTCAAAGTTAAAGTACAGAAATCCTTGGCAAGTTTAGAGTATGTTCCAGGGCTCCTTTAAGCACTAAAATATTACTGTTCATTTTCTTCTGAAGCAGTTTTGTTCTTTCAAAATTTTGTATTTGCAGTAGGAATTCACTAAATAAAATCTCATTGCCTCAGAAACCTAAAATGTTTCAGATGGAGAAAAAAAAAGGAAATGTTATTAAATGAAGATTGATATCAGTAATAAAGATATCAGAGGTTCTAGATACCTCTTTTCTAGGTCAACAAAGGTGTTTCTGGACTGCACAACTGGGGAGCAAAAGAAAACAAGTTTTATTTTGCTAATTGATCAGGGCTGAAGAAATTTAAAATTTTTCAGAAGACTTTGACTGTTTGAATTTATAAAAACACTGACCCTTAGATTTCAAACACTAAATAACAAAGTAAATAATCCACAGTAACACAGTAACAGCTAAAATTTATGAGCAACTAAAATTATATATGCATTAGCCAATTTGTAAGCTTTTCTTAGCTTACTGGACAACATACTTTTCATTCTTTACATATTTGAGTTTCTAAAATTGTTTTCGGCTAATAGTATCTTGCTGACTGCATCACAAAACAATAAAGCATCTTTACTATGTACATATTAGAAAGAAGTTGGAATTTTTTTGGCTGCAAAAAAGCTATTAACTCCCACTTAAAGTATTTTTCCAAAGCCTTAGCACACCACAAATGTTACATGGATTACATTTAAAAAGTGCAATCTGACTGTAACATATTGCAAAATGCTAATTTTATCTTAGTCACAGTTGCAGTAGGTTGTAGTAAGGAAGCTTTTACTTCTGGTATATCTTATCCAGTCATTTTGTTTTTTATATACTTAAGAAAACCCCATTATTCTCACTCTGTTCTTCAAAATACAGCATGAATTTAACCATGTTTTGAAGCTTTCTAGGGTTGTTCCTGTAAGCAAGACATCTGGGAATCTCTAATCAAAACTTTCAATGACTTGGGGTCCTGTCATACGCAGAATTGAAATTGAACAGGACTATCCAGAAATAAATATTTAGAGGAAAAAAGAAAACTGAGATAAATCAAGAAAAAAAAGTTGGTCAGATTTTCTGAAGGTATTTTCTTATGCTGTCAACTAGAGCAGCATCACTTCCAAGTTCCCCCTTTTTTCTTGCTACTGAAGTAAACAAATCTCAACAGAACAGTCAGTAAGATGATAGAAAGGTCAGTATTTGCACAACTTCCTTGAGCCATAACTTTGGAGCTCCACAGATTGTTGATGCCGTAGGCAAGGCTGTTTCAAAGTGTAAAATATAGGTCTATATCCACATGTTCAGAATAACGTATCCCTAAAAGGTTTAAGTATATTAAATCTGGATAACTGGATCAGAATAAACATTTCAAAGTGCTCATGTATGTCCTTAAATGTTCCATTAAGGAGACAATGAAGAAACGACTATATCTTCCATTATAGCAACATTTGCTACCTACTTAGACTTTGATTATCTGACTTAGCCAAAAAAGCTTGTGATTAAAGATAACCACACTATTATTAGGACCAAAAAATAATTGCCTTGACCACTACAATAATTGTTTTTTGAACTAATACTAATTAGATACTCCATATTTTCTTTCTTGTCTGAATTAGAACAACAGTACTGATAGTGAACAAACAGGGTTTAGTTTTACTGTATATTAATACAATATTGGGCCTCTCTCTAGTTTGTCAAACAATGCAGTGGCAGAAAAATGGAGTTAAATAAACTCAGCTGAGGAAAAATGTGCAGGTTTTTAACTCAACTGTTGAAGTAATTTACCAGGAGATGTGGATGACTGTTCATATGTGGAAATTAGAAACAGTCTAGGCTGGTTTGGTTTCATCTGGGATTTTTTAATTATTATTTTTGAGAGAGGTATGTTGCAGTTCAAGCAGAAAATAAGGCGGAAAACAGAAAGGATGACTTTGTAAAGCAGGTCTGACTGGATGACCAGGGTAGTATCTTCTGACCTTTCACTGAACCAACTCTACAATTGCTATGCATATCTCAGAGATGACAAATTGTTCAAAGTCAGCTGCAGGGTTGCCATACCACACTGAGGAGTTGTAACTGTTTCTGTATAAATGTTTCACATAATATCTTAATAGCCCAGCAATTTTTGTGGGCTTGTTTTAGAGGCTCTTTTTAATATTAATATTTTTTGAAAAAAAAAAAAAAAGGCAAAATGTTTCTCAGTGATGTCTAGGTTAAAAGGGAAGGTAGAGACCATCCTATTAGAAGTTCATGGATGTCCACACTTCAGTAATTGCTACAGAGCTTTCTCTGCTGTTAAATCTACTATCTCCTGCTGTTAGATGGATATCCCATACATTTCTAACCCAAAATACCGCCAAAGTACCATGGGAAATGTATATCAAAATACTGTGAAATTGCCACA
Source organism: Ammodramus savannarum pratensis (assembly GCA_020466415.1). Lineage (NCBI taxonomy): Eukaryota > Metazoa > Chordata > Aves > Passeriformes > Passerellidae > Ammodramus > Ammodramus savannarum. Next base: position 31,669,070 of record JAHXMQ010012338.1, on the reverse strand, counting down.
GACTTGAAAGAAGCAAGGCTACCCTTAGAGAGCCCAAGAAGCAAGGCAAAATTGGAGATAGTGCTGTTAGGGTCAGGAACCAGGCAGATCTGAAAATGCTAAATAAAACTTCCTCATGTCAAAATTCCTTCACTGACAGACAGTATTTCATATCACCCATGTTATCCTGCAGAGCCTCAGGTTTGCACTGTGGGGATATGGTTGCATTAAGAGTTGAAAAGCAGCTATCACTTCCTAGGACTCAGGTTTACTTATATGAATAAAGATTGTGGCAATAAAACGAGCAAAACTATGGTATTTGAATGTGCAGGAGTTAGAAAATGCTCATCTTTAGCTGTAGATATTTTTATTGACGGAAGAAAAATAGCTAAGAAAAATAAAGTTGATCAACATAAATTGAAAGCAGGGACAGGAAAATCAAGGTATTACACAGTCAATACACAGCATTGACTGTAATATATACATTACACAGCATTGAGAGGAATTACTAATTGAAAAAAAAAAATACCAGCATGTAAAAAACAATGACATAGTAAGAGCTGAGCTTCAGTATGTCTTTGGTGAAAGGTTCTCCTGCCATGGCTGTATCCACTGACTGTGGCTGCAACACCCACAGCTTAGATACCAATGCTGGCAGAAGCTGCATTGTAAACAGAGCTGTTCTGTTAACTACTCCAACCTTTTTCCATGCTGTAATGTAAACAACTGTTGTACTATTTCCTCGGCACCATTTTGTAAAATTGAAAATTCATGATGATACCATCTAAGTTTGTGAAGTATGAATACTAAATCATGCAAAATAGCTATCAGAATGAGGGTAAACCCAGGTCAAAGAACAAACCCAGACAGACTTACTGTCAAGCTTGGGAAACCAGAGTTATAAAAGCACATTATGAAATATATTCTACATGCATGAGAAGATGGTAAACTGCAAACCTGGAAGCATTCCAGTGCTCACAAGTAGTAGAGGAGTCAAGACTCTCTTAAAGATGTAGATTTCATGCTCTCCCCATGCATATCCATGAGTATTTCACAGGTGCAGTCTACATATTATGCTATTATTGGAAATGATCACATCAATGTGGTGAAAAAATATTCAACAAAAAGAACAAAGATTGATCTTAATACTTTACATTTGTAGCCTGCAAATATGCACTTCAATATTGATATATTTGGATAGTTTCCTAAATTAAAAAAGAATATATATAGTGGACAGTTTACAGAACAAAACTGTAATTAAAGATGAAAATAATAAGGGAAGCAAACACTAGTAGAGAGGTTTTTTACATCCTGAGAATGAAAAATCCTTTCTCTACTCTTATTCAATACATACATTTCTTACGTATTGAGAAATGAGTTATTAAAGTTGAGGGTGTGGGTCCTAATTGTGGCACTACAGCCTCTAAATTTTGGCCAAGAAAATTATGAAGACAAATCATAATGACATAAAATATATTAGAGTTTACTGAGGCATACTGTAATTCTTTGAGGTAATTGTAGAGTTATGATAGCAGAATGAGCTGAAAGGAAAAAAAAATCAGCAGGAGATATATTTTATAGTAAATGCTGTTGCAAAGTCCATTATGCTTTCTGGGACTGAATATCTAAAAAGTTTGTTTCTACAATTTAATAATGTTCACATTTTTTCTCAACATTTTTTGCTGCTTTTAAAGCTGACATTTGTACATACTTTAGAAGCTAAGATGTTGCCCAAAACCTCAAATGACAGAATGTTCCAGGGATTGTAGGACTCTGAAGTCACCTGGTATGTACCTTGGTCACCACAAGTTGTTACTCCACAGGGCTGACCAAGGAACATGCTGGACTTGTCCAACCTCTTTATGTCTGCATCTTCAATTCTTCTCTCTTCTAATTGCATTACTGTGAAGCAGGAAAGAGCCTGTCTGTCTATGTATGGTTTTACTAAACCTGGGATTGAAGTGTAGGAAACAACAAGTATTAAGCATCTGGATCCATGAACTATTTAGCCAATAAACATTAATTCCTTTGGTTGCAAGTGTCTTTAAATAGTGAAAAGTTTTAAATTAATTTGGGGCCCCCAAGTTCCATCAAGATGCTCATGGTGAAGGAAGACCAACAGGACACTGTTGGATCTATGGGTGGTGCTATCTTCTGCTCAACCTGTCTCTGTCTCTTCCTCTCTCTCTCTTGCCCCTCGCCCTCCCCTCTCTTTTCTAGTTCATTCTATCTCTCTACCTCACATTTTACAGTTAAATAAAATCTGCATTTTTGACTTCAGCATATAATCCTGTTTGCACCTTAATTTGGGTAGAGACATCTCAATAATTGGATCTTAACAACTGTTATTTTTGTATAACTAATTTTCATCCTTCCCCGATTTTTTATGTGCTGACAGAAGTAATGAACTAAAAAGGGAGAGGGCATATGCTTAAGTTATTCAGCATAACTACCCACACTATTAAATTATGAGCTTTGTTTCCAGCATGGGACAAACTGCAATGCCCAGGCATGGTCGGGGATTAGCACCAGCCAAAGGTGCAGCAACAGGGACTTTGGATGCAACTCTGTTCTTGGGGGAGATGGGATTGTTGCTGAAAGGATGCGAGCTCTGCTGCACCAGTCAACCTCTAGGCCAATAAATGGTCCTGGGCACTTCATAATTACTAACAGAGATGAATTTTTAAGAGGTATAGGAAGGATTTTAATTGCTCTACCTGTCACCAAGCCCAATTATGTATTGTGTCTTCAAAGTCTTACTTTGTCAAGTTCTCTGTAACAACATGTAATAATTTTGCCTTTGGTTGCACACTTTTTACTCTCATAGAATTACTTTTGTGCCACCATTAAAGGTTAACACTGTTGGAGATTTTATTTAACTTTTCTTCTAAGTAAATTTAAGGGATTTCTCATCTATTTTAAATAGCTGATTTTTGCAGGTAGGTGGAAAAAAGTTATGAACTTTTAAACTAATATTAATTCAGAGAAATTAAAAGTTACCAATCTAAGTTGTGAAAGTGAAATTCCCAGATATTCTCCTTTACATACTTACTATGCATGTATTATATAGATCAATATTGTTTACAAGGTTAAATCAGATTATCTGATAAGGACCTACATTTATTATAACCCTTGATATAAGGAAGAAAATTCAAAGACAGTTATCAGATTATAGTTGCATGTCTGAAGCAAAGGTTGCTATGGTTTTGAGAGAAATAAATCACTGTATTTTGGAAAATTATATTGATAATTGGTATTTTAGATGCACTTTACTTTTTGTATCAATTTTAAATTTCAGCTACTGCAAATTTCTGTAATTGAAATTTGCTAAATATAAGTAAAAATGCAAGAATCTTGCTTTAAAATAGGCATATTACTTCAATGTAATATTGTTAACAAGCTAAGGACACACCAGCCATGCATTTAAAATAAACACATATCCATGTCCTCTTTCTCTTCTACCTATCCACCCCAAAATGTTCTTACCATTTATTTCAGCCTGTTTCTGAGGTCAGAAAACTTCTAACACTCACTATTTTGTGGCTTTTAGAAATTAATAACCTTACAATACTAAAGTTTGTACCTATTCATGTTAATTTTGGAACACTTTTTCTGAAAAAAAAAAAACCTTAGAAAACAAAAGAGTCAAGAGAGGACTTAATGGCTGAGGAGAAAGGAGAACTTTACCTTGCAGGCATAGTAAAAGCACAAAGAACATTGACAGAAATTTCATAGAAGACAATGTCTCAAATGAAATTAAAATTAAAATTTGCAAGCCACTACATTAAATCCTATAATCAAAATAGTCTGGTTTTCCTGAGGAATTACATAAAACTGGACTTTTTCACTCCAGTGCTATATTTATAAGTGTGATGTCCAGTTTTAAACTTCTTCATAGCTTCCAAGCTTTTAGAGTGTTCAAAAAGATTATTTGTAAAATTTTGCATCCAGTCTCTTTTCTAAAAATATTATCACTATGATTTTCATTCTACTAGGTGATCATAAGTGTCACTCTTGTTTCTGAGAAAAGGAGTTATGAAATCCTATAGGAGATACTTCAGTGTTCTTTGGATATTGGTGAAGGCATTAAAATTGTTGTAGAACATTTATACAGCATCTGGGAATTCCAGAGAAAAACACACATCCTTTCCATAGGTAGGATACACAGCTTTGCTTTTTTAAAGGTAAACAATTAATTTAAATTGCAATTAGGATATCAATTTAAAAATACACATAAATATAAACATTTCAACAATGTTGAAATATTTATATTTATGTGTATTTTGATGTGCATGTTTGAAGTTGAGTGTAAAGTTGAATACTGTCAAGAATAGGCTGCTTTCCTAAATTATATCTACTTATTCTTAATGAGTTTTGTAGTTATTAATAGTCTTACTCTGCTAAATCTTAAAAAAAGGTTCTGAGGATATAATCTGCCTTCAGAGATAATTAATAAAGTGTCTTAAATGTAAAAATGTCTCTCGTCTCTCTATCAAAAGAAACCTACAGTCTGGATAAACCTAATTTAACATCTTAGAGAAGTTAAATCTATGGCTTTTAAAAGCAATCCACATGGATAAAATGCAGATAAGAAGCAAATACACTTCATATGATTACAGTCCTTGTAATAGTAGTAGTCCTTATAATCCTTAAAGTTCTTATAATCACAGCTAAGTTGTCTACAACCAAAACTGGTCACTCTAAAAAAGTGATATAAAGGAAAAAAAAGTGATAAAAAGGAAAGTGATATAAATTTATCTGTGAAGGAATTATGGTGGAGTCTTTCACAGAGAGAAAGGATATTTGAGTTTCTTTGGAACTCTTCATTGCCACCCCACCTCTCAGGGCATACATGACTTCCTCCCTCCATTTCAGGACTATAGATTTTTAATTTTTTTTTCCTATTCTTTCAAACATTTTTCAGAAATGGTCTAGTCACATCACCACAAGATGGAAGACCCAAGCAGAACATTTAACTTACAATAAGTATGGAAAACTATAGTCCTATATTTTGTAGAAATTTAACCTTATTTTCATTTTATATAAAAATTCAATGGTGGAATCATTCTAGAAATACAGGAACAAAATAGAAAAATATTTGAATCACCTAAAAATTTTTGTTAAACTACACGAAATAAGGAGTTTTCTTGAAACCAAAATTCCATCAGTCATCCAGAACATACAATGACATTTGCAAAAAGCTACACTAATTTTATCCTTTAGAAAGGGAACAAATGCTATTTCTGAACTCATTCTGTCAATTATAGGACTTCAACAGGACTCGAGATTCAGTCTTTTTTACAATGTGATTGCATGGCTTAAAATGTGTTTGGGCATTAAACCAGTTCCTTAGCAGAAACTAAGTTAAAGTAAACTTAATAAACATGCTCTGCAAAACCATGCATCTTCAGGAGCAGGTATTATTCCATTTCTTGCAAGAGAAGAAAATTTTAAATGTTTATATTTTTCTTCATTTTACACTGAAAATTGCAGCATCAAATTGATACAAAACAAAGCTCTTTGTTTAATCTTCACCTATGTGAACAAGATGCTGAGTTACTATAAACTATGACCTCAGAGATTTTGATGATATATTGTACTTTAAATATTTTCTCAGTTTATTTGAAGACCATGCATGCATAGATAAAGAGCAAGGCCAAAAGATCTAAGTGTACACTCAGCAGGTCATTTTATTCTAAATAGTATTTTTCACCCTTAATTCTTCTAGCTTCAGTCAATCCGTACACAGGCATATTTTTTATACTTAAATCTATATCAAAGATCAGATTAAAAATATTTTTCTCACAGTTATTAGATAATCTCCTTTATTGATTCTGGAGTGTTATCTGTGCAGTTAAATATCTTTCCTTGCAATATCAGAATTGCATTATGGTCCTAAATGTTCTGCTTTTCATATAGTCATAATAGATTTAATGAAATAGCTTTAATGGTTCAACACTGATATAATGAATTTTAGTTCACTTTATATTAAAATTTGATGCATTGACTTTTGGGGTTATTTTTTCATGTATATAATATGGCAAAAATAATAGGTTATACTCATATATCATCTTGGAACCATTAGTTCTAATCAGCCCTCTCACTAGAAACCATTCAACAGAAAAGAATAAAATGTTTCCTTAATTCATAGAGCTTTGAACTTCTGGGAACTATTGCTGACAAAGTTACATCAATAATAAACACTATACACCTGATGTTGCAACTGAATTTTTGACCATTAGGTACTCCAATGCATTTTTTAATTGGAGGAAAATTTACCTTAATATCAAAGGCTCCTGGCTGACCCACTTTGTTGTAAAGCTCTAGCTGATTCTTGACAGGTGTTACCCACAATATCACCTGATTTAGTTGTTGATCAAGTTCAACAAAATCCTTTAGCAGAATCTCTATTTCTTTCTGTTTCTCTGGAAGATCTTTGGACACCTGAAAAAATACCAGAAGCCATTGTTTTAGTGAAAAAAACCCCACAGACTAGAAAACAATTTAATGCTACACATATATACATTTCTATAAAATGTTAAAATACAAGTTTAATATACTTGAAGAAGGGAAAGAGAGGGTCGACCCAACAATCAAATTATTATGGCAGGTATCTTGCCAATCAGTTGAAACACAGTCTTTCCTAAAAAAACCCAGCAAAAAACCATAACACACATTCAAAAACTTACATTTTTTTTTTTTTTAATCCAACCTTACCATCAGGCTTTTCAGTATTTTTAGTAAAAAAATGTTGTTTCAGTATAGTAATTGTTTTAAAGCTCAATATCTAATCAGGAAAAAAAAATTAAAGACATGAAATTGATCACTTGAATTATAGCTAACCTTTCTTGACCTCTTAAATGTAGATATTTATAAGCATGTTTTCTTATGAGATGTCTAGAGTTGCCAACTGGATCCATAGATGCATAAGCAGATGCACACAATGAAGAAAAATAATGAAGAAATATATCCTCAATTCAGATCAGGCAACTTGGTTTTCAGATTTGCATTCAAAGCAGTCAGATTTTTAACTAAGCACATTCTTCTATGCCAACAATATTAGAAATTAAGAATCAGTGAATGGCAGAGTTCAAATCCATCTCTGAAGCACTTGGAGTAAATGTAGGAACAGGCTGGCAATAAATAAGCCAACACAAAACTCCATGCTGTCCTTCTCAGACTGTTTTCTACAGCTAGAGAGGTGAGGTGCCACAACTCTATACCATGGGCAACATTGCAAACATACCCTAGGGGAGAAACCATCTGTACTTTCAAAAAAAAAGGAAAAAAGCAGCAAATATAGGGCATGGGCAGATACAGAACTATAGTGGTTCATTAGTAATATCAGCCAAGAAATGTGGTTAGTTTTCCAGATCATGAAAAGTAAGGTTTCCTCATGTTCATTTTTTAAAGCATATTTTTTACCAAAATGGCCCTCTTAAAAGTGGCAAAACATGAGATTTCTGTGACACACAATATAAAATACATTCCCTGTAAAGTTCAGCAGCTTTAATGCTAGCACCACTATCATATTGCCTGGCTACAGAGGTATTAGTGCCCTGTACTTCTAATCCCTGAAATTTTTCAGGAAACAATAAATCCAAGCTCAGAGTCATGTAAGCCATGAGTGATACTAAAGCCAAGCCACCAGCTGCTGGGAGAATGCAAGAACAACTGTCTCATTACATGTACGGTTCTTTAAAAATTTTCTGTGAGAATATTGATTTGTAGGTACTAAAATAATTTCTCTACCTAATCCCTGCATGTGATTTTTTAGACTGTATGCAAGGGGTATTTGTATTCAAGAAGTTGGTTTGCCATATATTACATTGCCTCCATTGTTCGTTATAAACATCTCTTAACATCCTGTTTAATGACGAATATCCATGAAACAAATTACTTTTACTATCTTCCTAATATTTTAAAATACAATTTAAAAATATGTTTTCATAGAATTTGTTATAGATATAATATATAATTCAAAAATCTGCTTTTCCAGAATGGCCCCAGAAAAGAAAGAAAACAATTAAAAATGCATTCATTTCCCTTATGTGTTAACTCAAAATTTATGCAGACCTTGGCCTAATTTCATACAAGATTGGTTTCATCTTTCTTACAACTTGTGAATGTTAATCTCTAATGTTTACTAGCTTTAATATTAATGTAAATAAGTTCCACAGAAATACAACTGATAGAAAATAGGTAGTCATAGGCAGATAAAAATCCAAGCTGACTTCTGAATATCTGAAATTTAAATTAATCTGCTTCCAATCAACATTAATCAAGTATTTTGGGTGTAATATAGGAAAGAGAAAAAAAATTTGTAGAGGTTTTGAGGAGAGGAAGAGAAAGGGAGAAGTAACCAATTATACACTAAGGCCTAGTGCATCCAGAGCAGCAGAAGATGAATGATTAAGATTTGGGGACAGGCTGTACTTCAGCCACTGTTTTAAAAACATTTATTTATCCCACCTATGATGAGAGGTAAACTGTAATTTAAATAAATGCAGCCTCTTCTTACAAATTGTATCAAATTTGTAAGTTCTAAAATTATTGCACAAATATAGGGTTGCAATATTTTTAATATAAAAACAAAGAAATCTATTAAATCAGTTAATTATATATGGTAGTGTCATCTAATTTTACCACAGAGATAAAAAGAACAACAGCAAATAAGTAAAAAACCTTCACCAGCTCAGGTTAGGGCTACAGGTAAGTGTTTAACAAGGCAATTCCTTGTAAAACCGAAGTAATGTGTCACATGCCATTTTGTGGGGATCAGCCTTAGATTCTGGTTATCAGGGATTTCACTTGCCAGCTCATTGTGGTTTGTTTGGGGTTTTTTGTAAACTCTGGCATAAAGCCGTCAAGCTGGCTAATCAAATTAGAGCCTGATGAGTTTAAGGTAATTACAAGTCTGCCTATCAAGCCAAGGTACTGTTGCAGACTGTCTCCTGGGGGACAGCTTGTTTCCTGAGCTAATTCTGCAGCTCACCAGAAGCATAAATTGGAAAACCTACACGGAGTAATGGACATGGACATGATGACTGGCTGTTCATATTTATGCCCTTCCTGTGGCAGAGGAGTACATGTGGAGAGTGGCCCTCCAGAATCTTCCCTACTGTTTTACTCACAGTCCTTCCAGCCTGCTCTTCACAACTCCAGGAGATGCACCCCTGAGGTGGGATTCCAGTGCTGGTGGGAGTTACATCAGTCCCACAGCTGTTGTTTCTGGGCTTTCCGAATGAGTTGGTAGAAGTTCTTGGATGCCTCCAGGGAGGAATGAACAGCAGCTAGTGTCCCACTTCAATACTCTCTTTTATGTTTTTGCTTTGGGCCCCATCCTGCTGTTATTCACTTGTTGTCTTGGGGTCAGTGTTTATTTACTTTCATTCCCTTTGGTGTCTCATGTCTTTCCCTCCTATTTAAGAAAGACTGCTAAGTTTTATCAGATGATGGCTGAAGTTCTTTTCTAAGAGTGACAACCAATAGGAACAGTGGCCATAAAGCAAAACCAGCAGCAGAGTGAAAACAGGGCAAACGTGAAATGCTTTCCCCAGGGTCTGCCTAGGACTGACACAGGCCTGATGAAGCAGTGCTACAGACTGGCAAGGAAGACAGGGTGCAAATAAAAAAATGAATTGAATAAAACTAACTTCAGTTGGAACAGTTTTCTAAAAATCTGGGTTATCCCTTTCAGTACAAATCAAACATTTTCAACGTTGCCTTATTTCACAACAGATGGACATTGACAATACCCCTTGGTTTGCAACCAAAGATGTGAAATATATTTGCAAGTGGAAACACCAAAAATATGGATTAAACTTTCAAAGAAAACAAATCTGAGTTCAATATCAAAGGACAATATAATTTCAATGTTAAGTGTCAAAACATTAATCTCAAAGCATGTGATACATCTAAAATTTTGTACTTTAGTTCAAGTGCTAATTAAGTAAGATTAATTGGAAGCTTAGTGACAGAATAATGGGAAAGATTTAAGCTCTAAATGGCGAAACAGCAGAAGAGCTTAATTTTACCAGCTGATACTGGTCTTCACAATATTCAATTTTGTTCTAATCTGAAACTATCAGACCATTTCCCACATATTAAATTTTACTTATTCTAAATTCACAAAAAAACTGCCAGCACAAAAAAGTCTCTTAAAACATGAGGATATCTGAAATTTGAACAATTGCATACTTTCAAAACCTAGGTCTTCATCTAAGTATTTTAATTTCTTCTCCTTATGAATTTTAAAATTACTTGCATTGTTTGCTTCTGCTCCATCTGAACCTGATCGCTTGCATGATTTTACCCCACAAGTAGCCTAAACAACACAGTACTATGCTGATTCTACCCCTACCCCAATCTGATTACTTTGGTACAAAACCCTACCTAAGCTTATATTGGCAGTGTATATCACCTTGATCATTTCCCTTGTTCCAATTTTCCACTGCTATTTCTCATTTGAGCTTTATATTGTTATTTTTCAGTCTGCACACAGTTGTGTGCATGCACTATGGGAAGGATTAGAGCTCTGTAGATGCAAAGGAATATCAGTTCTTATGATAACTGGTATAAAGGGAGGAATAATTTTTATAAAGTATGTCACCTGATGTAAAATAATATTCTGTTTGCCTCTTGTGTTTAATTCTTATGAATATCCAGAAAGCAGATTCAATTAATGCAGTATCAATTAAAATAATGGCTGTAGAGTTACAGCTCAATCTTTTAACTCAAGAACAATGCTCAAAATGAAAAAGTTCAAACTAATTAGGTAGAGACAGTAAGTAAGGAATATCAAAAATTGGGGAATAGTTTTGCAGAACTCAGAAATGCTATTGCAAAATAATTAACTTGATGACATATTACTAGTTAGGCATCAATATAAATAAGAGGAAAGCCAATGAAATTACTTGTACTTATTATATTTCAAGTGACTGATGCCTGATTTGAAACATCACTTCTCCCTCACAAATCAACCTCTCTCCCTGTTTACCTGAAATGATGCCTAAAGAGAAAATAATGCAGTTATTACCCAGATATTTGAGAATACAGATGAGGACATGCATCTCTCCAACATGTAATTTTTCCAAAAAGAATATGAAGAATTTTCGTAGTGGTAAGTAGAGAGCAAGAAATCCCAAATCCCATCATTTTAACAGCAGTGAAAATATGTCAGTTTCTTCCTCCAATACTAAAGTACCTCTTTTTCTTGCTATCTACCTCACCAAACTCAAAGAGGACAGCACTTATAGACAGACCTTATTTTGAGGAATCTGAATGGATTAAAATTTAGCTATCCTGATATGGGTAGTTGCAATAAACAGGAGCAAAAGTATGTGGTGGGATATCTGTGAAGACTTTCAAAATTGTTATTTTTCTATGGCCCCCTTGGGAGGATCACTTAGTTATACAAAGCACTGCATGAAAATAGGCTTCAAATATAGGATAGCTGACAGTGTCACATTTTAAAAAGATCAGAATTGTTTGCATAGAGAAAAATGAAGTATTCTGTATGAAGAACTGAGGAAGCTTTCTGTATGAATTTCTTTGCTTAATAAATGCAAATCAAGCAGCAGCTTCCTCTTAACCATTCCATTTCTGAAAAAAATGCAAATATTAGGAAAAGAAGAGACAGTGACTGACTACACTGCAATCAGCCCAGAGCATAACTGGACTGAAAGCAGTTTGATATCATCCAAGGGAGGACTTGGATAATAGAGAAATAACTGAAGTCATAACAACTATTAAATGCAAACTTCAATTCAGATTTATTGATAAATCATAACTGACACTTCCATAGCACTTGTAAGATGATTACATGAAACAGAAATTCTTAAAGCCATTGTTCAGAAAGTTTGATCTGCTCAAAATCACCATCCCTAGAGCATGTGCTAAAGAATGATTTAAAATGGAAGAAGGAAAAGTTGATTTATATGCATCATTTCTTCATGAAAAACAGTGTAAAAAAGAGTTTCATATAAGTTCAGTTTAGGATGCCATTTAGTTAATTAACTGAGCCATTTGCATTAGCAAACTCAATATTGACTTTAAAACAAAATCCATGTAATTCCTTTAAACTCATGAATATTTATCAGCCATAGTGTCTCTGACAAAGTTGGAGTAAAGATTTTATTATTAGGGGAAGATTAAAGCAGGCTACTAAAAATATATATAGAAGATTTTATTTGCTAAATATAGAAGAGTTTTATTTGCTTTTTATCTACCATTTCATGTTGCCTTGCAAGGCTCCCAGGACTTGAGCTTGGCAAGTGTTTATTTGGTCTTTTTTTTTTCAAAATCTTCTCAATGCAATATTTGTAATATTCTCAACTTTCATTTTTATTAAAAAAATCTTTTTTTTTTTTCCCATGAATGCAGAAAACTAAAGCAGTCCAAAGAAACAATGCCCCAAACAATTTTCTGCTTCATCTGGCTGTCTAGATTTTTAAGAAGCAACCAAACATATTCCCCCACCTCAAAGACTTGATTTGTTTTTCTTCTATGGTAATATGATCACATATATCGCAGTCTTCTGAATATCTTTATTTTTATATGTAATACTTGTAACTAATTGTCATTCATTCTGCTCTCCACTCCCAGCAATTCTCCTTTGTCAAGGACATTTTTGAGCACAAGTCCCTCTACCTTAAATATCTGCTAAATAATCTAGTCCAGGAATATCTTTTCTTTATCTTTTTTTCTTATTCAGTTCCTGAAATCCAAAAGCAGCCACAAAGGCTTTAGAGTCTAGCTCTTTCAGTAATTCTTAATGAAGGATATTCTGACAGAAAAATTATTTTAAAATAAATGCAAAATGCCCTAGAGGTCCTTTCCCTGGTTTACAGCAGAAAGTACCATATATATCCCTCAGGCTACACATAGTTCTGGGAGGGACTGCAGTGATTAAAGACTTAAATTTAGAATTTTGCCCATTATGGCAAAATTGTATAAAGAAACATTGACCACCAAAACCCACTCCCCATGTGCTTCCTGATGGGAACTGGACTGTGAACTAAGCCACCTGATGGGAGCTTGAGGTAAGATAAAGGTAATACTGTTGTCCTATTATCTCAAGTCTAGGGAGAAGTAAACAAGGCTGGGAGGAGAAGAATATATCCACAAAGAAAGCCAAACTCAGCAGTTGTGCTGAGAATCAGGTCTGGATTGGTTTGGGGTGGGAGGATGAGAGTTTTTGGTTGTGTGACAAGACTCCATATTCTCTCACAACAAACTGGCTCAGTTGTAAGAGAAGATGGACTCCAAGATGGCCACTTACATGAGACATTCATGTGAGAGGCAGATGAGGAGGTGCCACAAACCATCAAAGACCCGCAGTGTCCCCCATATCCATTTCTAAGGCCTTGCACCAGAGGACTGCATGTGAGGCAACGTGATGCAACAGACCCAGAGTCTGTTGCAAGAGACTGTGTCAAACTCCTCCTCTGGGGGAGGTACCTGAGGAGCATTCCCACTGGCCTGAACATATATTAATCCATTGAACTCTATGTTTTGTGGGACCCTCACTACTCAGAAGATCAGAAGAAAAGGATCAACAGGACACCATCAGGATTCATGAGGCAGTTGAAACTGCAGTGAGGTCTCCCCTCAGTCTCCTCCAGGCTGAACAAAGAGCAAAGGCCCTCAGCTGCTCCTCACACGGCTTTCCCTCAAGGCCCTTCCTCGTCTTTGTTGCTTTCCTTTGGACACTGTCTAACAGCTTAATATCTTTTTAATACCGTGGCACACAAAACTGTCCCATGCACTTGAGGTGAGGCTCCCCCAGAGCAGAGCAGAGCAGAGCAGAACAGAGCAGAACAGAGCAGAGCAGAGCAGGACAATCCCCTCCCTTGCCTGGCTGGCCATGCTGTCCCTGATGTCCCCAGGACAGGGATGTCCCTCCTGGCTGCCAGGGCCCTGCTGGCTCACACCCAGCTTTCCATCAACCAGAACCTCCAGGTCCATTCCCACAGTGATGCTTTCCAGCATCCCACTCCTCAGTCTGTCTGTACATCCAGGGTTGAGGAAAAGTTTAACTTTACTTTAGACTATTGCATTTGTGGGAATTTTAATTACATAGGTATGTTGCTATACAGATAGGTCTATTTAATTAAAGTATAATCTTTATCTTGTAAACAGCAAAGAGTAAAACATTGATTTTAAGCCTCTATGGTCCTTCTTAATAGAGATGGATGAAAAACTTGACACACAAAGGCAGTGTCTGTCTTGGAACTGAAGTTTTAGAAAGCCCAAGTCATTGCAATTGATTGGTGTGCAGTAGTATCTGAGCATTGCTCACTACAAGTGAAATCACTCTCAGATACACAGAACTTTGTTGTAAAAAAATGTGTAATGATTTGCCTGAAGTTACTTATTTTATATCGAGTAATTTGGCATCATATTAAATCAATGTAACTCATATGTCAGTACATATGTATTGAAAATTAGTACTTCTTACATTCAAATTCTTGGCATAACTTCTTAAGTATATGATTAATATATTCTGGATTTGTATGGCAAACAAGAATAATAAGGAATTTTAAGATGGTTGGCAAGATCATTTACATATATTGTGTATATGCACACATACATGTATTCAATCATGCTTTTAATGCTTCAATGCCTAATACAGACTTTTTGCCCCTACATGACTTGATTGTATTTAATATTTTTCTTTGCTTAGCTTTCAAAATTTTAATCAATACTGGCTGCTAGCAATATGCAAATTAAAAAAATAATTAAGCGTATACATACTTGTTTCTTAGGGCTTGTGACACTCTCATGTTTGTCCAAAGAACATTTATATCAAATTTGTTTTTGCTACACATGAGGCCACTTTTGAGTATGGCTGATGATAGCATGAATGTGGACTACACTTAATTAGCCATCTATGACAGGATGTCAGAGGAAATTCAGCATAACAAAAGACTTTATTATATTTAATGGTATCAAGTCATTCATTAAATGAAGGTAAATTCAGGAAAATGTCAACCTTCTGATCCCTAAAATGCCAGTTATACTATTCTTATTTCAAATTGAAAGAACAGAAATCAAACTGCATTCATTTTCCAACAAATTTTCCCCTCCATACCACAAATAACAACAGCAGCAATTGCAGTAGTTCCAGCTGTGAGCTCGAATTAAGTTGCATTGACATGCTGGAAATTTTATGTCATTGCAGGTAATCTATGAATAATTTCTACTCAAGGCAAGTTATAATACATGAACTATAACCTTGTTACGACTTTGTGTTTCTGCACTTTTGGGCCCATCTGTTTTTCTCTACACTTGATCAACCAAGCTAAGACAACCTACGCCTGTTCTGGTGGTACAGAAAATGTTCACAAATTATAGCCATGTCACTCCACTCTAATTTTTATCTTGTCCACATAGCACAGCAAATTGATTTGCTGTGGCAATAAACAGTGAAATAGTCTCTTCAGTGTCTAGTAATTAGAACTAATACTAGTAGACAAATTAAAAGGCAGCAAAACAAAATGTCTCCATCAGACTTATAATAACCTTCATAATACATACAGTAGATGTTGTGAAGACTAAGGTGGATAAATGAGGAGAATGCTGATTTTGGCATCCAGCTTGCTTTCAGATAATTTAGCTCATCGCTCTTGGCTGACAACAGACCAAGAATAATATTAAAGAGTAATAAACTCCTTCCAGCAAACCTCTGATTCCATGGTTCACTGGTCTCAGACCTAATCTATCAATCCATTTACTGCACAGTAAAAGGTAAGAAACCCATTACAGATCTGTTACATGCCATGGCAGGTGGTATATGACAAGAACTGAATTCATCACAAACTACAGTGCCGAGTACCCTTTTGTGTGCTTTGAAGCACTAGGTGGTTACCTTACTTAGCTATCACAGCACAAGATACTTTAAGCTATGAAAATAAATGAAAAATTCTTGATGTGAAGGCATAAAAATGGTCATAAACCACTTCATTTTTCATAATATTAAGACTTCACTAAGATAATGCTATTTTCATTTTTACAAGAAATACTGGCTTTGGAGAGGGTACAATAAGTAAAACCAGGATAAAATTAAAAATTCTAGCCTTTCAAATGTAGGCTTTAATCTTCATTCTCTGCCTAAACTACACTGAATTAGGTAACAGCCAATTGGAATCACTATTTAATAAAGTTCTATAAAGAAATGTGGTGTCAAAATCATTATTATCCAAAGGAAGAAAAACTCTTCGCATATCTACTCTCAAGGTCATCAGCACGTGATATAAACACCCAAAAGCAAAGACAATTCTGAATTAAAAGCTAAAAAGATACTTTTATGTGACTGCAATTCCCTTCATACTAAATTTCTTTTCTAGGATATTTCTATTGCTGTAGGGCAACAGTTTCTGTGACTGTAAAGAAGATTTGAACATGACTTATTTCAAATACGTCACCTTGAAGGTTAAGACTCACAGGTGTTGTCCCCTATTCCCCTGCTTGGCAGATCAAGGCAAAACAAAAATTTATGATAACTTTAGGAGATATTTGGCCACATCCTCACCTAGTGTAAATTTTCCCAGCTTCTCTGAAGCAAGCAGAATTTCTCCAGTGTATATCTGATAAGGACCTATCTAACATTATTTATCTGTCATGTATGTTTAATATTTTGAAAATAGTATCGTCCTGCAAAATAAACAGTAGATTGTTACATGTTCATTTCTAGCAGAGATGCCAGAAAACAAAACTTACAGTTTGAAACAAAGGATTAAAGTATAGAATACACTCTTAAGGGGAGGTGGAGAGACAGAAAAGCCCCAGAGAAATCTCTGTATGATGATGTTTGTCTACTGTGCTTTGAGGAACACAAAAAATATATCCTCATTAAAAACACTGACTACAGAATCCTCCTCAGGTGACCTAAGAAGTTTGCCTGATATAAAAATGCCCATCCTGTGAGCTTTGGCTCAGAGTAAATATCTGTGGGGTTTTTCCAGTGCTTACATATCCATATCTACAGCTGAAAAAATAGAACATTAAGTTCCACTGTCAGGCTCGCAGAGTTTCTTTCCATGACTTCTAGTTTTAATTCAGGCCCCAGATTTTCAGGGCAGAAAGTGAAACAAATAATTGAGGTTTCCTAAACAAATCAGAGTAACAGCAAAAAATATGAAAATGAAAAAGTAATTATTTTTCCCTTCAGTATCCTTGGGGAAATCTTACCAAACCCCAAAATAACTGTCTAATGTTTTGTTTTATTTTGCTTTGTTTTCTACATCTGCCAAGATCACAGAGAAAACAGAAAACCTGAGAAAGAGAGCAGCTTCAGAGAAGAACTATGGATCTGAGTATTGTAATTTTCAAATTCACTTTCTGTTCTTTTAAAAAAACGGACAAAAAACCCACAAGAATACCTAAGCACTGCATTTTGCAGATTCTTTACATTCAGATCAAGGGACAATGAGAACTCAGTTTTATACATCTCCATGGGTAGATAACAGAGATAAAAATTATGTGGTAGGTAATCTCAAATGGAAGATTTCTTTCCTTGGTTTATTCTCTTTTAGTAGTAAATGAAATTTTTCAAGTAAGAAATTCCAGGAATAATTATCTTGCCAGACACATTAGATCTAGGAGACAAAAAATTAGAAAAATTCAGTAAATTGTAATGATTCACTAAACAGTAGTTTTTGTCTCACATATTCCACCCAAACCTCAGTGCTTTCAACAACATTCATGGTTGCTCTCACTGTGAAAGGAGACCAGAAACATTTTTGCATCAGCCAGCAGAAAATGACAATTCCAAGTTTTTAGGTATATGACTAATCCATAAAATGCTACATTCAGTGACAAATTTTCTTAAAATATATATATGTGATCTGACTAGAAGTTAATTCGTTTCTCCTGAAAACTAATGCTGTCTTTTTAGAATCATAGCTTAGGTATTAACACAGTCCCTGAATTCAGCTATGTGTGTGCTTCCTTCAGCCAGTAGATAACACTGTTTTGATCTTGAAGTGTTCTGAATTCTTCTATATACATTGATTTCAGAAGCCCGTTTATAGAGAAAAAGATACTTCTGTCCAACCATTGATATAATGATTTATGTGTCCAATCTAGAGATTGTGGATGTGATCAATATTTATTATCCACTTTGCCTGAGTCATTAGCTAATTTTCTGAACTTTGCCAGACTAATTCTATTAGGAAGAAACTAGTAGGAGTTACCATATCAAGTCCCTTTTTATTTCTCAGATCTGTGCTTGAAAATCAACTGTATTCATGGAAATGGAACAGAGAACCCAGGACGTATTCTTGACCAGAAGACCTTCTTTCCAGCAAGGTATTCAGAAGATTATTTTCTCACTTTTCCCCCCTCCCCCCATAGAACTGAACACAATGAAATATTCCTTTTTGCCCCAGCATCCTGGTAACTTTAACAGATACCACAGATTAATGCCCCTGACTGACTTTGCAATCAGTCTCAACAGAAATTCTTCAACTGATTCTACCTTGATTATTTTCAACCAGGGTAATCCATACCTTGGGCAGTAGTTCTCTGGACAATGCTTTCTATCATTTCTGCTATGAAAACACTCAAATTATCTACCTTTCTTTACCAGATTTGCTACTCATTTTCACCATTTTTCAACACAAAAATATGCTATTTCCACAATAAAACAGAACAAAGTCCCCTCTTACTTCTTTCTATCAGTATGGAGATCCCAGAAAGCAAAATATTTGTTACTTTGCCACACAAAAAACAGAAGTGAATGCTTAAGGTGGGTAGAAGTGTGGTGTTGCAGTGTGTTTTTAAGTTCCATATATTGTATTTTAAGAGTTCTTTGTATTTTCCCCAGTTCATGTATTTTCCCTATTCTCCTCCATGGTCTGACCTTTCCCCTAGTTTCAGTTATGATAGACAGTTGAGTTACCATGGCAACTCCCGCCATTGGGAGTGCC
>JAHXMQ010012338.1:31637761-31650059 GCA_020466415.1 Ammodramus savannarum pratensis | reverse complement strand
CCTTGCTAGCCGGACACGGGCCACCTACACCCACTGCCGCAGTGTGCTGGAAGGTGAAACAGTGGTTGCTGTATTCACCTTGGGATTGGGAACAGAAGAGATTTGGGAAGCATTTCCACAAAGAAAATCAAGTATTTGCCTCTCACACACCTGAGTCACAAAGCCCGGAATATTTGCTGTTTCAGCAAAAGCAACAGCCTACAAAAATGATGCTGTGCATTCCACCCTTAAGTAGAAGAACTGTAATTTAGTGACTATGTTTGAGTGCAACATCATCACTCTAGTCACTAATGGTCTTGGTTTGCTATCACTGTTTTTCACAGCAGTGTATTGTATCCATATTTCTTCCTCAGGTTCATTATGCACACAAACATCTCTTCATACAGTGAAAAATTATACATACCAGAAAATATATAATGTAAATATTCACTGCAGATTAAAATTTTATATCACAGTTATATCAGTAATATGTCTAACCTTTAACAAACGATGGTTAGCCTCCTTCAGTGTACTCTCAAGCTTATGTTTTTTGTCTGGGTTCAGTGATGCACTTCCAAGTGCTATTCCTCCAGTTTCATTTAATCGTTTCAGTATTCCCTTGTGGGGCGGCAGCTCTCCAGCTCTTAACTGGAACAGACAAATACAGCAGTTAAGATGAACTGTGGTAGGATTTTCAGCTCTCTTTTCTTGACCCTTATTGATTTGTGTATCAGCCAAAGGAATAAACTCAATTCAAGACAAAATAACTGTTGCTTTGTGAATGTAGAAGGCTGAAAAAAAAAAAAAACTAACCCAAAAGAGACTGTATTAGTCTATCAAGTCTAAAGAGAGTTCTATGTGACATAATACAGGGTTTCTCAGGATATCAATCACTATTAGATTATAAATTCCAGACCTGGATACTCAATACTTCATGTATATAAATTTTAATAATCTTGTAATATTCTATGGAGCAAGAACTTTGGACAAATGTTTTAGTATGTTCCAGTCTGTGAACGGTCCCCCAGATGGCATGTGGTGAAAAGACCTCCACTCCAGTTTAATGGCTTAATTAAGAATGCTCATGTATGTCCACTAAAAAAAGAGAAAATAATTAAAAAAAAAAAAAGGAAAGCCAAAAGGAAAAGCAAGGCAGCATCAAAATGATCAAAATGTACCAGTTCTCAAACACATATGTCGTTACTGAAAACTTATATTGTCAAAGTAATTTAATTTATCAAGTTAGGTTAATCTCACTTTAAGGTTTTTACTGTTCTGGGGTTTTTCCTTGTTTGTTCTTGATTATTAACAAAGGCAGGTAGGTATGAAATGAGCCATGCTGCAAGGTAATGCATTATTGTTTGCTCCACTAGGATGATTCCCTTTTGTGCAGCACCAAAAGTAGGTGGACTGTAAAAACAAGATACAAATAAGAGATGCTAACACCTTATATTTGGACTATATATCCCTTAGGAATATTATATAGGAAATATATTTGTGTGTGTGAAGAGTGGACCCTTCCTGGTTCAGAACAATCTATTTAGTCTTTAAACACTTAATCATTTCTGCAAACTGTAAGATGCATCTAACACCCCTTAAAAGTTTTTTTTTTTTTGCCTTGGATCTGATATCCTCAATAACAGAGACTTATAAATTCCCTTACCAACTCAATGGCATCTTCTGCTAAACAGGAGGACAAAATCACCATATGGTTGAGTCTCCATTTCATGAAAATATATTTATCTTATTTTTATTTTAAAACAAACTTGAAGATAGATTTTTGCTAAATAATCCTTTAGATTTTTTTTAAACTTTGTTATGAGAAGGATAGAACAAATTGAGAAGTTTTCTTCAGATTCTTTAATGCTCTATTCATCACTAGCTGAATTTGTTAAACTTGGATTTACAAAAAGGATAATGAGGTCCTTTAACTCAAGGGAGGATAGAAAAACTTTTAGGCATATATTCTATAAGTAATAGGCATTTCCAATTACAGTTTAATTTATAATTGTATAAGTAATTAAAAATAGTTATTCTTCTGAACACATTTCAAAAGACATAACAGAGAAACTTCTGTTGAATATATTTATCAGCATTATCAAACTCTAACCTATCTATGAAAATATTACAGCCCTGAAAAACAAATACTTAATATTCTGATGGGGTTTTTTTAGGTATTCTAAAAAATAAGTCACCTAGATGTTTAGTCTAGAAAATGTTGCATTGATATTTCAATGAGTTGATATTTATAATTATGCATGCAGTTCTGGATCCTCTTGTGAAATACTGAATACCATTTAATAAGTGAGAAGCTATAAAATGTTAACAAGACACCAATAGTGAAATGCTATACATATAAACCAGTCATATTTTAAGTTAAGAAATGAGGATCAAAAAGATAACGATTAATTTCCTAGTTTTGGAATATTTTTCTTTCAGTAGAATTTCCATTAGTCTTCTGGTTTTAGTATGATCAATATATATTTGTACCTGGGTTTTGAAATTCCCAGCTTTGATTTGTCTAAAAAGTAATATGGATGCTGTATTTGATGTCAGAAACCATTTTGGAAAATAGCTCTTAATTTCCTTCAGTGTAGAATTGATAAAGTAAGAAAATATTAAGAATAGAGCTTACAATACCTTTACTTTGCTCAAGCAGTCTCTCAACTGGTCTTCATTCCCTTTTTCAAGGGGAGTACAAATAACGTTCTCTGTTTCCTCTAACCATAAAATCAACTTGTTCAAATCGTCTTGAAATTCCGATAAAATATTCTTTTCTTCCTCTATCCTGCAATAAAAATGTGAAATTAATGGTTTTATACATGTATTTTTATATTGAAGTGCTTATCCATACTGAAGGATGACAGATAACTAGTTCTTAGAATTTATACTAATTATTTTTATAAGCGGACCACAGATTTCTTCATATCAAAAATATCAGACAAACACCAATGCCCTTTTAACATGGCATTAAATGTATTTTAAAAGAAAAGATCGAGGCATAATTTGCAACACCACTAAATTCAGCTTCCAAATTACATATGGCAGGTAGCAAAGAAGTACACCAGAAAGAAAGAAGCTAATTATTCAGACTGAAATTTTGTTTGAAGTAATGGCAGGGAAGCCTAGTGTCAACAACTAAAAATTTTAGCATGACTGTTAACCAAACTGAATCTTTTAAACCTGACACAGACTCATTTGGACATATTAAACAAGATATTTCAGTAATTGTGCCATGTACTTTGGTGTTAAGATTCACAAAAAGTAGGTAAGGTTCACTGTCAATAAGTAGGAATAAGATGGGATTCACAACACCTAACTTTAGATATCTGCTCTTCATCTCCATCTCCAATTCATCTGTTCATTTTCACTATGACTCTATAAATATACTGAGATGTGAACTTTTGTGCAAAAGCTTCTTAGAGTTATCAAGAGATGCAGGCAAAAAAAAAATTCAAGAGCAGCTGGGAAGAACTTTGGTAGAATGTGAATGCTTGGGATTAACATTTGGAGAGGGCCCTTCTAAAGGAGATAAATTATGACTTGTATAATGTATAAAAATACTTGTACTTCAACCACCAAATTATTCACACACTGAGGATTACCTGTATAGAAAGATGAAAAATTAAATACTTATCAAAATTAAACAATGAAGAGCAGATCCTGCAAGGTGGGATATTTTTATTTTGCCAATTTCTTCTGATACACAACTTGTTCATGCAGTATCAGGACATTCGCACTGACACAAAGGCCTGAAGATATTAATTCCTTCTGATGGGACTACACTGGTATGACAAGCAGCTGTCCTGTTTTAGAAGATGCCATAAGCAATCAAAAATACCCAAACTGCAGTCAGACTCATTTCTGGAGACTTCCACCAGAGTACTGTGCATGACACAGAGTGGTGCAGCAGAGATTGCTCAACTGCCCCCTTCCCAGGGGAGGTACCTGGGCATTCCCACCTGAACATACTGAACTTTGTGTTGTGCAGGCTTCCCTCACCCCAATGGATCAAGACTGAGATCATCACTTTGACCAACAGGCATCAAAATTGCAATGAAAATCTAATTGCCTGATCCACTGATGGGCGGGCCTTCCTTCCTTCCTTCCTTCCTTCCTTCCTTCCTTCCTTCCTTCCTTCCTTCCTTCCTTCCTTCCTTCCTTCCTTCCTTCCCTCCTTCCCTCCTTCCTTCCCTCTTCATTATCTATCTACTCTTATCCTTTCTTTTTCTTTCTTTTCCTTATACATTTTCTGAAGTGATATTCTTACACCTCTATATTGCTTCATTTATATAGATAATAACCAAAATATCTGCAAACCTCCTTCCCACTGCGATCAAATCGTTCTGAAATAAACCTGCCATGAGTACACAGATAATTGGTCATTGAGTATTGTTGTTTCACTCTAATCTGCCCAAAGGGATCTACTTCTAAAAAGGACCTCAGTTACTCTGCCTTCAGGAGTGGGTTGGGACAATATCTGACCTAAACCCCCATTGGCCCAATTTGATGTCATGCTCTGTTGTCTGTCTCTGGGGGGAAGGGTGCAGCCCTCACCTCACTACAACCTTATTTCAGGGAGTTGCAGAGAGTGATAAGATCTCCCCTCAGCTTCCTTTACCAAAGACAAAGTTTATTTTCAACACATAAAAGTCAGTATTCATAGATACACTTAGAGTACGAAAATGCTGATTGTAATTGATATATAAACTGAAATAATTGGCAAATTTGTGCTGCTCTGAACAGGATCTCAATACAGTTCTAGATCAAGTTCCTGGTTTAGATCTGTAATGGATTCTAAATCAGCAGATTTATTTGTTTTTGTTCTTAAAATAGTATAGCTTAATATTTACTAGATCTATAAACCCAACACTGTTTTGTTGGTTTTTGTTTATTTTTAAACTCAGAAACAAATTACTCTGGAATATCTGCCTACAGAATAAGCAAATATAAGGTAATGGTTGCAAATTGTTCTTTAGAGGGAAAAGTAAGAGATTATATTTACTGTGAAAACAATAAAATTGTCCAAGACTATTTACACTTATATATAAATTGTGGTTATACCCATACATACACACATATACAAATTTATACAAATACATTAGAAAATGAACATCATAAACAGCAAAAGAATTAACAGCCCTACTTTCTTGGTTTTGTCTTAGATTTTCTAATGGAATCATACAAGAATATCTTAACAAACTGCCATTTGCCCAGAATTTCTGGAAATGCGACTGATTTCAACAAAAAATGCTGATGCTCCTAGACACAGGAATATTTATTGTACTAATATATGTATTTATTACAACTCTGGATTACAAGTCTTATGGAGTACTGTTATGCAGACAGAAATTCTGGGCCTTTCCAATATGCACAGATTACCATTTGATTGCACTGGTCATACAAAAAAGAACAAACTTTATGGCATCACACTCATTGCACTGTTCTTTGCTGAGAAGTGTTCATGTTCATGACTTGAGAGGTCATGTGCTCTTCTCAAGCCAAAATAGGTCATCTAAAATCAACTAATCAAAACATTTGTTTCTCTGAAAATGAGCCAGAAGTTAATCTATGCTGAGATCCATAGCACTGCATCTATAAAAATGGAGAAAAGCTAACTTCCTGCAGTCCTGAGAGCAGAAGAACAACTTCAAATATTTCTGAGGCAGTATTCCTCACTGCTCTAGTTAAGGAAATATGGGAATCAGGCTTCGAGTGTTATACCATAAACGACATAACAAAACCTCTGTCTCTCAACCTGACCAGGTACTCCAGAACCCAAGCCCTCAGCAATAGCTTTCATTTTTCTGGCTTCCTCTCACTTCTACTCATTTGTGAAGTGCATAGCTCAGTGGAGGTATTATGTGATGGTACCCTGAGGACAAACCTGAGAAAGATCCAAGTTTAAATACGTTAATTCTGGCACAGAAAAGGCATAGCATTCAACTCAATACACCCGAGAGCAAAATTATTGAGCTGCATAGTATTTTAAATGAGAAATCAAAAAGATTTCTTGTCTCCTAGAAGAGATAGCAATTGGCAAGATTCCTTTTTCATCTTAAGTATACTGTCAGTTTTATCACCCTCATGAATTGAGCTGCAAGTCTTAAAACATTAAAAGTTTTCCTAGTCATGAAGGAAAGAATTTTTTACTTTGATGACTAATTTAAATACTGATCAGTAGGATAAGGATGTTTTTTAACCTAAGACTTTCCAGGAATTCTTTCAGAGATGTTTTATGCATATCTATATCTACATCTATATCTATATATCTATTCTCTATTGTCATCTATTATATATTATCTATATAGCACCTATATATTATCTATATATTATCTGTTATAGATTTTATATATATACATATATAATATATGTGTGTGTTTGATGTTGTGCATGTGCTTGCACAGAAGGATTTTAGTGTTTAGAAAGAAAAAAAAAGTCCATTGATCTACTTTATTATAATCAGGAACAACAGGCAGTAAAGGAATTTAAAGGTTCATTGCAATTAACAGGACATGCAGGTGCACCTTATAATTTACTTTACCATCTCTTCTTGACCTGCTAGAATGTCACTTCTATTATAAATAACACCCTGCAAGACAAGTGTCATATTATGCAAGACGCTGAAACAAAGTGCTCTGTGTTAGCTGAACCGGTTAATCGAATTAAAAGTTTTAACTCAATGATTGATTTTACACCTTTTGAACAAACTGAGTTCTATCACCATAATTACCTTTGGAACAACATACACATGTAATTTCTAGGTGCTGAAATCCATGGTAGCAATGAAAAATTAACATTTAGTTGTTACTTAGGGAATACGGGCTTTCAAATCCAAGGCTAAACAAGCTGGAGTAAGGAACATGAGCCACCAGCCAACTCAGACATGGACAGAGCAAGACAAAGGAGTTGGGTTATGTCTTGCTGGTGAAGCAGGTGACTGAGGAATAAGATATAATTCCAGCACCTGGCCCTGTGGAGCCAAGCAGGTCCATCTCCAGCACAGGTCTTCAAGCTGTTATATCCTACTGCCTCATCCTTACAAACCAACCTAAGCTCCCAAAAAACTTTTAAGCTCCTTCTCTGTTGACAAAAGGTTTATTTTATTAACCCTGAAATATAAACCATTTTGACTGATAGAAAATTCTCAAACTATAGCAGAGAAGAACCGAATTTCATATGCAACTTTTGTCTTCTACACAACTGCTATTCTTAGGATCATTAGTTTGTATTTTGCACAGTAAAACAGATTTCTGTTTGTATTTCTAAATTCATAGGGTCCCTTCATCAACTACTCTGAATGCACATTTTTTTATATGAATCTTCGATACATTATATTTTCAGAAGCAAATGTATCAATATTCAGTTTTTAATACTAAGTAGTAAATTAGTTATTTTTCCTAACTGCATTTTGTATACATGATAATTGATAGATTGGGGATTAGTTTTCATTTCATTTTCTACCATTATTGAACTGAATCAAGAATAAATTCTTATGTTAGTCCACCAAATAACATGGAAAGATTTTTTTTTCAAACTATCATTAATTCTCGATTATATTTGTTACCTACTACATAAACATTCACGGCCCATATCAGAAACTTTGTATTTCCATGTGCAGTGTCAAGAAACCACATGTAATATATATGGCAGCTAAGTATTTTCTGTATAGTCAACAATGTGATAGCAATACCATAGCAACCTGTAAATAGTTAGTGAAACACATCAGATGTTTAGAGTTTCTAACTGCACACGAGTGATGTTGGATTTATTGAGGAGATGTCAACTATAGAAATAAAATATACAATCATAGGAGTAGGACAGATCTGCACTTGTGATTCATATTCCCATCTGTAACTCCAATAATATTTTGGTGCCTTTCACTTTTTAACATTCACCTGTCAACTCTGTATTTATTGTGTGTCTAAAATTAGGAATGAATGTGTTTAGTAGCTGCTACTGAGAATATGAGGCCACCAAAATTGTAATAAAAATTTAAAGACAATATTTACCAAAAAAAAGTTTAATTTTCATTCTTTCTACAAAGAATGGCTAAATATGCTTCATTAGAGTAAGGAACTTTAAATAAGTGAAATTAAAATAGCACATAAACTTTAGAAAACATATTTAAATATAAATACTAAACAGTAAGACATTTAGCTAACCTGTTTGTAAACACAATACAATGCCAGAAATTCGTTTCTAGTGATTCATTTTAAGAAATCTGGACAGCCAAAAAAATTCAGAAAAACTCAATATGTAGCTAATTATGTGCTGCAAAGAAAAAATACATTTATTGACATAACTGTCATAAAATCTCTTCATTCTAAACCAGTTTTTAAACTGCAACTAGAAGATAATCCCAGCCTTCAATATGCTAAGTTTTCAACTAAAGGAAAACAATCACTTGTAGTTAGTGTATTATGGAAGAAAAAGAATACCTAAGATATTGAATAAAAATATTAAAAAGTATATTTACTTTATAACAATTAATTTTTACTTAGAATAGAAAGTTTGTATTTTTGTATTCAGGAAAGTACTTGGACGTCTTTTGGTAAACAGCCTTTGTTCTGTCATTCTTTCCATAATTACTTCAAATTCGCTTGGGTAGAGATCTGAACAGGCAGTCTGCAGGTTCAAACTCATTAAAAGTGTAAATGTATTTGCAGCTAAAATAATGAAAAATTCTCTTCCATTCAGCTGAACCCAATTTTAACAAATGTCAGATCGTGATGACTAAAAAACCCCAAACTGATTACTTCTGAAACATTGAAGGAATCTATTTCCTGGGCATCTGTTCTCAAAAATTACACAAGAAAGTTTTCACAAAAGTGAAAAATAAAAAGACCAACCAGCATTACTGTTACAAGTCTTACCAGAGCCTCATTCATGAGTCATCCCTTTCTCAATCTCCTATGTGAGATGTTTCCTCTCCTCCTCTGTACATTCCCTTGGCTCTCCCTGCCTGGCCCACTTGTTCCAGAAGGAGCAGCACCAAGCAGAAGCCACAGCCCTGGGGTTTGCTGTACACTGTGGCCCTGATGGCAAACCACCACATCCCTGAATCATCCAAAACTCAGATGTCCCAGTGGCATGTCTCAGAGCAGACACAGCGTGATGTGGCCTGATGCATCTCAGGGGATGAAAAGGCAGAGCAAGCTTCTGTTGGTGCAGTTTAGATGATTCAGTACTCAAAATGATTGTTGGAGTATGAAGAGGGAGACACGGACACTTTGTATTTCCCCTCTTTTGTCTGGGCTTAGTAGCATCTATTCAAAGGGCCTTTGTGACTTCCCGTGGTCTCCAAAGTCTCCATTTCAGTGTCATGCTGTACTAGAGTACAAACTCCAGCTTTTCCAAAAACATGTCTTTTGTAGCAAAATGTTACCAAAAACTCAATTAAATTCCGAATTAGCTAACTACCAGTGTATCAGACTTTCAATCAAGTTCCACTTTATTCAACTGCCTGGTCTGTTTCAAAGTTTTCAGTAAGATAAAATGACTAGATGTGCTAAAATTACATTCTCATCTAATTCTTAGTGGGATGGATTAGACTGCAAGATACAGAAACTTTAAAAACTGAATTCAAACTTCTACAGCTTTGAAACTCTTAGATAAAGGCAAGTGGAAGATAACATCCTACACAAACATAACTCAAGCATAACCTCTTGATCTTCAGTACCAAAAAAAGGAGATTCAAAGTCAATTTTAAGTCTGTGCTTTGCCTGAGATCAGCATTTGACCTTTTAAAACTGAAAATCAGCTCCTTTTTACTGAAGAGCAGTACAAGTTCCTCAAATTGTTTTGAGATTTAGTTTGTTTTCTTGACTGTTTTTAATTAAGTTGACCTTTTGCAGTCCAAATAATTCTTATTCATTAAAACTGTCAGTCCATCACTGAGATTAATATTAGCATCTAGTGAACCTATGATCAGTTTCAGCAATTTATAGAATATAATAATTTTGATATGGTTTACAGTTCTTATTATTCAGGTAGTTTATTATTTATTCCAAATTATTTATGAAAAATGAATTAACATGGTGAAACCTTTTGAATTACATCTTGTTTAAATCTTTCCTTTTCAAGTCAGCTTGAAACCATGGGGTTCATGGTGGTTACACGAAATATTTTGAATTTACAGGGTCTTTATTAATGCGGTGATAGTATTATGAATAAATAGTCGACCATTTAATCATAAAACCTCAGGAAAACTGACAAAGCAATTTTGGAGAATTTGTCCTCTCCTCCCCAAAATATAATCAATGCGCCAGATATTTTCCTCCATAACCTTCTGTGGCGCATCTCAGTGATTCATAAACCATAATGTAAATCTTAAATCCATTTTACCATCTCTTACATTTCCAACAAGGAATCTTCCCTTGTAAGTACTGAGGAATTAGGTCAATAACATTTTGTTCCACTTACAGTTTAGCCATCAGTTTAACTTTGTAAACCTCAGCCATAACCCTCCTGAGGTTTCCCTCCAGACTGAAGATTGCCACCTGCTTATCTTCCCTTCACAGTGCGGCCACTCCAAGCCTTGGCTCATTTAATCTGCCTCCCCCCATGAATACTTTCTATGTGCTCTCTATATCCTTTGACATGCACAGAGCTCTGCACACTGCAACCAACATGAGTACACCACAGTGTTTGATATCACCAAAACAGCTTCTTTTTGGTTTGTAATACCCTTTCTGATGCAACACAAAACACCATAGTTTTTTCTTTTGCTGCCACCCCATCCTGTGCCTGTAAACACTTTCAATAAGGTCAGGATCATTTTATGGAGTTGTAACAAGCTCAGCATCGTTTGAATAAGGGATAGTCTGTTTGTGTGAAATATTCCTTGCCTCACATTTGTCTCTGTTCGAGATCATCTGCAACTTGTTGACCATCTGCTCAGTTTTGGAGTTCCCACTATCAACTCAGCCTTTGACTACCTGAGGCATAATGTCATAAGCATTCTTGGAAATGTCACCATGCACCTCATGTCTCCAACAAATTTCTCACATTCATGCACCTCCTAAAAATATCTGTATAACTTTCTGTTACTCCTGTAATTGCTTCCCTCCTCCCCTCAGCCCCAACTGATCTTTGAATTCAGCTTGAAAAATACATGTAGAAGGGACTGTCAGTGTGCCACATAAAAGTTCAAAACTTCACGTAAAACTGTGTAGGATTATCGAAATCAATTTCTTTCATTTGGGTAAGAAAATAGCAATACCAGAGCTTACAATATATAAAGTTTCCTTGCCAAATAATGCTTAGAAGCATTATACTTGAATCTGAAATCACTAACAGATTTTGTTTCTGGAATCCATTCAATTGCTAATTTCTTGCCACTTTATCTTGAGATCTGCTGAGCAAAAAAATGTAATAGGAAACAAAGTTTCAGTTGATCTCTACTCTGAGCTACTGAGAATTAACTTTAAAGCAGAGCATAATGTATTAACTACAAAGAATAAAAATTGAAACCTATTAAAATTAATATTATTATAGTCAGTTTTCTTTTCTGGTTTGCAGAAGGTTCTAAATGTTAATATCTATTTTCTTTTTATTTGAAATTATTATAAGAAGATGTGTTATACTAGGTCTGCTCTCCCTTCAGTATCACCTTCATTCAATATAGTTTTAAAATGTTCCTCCTATTTTCTCATTCTCAAAATTGACTTTAATAACATTATTTTAACTACAAAAATTTATTTTTAGAAAACGTCGACAAAAATAAAAGGACTATTAAAACCTATGCAAGTCACAGTATAAGCATTCTGACTTTATAGGTGCTTTTTTATTCAATAGTCCATTTAAACTGTTCTGAAAAAGAGAAATCAAAAATGTCAATTGATCCATATTTTTTTTGTAATTTATATTCTATTCATATATTTAAATAAATTTGACATAGTACCAACATATGCATTGGACAATGCCATAACTATATCAGGTCATTGGAGTGTAAGTAGAGGCCATTTCCTTTAACTTATGTTTGCCTCATGCTTTGATCTTAAGGATAAGTTAAAGCATTTTGGGTGACATGGGTTTCAAGTCTTAAAAAGAGAGAATCTGACTACCCAAGACCAAATTAGGACAAAAAATGAAAAACACAAAATGGCAAAGCATAAGAGTTACGCAAATTCCATGTCACTGTAGTTTTATAAAAGACCATGCAGCTGATAAGCCTGTGGGTCTTTTCATGCCCAGGTTCATCAATAATTGAGACCTACTTAGAACACACCACTTTTTCCTGTCAACTAGGGTTCTTTCTTTGAAAATCCACTATAGAAGAGGAGAGGAGAGGAGAGGAGAGGAGAGGAGAGGAGAG
>JAHXMQ010012338.1:31211198-31637594 GCA_020466415.1 Ammodramus savannarum pratensis | reverse complement strand
AAGAGAAGAGAAGAGAAGAGAAGAGAAGAGAAGAGAAGAACACATGTATGGTGGCTGAAGTTAGGGTAGGATGTGTTTCCAAGACCTGGGAGCAGAAAGCATTCCCTGGCTCTGACACAGTCAAGAAGACTGGGAGGTGAATAGAAGCGTTCTGATGCACATGAGTCTCACAAAAGTACACCAGGAACATTTCTATCAGTGTAACACAACACTATCTGTATTCCTCCTGGTGCAATGCTATTATTCATGCAAAGTTCACTAACTGAGGTCTCTGCAATAATTTTCCTCTAAATTACACAAGCTGTCACTCCAAAGGAAAACAAACCAATCGGTCAACATACTGAACAGAACAAAAGGAGGAAAACGTGCAAGTGTTTAAGAACCTTCATCTAGGGAACATAATTGGATTATTCTCACTTAACAAATCCTAGGCTTCCTTAAAATGCAAAATGTGCCAAGAAATTCCATGTAATATTCTAACACTGCATTGAGCCAAAAGAACATTCAGTTAGACATTTCTACCGATATATGAAGGGATGAACAATAGCAATCTTTACCAGAACAGGAATATATTTTATATCCTCAGACAAAACTCAACCACAAATCTCTTTCTTCTTTGTTGCCAAAGCAGATTACAGGGCTGTTAAAATGGTGTGTTATTATTTTGTGTTTGCACTTACATAACAAGTTAATGCTTGGAAACACAGATGAGTTTCCAATGTACAAAAGAACAACTTTTTATGGGACAAATAAAGGCTAAGGACTCCCTGGTGTAACAAATAACAGTACCATCAACACCTGGAAATACAGCAGAAATAATTATTTAAGCTTCTGACAGCTATAGATTATTTGCTGCATCTCCTTCTTTTAACACAGAAACATTTAGGTTGGAAAAGACCTTCAGGATCATTGACTCCGACCCTTAATGCAGTACTTCCATCCCTAAACCATGTCCCTAAGTGACACATCTACATGTCTTCTAAATACCACTGGGAAACTTTATAGCACTTTCCAGTACCCAAAGGGGAACTACAGGAAGGCTGAAAAGAGACTTTTCACAGGGGTATGTAGTGACAGGATAAAGAGGAATTGCCTTAACACAGAAGAGTGTTTAGAGTAGTTATTAAGAAGAGATTATTTGCTTCTGTGTTGTGAGGCACCAATACAGGTTGTCCAGAGAGATTGTGGAGTTCAAATCACTGGAAGTTTTCAAAGCCAGGCTGGATGAGGCTCTGAGAAACCTGATCTAGTGGAGGTTTCACTGTCTATGCCAGGGGGTTGGAGCTCAGTGAACTTTAAATTCTCTTCCAACCTCAACCATTCTGTTAATCCAAGGTGACTCAATTACTTCCCTGAGCAGCCTGTTCCAATGACAGATAACATGTTCCAAGTGAAACTTTAATCATGATTAGGCTCAGTAATAACCCTCCAGGACACTCCCTTTTTGATGCTAATAAACATTTTCAAAGCTTTTTTGCCTTAGTGGCTCTGAAAACAGTATTTTAAAGCAGAAATATCCATATCCAGTTAGACGTAGAATGAAGGTTAAGAACATGCTCTTTACTAAAACCTATCTTAGCAGCAACTTTATTTTACATTGGAAATTCTCTTTTTAAAGTTATAAAACTGTTGTTGTGTTATCTCAAACACTCTAGCTTTCTGTGTCTGCATGAGAAAAATTTATCTAAGAGTGATCATAAACAATATTAAATTGATAAATCAATTTTTTTAAATCCAGCCCATGAAATGTAGATGTTAATGCCATTTATTTTTACAGATGAAATAGATAAGGATTATCTTTTTGAATTAACCAAGGTAGTATTACTATTACAGAGATGTGCTTTAATGACATGCAATCAAACAGAAAGATTATAAAACAGTAAATTCTGTACTGTTCTACTTAAAATTGAGCAGTTATGGATACTTGTTTAGTTCTTTTAAACATTAGAGGTTAAAAGATAAAAATTTGGAGTCTAGAAGGGAATGGCGGTCACTGACAGGAGTAAGTAGAAAATAATTAAATTATAGGTGTACGAACAATTTATAGGACACAAAATTCAATGATAAATCCTTTTATATTTGAAAACTCTAGATGTTGAGAGGTCCTTCGAAATTTCAAGCCAGAATCAAATCTAAAACGACTAAAAATACTTTCACAATATTTTTACCCTCTTTTAACCTACCTCTTTTTTTTCTCTACTAATTGTCTGCAGATCTCCTTCCACCGATTATTCAAACTTTCCAGTTGTTCCTTCAGCACCTTGGCATCTGCCTTTGATGACTGCTCAATAATCTCTTCACCAGTTGCATTCAATGTTTTGACAACAGTTTGCTGCTGCCCAATGCCATCCTGAAGCTCCTGCAAAATACCCACACATTCACATCTTCACAAGGAAGTTAAGTATGAAAGAAATGCTTTATCACATACTGGAAAGATGGAAAGAGCTGAAAGTTTTTGTTCTCCTCTGAAGTCCAAATGAAAAATCCAAGATGAGTAGAAAAAAGGACACCTCATTATTTTGTAGCAAATACCTTTCAGTACATCTCTGCAACCTTTTATCCCCTCCTGTATTGCTGTCTACTAGAAAGCATTACAGTATACTCTGCACATTAATTAATAACAGTTGAGAACAAATGTACTTCTACACACCCAAAGGTATATATCACATAAAAGAGTCTACAAAGTATTGTAAGATTTAAGGTACAAAATATGCAAAATTCCTATTAGCTATAAACTCAAATAAACAGTGTCAGGAAAGCGGAGACTGTAAAACTTCTGATTCCATTAAAGAACATCTTCTCCAATTGTTAGAAGCCAAACACTCATGTGTTTTTTCGTTTGATTTTGATTGTTTGTTTGGTTTTGCTTTTGCTTTGGTTTTTTTTTGTTTTTGTTTTTTTGTTGTTTTTTTTTGGGGGGGGGGGAGGTTGGTATTGTTGCTGCTGTTGTTTTTTAGGTTTGGTTTGGAATTTGGTGTTTGTTAGTTGGTTTGGTTTTTGGGGTTTTTTTCAACAGGACTGAGGAGAACAACATTTGTAAGAAAAAGCATTGTAATGTATCTATTTACACATAGAATTAAAAACTACCAAATGATAACCAATATGGGCCATTCTTAAGTTTTACTGAATGCAGTGGGTACATTTTTCTCCAACTTTTATGATAAAATATTTTTTCCTGCAGAATTCCTGTAGCTACCTTACTTCATGTTTAAAAACAACAGAATTCTGAATCTGTAGCTTAGATTGTAACTCTGTATGCCTATTGATCAAGTTCATATTTATAAATAATCAATATTTTCATATTTTAGTCATCAGTAGAGCATGAATATTTTTCCTTTGAATTCCTCAGAATATATAAACAAAAAAGTGTAAGATAATTTTCAACAGTTTACAGCTAAAATAAGCAGGAACTGAAATAACATCAGCAATCTACACTGTGATATTCATACTTATGACAGATTTTCACAACTTCAGGAAGTGTGTCTGAATCCTATGTCCATACAAAGGCTTTCAAGTAAAATGTTGAAGCTAGTTTTTCTGGAGGAAACCAAATACTTCAGTATATCATACTCCAGAAAAAAAAAAAATCATGTCTTCTTTCTCTTTCTAAATACATAGCATAAATTGCAGAGCAAGTCAGCAAACCTACATTTTAACATTAAATAAAATTTGTCCATGAAACACTTAAATCTGATAGGATACAACTTTCCAGGAATGCAAAAGATGAACATAACTACTCCTTATGCTTTTTTAAATATATATCTTTGGACATGAGGTTATGATTGAAGTTCACAAACTGAATCACTCTGGAAGTTTACTTGTTCTAACATGACCAAAGTCAGTTGCCAGCTACTAATTCATTAAATTGCATTGGGTCAGTTGAATGCTCTGTCTCAGCTTTTGCACAAATTTTACAGGGACAGCTTGACCATCAGCACCAGCAGAGCCTGGGGCACAGGGGTCAATGTCAGCAGGTGTGTGCTGGTGTTTGCCCACAGTCCTGGACAAGGGGCTGTAGCTGAAGCAGAGGTTTGCACTGTCGAGATTTAGCTTATTTTTACTACACTTTCCATTTGGTTTTATCACAATTTCTTTTAGGTTGTCACAGGGCAACAACACACCCCATCCCCAAATTATTCCTTAGATTCCTCTCAGTAAAATCTGTTCTGCTGATGTGCTGGGGTTTTTTTCCTAAACTATTTTGAAGCCCCACGGTTTCAGAATAAGAGGTAGCTGTGACCAGCATAATGTGGCAGTAATCTGCATCCTGTTTTATTATATTTTGATAGGATGAGAAATATTTTTCTGCAGGATCCTTAGAAGCTATGTGACAGTCCAGTCATGTTACCCAGCAGCCTGCTGCCCCACAGTGTCCCAGCACACTTTGCTTTGTCTGTGGAATGTGTAAGGTTTCTAAGGTATCTTTGTAGCAGAAACTGCAAGATTTTCTAAGAGCCAGAATAGACACATAAAAGCCTCTTACTTTGAGATATAAGATCTTATTTTCTTTCTGCAATGCACATTAATACAATAATACCTAGCCCAACTTTTTGACTATTATTTTCAGATACATTATTTCACTATTAGAAAAAAATAGCAGCAATAGCTAGGTTGTTTGTCTAAATGTAAATATTGTTTACTCTTGCAAGTCTAATTTGGTCTTTCCACTACCTATCTCCTTTTTGGTAATGCCCAGTATTAATAAGTACATAGTTTTCTCACATATTCACTAGTTTTTTGCACATATTCACTGTATTTCACATTGATTTTAGCACTAGAGCCTTTGCATTACACAGTAGGGAGAATTACATGGGTAAATCATAACGAAATATAGTTTGATAAAAAATATTTTAGATTAAGTGGCTTATTTCCAGCAAGGCTCTTGAGACTTT
This sequence comes from Ammodramus savannarum pratensis, assembly GCA_020466415.1. Lineage (NCBI taxonomy): Eukaryota > Metazoa > Chordata > Aves > Passeriformes > Passerellidae > Ammodramus > Ammodramus savannarum. The sequence continues at coordinate 31,632,702 of JAHXMQ010012338.1, read as the reverse complement.
TGTGCTACTGTATGCACCTCTGTGAAGTTAAGATCCAGACCACTTACTGAAAAAAACAACTCAGAACAAAGTTTCTACTCATATGCAGAGGTCCATTCATTTGGAATAGGAGATCAAAGCAAGAACAGAGATGGGAAATTCTACTTCTGGAACTCTGGAGCTTTTAGAAGTAAAATTTATAGAAATTATTTGTTATCTATGAATCTACTTCTCTAAATGACAGAAAGCACAACCAGTCAGCAAAGTACTGTGAAGTGAAATGCTAAGTAAAAGCTCATTCAAGGACTCTGAGCTTATTTCCTGTACTCACAGCATCTTAAATTAGGTTTTCTCTCTCCCTCAGCATACACAAACACAAAAGAGCAACTAGTACATGATTGCCACACTTATTTCTCTTGACACAAAGGTAAACAAAGGAAATTTTTCATTTATCCTCTGACATATTATGTAATAGGCCTCACTTACAAAGTAGAAAAGAAAATATCTAGATCAATGGCAGGGCTGGTCTTACAACTTAAGATCTCTAATGCTGGAATGGGAACAGGATGTGTAGGAAGGAGAAGTGTGAACTTCCACCAGAACATGAGAGAAGCTTTCTGGCCATCTGCATTTCAGATCACCATAAAGAACTCAATCTGAGATGCTTTTTTTTCAAGTACTCTAAGCATTTAGCACTTTTAACATGATTAAACAGAAACACATGTGCTGATAAAGTTCTCCTGGATTCCACAGCTCATGAAAAAGATTTTTGTTGGTAATGGATACACACAAAGCAGAGCCTCCTGTGAAGACATTAACATTTTTTAAAAGGTATTTTTTATGAAGAGAACAAAAGTTCTTTAACTGTTTTACTCAAAGCCACATTTTCACACACTCATCCCAGAGTTATTACCACAAAGATGCTTTTCACAACATTAGTATCTAAGGTTAATAAACATATTTAAAAACATTTATTGTTGTGGAAAAGCCCTGCAGCAACGTGAAAAAATACCAAAACTAAGCTAATTTCTATCAGAAAAATTAATGGTCACAAAATTATTTAAGGGGAAAAAGATGTATTGCCTCTCCTTCCTGCAGTGTAAGGTACACATCCAAAAGCACTTAAAGGTACTATGCACTACTTTAAGAAAACTGTAGTCCTAGATACAACATTTATGTTCTAATCTTCAGCCATTTACATAAATTTCCCCTCTGCTTTAAATCACATAAAACAATAAGGTTGACATAAGAGTGCTGATTCAGATGCAACAATATAAATCAAAGAACCGTGGAAACATCTGGTGGAAAACTATCCCCAAAACAATTTGCTAGCATTTGGTCACCAGAATGAATTTACCCATTTAGAGTATGCATCTCTGTTCAATATTCTATTAGAAATAAGGAAGAAATTAATTTTCTAGGCAGTTAAACCCTAGTGATTTAATCTGGAGACACATTACTGGCGCTTTGTTAGGATTAAAGCAATCAACGAAGAGTATACCATGTTTCCTAACTGTTTTGTGACCAACATCTATGAAATGTTTGTTGCTTGGTGTGCACTATGTTGGTTATTGTGTTAGTATTATTATGAATTATGGAAATTCAGGATAGCTGATGGAGATGGAAAAGTGAAAAATAGTGAAAAAAGTTGTTTGCTATGGAGTTGACAATAATGTAAAGGAAAATGTTTTCTTCTCAACATAAATTATAGGAAGTATAATGGCTTGAATATTAATACCAACCCTGTTCAGGAATAGTATTTGAAAGAAGTGACAGTAGGCTCTGGGCAGATTCTCCCTATAAAGCAGACCTGGCTTTATGTTCTCTGTTTTTGGATATCAGCTGTACATGAGAAACCAAAAGAAAATTACTGCAGACCTGTTTTCTGAACATACAATAAATACCATAAAATTAAAAGGAGATTTCATTCTCACTTTGAAAAAAAATCATAAATAGAATTGTTTTTGGCTTATACCACAGTTTATCTGAAAAGCTTATAAAGCATAGAAACATTTTGCTTGATTTGATATGCAAATTGCTTTGTTGGAGAGCCTTAGGAAATGACTATTCTATCCTGCTTTCTGTATTATTTCTTTTTTTTCTACAGTTTGGTGCTGTAGAGTTAGGAAGACATGAGGGCCACTATTTCCCTAGATGGATTTTATATTATCCATGACTGATAGTATAGATAAAGAAAGTTGGGTACAATTCTACTTCACAGTTGTATATTTTAACAAAATTAATGGAGATATAAAACTTCTTATACTCTGCCAAAAGCTTCTAAATCAGCAAGAGTTCCAGATTTATTTGAAAGTTTTAATCTCTTCCAGACTTTATCCTTTGACTGTACCTTTTGTCTCTAGAAAGGGAGAAATCTGTCCTTCAGAAGACAAGCCATAAAAGTGGAAATGTCATTATTTTACCTACAGAAATTCTTTGGTCTATCCTGCTGGTCTTAAAAAAAGCAATAGTCTACTATGGTTTACTAAATTCGTACCCCAGGTTGCTACAGTAATTCCAGATTCTTGCTGCTGTTCTCTCTGTTGCTATATAATATAATTCCGAACTCATCTGCAGTCCATCTCCAAGACAGACCTGCTGCTGGCCAAGGCTGAGCCATCATGGGGAGAACCTCTGGGATAATGTAGTTAAGAAGGGAAATGAAATGCTGTGTAATTGAAGAGAGAGGGAGGACAGAGAATATGTGAGAGAAACAGCCCTGCAGACACCGAGGTCAGTGCAGGACGAAGAGCAGGAGCTGCTCCAGGTGCCAGAGCTGAGGTTCCCCTGCAGCCCCTGGTGCAGACCTTGGTGAGGCAGCTGTGCCCCTGCAGCCCTTGGAGGATCCTCTCCAGAGCAAGGGGGTGCCCAAAAAAAGGCTATGGCCTGGTGGGAAGTCTGTGCTGGAGCAGGATCCTGGCAGGATCAGTGGCCCCATGGGGACAGGAGCCCATGCTGGAGCAGCCTGGCTGGCAGCACGTATGTCTCCATGCTGGAGCCATCTGTTCCCAAGCTGCACATGTGGGAATGTCCCTATCCTGGGGTAGGGAAAGGCTGTGAGAAGTTCTCCCTCTGAGGAGGAAGGAGCTGCAGAGACATGTGATGCACTAATCAGAGCCCCAATTCTCCATCCACTTGTATGTCTGGAGGTGAAGATTTAGAGAGCTCAGGAGTGCAGAAAATCCTAGAAAGTGTGTGGAGGGGTGGAGGGAAGGTGTTTTAGGATTTAGGTTTGCTTCTCATTGCCCTGCTCTGAATTGATTGGAGAGAAATACAATTATTTCCTCAAGATGAGTGCTTTGCCTATGATGGCAACTGGCGAGTGATCTCTCCCTGTACTTATCTTAATACATGATCTTTTCATGGTATTCTTTTCTTCTCCAGTCCACCTGAGGAGGGAGATGACAGAGAACTTTGGTGGCCAACTAGTGTCCAGCCAGGGTCAACGCACCACAAAAACACTCTGTGGCTTAGAAGCATTGAAAAAAATTATATATTGCTGTTTCAGCAGAGAGCTGACCTTGGAAACTTAATAATCTTAAAAACTATAAGATAAATAGTATTGTCTTCAAATTCTGATAGTTTGCAATCATACTAAATCTATGTGGTTTTATAAAGATATATACCAGATAAATAATAAAAAACCAAAAACCAAAAAACAATCACTTTCTTATTTTTTCCAGTGACATGTAATTGTAAAAATGAGCCATATACCTTTAAATTCATATTTCTTGTCTCTTTCTAATGTGACACAAAATTGTGATGAATGTCATTTTGGTATTGAACTGTAAAGTGCATGACCAGAGGTCTATTTTGTGTTTCTAGCCAAAATGACACAGTTGCTTTTTATTAGTATATTAATTCAATTTACTTTTAGAACTGATTTAGAAATACTGCAGGGAGAAAAAGGGATTCTTTTTTCCTACAAAACTCTACTGCTACTGCATGCTAACTATAATGCTTCAGGTTAAACACATAAAATTCAACTCTGAGTCCAAAAACCTACACACTGATTTTGCAGCACACAATACTGAATACAACTGTAATATATTAATTTCCATACTGATGTAGCATCAAAATGTGAAGACAATACTCAGTCAAACAACTTTTTAATTTGCCTCTACACAGAATACAATATGGCCTAATTTGATACCATGTTTATCAGCAATACTCATGGATTTATCTTAATATCGCAACAAGATTTTTAGCTAAATAAGTTATTTTAATCCAACTCAATGTGAATGTAGTTCTTAATTTTTTCTGTCATATTTAAAGCAACTTATTTTTCTTCTTTTAAATTAAAAACAGTTGCAGCACCTTTATGATTTCACAGAACTATCCAGACCCTTGCATAATCCAAGTTATTTCCCTCTGTGCATCAGAATCTAGAAAACTTCAATTTGCTTTCCTATGGCATCTATACCTGGAAAGTGTTATCTCTATTCATTAACTCAGCAGCACTGGAATATACATATGTGCCTTAGCATCCTGTTTTCTTTTCAAATATTATATTTATGCAGTACATATTACCTCTTTCTTTTAAAATTTATAGATTTTTATTTGTCAGTGCTTCCAGATATGGAAAAACTCAACCCATTAAATGAAAGCAGATTGGAAATATTGAACAAGCTATACATATTGACTCTCTGGTATTGGACATTTACAGCTTTCCTTTATAATAAGCTACTGCAGATATCTCCCCCTTCAAGTATTTGAATAACATGTAAATATATCTTTATATTTGTATAAATGTATTTGTATAACCCTCTCTGTTGGAATTCTCATCCATATCTTTCACATTTTATTTCAAAGTAAATTAAAATTTTGCATTATTTTTTTCAATCAGAAAATCCTCATGTGTTTGTTCTTCTTCATTAATATTTTAAATATATATTTTTCACAAATACAAGAAACTTTTCTGGATACTTTTTATTCTGTGAAAACAAAAAAAATAGTCACATAACAGACAAAAATAGAAAAACCTACTACTAATATTATTCTGCCCGTTAATAAGAAAAGAATGGCAAAAGTATTTGGACTAGCAGTCAGTGTACACTGGCTTGGCTGCAATTATAGAAAGTTATAAAGGAATAAATGTATCCTAAGATATGTGAAGCCTAGAAAAGTGGCTTCCCAGTAGTGGAAAATTACTGTGGTAGGCAAGGGGATGAATCAGTTTAGGCTTGGAACTGCTTCTGTACAGGTGCATCAAGTGCAAAGGCAGTAAAATGGTGTTGGGTACCACGGACAGCTCCACTTAACAATTTACCTGTTGTACATCATTGCATTATGGCCTTGCAATACAGCAACAGGAACAAGCCATGGATATTGGTTCAGTGAGATAAGGAGACAAAAATAAAATATTTCCTGAAATTTCAGCTAGGTTAAAACCAGAACAAAATAAACCAAGCCAGCAGAAACACTCAATTTTCAAGAAGAAAAAGAAGAAATCTAATTATAGCAACGAAGTTATTTCCCTGCCCAGCGCTGGAAGGATCATACAGCATAAGCTCAACTGTCCTGAACTTAAGATAGACCCAAAAACCCCTAGCAAAACATTTACCAGAGGAGTCTGACAGCCAGGATTAATTGTCTACCTGCTGCTTCTCCTCCTCCTGTCTCCATCAAGGCAGCATTTGCCTCAAGCCTCTGAGTGAGACCAACCTGTGGGAGAATGTCAGTGGCAAGGGACGGATGACAAACCACCTGTCTGTAAGCAGCTGCCACATCATCCTCCTTCTTCCTCTCTTTAGATCTTGCTGGACCTTCCCTTGCCTTTCACAGCTCCATCAACTCTAGATTCCTAAGAGCTGCAGCTTTAGCTCTTTTAGTGCTGAGAAGAGGGTTTCTGTCCCAACTGAGTCATGCTCAGTTAAGTAGACTGGCTTTACTCCCTACAACGACCACTGGGGTGTTTCTTGTCTCTGCTATGCTTCATTTTCCTCAGTATCTTAGCCTATGAATCCATCTTGCTCCTTCTTCAGAGCATAATTATAGCATTGGGGTCTGATCTTTTATTAATTCAAGTGCTTTCCTAAGCATGCCAGTGTTGCTACTCAAGGGATATCTGATTTACATATTCCCATAATTTCATTTCTGATTACTAAATTCATCAGCTTGCTTCAAAGTAGTTCATAATATAAACATAGTAAGACTTTCAGGAATTAATGTTCATTGCATATTCAACATTTTTCTCAGAACAGCACCAGAGTTTCAAAATACAAATCAATATGTTTTCTAATAAAGTTTTCTTTCAGTGAAAAACATGCACCCCTACATCCTAATCTTTTAGGAGAAGAGAAACAGAGTGTTTTACAACATTAAGAGTTAAAATAAAAATAAACTTTTATAGGCACTAGGTACTCTCTGCTGGACTACAATTGATTTCAGTTTGGCTCCTGTCATATCTTCAACCAGAGGTTATATTAAAATTGAAATAACTGCATCAAATCTAAGAGAAATATATGCTTAAAACAGAGGAATTCCAGGCTAACGATGGGGACCCAGGAAACAAGAAATTCAGGACATGTTACTTCTCTTTCTGAAGATATCATTATTTCATAGACTTGTAACAAACAGAAACAAAAAAACCTCAAACCTTGGGGTTTTTTTGCCTTACTGAAATATTTAATAGGGGTTATAGGTGGTTTACTGACCCATAGAAATTTAGGAAGCAGAAGTGTGAAGTTGTACATTTTTTAGCATGCTCAGCTTCCCTGAGTGATAGACAATGAGGGGACTTGGTACTACTCTGAACTAGATTCCAGCAAAATGGCTTTGGGGAAAAAATCCCTTGTACTTCTATCAAGTAACATTGCACACAAGAGTCATGCTTAAGTAAAAATCACAATCCTTTTTGCTTTCTATGGATAATGTATAATGTCTGCAAACTTCCAAGTTTCTAAAAAATAGAGTGGTGGTTGTCCTGCTCTACACTGGTGTTTCCCCCCATCCTGGGGGTAGTTTTGGGCACCACAGTATATAAAAGGCATTAAACTATTAGAGAGCATCCAAAGGAGGGCAGTGAGGATGGAGAAGGGCCTTGAGGTGAAGCCGTGTGAGGAGGGGCTGAGGGCCCTTGGTCTGTTCAGCCTGGAGGAGACTGAGGGGAGACCTCAGTGCAGTCACAGCTTCCTCATCAGGGGAACAGGAGGGGCAGGCACTGATCTCTGCTCTGTGGGGACAGTGACAGGACCCGAGGGAATGGCCTGAAGCTGTGTCAGGACAGGTTTAGGATGGATGTCAGGAAAAGGTTCTTCCCCAGAGGGTGGCTGGACACTGGAACAGGCTCCCCAGGGCAGTGCTCACAGCACCAGCCTGGCAGAGCTCAAGAAATATTCAGAAAACTTTCCCAAGCACAGGATGTGATTCCTGGGGCTGTCAGGTGCAGGGCCAAGAGTGGGACTCCCTTCCACTTCCAACTAAGGATGATTTTATAGCTTTAGTATTTAATTGTAGACAATATGTAATTAAGTACACCGTCCCATGTTTAGAGAAGACAAAACAGAATTAACCCACTGCCAGTTACAACTCACTATTATGACATCCGATCACTATCCATACAGTCATCTGAGAATGGGAACTATCTACAAATGCTATATTAATGCTAAGTTATATGAACTCTGGTATTTTTAAAAAGCATAAATGCAATTTGTAAAAGTGCTGTAATAATAGAAAGACAAATTGATTGCTGCATTCTAATTTATTTTTTTGCAAGGTGCTACACAGGAAAACCAATATGTTTTACAAAGCCAGTGCTTTTTTTTAGAGGATTTTGTGGAGTTCCTTTGTTTTATTCACAAATATCAACATTTAGATTTAACATTGAATTTCTATGCTGGGACATCTTTTCAATCAGCATTAAATTTTGCTTTAAATGTACACTTGATTTCAAAGAATTCATTTTTAAATGATAATATCATATTAGGAAACTTAAATTATTGTATTTTATATTAAAATTACAAAAGAATGGTACATCCCAAGAAAAAGCTGGCATAGGTAGAACCACCACAGGTAGAAACCTTCAATTCAACCCCTAGATAAAATTCCAAGTGAAAAGTAAGTTTTAATATGAAAAATAAGTCTTCTTTTGTACATCAGTCTCTCCTAAAAAAAAGTTTTAAAATGTCCAGAGCACATATATATTTGATTTGGTCTGCTTATTTGTATCTATACTAAAAATATTACAAGAATAAAAAGGTGCAAATGTCACCAGAATTGATACCATACTAGATATCTAGTCAATATTTAAACAAAACTAATAAAGTTATTTTCTGTATTGCAGCATCCCTCACAGCAGGAAAAATGGTTGCCATATAGAAAATTTATTGTGGTTCAAAATAAAAATATTGATTTTTTGCTGAAGAGAAAAGATTGACGGAATTTTTCAGTCAATCAATAAACTTCCATTTAAGAAGTTAGATAAAGCTAGATATTCCAAATAATTTAATAGATCAGTAGGAAATAGGAGAAACAAAATAAATCAGGTGTTTTTTGCAGCCTTGAAACCTCGTTTTGTCCCTTAAAAGTGCTAATAGCTCTAAATGTACTTAGCATATTTTCCAAATATTTTGGTCAGAATTAAATATTTACAGTTTTCTGCATAATTCTGACCAAGGTATTTCTTTAACTGCACAAAATTTTCTTTCATGGTAATTTTAACACTCAAAAATGTATTTTTATTCAATTCACTGTGATATTGCATACCTACTGCACTTTATAGATTGCATTGGTTATGCAGAAGTCTGGCCATGAAATTCTAACATTAATATAAAAGAGGAAAATATTTGTTTGGCTATAAAATCCCCTTCATTATTCTGTTTTTCTGCAGAATCACTAGAGGCCACAGGATTGAGCATGCATGCCTCAGAGGAATTACCCCAATAAACAACTTTTCTGGGCATGGGGACCAAAATCAAATATGGTATTCAGTTTGAATCACAGACTGAAAACAGACACTGAATCCCACAAGCTCCATTCACACAGGAGAACAGGCTGAAAAGTCCCTGCAAGTCCTCACAAGTGAGCAGTGCCAGAGGAAACCAGGGAGTGGAGGGCTCACAGCACAACCCTGACCCTTGCTTTGTGCTCAGGGAAGTCAGAGGCACTTCATGCACAAGGCTTCAATTATTGAAGCCACAGGGAAAAACGGGTTCATCTACGGTTCACAGCCACTTCTTGGTGGCTTCTCTGCTCTCCCCTTTCCAAGAGAGGCAAGGAAGAATTTTTTTTTCAGTTATCATCTACTTTTAGTCTGCCTGGAGTTATAGTCTCAAAATGAAACATTGTTATGAAGCTACCATCTGAAAATGCTTACACCACCATAATTATTAAATCTGTGGTTCTCATATACATGTCCTTGAGCAAAATGCAAGTGTTCTCTTATAACTAATTGTTATATCAGAAAAGAGCAAATAATATCAAAGAGATGTAAATACTATTTCTTTGCATAAAGACAGATAGGAAGCCAGGATAAATAACAGCCCATAAAAGAATTCATGAATGTGTACAAATTAATGAATTTATTAAAATGCATCATCCCAGACAGATGACCAGACCAAAAAAAAAAAAAAAAAAAAAAAGGAAACAAAGAGTATAATTAAAAACAAACTAAATCTTTTGTAATTGCAAAAAACCTACACCGAGATTTTCTTTGTTGTTGTTGTACGTGCCAAAACACTTGGGAATATCCTAAGCACACCCTTGTTTCTATGAAAGCCAGTCTTGAAGAATCTCAGGTGCTTCACTTTGCATGATAGATATATTCTAAGTCTTGATTACTTCCCAGTTAAGGACGATTGTGCTTGTCAAACTCCATTTTCCTTATATATTTCTTATCAAAAAAATATCAACCCTCAGACAGGAAGAAAGCTGCAATGAGGTCTACCAAGAGAAGAAACAGCTATCTGCAAGTGGAGGTGAAGGAGTCTGAGCTCACTGAAGTTCTGCACAGTTTCTTTTATGTGAAACTGGACATTCACAAGACAGAATATAAGGCAAAATATGATTTAGTCACACCTTTCAGATGAATGAGACCCCCTATTTTTCCTTATTCTAGGCTCAGTGTTCTTTCTGAAGGGTATAGAAATAAAGAGGACTATGTGAAGTAAAAGCATGACAAAACCCAAATTTTTTTGGTGTTTGTTTTTGGGTTTTGTTCTTTTGTGGGGAATTTTTGTTTGCTTGAAGGGCTTTTTTTTTTTGGTTGTTTGAAATATCCTAGTTCCTGATGCTAGTCAAAAATAATGCATTAGTCCTTAGAAAATCTGCAAAGACTGAAGTTACATAATTCATTCTTTCAGTGGTGAATCAAGTTATCTATTTGTATGGGTAAATAACCACACAGGACTGATGGCAGGAGGATACTTCCCAGAAGTGTTGTCAGGGATAACATGCATAATGCAATGAGATTTTAAATGAGAACACAGCTTTTGTAAATAATGTACACTCCTCAAGACACCCTAGAGACATGAGACAACACAATTCCTTCAGACAGAGATCCTGTTTAAAATACTATTTTTCCTCAGTGTTCCTGATTTCCATTCGAAACTTAAGTCAGACAAAAAGAAAGGGTTCCAAGTGAAGTGTTGTGGAGCAAGGCATGAGAAACAGATCTATAAATCTAAACCAGAAAGCTATCCCAAAACAAGAACAGTGTTGCTGACTTCTCTGACTTGAAATGATGATAAATCACTTATACAAATTTTAAGAGCAAAAGGGAACTTTTGTTCACAGAAACGCACATTCTGTTGTAACTTCTCCACTTACAGGTCCCAGAAAGGAGGGTGAAAAAGTACTCTGCTCAATCTCTCCTTGAATCACTGTAAATTGTAGTGCAATTCAGAGTTATGTCTAACCAAAATGGATGACCTGTTTTTCCTGTTTAAATAAGTGCCAGGTTTTGAAGCATTTGGATAATTCTGAATCAGTAAGAGCTTATTTGCTAGTGGAAGAAGATGAGTTACCTTTACTTTAGCTGAAAATGGAGAACATACATTAAATTATAAAATTGTATCCCTATCTCTTCAGTCTTGGAATATTATCCTCTCTTTTACACCTCATTTCCACTGTCATACCTTTATTTTGTCTGTCAGGCAGCACAGAATGATCTTGCCAGGGGAAGTGAGAACAATACAGTCACAAGACATAAAATAATTCTACTATGGTCAAAGCCTTTCCACTTACTTTCTTGATCCTTATCCTTTGCAAAGATTTGAGATGTCTCTTTTTGTCAGGACTTCAGCTAAGCCAAAAATAGCATGTAAATAAATCAGGCTGTAAAGACAAAATGTTATTTCCATTGATCTCAGAGAAAATTCTAGAAATAGCAAGGAACAAAAAAATTAGGACACAGGCAAAAAGCAAGTGTCTTTCACACTCATGACTCATTTTGCCAACACGTACTCTGTCCTGTTGGCTCTCTGGGAAAGATGGTTAGAGTATTTGTGCTGCTCTCTCATTTGCATTACTAGTTTGTATCAAATGTGTTAATGTGCTGGAAAGAATTGCATATAGTTCTGGATTTTAAACTACATTTTGCAGAAATTAACCAGTGATAATCTAGAAGCACATGCACTGTCTTTAAAACAAAACAAAAAACTCTAAACACAGCAGGAAACAGAATTGCCTTAAAGTCACTGCTATGTTATTTTTTCACTGAAGACCTAGGAAAAGCTTAACAGATGTGTGGAGCCTTGCCCTTCTGAGCAGGCTGAAATGGGGATTGACCAAGGGGAGAGAGTTCATGGGATGCTACACAGATGTTTGTTCATACATATTTAAGAAAAAAGAATAGCAAACTTAGGACCTTTCCCTTTGCTGGTTTTTATCTTCTCTGACCTGTTTTCAAAAGGTCTTTTCCAACATTAACTACATTTTCAAATTTCCCTACTGATAAAAACAACTTAAAAGTACATTCATATGTGTTTAAGAAAAATTCTACTCATGCATGCAGTACATGAGGTATTTTATACTGTGTAACAAGACATTTATATCATAAATGTGTCTTTGTATTTAGATACAGAAGAATAGCAAAGTGTTATCATTATTCATATAGTTTTCCTGACACTTCAAAATGTATGTTCCTCTAAAATAAAGGCATCTCAGAATTGTCTTCTTTAATTGAGGTAATTAAAACTGTAAAAGAATCTGTATTACTGGCATCTTCCTTTATCTAAATTTTAACCTCTGAAATTTGCTATGAAAATGTCCCTTGCCCTATTAATCAACTGTTTTGATACATATTGTTAGCCACAGTTCTTAAGCAAAAATAATGTACAAAATTTTAAAATCTTTTTTTATCCTGGAGATCTTTTTTATTCTTCTGTAGAATGCACCTGACTGTTTTTTCTTTATGACTAGGGTGTCTCTGAGCCATTCCCATTCATTTTCCTAGTCCTCACTAGATAGACAGCATAAAGCTGCTCTCTGAAAAGCAGCCTAGATGTGAAGTATAAAAGATAATTTCAATAAACAGCATTGGCTAGCATTAGTTTTCCTAAAAGCTTAGTGTCTCAGTAGGCACCTGTAAATCCGCTCAGAGGTGTTCAAAGAGAGACAGTGCTTTAAGACAAGCAATCTCCTACTCCTTGATTGCACTAACATTCTCAGTGCAGGAAGCAGCCCCAAGGACTACCATGTATGAGAGAAATGTTTCAAAAATAAGAACTAAGATTTGGGGTGTAGTGTATTACCCCAATATTCTGTCCCGCAATAGGTCTGACTGACCAGCAGGCCTGTTCTAATTATCTTCTTTTTCTCCTCTCCTACCCCAACACAAAATTTCTCCCCCCATATACCTTCAGCTAAATAAGAAATCTATATCACAATTGTAATACTGAGATTGAAGAGAGGATTAATTGAATCAAAATAAATAAGCTTTTGTCAAATCAACTTCTGTCAATCATCCACTAGTTTTTCTTGTCTTTGCATTTCCTATTTACTACTGAAATAACATCTGTGTGAAAACAGAGTCCCTTGACAAACCAGGGGCAGTGAGGAGAACCTGCAGTGGTCTGTGCAGGCAGTATGACACACTCCTTTGCACCGCTGCTGATCCATTATGTTCTACATGAAAAACCAATTTAAGTAATGGGGTAGTTGTGGTTTGGAATGCCCAGGAGCTAGAGGAGATGACACTCTGGTGACAGAACACACAGAATAGCAGAAGGGGTGAAAATTATTATTATTAGGCTTTGAAACATGGCTGTTTCAGAAGGCACTTGATTTAAAAAAATTAACAGGTGATACAACATTATTTACTAGACTTGGTTGGGATGACTTCCTTACACTAAGTAACTTCAATCCATATTAAACAAAAACTTGATTAAAACTTCTCCAGATGAATCTACCAAGCAGTTTTAAAATCAGTCACAGCACAGTATAGACATAGACAACCAAGCTGGACTTTTTTGCATTAAGACTCAGTAAGAATTTGTTCTGCTTTTAGATAAAAAAGGAAGAAAGTAAAGTTGAAATGTTTTCCCATATCTTTGCTCTCCCTGCCTTCAAAGATGAGCACATCTGGAAAATTTTCAGCCCAGTTTTTTTTTTTTTTTTTTTTTTTTTTTTTAATGTGCTTATGCAGGAGAGATACAGCATCATACTTCCTCATTAAAATAAAGTGTTTACATGAGGTTTTGGAGTAAAAATTCACCCAATTAATCATAATTTCAAAAAACCTTGACAGCATTGCAAACCTGATACATTGTAAAGTCTCACATCTAATGGGCAAATGAGGTTTCAATAAGAACAGAAGCCTTGGGTTTCTGTTGTAAAGGGAGCTGTAGCTGAAAGGCTACATGATTAATGTAGTACCATAGACTTTGTATGAAAACAAGATATATTACTGTTTGGGGATCAAGCTAACTTTGAAGAGAGGCTTCTTAAGGAAATTTGACTGTCAAGATAAAATTTGATAATAGTTTTAAATTTCAATTTGTCTGTAATGTGGTTTTGGGAAGAGACACAACATAATTCTGATACATCCAAATTCAATTCTTTGTCATATTCAGGCTTTGCCACATAAACATTCACCAGTTCCTACAAAAAGAACACCCTAAATCTTTAATCATTGCAAAAAACACAGTACCTTGACTTTGTATCTTAAAGTTAAATTGAGTGACATTATAAAAATTAAATTCCTTCTTCCTCATTTCCATAATATCCTTTAAAATGCCTTGCCTAGGCTGGAGTATATGTTCAGTTTCTTTATCTTTCTTGATGACCCCTCATGCCTGCAAGTCAGCCCATTTTTCTCTGGTGAAGACTGCACCCTACCAGTGCACGCTCTAAAATTTCCATTAAAATCTAGGGCATCATCACTCATTCTTATCTGCAGCAGCCTGAGAGAGCAGCAACTGCAGGAGAACTCGTCTCAAAGGACAATACAGTTATATACATCCCCATCCAGAAGGGAAGAGAATTCTACCTGCATAATGCCTTATCACATCCCATACACTGGGAATCTTAAAATCACCAGGAGTGGTGTAGAATGTTGTTATAAATTCTCATGCAACGGCAAGTCTTACTTAAACAGCAATTTACCAGTAGGCAATTAGCTTCTCAGAGAACATTTTTATTACATTCACGTCACAATGAAACAATCTGTCTCATCAACTATTGAATATTTGCTGGTTAAAGCATTATTATTCTAAATTAGCATATAACAAGTACCTGAGGGTATTTAAACTTGTCTATGTGTTTAACCTTCTGGTTTCTAAATCCCTCTTCTTCCAGCAGATTCTTAAACAGTTCTCATAGCCAAAGTACATGAACACCTTTCTAAAGAGTTTTGATAGAAATGCTCATTCCTCTTTCTGTACCTTTTCTACTTTTCAGGGAGAACTCATATATATATATAATTTTTATGCCTGTATGAGTACACATTCTGTAATACTGCACAAGAACCACAATCTTGCCATGCTATTTTGCTGGATCAAAGGTTTCACATAACAGTCATCTTCACTCCTCATTCTACAGCACGATGACCTTTCTTGTATCCTGAGCCCAAACCATTACATGCCTTGAAGTCAGAGATCAATAATTTGATTTTGCATTCCATGGATATCCTGTGTGTACCTGTGCACAGAATGAAAGGGGGGCTGCAGTGCTCTGTGTAGCACTGGTTGAACTGGCTATCACCCCTGTTGGCCATCACCTCTGGGGCTCAGCAGACAACTTTGACACTGTCCAGGCAAAAGAAGAATACAGATCATCCAATTACAGTCAGGATCAGACAGTTGTGCAGCAAAATGCACCTGAGAGGATTTGCCACTGGCAACTACTGCCACAAAAGAACTCAGCATCTATGGAGACCTACACTACATTGATGGCTGGACTCATCTGCTCTGGTCATTGGGGTTTTTTCAAGTGTTGCCACAAACTTTTCCAGTAGATGCCACAGCATTCTGTCCAGTAGATACTGACACATTAATTTTTCTGGCGTTCCACACAAGCAGCTTGAACTCTTTTTGTACTCTAGGCTTTTGTGCTAGGATGACACAAACACACCAATGTTCTTGTTGCTGTATGACACAAAATATATTCCAGCTACGTGCCTATTTCTTGCAGTGGATGAATGTATGCATTGAACAAATAATCCATTAGTGACTCCTTAATTTAAATAATTCAGCAGAGAAAGTTTATTTTATTTTAATTTTGGTGTCCTTTGGTCAGAAGTACCTGCAACAGCATTTAAGCAAAGGAAGTAATAAGTCATGGTCAGCTCTGTTATGTACTCAAAAAGACAGATGGATAGAAGAGACGATGTTTGTCCTTCATGTACTAATTTCAAAATACAGCTAATACTGATTAGAGTCAATGTCTGTCCTGAATCTAGGCATACTAGATTTGTAAATGCCCAGACAATCTTAACAGCAGGCTTGTGTTAATTTGAACCCTTCACAATGGATTACAGGCTGGACATAAGCAAAGCAGTATTATAAGTGATGAATAAATGATGAATTGCAAACCAAGCTTTCATTGACTTGCATAAAAAATACATCACAGAGAACAAGATATTTTAAGCTAAGGCTTAACAGTGCTTTTAAAGAGAAGAAATGTCATTGAGTTTAGAATCTTCAGTGATTCCAGAACAAGATATTAACTTTCTGATGCAGGTAAGGAAAGAATTAAGTTCTCTAATGAGTGAAACACAGCATAGACAGAATCCTGGCAAAATGAGTCCTGTTTTACTAGGATTGTGCCTGCAGCATGGCTTTCTCCTTTGGGCAACAGGAGAAAACTGGTGGTGATGCTCTCCCCATATCATTCCCTACTAGTACCACAATACAGATGCCTTATGAAGCATGTATGAGTCAGCCACTGTCCATATGGCAAAAAGAGAATTATTGGCTTAATATTTTAGTATATAGGTTACAGGTGAAGTAAACAAATTCTACAAAATAAAATGCACGACAGCAGGTTTACATGGTTTCAACTGCAATCAACAGATCAGCCTTGCATATATCAAAATTTTTCTTGGAGCTGATTTCAAGTTAATTTTGAGAAGGGTGAAAAGTACCCCTATTTTTATATTGAGATACTAACTTCATTAGTAAAATTTCAGCCCCATTCCCTGATCTGTCTGCATGGGAGAGGGATGACATATACTCAAAAGAAAATTATTGGAGTTTAAAAAGCCTAGAAATACTTGGTTGCAGAAATTTAGTGAGTATATAGAATGTCATGTAACCAAAAGAGGCATGAAGAAACAAATCATCTTTAAATGGCACCCAGAAGATATTTGTCACTGGATTTATTCTGATATTGTAGGCTGAAAGAGTACTAGTTTTAGTCAGTATAATTATACCCAAGAACAACAGATTCACTGCATACAAATGTCCTGTCCCAAAATAGTTTCATATGTTTTTTACACTACATTTTTGTATGCCTTATTTAGCCATAATTCTACATCTGAATCCTACAGCTGGACGATCAAATAACATAAACAAAACATATATTTTTAGGAGGACAATACAAGTAATTGACAAAATTGACATATCCATTCATCTTTTTTCAGAACTATGATAAACATGCAGTTGACTACCTTGGAACTGCTATGAGAGCAGGAGAGGGCTGTACTATTTTGAACCTCTGGATGAATACAAAAGTAAGAAGAAAGAAAGAGAATTAGCTCAATTGCTGTTGCTAAGAAAACTTATGCCTTTCTGATATATTTAAACAGCCAGGGGTATTAACAAGCCTGAAATGGCACTTTAATGCTTAAAAATCAATCAGAGTCTCTAAATTCACACAAATTATCAATGAAATTATTCACACTGCTATCAATAACAGTTCTTGTTTCACTGTGTCTCTCCTCTCTGGAATGTGTGTGTAGCTTATTTTAATTACTTGGGACTTTAAATAGGTTTTCCAGTATCTGCTGAGAAGCAAGCATGATTTTTATGTATGCAGATTAATACTATACAAATACAAAAATATTATTTTTATTAGGTAGCTAGAGAGGGGTACATTTTGTAATAGCACGAGTTACATTGTCTATATTAAACTTTATAGATTTAAAGCATCATGTGACAGCAGGACCCTTGAATTGGGGAAAGAAGTGGCTGAATTTGATTGAAAATTTCAGTAGGTAGAGTTTTTTACTTTACACAGATTTAAATATTTTTTAGATTGGAGACTTGAAACTCTTTTGCAACCATAGACTCATTTTGATGTTGCTACTACCTATTCCAGTTATTACCCAGAAATAATTGGATTGGAATCATTTTAACAATTCCACATGGCACTTCTAATCCCTGGTGAAATCTAAATGTTAATTAATTAAAAAGAAATTAAGTAGCCCTCTCAAATTTTCAAACTTCTACAAAGTACTGGGTGAACTGAAGTAATTCACTTTAAGTAACTAATCTTGCCCCATCTCTGTAACACTAAACCATTTTAAAGACCCTTTGGTGATGAATCAAGAATAGATTGCAAAAATACATGCTAGCACGTGACCTTGTTTTTTAACAAACAGGTCTTTTTGTTCTCAAAAGGCTGTGCACTTAAACTGTCTTACAAACGACTCTGGTTTTAAACACAAAACATCTTCCCTCGGACAGCAGCAAAGGGAGCCACCAGTGACAAGTGTGACCAGCAAGAGGCCACTGCTGGGCAGCAGCTGTGCCACAGGCAGCCAGTGTGATGTGCCCAGACTGGCACATCTGAGACCCATCCTGCCCTAGGCAGAGTCCACAAGCAAATCTTTGCAAAACTTCTCCTCCTCCGTGGCTCTTCCCTGATTCTTAGTGAGAAGAAGACGTGTTTGGGAGCTCAGTGAGACAAGCAAAACCCTGTGTTAATCAGCTCAGCTGAGGCACCTCAGCCAGAATGGTTTGGCACTAGGTAAGAAAACCTCGGGGCAGTGGAGTCCACAGCAACACTGCCATCCCCTATTCATTTCGCAATAGCACCATAAACATCTACCCATCAGAAGATGGTATTTTCCCTTCCTCTGTGACAATCAGATACATAAATGCTTATGGTTTAATTTACAAATAATAAGAACCTTATGTAAGATTTCAAAAGTTTCAAGAATGTGTTCTGCATGAGCTTTTGCTTCACTTAACGATTACCAATTTTTTGTGTCCATATCAGATATTACCCCGATTCAGGCAGAAATCTGACATGTCTAAACTAGTTTTAAACACCAGATTTGAACTTTATTCTCAAATAGCTATCACTGTACTTTTAAGATGTAAATTTAACAAAAATGAACACAATACTAATTGTGTAACTTGGCACATTGAGGCTATCACACAAAAATTATTTGGAAATAGATTTTGAAGCTGATTTAATTTAATCCAAGGACCAGAGTGACTACAGTGAAAGTCCAAAATAACTATAACATGTTTGAAAATAAAATTAGGTGATTAGCCTACATTTTTCCTTTTTTTTTTTTTTTTTCTCTAAATTTGTGGGCAGTTCTACAATTCATAATCTTGTATATGAGCACTGAAAAATTTTTCCCTCTATTTCATTGAAAGCAACAGATTAAAAAAAAACTTTACCTTTGTAAACAAAGACTTTTGCAGACACTGAAATCCATGAAGAATTCAATCCCTACATTTAACTTCTTAAAGAATGCTCATATTTAAGATATTTATAAGAAATAAAGACCCTAAATTAAACTAAAATAAACCACCAAGCTATCTTTTAGGAAAGCTGGAACTGGAACTGCTAGGGTTTTGAAAAAAGAAAAAATAATTAGTGTTTCCTAACATTACACAAATGTCAAAACTTGAGTAATATACTTTATTAGTAAAGAACAGCATCTGGAAAACTAAAGTCCATATTAATGATTTAGGAATGATTGGATGATTAAAATACTAGCAAATATTGAAGAAAATATATCTTTTTCTAATAGTCATTATTGATTGAATTTGTTTCCTTTAATTTTCTTTTTTTTAGTCCCCTGCTAGAACTCATTTAAGAGGGAAATGTTTTGGTACTTTTTGGAAGAAATTGAGACAGTGGAAAAGAATAAACTAGCCCTCAGGGAAGGAGAATGGAGAAAGTGAGCTTCATTCAGCTGCTTTAATGTCTGCATTAACAGACAATAAAAAGACCTTTTAAAAAAATGCAGTGAATTTAGATCTTAGTGGATGGAATTACAATGAACTTAATGGTTCTCCACCTGAACACCTGAGCTAATCTTTCTCCTTAAAATCAGAATCCACCCCTGCTTTTCTTATCACTGTTTCCACAAACACATTAGTTCAGACTTTCCAAAGTAATCACCATGACATACAACAGTGTATATCTGTGTGTCTGCATCAATTTTAATAGTTTATTCCCTTTTTATTTTTCACATGATTGTGTCTATGGGAACTCAGTTGTTTAAACTTAAATCCTCATTTCAATTATGATAGTAGGGCATTGTACACAACCTGGTCTGTTTTTTGAATGCTCACAGAATGAACAGAGGCACATGCAGGTGATGCTACAGCAGACAGTGCCTATAGCAAGGACCTGAAACATTTTAATAGCTGCACCTGAGCTGTGTCAGACAGAGCAGTGCCAGCAGTGCAGGGACGTGATCTCCTCTCTGACCAGTCCCAGTGAGACTCAAATGGGATGCTGGGTATTTGTCTTAAGCCTTTTGTATTTTTTTTTCTCTCTATTTGGCATCCTCTTAATATTGCTAATAAGTATTGGCTAAAACCACTTGGGGATAACACTATGCTATTTGTATTAAGAAATTTATTTTTACTGAGTGAAAAGAACTCCTTTATTTCCCATGACCCAAAGAGTTGTCCTTTCTTTGTCATGTGTTTTGAGGTCATCTTTGACCTTTTCAAGTTTTTCTTTTGTTCTCCAAATATATCTTGACTAAAAGCAGTAAAATTCACCAATTAAGGCAGATTTTCCTTTTTATAAAACATAATATGATAAAACAGAAGGGAAGCTCATGCCTGAAATTGTTCCTGCACAAAATAATTAAACCCAAGGTCTATTATCAAGTGCAGGCACCCAACACCATTCAAAATCAGTGAAAAAGAGCAAAGCAAACTGCAAGCAACTACTGCAAATGACTGTGTACAGACCTATTACTTTCACTGAACACTATGTTAGGCAGTTGCTGAGAGTTTACATTGGTGATCTGACTTTGGAAATAAATGGCTCCATTTCAGTGGTTACCCTGATTCAGGACAGCCATTAGATGAAGTTTCAGAAAACATGTTTACTAAAATGAAAGTGTGGATTCCTGGATGCAGAGCTGGAGGACACCCACTGATGTTCCCTCTCTTGCAGAAGGGGATAATAGCACAGGATAACACATCCTTGCTGACAGGAGGAACCGACAGCTCTATTTTCCAACAACAACAACAGCAGAAAACAAGAAACTTTTCTTCTTCAGCTCAGGTCACATAAACCATTCTGCTTCCTTTCTGCCTCCCTTCCCAGCAGAAAAGAACAAACAAACCAGAGTTAAACCTTGCTGAGGCCAAATGGACTCTGTGGGTTTTCTGCAGGGTAAAGCAAACCCAGTGATTCTCCTTGGGCCACCAGACAATGAACAATCTCAATTCCTTCCCACCATAGAAAGCAAACAAGGAACAAGCCAACCCAAAACCCTACATCAGCCATGGCATCTTAACACTGACAAGCCATAAATTTCACACAGAAAATAAAGATTTTCTCACAGCAAGAAGCCATGGGACCAGGAACCCACTGAGACAATTCAGAAGGAAATACTAATGATTATTTCAGTATTCTTTGAAAAACAGTTGACTGCAACAATCCGAAACAGTTTCTGTGGTGAAATCTCGCATGTAGCTCCCCCCAAAAATTGTGACATCAAGCAGTTGATGTGGATGAATCAGTAGAATCTGAAAAGGAATTTCATGCATATCCACTCTGCTACCACAAAACGAGTGCTCACTCATGCTCTTGTAAAATTATTCATTTTCTCATGCCACTAGAAACTACTTGAGAATTCTCTGAGAAACATAAATTTATAAATCCTTTGAAAAAGTGTGAATTCAACTCCATTGCTTATTCTCATGTTGTCATAAACAATAACTTCAAAAATAATACAGTAGTTTAAGCTCTTTCTAAAACCATTTTATATCAGCACATAGTTCAATTATTACAAACTAGCAGAGTAGAAAATGTTTTTCATGAAAAACTAAGTGCAGACTTGGTGGTAAAATAGGCAAAATGACAATGTAATTTAAATTGTAGTTTTAAAATTAGATAACAAATATACAAATTAAAATTAATGAATTCCCACATTAGATATTCAAGAGGACTGTGGCTGTACCCTTTACAGTGCTCAAGAAAGGTATGATCATGAGACTTTATCAAGAAAGGAAATGGATGGAACTGAATTACTTAATCAGATGAATGCATTTGGAACAGAATGTGAAATTGTTTGAACTTTAAGGGTCGACAGTAATCACAGGTCGAGATTACAACCACTAAAACTTTGCATTAAAACAGTTCTGACTAGAGAATGACAAGATGGGGAAGAAACCCAACACCCTCAAATCATAAAAGCAAAACCAAGAAGCACCTACTTGTTTCAGCAGACCATTTCTTAATTAATTACTGTGCTAAAAAAGCCACCACACTCCATTAGTCTAAATCAAAGTATACTTCAAAAGCTGTAGCTAGAGACAGTTTTTAATAACCAGGCGGAAAAATATCTTGTGACAAATTAACTACTTAACTGGAATCTGGAGAACATAAGTTCCCAAGCAAGCAGTTATGACAAAAGTCTGAACTTATGGAAAGACTGTATTATTGCCCATGTTATCAAGAACTAAACCACACCTTTTGACCTCTAATCTGGCTGAATTAATCAGACTTGAAAAGGGTATTTCAGTTATTTAAATGTCACTTTATTATTCAGCCTTTTTTTTTTCTTTTTTTTTAAAGCAAACCTATCTTCTTTGACCTCTTAGCTTAAAATTACTGTAAAAACAACAGGGATAACTAAAAGGCTAAGCTACCTTTATCATCCCATAAGGCAAAATTGCTCTGTGTTTCTAGAACATTTGCCAAACAAAAAGATACTTTAAGCATAATCTGTAGTGGGAAATATTCCAGGAGAATAGTGGATTTAGGTATTTTATTTTATTACATATTTAATTTTGAATTTTAATGCAACAGAAGGTTAATAAGTAAAACATTAACATTGTCCTCCAGTCTTTTCCATCACTCTGAAACAAAATGGTGTTAAATTAACATGGTCTTGTATTTTACTTTTTATGAAATTTTATCACTCAAAGATAAAACTATTTTCACAAGCAGCTGAGCTACTCAGCTTGCTAAATAATGGAGTTTAGCTTTGCCACTTTTCCTCAGCCTTTAGCACATGTACTTTATAGACAGAAAGTGAAATCCAAGGATAGGGACAAAATGAGGAAGCTTTTAACTATGAAGCACAAAATATGAGAACAAATGCAAGGAAAAACAGTACATATGTTGTCAAGATCCAGCAAACAGTTGTGTCAGACAGGCTGTGAAAAACTGGCTTGGTTAGAACAGGAAAAGACACTGCCTGAAAGCAGCAGCACTGCAGTTTGCACCTGATTGTTCTCCTTCATTCCATGAGCAGCCTCGTTGGTGTCACATCAGGAATCCATTTCACTTTGAAATCATAAACTTAGAGCATCTCAAAGCAACACAAAACATTTCAGAAATTGTTTTGAAAACACAGTAACACAACGGCAGCAAATTTTCAGTTTTATTGGCATATCCTCCTCCTTAAAACACTTTAAAGTACCTGGAGTCAAAAACTGAAATAGCTCACCCTTGGCTTTCTTCAGCAGAGTTGTGCATCTTCCAAGACCAATTAATTCCTGAGACAATGTATTTCCTAATTATACCAGCATCAGTCAAGCTTCTTTTATTCTGAACTCAGCAGTGACTAAACGTGTTGAGAGAGCAAAATGATGGCTTTACAAATATATTAGACAAATGTCAACACGTTAACCTGTGAGTTAGATACCATGGATTTGGAAACTGCAGTTTAAGAAGACCAGTAGCCTTTTCTTAGGATTTTCAAGCACATCCATCTGTTGTTAACATCTTTAAATGAATGTCATCCAGATATTAGATCAGATATTATTTTTATATAGGCTATATGCAGGATTTAAGGCAGTGTAAAATTGCATTATTGCTCAGAATAAGATGCCAAAATTCTAGTTAGTAACTTGAAAGAGATATAAATATAGAAGACCTTTTCCATTTCTATAAGATTAAAAATTTTCTTCTATGTCTTTTATGCTCAACTCCTAAGTACTTTTAGTTTTATAACCATCTAATTTTATAACTAATGAAGATATACTACAGAAATCTGCCTGCTGTTAGTATATGTTTAGACATGCAGTTGCAAGGCATATAGTTTGAGACCTATTTATTTGTAGGATTCTTGAAAAAACCAGGGGAAATAATCTAAAATTAAACAAACAAAACAAGTAGAAGACCCCAATAATCATATCATGTGCCCAAGAGCATTGTCCTTCTTGAGATTGGTCAGGTTTGGTACTCTGACCATTCCCCTGGGGATCCTGTTCCAATGCCCAACCACCCTATGGGTAAATAACATTTTCCTGATATCCAGCTTAAATCTCCCCTAACTTAGCTTCATGCTATTGCTTTGAATCCCATCAAGGGTCATGACAGTGAAGAGATCACTACTTGCCCCTTCACTCTCCCTTGTGAGGATGTTGAAGATCTGCCACTGTCCCCACAGAGCAGAGATCAGTGCCTGCCCCTCCTGTTCCCCTGATGAGGAAGCTGTGACTGCAGTGAGGTCTCCCCTCAGTCTCCTCCAGGCTGAACAGACCAAGCGCCCTCAGCTGCTCCTCACACGGCTTCACCTCAAGGCCCTTCTCCATCCTCATGGCCTCTTCTGGAAGATTTCTAATAGTTTAATGTCTATTTTATATCATGGTGCCCAAAATTACCCCCCGAGGTGAGCACTCGAGGTGAGGCTCCCCCAGAGCAGAGCAGGAGAATTCCCTCCCTTGCCTGGCTGGCCATGCTGTCCCTGATGTCCCCAGGACAGGGATGTCCTTCCTGGCTGCCAGGGCCCTGCTGGCTCACACCCAACTTTCCATCAACCAGAACCCCAGGTCCCTTTCCACAGCATTGCTCTCCATCCTCTTGTTCCCCAGTCTATACTCACAACCATGGTTGCATATGGGGAAGATAGAGACCTTCTGAAAGTTTTCTAATGTTGTGCAGGCAAAAGACAATCTACTGAAGTTCTTCTCTACATAAGGGAATTGCAACACTGCGGGAAGAAAAAATGGCTTTAGAAAGTGATTTAGCTAAATCAATGCAAGTTCCTCTGTGGATAATGATGGCTTCTGTTTACTTTTTCTAAATTGTTATAAGACACTGTTCTCCAAACTAAGACTGTCTACACAAGAGGGCTGATCAAATTTATCTAAGTTCATTCAATTTTCTTGCGTACACAGATTTAATGGACTCCATTGCCACTGGTAATGTGATGAGGGAAGAGCAACACTAAAGAAAAAGAACATGCTCTACAAACTAGCAATTAAATGTCAATATTATTCACCTGGCTGGCAATAACCATGTTTTCATATTTAGACAACTATGGACACATTTAAATTAAAGGTCATGTTAAAATGCTCCTAAATGCGAAGACATTGCAACTGCAAGAAACATTGCTGGTACCTGGATGTCCTGGGGAGGCAAACACCCCAATGATGTGTGGTAAACTTGAGTGGTGTAAAATGTCAAGGGAGGGGTTGCATAGAAACAGTAAGACTTGCTGCCCTGGCAGGGCTTGATTTTTTTCTGCTGTGCATACTTACAAGTATGAAGTACAGAAAAAGAAAGAACAAAAAAAAGAAAGAAAGAGAACAAAGAAAGAAATCTTAACAGAGGTTCTTTTTGGTGCATTAGTCCCCAGGAAAGTAAGATTATGGTCAAGATAAGACTGGTAATATTGTGTTTGTAAACAGAATTGAAACTGCAACCACTAAATAAATGGCATTGTTAAACAACAGCATTATAACCTGCTGGAAACCAGAAAAGTTATAATGGGAGAATAAGTTTTCTATAGTTCAATTTTGCTTGTAATTTTAGTTTTTTTTATTAAATCAAGGATGTGGTAATATCTGAACACATGTATGATCAATTAATTATACAGAATTGGGCTAATGTTCTCCTGAATCCCTTTTATGCTTTTATTCTATTCAACTATTGTCTCAAGTAGTCTAAACAAATTATATGCTAAGACTTTTTACAATTATCCGTTTTTACAAGGATTTATATTTCTTCAATATTTGTTGAGTATATCAGTAAAATAGTAGTTTTCATCTTGTAGAGTTTCCTAAATCACATTTTTCTCTAGGAGTTTATTGGATATGTGAGGAAATCCACTAAAAGAACGCCAGTTTCTAAAAGAGTGGTTATTTTCAAACTAGTTCTTTAACAAATTATTCTACTTTTAGTAGAGTTTTGGGGGTTTTTGTCAGTATCATGCAGAATTAGAAGTGGAAGCAGATTATACTTACACAAAAGGATGTCAGCCTAGCAACACAGCACCTGCCACATCGCAACAGCCAGTCCAAGTCTGCTTCCACAGAATCATAGAATCATTAAGGCTGGAAAAGACCTCCAAGACCATTGGCTCCAACCTTTGACCAAACACCACTTTCTCGACTAAACCACAGTTCAAAGTGCCACATCAAGTGATTTCTTGAACACTTCCATGGCAATTCCATCACCTCCCCAAGCAGCTCTTTTCAATGCCTGAGCACCCTTCCAGTGGAGAAATCAGTTCTTTGACTCAGTCCCTGGTCCTCTCTGAATGCTGATAGTGAGCTGTAGAAAGTGGCAGATGCTGACAAACAAAGTGGAAGGCATGTCAAACAGAAGCATGAAAACAAAAAAGGATGCTGGAAAAGCACCTGAGTTTATTTTTAAATGTTCTTGGTTCTTTTACCAAGGACAACAAAAAGTAACAATCTCTTCCCAGCAAGCTGCTAGCTAATTGGCATTTGTTGGCACAGTTGATAACTCTTTCAGAAATCAAAGAAAAGAGCTCAGTTTCAGTATCTGAAAAGATGAAGCCTTTGTATTGTAGCTAAATGGAGAAGAGGCAGAATCTTTCAGGTAGATTGGATTATGTTACATATTTGTGTGTTACCTCTGAGGAGTGGAACAAAAGCCACTTGAATGTGCCCCCACTGGAGGCACAGTATTCAGTTGTTTACCTTGGCAGCTGCATCTTCATCATTCACTTGTTTATGTGCAAGGGCAGCAGCAGGACAGATCTTGGTACATTATTATTAAAAAAAAACCTTAAGATGAACTTTCTTGCAGACTTCCAAGACAGCATTTTTGAAACAACATTATTCTTTCTTTTAGGATGACCTGCTTTCTGGCATCTAGTCCTCAAATTTTCCTCTTGGTTGCAGCATAGGTATTTAAACTTTTTAAAAGAAAATCTTTCAGCAACTGCAGGGAAGTATACCCTTCACACTGTAGAGTTTCTGAAGTTTTGTTGCTAATATTTATTTCAGACAGATGCAGTTCAGAGCTACCAAAGTGGAATGTAAAATAAAACTATTCCAGAAATAGATCATTCAGATGTCTAAGTACCTTGCCTGGTTTTGTATTTTTTCCTGCATATAGCACTGCTAGCACACTTCCCCTTGGTCACAGGTCCTTCCATGCTCAATCAATTTTCTGGTTTCTGCACTTATAAAATAAAAAAGAAAGGCCATGGGAAGACATTATGATGTTATACCTTTTGTTGATAACACACAGTTCAGTTGCCCACTGCCACCTCTGGAATGAGGCTCCTGTAGCAGAGAAGGAGGGCTGGCAGAGCATCTCTGCATCCTCTCCGCTCTTTCATGTCCCCAGAGAGCACATTGCTAGAGGACACCCCTAAATTGGGCTTGGAGGAGAAATTCAAGTACAGTAAACTTCAGTACAGTGAAGGTGTAATTCTTCACAGTCACTTAGCACTGGAAGCAGATCGTATACTTGTACCTCATTTTTGCATGAGTGAATCCTTTATACTCATCAGCTAGTATATCACCAGCAGAGGTGCAAAGGCTTTTTATCTAAAGAAAACTATAGAGAAACAGAGTCTGGCAATTCTGTCTGAATTTGGTCAATATTATATAGTATATTTAACTTTAGTGGTATACAAGCATGTATTTATTATTAGATTTTATCAGTAGGAACTATGTTAGATTAAATGAAGAGCAATTGTAGATAAAGAAGGCATCCCTTAAAACGTAATGTTTAGCTGCAAACAGTAAGAAAAAAAAAAAAGAAACCACTTAGAAGTTACTCTTCCTCAACTGTAGTGTACAACTGTGCAACAGCAAAAATAAAGTTCACAATTTCACCAGTAAATATTATCCCCATGAAAGATAAGCTCAAAGGACTAGGTTAGTAATCCTGCCTCTGACATTTAAGAGTTCTGTTGCATCAAAAAAATATGGTTTCACTTTCTTTGTGAAGCAGCAATGCTAATACTTGTCTACTTTCCCCAGTGGTATTGTGAGGGTAAATGTATTGTCATAAAGGTCTTTGAAAAGGAAAAGATGTAAGCATTTTTATTGATGTACTACTTCCCAATTCACTAGAGTATATTAAAAATAATTTCACTATTGTCAAGTGCGACCTCTACCAATACATATTTCTCAATTCACCAGTCCTTCTTCCTACAATTGAAAAAGAGAAAACAGCTCAGCAAGTACATTCTCTAGTCAACACTGCTTGTACACAAAGGATAAAATCTGTTGCTGAACATGACCAAAATAATTTTTGCTAAATACAGCTGATCTAATTGCCTTGTGGTTACTCTCTTGTAAAAATACCTGAATGACTTGGAGATTTGATCATCAGTCAAATTGGTTATGGCTGAATATGAAACACAAAGACATTATTTGCAAGAGCCAACATGGCTTTACTAAGGGCAAATCATACATAACAAATTTGGTGACCTTCTATGACAAGGCTACAGCTTTGGTAGACAGAGACAGAGCAACTGACATCATTTACCCCAACAAATATAAAATAATTTGACACTGTTCTCCTCCTCTTTCTCTCTAAATTGGAGATGGATGGATTTGATGAATGCACTGCTCAGTTACTGGAAAGCCAGACTCCAAGACTTGTGGTCAGTGGCTGATTGCCCACATGGAGACCAGTGATGAGTGGTGTCCCTCAGGGGTTGGTACTGTAGCCAATACTTTTCAACATCTGTCTAACAGAGGGATCAAAAGCACCCTAAGCATCTTCACTGACAACATCGAGCTGTGAGGGACAGTCACACATGCTGAAGGGAAGGGATATCATCCAGAGAGACCTGGACAGGCCTGGGAGGTGGGCAATGCAAACCCTGTGAAGTTCAATAAAAAAAAGTGTAAGGTCCTATATCTGGGTCACAGAAACACCAGAAAACATCTACAGATTGGGCAGAGAAGTGATTGAGGGAAACCCTGAAGAGAAAGGCTTGGGAGTGATGGTTGATGAAAAACTCAACATGAGACAGAACTGTGTGCTCACAGCCTGGAAAGCCAAATGTGTCCTGGGCTGCATCCAGAGGAGTGTGACCAGCAGGTTGAGGGGGTTCTTCCCCTCTCCTCTGATCTTGTGAGATCCCTCCTTAAATACTCTGCCTAGTTCTGGAGTCCCCAACACGAGATGTTGGAGCAAGTCCAGAGGAGAGTCACAAAATTGATAAGAGGGCTGGAACACCTCCTCTATGAAGACAGGCTGAGCAAGTTGGGGCTGTTTAGGCTGGAAAAGAGAAGGTTGTGTGGAGACCTCAGCAACATTCCAACAACTGAAGGAAACCTACAGGGAAGCAGGACAGGAACATTTTATCAGGAACTATAGTGATAAGACAAGGAGTAACGGGTCCAACAGAAAAAGCACAAATTCAGGGTAGATGTTAAGAAATTCTTTACCGTGAGAGTGGTGAGGCACTGAAACAGGTTGCCCAGAAAATTTTGGGTGTCCCAGCCCTGGAAGTGTTCAAAGCCAGGTTGAATGAAACCTTGAACAATCTGATCTAGTGTCCCAGCCCATGGCAGTGGGGTTGGAATGAGATGATTTTCACTCCAACACTTAACACTCTATGATTCTGTGTTAATAGCCAGATTGAAAAAGTAGTATTAATAAGCAATAACTTCAAAAAGAAATTATCTTTCTAATGTGTTGTTCTCTCTCCTTATTCTGAAGAGCAGGGAAAAAATCCAGTGTCAGAAAGAAAAATCATCCAGGACAGAAAATGTTTTTCCAACTTAAACTGGTCAGGACTTACACAGGCCAGGTTCAGGGTCAATGAGGACATATCTGCACTTGAGAGTATGAAGAGTTCAGTAGCTACATAACAGTACAAAACATCTAATACATAGTTAGAGAAAAAAAGGGAAGAAGGGACTAGGGAGCACAGCCCTAAACCTAGTCTAAGGCTAGCTATTCCTTTGCTTACCTTGTGGAGGGCTGATATTTTAAATCTTTCATTAAGATTCCCTCTCAGTGAATCCCAGTTTAATCTTGCACAGGCTGGAGGATATTCTTTAGGTCCTCTGTGAAACGACTGTGCAAGTTTTCCCTGCAGGATCCGGTGAACACAATGGATTATTACTAAATATATATTTTGTTTCCCTTACAAAAAATTGCCCTCATTTTCCTGTACACAGGTTCCTCTAGCATATTATAAACAAACACAGGAACATGACAGAAATTAATGCCTGCAGTGCAAGGCATAAAATGCAAAAATAGTTGCTTGGCAACCAGCATAAGAAATAGGAGGTTATGCCTGTGCAAACAGCCAAGTGAGTGGCACAAGTACCAATTCTGACTGCTGTGACTAGGAGACAGGATGTATGAGAGGGGATTTTTTAAATGAAATTTGACTCTGAAGTTTCCCCACAATCATGCATGTGTGATAATACAATAAAGGCATATTTCAAATAGCTTTCAGTGTGTCCTTAGAGCTTTGTCTTTAATCAACAGGTGAAGTTCTCTTTTTTTAAAAAGCTATAGTTTTTCATAACATTTAAAAACATCTAGAGAGGTGTAAGAATCAGAATGCTGATTTTCATATGTACTTTCTTTACTAATGAATTGGACATTTGGAACTATTTTTCCAAGGAGCATCTATACGCATTCTGGCAGTCTTAAAAAATTAATCAATCTAATGCAACCTTAAGTACATTAATCAATAAGCATTTACTTTTCAGTAATAATATACATGCATTGTGCATACACCCAAATGATACCAGACTGATCATCTGGAACAATGGGGAAAAAAATACACAGGTTCTCTCTTTACCATATTTGATTCATAACTTTGTTTCTGTATAAAAACTATCAAAGAGAAGTACCAGCTTTGGCCCAGAAATCCTTTTAGTGCATACTGTTGGAGGTGAGAAAGATAATTCAAAGGAATTATAATTCCATGCCTACTTTACTGTTATACTTCTATTTTAGCATCCATTACTGTCCCCTGTTGGATGTTTAGACTTGCCTTACATGTGGTCTGATCTTAATGATCATTCTAATGTTCCAATTGGAAATCTTAGAAATGTGAGAGACATTAAACTGAGCTGCATCCAACATGAACTTACTCTTCATCACAAACAAGATGATATGAGCCTCTTACAAGAGAACCTGATCTGCCTGTTGCATTATATCCTATATTGGATCTCTGGATCCATTTGCCCAACAGGACTTGCAACTACATCATTTTCTACAGAACACCACGTGTTAGTACTGACATTGAAGCCTGTTAAAGTTATCAGCAGCAAACTGCATTGCTTCACTTCGTTTCAGTGCACTCACAATCACTACAACCACCACACTCTTTTTCATTTCAATAGATGTAGCAATCCACAAGCTTATTTTAACTCTACAAGTAACAGCAAATGGAAAATAAGACTAAAACTATAGTGAAAATGAATGGTTGAAGCAGTTGTCTAAGGCTATTAAAATTCTTTTTTGTTGTTGATTATACCAGGACAGACCTCTGACTGATCCTGCATTATCAAACTTGGGCAGACATGGAAGAAGATAAGTATCACTGGAAGGGCAATTATTTTAATTCCTGCTGAAGATTAAATAAAGAAACAGCAGAACCAACCCTCCCCCCCCACCAATCAGTCCGAACTCAACAAAAAAAAACAACCAAAACCAAGACACAGTGCTATGTGTGGATTCGGTAGTTTTTGATTTGTGATCCTCAATGGTTTCAAACTGCTGAAAGAGAATAGAAAGATCAAAGAATGTATTTTTACTCTATGCAATCAATATTACTCTAATGTGAGCTTCAGTAGGCTACAATCTCCTTTTGAAGACTGAGACATCTAACTTGAAAATTTCATGAGAATGTGTAGGATCAAGGAAGGAGAATTAACACTCATATATTCTTCCATTTTATTCCTCCTGCCCCTGCAGAATTCTGAAGAGTTATTTCTCTCATCAATTACTAAAGTAATACTCAGCAACTGGTTATTAATCTAACTTTCATAGCTCTGCATTTTTATTAACTAAAAAATATTAGTCCTGGTTTGATATGCAGGACCTCCTTCAACCTAATACTGTCAATATTATTCTTAATACAATGACTACCATACTCAAATTGCTCATTCATGCTATATCAAGTACAATGGTTAAAGATTCAAGTGAATTCAAGTCCTGTTTTTCAAATGATCAATACAATGAAACTTCTTTTAAATGAAAAATCCATCATAGTTACTGAGGTTATCTCAGTGTCCACAAATTCTCAAAACAAAACCCTTCTCATTTAGTGCATAAAGAAATTTATTGCTTGAGAAGGTATAACATTTTAAGAATAGGGGATGGATAGATTTCCACTCCATTTGTTTTTCAGTCTATGCAAATGCAAGGTAACCTTAGACCATATTCCTCCTAAACCACACTTGGCTGCACGGTGAGCAAATATTTCAGCTTCATCCAGTTGTTTCCACTGTGCTCAGACACATGGTGCTCTTGGAGCTACCAAAGGCAGCCTGTCAAAGAGGGCTAATGAGACTGAAATTTAAACAGGGGGTAGGCACACACCTCAAAAGGCACTTCCCAAAGAGAACAGTGACCAATGGTATAAAAATGTTTTGAACTAGACAGAAAGATATTTTTCTTTTTTCAGCTGTACTTCAGATTCTGTTTAGCTCACTATGTCAACAGATATATGCTGATCAAGCTTATAAATCAGATCTTATCCTTGGGAAAAAGGTCTAACTTTTCTCTATATTTAACTTCTTGGAAAACATTTTCCAGAAGAACAGGTTGAATAGAAAACATATTTATATTTTTAGAGTTATTATTATTTATACCACCTACAAAAAATAAAACCTTACTAGGAATTTTTTTTCATTAAAACTCTACTAGGCCAAATTGTAATCTTATTTACATTTATTTCACACTAAATGCAAGAGCTTAGTTAGCTAGAGGCTCATTTTATATTTATGGGGTATCAGGATCAGCCTTAGCAACGTAAGAGAGGGAAACAACAGTAAGACATTAGAGATGTGTCAGCAACGGGTTACACTGGCAATGTTTCTTACTTGGCAAGAAATCTCTGTCCTAAAAATGGGAACTTCTGCTGGTTGTTCCAGAGGAGCTGGACAACACAGGTGTGATGGAATAGATTCTGGACACTTCTTACTTCCTTGAAATTTTCCAAACTTCCTGGAAAATGCAAGATGATGCTGAGGCACTAGAACATCTTAGCCAAAATTCCAGTTCTGAGCACCACAGAGGATCAAATCCCAGCAGTCTACATGTGTTAATAGGCTTAATTATAAACACCCTTTAGTTTCTAAGACTTAAGGCTTTCCATTTGTCCTGATGGAAATTTAACCCAAGCCATTTTACTTATGTTTTCAGTCAAAAAGTAATTTAGCATTTCAAAGAAAATAAAATCTGAATATAAAATGACCAGACATCTTTTGTCTCTTTAACTTTCTACAATAGCATCAACTCAAAAATTTGCCTGCCAGGTATTATGCATGCATTAATCAATCTTTTTGTATAAACAGCTTCCTAATAAGATCAGTAATCAAATTACAAGTAAGTTATCAGGGAAACCACTTAGTTTAATTGGAGCAACCACCACACAATGATGGTGTCTACACTGAGTGTGCAGCTACTCAGAGTGGGTGACCTTTCCTCCCCAAACCCAAATACTGGAAAGAAAATTAGATGTCTAAACATGATGGACTCAGTCCAGCCACAGGAATATCCATATCAGAAATATGGTATGGATATTCCTGCTTGTGAGAATTGCATGCAGCATTTCAAGTATGGAAATTATCTCATCTAAATTCAGACCTACCAGACTACTGGTTTCAACTCTTATATTTATACATTTTATGCTTTTGCCTTTTTTTTTAATACCTCAAAATACAAATAAAAGGTTTTTTTTTTTTTCAGAATGAAATAGAGAGAATATTTGCCAGCAGCTTCAGTTAAAAGCAGAGAAGAAAAATACTGTTCCAAGAAAACAAACAAGCAATGGAGCTTCATTCTTTAGTTATGGGATTGTTATGAGCAGCTAATTAGAATGACATTGTTCTAGTGGCTAACACTACAGCAAGATAATATGTTGTTATGCACATTCTTCTGTAATCCAGGTATAATGGTCAGTTAAAAGCTATCTTTACTTAATGTATATTCAAATATTTTAAAATATACCTATGTTGAACTGGAGAAGCCAACCAAATTTCCAAATTATTCTAAAGAAAGAGTAGAAATTCAGCACATTCTTCTGTAATCCAGGTATAATGGTCAGTTTAAAGCTATCTTTACTTAATGTATATTCAAATATTTTAAAATATACCTATGTTGAACTGGAGAAGCCAACCAAATTTCCAAATTATTCTAAAGAAAGAGTAGAAATTCAGCTACCATCATCCAAAACACATTATTTTGCCTAAAGAAGGCTATTTGAAACTCACTTGAAAAACTTATTCTATTATTATAAAGTAACACCCTGACAGCATATTCTGCAAGACTTCTTCCGATCCCCAAATATATTTGCTGATTAAAAAAAAAAAAAAAAAAAAAAAAAAAAAAAAGGAAAAAAGCTAAAGGGAACACATAAAAAGGGGGTTTAAGCTTAAGCTTAAAATGGTGGTTACAGTAATATTAGATTTGCATTTTCTTAAATCCTTCCTCTAGGAAATTGCTAAAATAGGAGTAAATCACAGTACTACCTATGAAAAATAATAACTTTTGCATCCTAGAAAAGTGGTTAAGAAAATTCAGTATGTCTCTTTCCAGTGACCACAAATAAGACCCATAATCAACATACAGTCCTTTGAACACAAGAACTTTTAAACTGCACTTTTAATTGCACAATTTGCAGTTCTAGTATGAATGCTTAATAATGCTTTTTAAAAATAAGATTCCTATGTTTATGTGAAAAATTAAGAAAGTATAAGGAACCAAGGACAAGTAAAGTACAATATGAGAATGTAAAGGATAGGACTTTTCAAAGTCTTCACGATCAAAAGCTTGTATAATGAATTCCCTGCAACTATTATAATGCATCTCTATGTTTCCATTGAGTCTGATGACAATTACTCATGATGTTTTTAGTCCCACTCTTTTTGCAAATCTTTTTAGCTGTTTCCCATTAAAATATAGCTCTTCTTGAAACTGTCACTAATACGGTAATACAGGATAAAGAAAAGCTTGAAGATGGCAGAACATTTCTGCAGTTTTTCTGGAGGCTGAAATTTTATGAAGTAAATGATCTATTGGCTAAGTTCCTGTACACTTCATTTGAAAATGAGCTCCAGAGAATCTAATTGGAAAAGAGCTTTAGTCTAAACATGGCTTTGATTGTAAACACTTCAATTAAACATTTCAATCAATGAGATTAAGTGTGGTACTGAAGTTTTTCACCACTGATTTTCATTTTGTTTTTGTCTA
This sequence comes from Ammodramus savannarum pratensis, assembly GCA_020466415.1. NCBI lineage: Eukaryota > Metazoa > Chordata > Aves > Passeriformes > Passerellidae > Ammodramus > Ammodramus savannarum. The sequence goes on along the minus strand of JAHXMQ010012338.1, from coordinate 31,597,302 downwards.
AAACACAACACAGTTTTACTTCCTGAAATCAAGAAGATTTTATCACAGATCAGCTAAATCTGTGGAACTTCAAAGTGGAAATGACACGGCACATATATTGCTTCTTTTAATTCTAAAAGTTTGATCTGTCCTTCAAAACACTGAATTCCTACCACGCATTTTATGCGGATTAAGTGCTTCCCTCCTCATCCTCCTGCAACTCTGCACTGAATTGTGCAATTGTGCTTGACTGTCCCTCGGAGAGGATGGGAAATCTCATCCAGGGCTGGGACTGGGGCTGATGGTTTGTCTGAGAGCCCCTATCCCACCCATGGCAGCCAAGAACACTGGGCTGGGCTGTGCCAGGGGGACTGTGGATGCCGTGGGATAGAAAGAGAGAAACAACAAGTGTTTCTCACAGCAGCTTGTGAGAATTTTTAGGGAGTTGTAAGGATGTGACTTGTTAAGTATAAACAATCTGCAGGTGGTATTTTTCTACTCTGTCTGTCTGTTCTTCTCAAGGACAGTGTGTGAGGAAGATGTTTTTGTTAGTTAGCCAGTCAAATAGAATCTATCGTGTCGCTCTATACAAACCGAGCAGTTCTCTTGAATAAAGCTTTCTTTGCTCTTTCTACAAGACTGCTTCCCACCTGTTCCCGTGTCATTCTTGGTGCAAGAGTGATGGGGGACAGCAGAAGCACCTCCAGTGTTGTGCTGTGCTGCGCTGCAGGATGCTCACAGGAGGTGGAGAGGGGTGCAAGAGCTCAAACAAGAGCTGGAGGAGCTTTGTGAGGATGCTGAGCAGCACCAAGGGGCACAGGGTGCCTGGGTACTTCTCACCTTACCCATGGTGAAGCACAGGGTGCCAACACCATTTCAGCTGGCAAAAGGAACCTAACTGAGCAGCTTTTACCAGGGCACAACAGTAATCTACTTCTTTCTGGCAACTAACACAGGCTACTGGTTCACTGAAAAGAAAAACAAAAAATGAAACTCATCCCCTTCCTAACAGGCAAAATACATTCATTGGAAGAAACACATTTTGATTTGTTTATCCTCCCCCATCCCACACCCCCAAATACTATAGTGTTTTCTCAGGAGTGGGCAATTGAATGCTGAATCATGAGACATTTTACCTAATCCTGATGCACAGAATAAGAGCAGTAGATGTTTTGCCATCTGTGCAGTAAAGCATAGCTACTTAAGTGTTTTTATTAACTTGGACTTAAAAATATTTAGCAGAGGTAACTATTCTATTTTAGAAAAATACTAATAAAAAAGCCCAAAACAAAACAAACAAAAAAACACTTTCCTTCCCCTTTGTACACAAATTATTGATGCAATTCTGAGGTAATAGACTTTCTCAATAATTGCATCCACCCAAAATACTAAAAAATTTAAACAGCTGAATGAAAGAGATAAGTGACTGTACCTATGCAACCACTAAAACTTTTTTGCTTTGTTTTAAATAGGCTTCCAGAATTGAAGGCAAACCTCCACAGATTCATTGATACCTTTTATTTTTAAATCACATTTTCATTTAAGCAACTTAAATATTTTAAAAGGAGCCTCTGGCTCTGGACGTAAATAAAAGAATGCAGCAATATCCTTTGAAAGATGGGAGACAGTACAACCAATTACATTATTGCTTTCCTTTTGTGGCAGACTGCCTTCTAAAGGGGGAAAAAAGCAATTTCACATATAGGAAAACAAAGAGCTAAGTTTAAATTTTTTTCTGGTATTTGTAGGAAAGATATTGATGATAAAAATGACAGGTTAGTGTACTTCCTAGTACATTTACTCTTGTGCTTATAAGCCATAGAACCAACTGTTAGCTCTCTGATAGAATTCAGTAAACAGTGATTTTGCTAACAGCTACTGGGTTCCAGATGCTCAAGGAAAAGAAAATCCAAACCAGATTCTGATTGACTTTACTGTACAACAATTAGACTAAGAAAATAAATATTAATTTAAAATAATAGTTTAAGTAGTTTGCAGAAGGAGAATTATGGTTTTAAATTCTTTGAAAGTGAGATTTACTAGGTAGCAAAATACCTTTTCATATATTATTTATATATTAGATATGTTCCAAATTCATACCAAAACTTATTTCCTTATATATTTGTTTTTATACCTGTATATGAATGTAAGGCATGTATAGTTATGAATGCTAATATATGAATACATACCCAGCCCAGGTAAATGTGCTTTATTGTTGAAAGACATTGAAGTGTTTTGATTGAGTTTAGCAATTAAACTGAAATAAAAGTATTTTATATGAAATGATATGACAGGAAAACATACCTGTGATAACTATAACTAACTTCAGTATTTTACAGACGTTAGACTTCCCTTTTGTGGAGTATTAAAAACAAATGTAAATACCAAAACAAAAAATTTGTACCTCATCTTTTTAAATGCTATTCCAAAATTGATCTTCTGTAGGATATGATTCAGATTATTGTTTTAAGAGATTTAAATACATAATTAGTGCTCAAATTCTGGCGTCAGGATTGTAGAAAAGTAACTACTTCATACTTTTATTTCCTAATTTACAAGTGGAATACCAGTAAAACTACTTTCTCAGTTTCAGATGTTTTCTGTGGATTTATAATATTCATTTGCCATATTGATAGAACTAGGATGACACATAAATCATTGATGAGTGAGTGGCAGGAAGCTTAAACTAGATCAGAAAGAAATAAACAACAGTACTTTTTCTACTATATTGCAGAGAATAAGGTCTCCATGAAATGGAGATACAGGTTCATGAAAAAACATTTAGTTTTAGAAATTAATCATTATGATATCATCCAGAAAAAAAAATGTGCTGAAGAGGTAATGATAAACTTGTCACCGTTTTAGGAAATTGATTATCCTTACACATGTGCAGAATAAAGAAAGATGCTTAAAAGTCTTCTGGAGAAGTTTTGATTTCTATCAGATGGCCAATGCCTTATTTCAGTATTTTATACATATTTCATTCTATTAACACAAAATTTTAGCTACTTGGTACTGTAATACTTGAAGTCATTTTATGTTTCAGCTTAGGAATGGCACATAATCAAAAATACAGTAGATTTCCAGGACATTTCACTAATTCTCATATGTTCCCAGCATGACTTGGAGGGGTCAGTAGGATGAAAAAAACTTGATTTATTATTAATATTAAAGCTGTGAGACTAAGTCCTGTAAGATCATTTGAGCTGTGAATGGCACATGCCTACACACCTGTAGGAGACAGGACAGGACCCTGTCTTTGGACTTGCTTGGTTACCAAAGAATTAAAATCCCACTAAAGAGCCACATCTCTGCCCATAAATTCTGCATCTCTCTGGAGTTCATTAGCTAGGGCTTAGCAACACATTCCATCATGGAATTATAATATCAGCATAAAGTCATAAGTCTTAATGTTCAAATATTTACTGAGCTTGTATTTGAGCTACTGCATGTCTTTCACAGTACTTAAGAGCTATGCATCAAATAAAATATTCCTCAGAAGCTTGGGGAAAAAAAATCAAGCATTCTTCCCTCATATTTTTTTCACTGCATCAAGTCATTCTGGTTATGCATGACCACTGAACAACTTGTGAGGAAAATAATTAAATCCCTAAATTCTTCTCTGAAACAAACATTCAAACTCTATGCCAGTAAAGATCACAGTGTTCTGGATACATCCAAACACGAAGCAGAAATTCCTGTAACTTGAATGAAGGCCAAAAAACTGGACTCTTCACACAGTAAATTGATTATCTACTCTATTGGATAGGACTTATAATGAATACACAATATGTTTATTCAATAGTCTTAATTTTATATTATAATAATCATGTTGAAATCTATGGTGTTTTATCTTTCATTGTACTAAATGAGTAAAATAATATTAAGCATTTCTTCCATAAAAATATCTAGTCTTTTTCTCCACAGGATATTTTGTCTTGCAAGCATCATTTTTTGAAAGAGTGGTAAAACTAAGTAAAAGTATTTATAAGAAATTGAAAGTCAATTTTGAGGTAAAGTGGAAGAATTTCATTTGGTCCAACTTGATTAAATATATTTTATGTGGCTAAGGTAATTATTTCACCTGAATATTAAGTATATTAAAATTATGTGAAAAGCCAGTGCAAGGTCTTGAGCAGTTGAAATTTGTGCTAGTATTACAAAAAGAGCTGTAAAATACCTAGCTGTGCATAAGCACCAGCCATTTGGAAGCATTAATTGAGTTTAAGCTATCAAAAAATTCATGAGATTAGTTTTAGCTATAAATTTGCAGACAAAATATGCAGGTATTTTCATTCTACATTTATAAAGGAATTCTGAAGGATCATGACTGCTGTTTTAAATGAAAAATGCTCTCTCAGACCATAGGAGTGGCTCTACGGTGCAAGAGTTGCAATACAACTTCTCCCCTCTCTTTTTTAAATGGTTCACGCATTAACCATTAACGTGATACTTCAAACTATTCCACAGTATTTAGGTCCAAAGAGTTTAGAGTTTGTTAAAAAAACTCACGTCTGATCTTCCCCTTTGTATGACCCTTTAATCAAATGTGTCTCCTAAGGCACAAGTCATGCTCTATGAACATGATAAAAGGTAAAGATCCTAGCATCCTAATTTTATACTCTTTGCTAAAATAAGGAATCACCAATAGCCATTACAAATATAGAGAAGGAAATCTGTCTACAGAGACACTTCATAGAGCAAGTGTACCATTTGGTGAATCTCAGTGTGATCTTCAAGCACTTCAGACTACATTGTAGCTAACCAGAAACTAGTTTGCTTTCCAGGCAGTGGAGATTAAGACAGCAAAAGGCACGAAAGTGAGAAATGCAACAACTAAAGTGTCATTTGTTTACAATTTATCCAAGCTGTATGCTCTTGCAGGCTCTGTTCTACCAATAGTTACATAAGCAAAATGACTAAAAGAGAGTCTCATGGGCTAAATGCTCTGCTTTTCAGGAAACACATGAAGGAGAGGAGGCCCAGGAGAGAAGAGCAATGAGATTGCTGTGCCACTGCTGAGGCTTGCAGGATACCAGCCCTGTCAAAACCAGAGGAAATGCCAGAGAATGCCATGCTTGCCTGTGAGCTGTTTCACAGCCTGGAGCAGACATGAAGCATCCTTACTGAGAAGTGGAGAGGAGGTGTCTCAGGATCTCTAGCAGGTCAGAGGGACTCTGAGATATGTTGGAAAGTCTCTTTTCCCAGCTTAGGGGTTAAAGAAGGAGTCAGAGAATCTTCATTTCTCAGTTTCAAGGTTGTTTTTTGTTTCTTATCTATAAAATTCTTTCTCCTGCCCTGCTGAGGTCAGCTCAGCAAGACAGTCAGAGGCACTCTGCCCGCCCTCAGAGGTGGTGCTATATTTTATACTAAAAACTGTGTGTACAATATTTACAATTAGTTTCCCAAACCTATCACCTATGTTAGACAGTGAGCATCTACTCTAAACCAATCTGTAAGTGCCAACATCACAACAGAAGATGGAGGCCAAGAAGAAGAAGGAGAAAGGCAGGACACGCCCAGATCCCTCCATCTTGCCCCCTGAACTCCCATTCTAAAAAACTCAAAAAATCTATTTTTCACCCCATGATAAATTCACTCTCATTCTACTTAAACTTTTGTGGCTTGTAATTCTTCATACAAGGTTGGTTATTATTTTTTCCAAGGGCTAAACCAAAGGCACAGGGGTCTTGGGCTCTGTGCCAAGGTCTCTGAGCCCCTGGGCAGGGGCTCCAGTCCTCCAGGGCAGCCAGAGGAATTTCCTGGGTTCTGACAGAAGTGGATCCCTTCTGCCATGTCTCCAGTGAAAGGACAAGAGGAAACTGCCTTACATTGTACCAGGGGAGTTTTAGTTTAAATATTACAAAGAAAGTAACTGTAAGAGAGGTTAGGAATAGGAATAAGTTGCCTAGGGAGGCTGTGGTATCACCAGCTCTGAAAGAGTACAAGAGATGACAACATGTGGCATTTGGGGATCTCCTTTAGAGAGGATTATGATGGTTTGACTCGATAACCTTGAAGGTCTCTTCCAACCTTGATGATTCTGTGGTACTTTCAGTCCTATTCCATGCCTACTCAAAAGTGCCTGTCACTGACCTTGTACCTAAAAGAACATTTTCTAGCTTTGCACTAAAGAAATTCACAAGTTTAGCACTGTTAGTTTAGTTTTTAATATCAGAAATAAGTTCAATTATTTTTATCTAGAAGTGGAAGTTATCTTCATGATTTTGAACTTTCTTTAAGCATTGTGATACCAAGTGCTTCCTTGCAGTATCAGAGGATACTATAAAAACAAGTTTTCTTTTGCCTCTTTCAAGCATTTTATGTCACTGTAATTCCATACAGGGTACTGTATGCTCCAGAAATGCTTGCAGCTCTCTCCCTCACTTCACAAACATTTTCCTTCTCTTTTTTCTTTCCCCACACCCACTCACCACCAATGTGCCAAGATAAGAGAGATTTCTGGCCACATATTTCAAAAGGAAGAGTGTTAAAAGAAAAAAGCAAAATTTTCATAAGGTAAAATTCTCCTTCCTCTAACTTTTTAGAGTATTTAGTAGATGAAAAGAGGTAGCATTTCTTCTTAGGTGACAGCCTCCACTCCCATTCCTCCCACATCCACTCAGTAACCAACATGATAGGCTGCATTAGCCCTAAGAAGCATCTTCTAAAAGATGTTTTGCTTTTGTATTAAATTTACACATTCCTTGGAGTTATTCCCTTGAGTCTGCCTACTCTAATTTTCAGCACAGCTTTAGTTGGGTTTTTTTTACAAGTATTAAAAGGTACTGAAAGATATTCCCAAACCATGCAAGTGAAGAAACTGACAGAGGTCAGTTTTTACTTTTCTTACAAGTCCAGCAAATAAAGGGAGAACATACACTTTTAATAACTCTGTTCTTTCAAATGTGAATCAACAACAGGGAGCTGTCAATATAAGTTTCAAATTAAGTGTGACATTTTTAGTATCTAAGTGCTAGAAGACAGTGGAAAAAAAGCAACATCTCAGTTCATTTCTCAGCGAATTCATATTTTCTCTTTAAAATTATTTTAGCCATTTTGATGAAATCAGAAGATTACCTTAATATCAAGACACATATTAATGTTTAATATTAAACATCAATATTTTATCAAAAGAAATTTTAAACGTAAAAGAAAATAATTCTCTCTATTTTAGTCCACACATTCATCATAAATGGAATGAAATAAATAAGACGCTTCTATCTTTAATAATACTGAGTATACAAGAAATACCAGAAAATTCCCTGAAACCTAGCCTGTTAATCTGTTATTTTTTTCCTTTTGAAACATTAAGAAAAACTTATATATCCACAAGAAGGTACCTTCATTCAATGTTCCCAGTAAAACTACCAACAAATATAGAAGAGCTTGCAAAATTGGGTGATGATATCATCAAGTCTATAATGCTCTAGGTGACTTCAAATAATCACATTCCGATTCAATATATTTTTAATAATGCATCCTTTTAATAGTTTGCTGTTCCTGTTTATTACACTACTCTTTCTTGTTATAAAGATTTTAAAACTAACCCACTGATGTTTTAAACAGAATGCCTATTCAGAATGGCAAAAGTCAAGACACAAAGAGAGTAGTGTGGAAGTAGAAATTTAAGATGAAGAATAAATTATTAATATTACATATTTTATAAACTGTACCAGTTTCTGAACTGTTTATGAATAGAACATTAAGGTAAACTCTAGCCTGTATTTTCAGGCATAAATGTTGGGTTTATGCCAAAGTTTGGAAATATGAGCATTTTTTTGAATGACTGTTTCCAGAATAGCCAACCTGCAGTAGATTACTTCTGAAATATTTTGCCTTTTTTTAATATGCTTTGCTAAAGGATGTTGAAAATAATTATTTTAAGACATGCTCTTATGCTATTAGCTACAGAATGTTCACAGCAGTGGATCCTCTCATATGTGACTGCACTGAACATACACTGAGCCAGAAGGAGCTGCAGTGTCAGATCTCCAATTTTTTTTTTTTTTTCCTCAATTATACACTCTACCTTTTGAACCCTGTGCAATAGATTTGGTAGGAGTAAAGTTATGCCCACAATGCTGACACTTACATTAACAATCTCACTTATTTTGCATCAGTCACTTGGATAACCACTTTTAATTATTAAGTCATAAGCATCTCCCGTCACACTGCAATAAGCAAAGAAGTGGGACAGACAGCTGAAGTCACTTTGTCACAGTGGCCACTGATCACCTCTCACAGCACAACTGAAGCACTACTAGATGAGAAAATTAAGCCCTGTAAAGAGGCCCTGTGGCACGGGATGTGGGAATTTACGGGCCCATTTATCCCAGGCCTTTCCCAGAAAATGCCAGAGAGATTACACACCCTAGGAAGATTACAGTAATCCCAGACAATTCTGAAGAGATGACAGTTAGCTTTGCTGTACAAACAACATTTCCAATGCTGAGCTGAGAACAGATTTCTGCAAATAATGCAACTGAGGTGTTAAAATGTTAACTAATCACAGGGAAGTTTTAAAAAATCACTTGTGTGAAGGGAAGCCGCCTCAGGTGTGCTGGAAAATAAACTGTAAATACTTATTCAACACAGTGAGAAATTGTTAATGAGAAAAGGATCAAAGCACTTGACTCAAATTCTAGACAAAGTAGGCTACATGACTTGCTTCACAGATAACAGTCTTCTGTGATTTTCTTGGAAACAAGTATGTCAGTATAGATAGAGTCTGAGCAGAGGCCTGTACATACACCTGAAAGGTACAAAATTTAGATTTGACTGACTGGAAACTACTCACAGGGGACTCAGCTGTGCCCTGTCCAGCAAGTGAGATGACAGGGCAGGAAAGAATACTCCCCACAAGCACATTAGAGTAGGCCAAATCTCATGTGAAATGATCACAGCATGAAAGGTCTGCTTACTGCACAAGGGTTAATAATAAATAGCCCATATATTCTCAGGTGACAGCCATGTGGTGGCCCAGCAGGGGCAGGCTCAGTATGAGGTGTGTCTCCACGCTATAGCTGGGCACATCCATCCCTGCTGTGCATTTGGAGCACTCCCTGTCCCCATGGCCATGCCGGGAAGTCCTGGGGCCATCTTGGCTCTATTTGCCCACTTGTGGGCATGGTGGAGCAAGGCCTCTGAGGGACATCCCTGTCCCATGCCAGTCTACCCTGTTCTCTACACAGCCAAGGGCTCCCACTCATTGTACAGTTTGCTGTGCCCTCACAGGTCCTGCATGCCTCACAATCTGTGACAAATTACCAAAAGAGGACTTTGATGGGCTCTGCACTCTGTGGTTTCTCCGGGCCTGCACAGAGTGAGGGAAGCTGTTTGCTGTGGGGGTTACCCCCCCAGAATGGATCTACACAAATGCCAAATGTTCAGGGATGCCCGTGGTGCTGACGTGCCTGGCCATAAAGGTCAGTGTAACTGGAGAAACGTGCCTTTTTATGAAATCCACATAAAAAACAAGCAGCACTCAATGAACACCAAAATCCAGCCTCAGGGGATCACCACAGGAGGTCACCAGCAGTCAAACACAGATCCCTGATAGCTGACCCTGGACTCCTGGCCTCTGGAGCAGCTGGTCCTCCCATCAGACATCTCTACCTCTACTGCCCCAGACCTCCTGTGTCCCACCATCCTTTCTCCAGCAGCTGGACCCTGATCTCTCATTCCACCCACTGCACAGTCCTGTTTCAGGGTCACTGGTGGTCACATACACAAGAGCACACTCACACAGAAAATAATCAGCATCACAGTTTAAATGCAAGACAGAACAAACCGCAGTAAATAGGTGCAAGGTCCAGCCTGCCAAGCATATTGGCTATTGGCTTGCCTAAACATAACCTGCCATTAATATACTCCCTTTTCTCCATTTTGGCATCCCTCTTCCTACTCTTGCTTGCTCCCAAAACAAGCACTTGTGCCCAATGAACATTTTTCTTGCTAATCTCAGATTTGCCACAATATTACCAAATTCAGAACTTCTGATATTGCATTCCAGGTCATCTCAGCCTAACATGATATCAATGAGACAACTACCAAGGCACCACAGCCTGCAAGGTCTCACTTCCCGAAAGGTTTCCAGTACTTCTCCCAGGTACTGGTGAGGTCTGGCTGCCTTCCCCATGATCCCTAACAATCTGTGAAGCCCAGCCACTCTTTAAGTGCCATAAGTTCTGTCACACTCTCATCCTGTTGTTCCATAGGTCCAGGGATTGCTCATGTCATGCCTGAAAGTTTCTCACTGTTTGTTCAATGAGCTCAACATTCTGGCCTGAAGCTGGTCATCTCTATGCATATCTTAACTCTATATTCGTGGGTCTCATCATTTGCAGAAAGTCTTTGAAAAAAATCAAAGTGCCCAAGAGCTAGAAGTGCCTTTACTTTGTCTCATGAAATTTCACACCTGTTTGTCTGAAATGGATATTGATAAGAATTAGCATTTCTCTGCTATTGCTGATGTTGGCAAGAGCATCTGCATCATGCCAAAAGTTTGCCTGAATAAAATTGCTAATAATGACGTTCAGAATTGTGACCAAGACACTAAAAAGTACCCCCTCAAATATCAGAAAAAAACAGTTGTCTAAAAAATTGTGAGTTTAAACATCTATTTTGTTTTTTTCTGCCTCAATTTTGATCAATCAAAACTGAACATTTACTCCTGTTTAGAGATATTCATGGGGAAGAAGAACCCAAAAAATAAAAGAAAAAGCTGAAATTCTTATTCATCCATCAAAATAGATTTGCTCACAGGTAAATTTATTCTCTGAATAAATTTATTCACATGGGGATGTTTTAGGGAAAAAAAGAACACACAAATGCATGGAAATATGCAGCAGTGAAGGAGAATGTTTTTCTAAGAACAAGGGGAAATAAAGTCCAAACACACTGCCTCGGCTCTTTTTCCACGCACATCAACTCTCAGCGGTCCTACTCCCCTCAAGAGTACTAGACAGGAATGAAATTCAGCAGCCTAAACTAGCTCCCCTCACACTTGCTACTGCTATTAATGGTAATTTTCTCATTCAGGCTGTATCATAATGCCAAGATGAAAGATTCAGACTGCCAAAGAATAACTAGCGGCAGTGAGGCAGTGAGAGGCTGCCTGGGGAAAAGACGCCGTTGCACATCATCTTGTATAATTTTTTCCATCAGGACTGACTGAAGAACTAGAAAGAAGGCAAGGGGGTGGGAAGAAAAAGAAGCAAAGTAGAACAAATTACCCTTTGTTCCTGTCAATTTATTTTTTGTTTCAGAGAAAAAACAAATGCAAGATCTTAACAGTTAAAATGAAAATTATAGTAAGATTAATTCAAATAGTGTAACACAGAATATACTGTGGAAGTTAATAGCTACATTATTGAATCATAAACATGGTTACTCATAGAGAATCCTTTAAAATGCTGTATTTTAATTTCTAATACTCTATTCTTATGAGGCATTTTAGGAGTATAAAGACTTGGTTGTACAGTAAATACTTAAAACTTTTAGAATAAAATAGAATATTTCAGTTAGACAGGACCCACAATGATCACCTGCTAGTTTTAAAAAATTGTAAGTCAATTACTGTTATTGATAAAATGCTCCTTAAATTGTATTATTTTACTTCTATTTTTGGCATTTGTATTCAGAGCCTCAGCACACATCAGACATATCTTGAAACACATTGTTTTATTAACATAGGCTGTACTGATACTCACAGCTTTAACTTTCTCACAGCTACACATGAGAAAGTTCTGCTTTGTTGTCTGATTTGTGTGTTCACTGAAATACACATGAGAATTATAGCGAAAAAAATCAAAAAGTGACTGCTATTCAACACCCACTAATTTAACGTATCAAACAACTACAGAAAAAGAAAAGCAAAACCTTAAAAAAGATGAGAAGAGAGATCAGTATTGATACCAAGTCAGTTTTTTAGTTCTCTATTGATAAAACCAGTGAAATTTCCAATGACCACAAACAATAATGTAGTATAAACCCCAGTACTTCTAATAGGAAATGCCTCCAGCAGCTAAGCTTAAGGGAAGGAGAAAGAACAGATATTTTGCTGAAGATGCAGAGCACTGAAATAACAAGAGCTAGACTATGAACCATCAGTTCCTTGCTTGCGGGACACTACCTTGAAAACCACTGAAAAAACATTTCCTGAGAAACACCTGGACTGCTAAATTCCTAACTGCTTAAACACACCATTTCAAACCAACCTGAAAGCATTAGCACACCCTCTGCACACCACCATCCAGTAATTCCTTCCACTCTCATTTGGGGCTGGAATTTCATCAGGACATGAATGATTTTTATCTGATTTTTGACCCGCACCTTTCAACATCCATAGTTTTGTTTGGTACCGGACACAACAGCAAAGAGCTTTTTGTTTCTTTTGCACAAAAGAGTGTGTGAACACCAGTTTGTGGGATATTTTTAGGAATCAAATGAGAGCAATGAAGGAGAGAAAGGGGAGGAAAATCCTCCTTGACAGTCCATGCACCTGGCTGACTGCACTGATTTATAAACACCACAAAGGACACACGAATGGATGTCTTACCTTAGATGGTACAGAACATTTTTACTGGTCTGAAATTCAGCATTTCTGTTACTTACATTGCTTCAGAAAGGAGAATTGACACCTACTGTATATTGTGAATTACTGCAGTACCATCTTCAATACAAGACTGGATCTGTGCCTGGGTAACTTGATCTGACCCCACAGCTGTCCCTGCTTTGAAGATGGGTTTGCACTTCTTGTCTCTTAAGGCCTTCTCCCACATAAATTTCCAATAATCTTAATATAAATTTGTATTTGAAAAAGAGAAAAGCAACAGAATGGCTCATACTGAAAAACTGAGTTCTGTAGGTTGCTATTTGCATGTTAGATAACAGATATATATAATTACTTAACAGATATATAGAATTCTATAAAGACTATGGCAGTACATCAAATTCATGGCACATTTACTCAGTCTTGAAGTTGAGCATTTGCATATCTTAGTGCACATAAACACTGAAAAACGAACAATAACAGAAGGGTATCACATATGACATGATGACAATTGGACACAGATGAAGAATAGAACCACTAATTGAGGAAAGTTAATATAAAATTTTATTTAATAAGGAAATAAATTGAGATTTGACAGAAAAATACTACCTCCAAATTAAAGGTGTGAATGTAAAATGTAATTTTCTAGAAGTCAGATAGACTTAAGTGTTCTCCAGTGATCTTGGGTTTCTTTTTGATCCATTGTAACATCTAATATCACCTAATCTCTACTGAATGTAGCTATCTGTCCTTGTCATCACTACTTTCAGCTAAACTGGTCTAAGCCCTCTTTATTTGAGAGACTAACCAGTCTAAATCTTACCTAAGGAGTAAACTAATTCATAAGAGACAAAGTGGATCACATAGAAGTCTATTCCTCTACACATAATCCACCTCAAAACACATTGGAACACCATTTTTAAATTTCCACACGTATAATACACCAACAGAGGCAGGTTTGGAAATCCGGACAACACAAAGTGAAAACATCCCATATGGAATAGTTTCAATTTCTTAAAACAAGATAATGTCTTGTCATCATGGAATAAGAAATGATGATAAATGAATAATTAAATGGTGTGGAGTCTTAGTCTTTCTGTGAAACCAAGACAACCATATCAGGTCAGCAACTCAAGCTCCTGTCAGCATAGAAGCAGCACTGGTTTGTATTTTAAACCTCCAGAATGGGGTGATCTGCAGTAGATGAGGTACCAGAAGACAAAGTCTTCAGTTGTTGACTCACACAAAAACTTCACATGATATTTAGGTAAAATGTCAGCTATGTACCAGATGAAGAAAAACTTTTTTCTCATGGGGAATTTCCCTGAAGAAGAAGGTGGCGTTTGAGCTCCTCAGATTTGCATTTTCAGGTACAGTTGGCAGGTAACAGTACAAAAGTCTACACTTGATTTGAGGGTTTCAAGCTTAATTTGTCTATCAAAGAGTAGAAAACATTTACTTTGGAGCACAGATATGCAGCAGTTTCTGTGACTAAGCAATACAAGGATCCTTAATTATAATTGTTCTCTTCTGTTTCAGATGGTAATTGTGGCAAATGTATCTGAAAAAACACCCTTTAAAAAAAAAAAAAATCCCCCAACTTCTTAAATACTGAACTACATTTGGAAGGGTAGGAAAGGTATTATCTTTCCTAGTGAGGAAAAAGTGTTAATTAAAGTAGTGATTTTTTCATGTAGAAAGTAATTTAATATTCTCAAAACTTTTGATTTATCTCAGAATTATTTTTTAATAAAAACTTTGCTAGCCTAATGCAACCTCTAACTAAGTTCTTCCAAGATGGTCTAATCCATTGTTTCTCTGCTCCATCATTAATACTGCCTACATATTCTAAAACTCAAATTATGTTGTCCCACACACTCACACTTTCACTATGAGCTATTCCCCAATTTCACCAATTCTTCACCTATTTTTATTGCTTTAATAAGGTAGGCATTACTCTGCTCCCAAGCCTTATGCAACCAAGATAAAAAAAACTTGCAAGATAAAAACTAATCTCATTTTGGTAATACTAATCCTAAATATCTAACTTCCAGATGTTTATAGAGGCTGAAATGGATGAAAACTGGGTAACTAATGATTTTGGTAGTTCTTTGAAAGACTATTGTTTACAGAGTACACAAGCATTCAGAATATTATCAAATAGAGAATCCTGTCATTCCTGTTTTACAGAATAAGTATAAAATTACTTTTATGGAATAAATATAAAATTACTTCTTATATTAAATAATTTGCTCATTTTAAACATCCTAAATCTACAATTTTATAGCAATAAGAGTGAAAGCCACACTAACATATTTTAGAGGGAAAGAGTTTGTGTGGCTTTCATTTATTCTGTGCAGTTTTTTTGGGTTCTCTCAGGTGGGGTGAGTGTGGGTTTTTTTCCCGTTCTATTTCTTCAATCCAGGCTAGACATGGCAAGCTTGTTTGTTCCTCATCTTTTTACAGGTCTGTAATTTTGGTTTGTGAATCTCCAGGGCAAGACAGTAATATAGGGAATTGAAAAAGCATCTTACAACCCTCTTCAGCAGACCATACAAAATGTACTTAGCAGAAATTAATTGTTCTAAGAATTTATGGGGATTTCTACTTTTTTCATCTTAAAACCAAATAACCAAATAGCCCTTTTAAAGTAAGTCTATAACATATCAGTATGCTTTTTCTCCCTGAATTGACTCCTGTATTTTAACTTCTTTTGTGACCTATCATTTATTATAGTAGTAAAAGCTGACAGGCCCTCATCTTTCTAAAAGGGGTCCTACATTGACATTGCTGTTTCTAAATGACATGTCAGCATTTTACGTTAGTGTAAAATCCACTTTTGAGAGACACAAACCCTAAAGAGTCTACACAACTGATTCTAGAGTACATATATTATAAACATTTATTATAAACATATATATATATATATTTAAAGGCAAAAACCCAAAAAAACCCTACATATTTTAGGTCCTGATTCACTGGGACTCTTATCAGGAGGACTCTGTGAACACTACTCAGCCACCTCAGGGCAAGTCCTGCTGCTCCCCTCAAATCCCTGCTTGGCAATTTGAATTGCGAGCCTAACACCAACAGAGATTGAAGCATATTCTTCAATTCTAACTCAACATCACTTTTGGATACAGATGTTTATTTAGCAAATGCATTCCTGAGCTCTTTAACTATTTAACTATTTAAATGTAGCTACTAATTTTAATTTAATTTACTGATCTCTTGAACAGTCTTCAAATCCACTACTGCAACACAAACTCAATTTATTGATTGTGTTAATTTGTGAGATACAGGCTTAAATTAATTAGTAATGATCACTTAAGATGCAAAACAAATATACTTAAGTGCTTTTTTTTATGCAAAAGAATAGGCAGCAAAAGCCTCCTTAAGCCTCCCCAGTGCTATATTTGGGCAAAGAGACAGAAAACTTAGGAAAAAAAATCCTCTGCAAGTCAGATTTGCATTCAATCTGCATTTTTCAAGGTTTAAGAAAAACAAGAAAAAGAGCTGCTGGCATAACACCACAGAATCACAGAATATTCTGAGTTGAAAGGGACCCACAAAGACCATCAAGTCCAACTTAGAATGGCCCATACCCTGGTCAAGCTTGCAACACTGGCATTATTAGCACCATGCTCTAAGAAACTGAGCTAATCTCACAATCAATACACACTGGTCCTAATTAAAGCTCTAGATTAAGCTATTCAATATTCCATGTTTCCATAATGGACAAATACTAAGAAATTAAATCAGCATTCCTGACAGAATCAAAGAATTCTGTAAATTTCATACTAATTTTCTAATGTATCTTGTTGATTTTCCCTGTTTTGAGAAAGTTTACAATGCAAGTCAGTTCCTGCATGAAAGGATTAAATAAATGAAGAATTCCAGTACCCAGAACCTTCTAGATTCAAGCTATGTTTACCTAGAGCCATACCTCAAACAAGACTAACAGTAGTTCCATAATGAAATTTCTCTATAGTTAACATCTTTAAGCAGCCAACAGCCATTTCCTGCCATGAAAAAATACATTAGTGGGTACAACAGTTGACCAAACAAAACATTTTCTGTGATATGACTATGGGAATTTTCTTAAAATGGCAATTAAATATATTTTATTGTAAACCAGAACTCCACTCTTACAGTGCATTTCACAGTTTTTCTTGGATTTTTTTCCTCAATAGAATGTTTTTGAGTTTTATCCAAGGAAACCACTAGAACTGAACAATAAAATCCACTTTATTCAAACAGAAAAAATGATCATTTGAGCCAGTCATGCTATTTGATGAGCCTTCTAGACAGAAGATTTTCATGAAACAGACAAAAACAGGAGAGAAAATAATTCTCACAAGTATGTTTTAGCACAAAAGCCATGATGTGGAACAGAAGTAGAGTCCTGTAATATCGAGTCTTTCAGCTGAATAAACTTGTACAGTGGCTACTGATTTACAAGCATTCCAATTTGCATGAGTAAGGCAAAGGAGCACTCATTCAAGGTGGGAAATAGTATTTGTTTAATAATACCAAAAATTACTTAGCTACATTGGAACTGCTTCTAAAATTATAAAAAGAAGACGCTATTGATGTCCAAATTAACTCATGTTTTCATGACAACTCAGTGTGAGAGCTGTCTTAAAATTTTTCAAGTCTTGTGCACACAGTTAAGAGCTTCTTCAGTCCCAGAAAGATAAACTGCTAAACAATAAGCACAGGAGTGCACAGTGCACGAATCCATATATAAATAAATGCTTTTCTTCATCCCATCTTTCATTTTCAAGTGCTCAACACCTACTCTGCTCAGATAAAAAAGTTACTCCAAGCCCCCATGAGACAGCCATGTAAATACAAATATGTCATATTTTTAGATAGCCATGTAAATACATATATGCCATATTTTTAAGGAAAATACCCGATCCTGTTGGTACAAAGAACCCTTTAAGTGGCTGTGGATCTTTAAAGCTTTGACCTTCATCCCTGTAACCCAAAATTTTAGGACAGAATTCTTGGAACAAGAACTGAATCCAAAACTGAAAAAAAATGCAAACAATGTATATATTTTTTCAGAGTTTTTTTCTCTGCTTATGAATTATCTGTATAAATAGTTTTTCTACAAATATACTCCCATTCTGCTGTGTAAACAAGCAAAAAAGAACCACATTTTAGATTTTCCCATATGTAAAAACTCTTTGACCTCAATGCTTACAGCAGTTATATAACAGCTCCTACATTCTGATTCTGTAAATAAAAATAATTTTAAAAACCCAAATACACCCACCTTCTCCTCCAAAACAAAAAACCAACAAAAAAACCCCAAACCCGAACAGCAAGTTTTACAAATAGAAAGGTAAAGAAGTAAAGAAATCTCAAGATTTCTGTTTATATGTAACATGTCACATAAATAACATGAATGGGACATACAGCTTCTCCAAGTAAATAAATAGTCCCAAGACAGTTGTCTTGTGCCAGTCTGATGGCAGTGTCACAAATAATATGGCAAGCTAAATTAATGTCACTGCATTAACAACAGATGTGCAAATCATAAGTTTGGCTGGGAAAGACAAGATAATAAGGAAAAAAAAGTTACTTGGTCTGTCACACCCACACTTTGATGTAGTGCCTTTTGGCATTTCAATCTACTGAAAGTAAAACCAAAATCCTGGACTTTGGAGTATGGACATGTAAAGGTGCCAAGACATCTCAACACTGTAAATTAGGTTATTCATAAAGGAGTCCACTAAGAAACAAAGAGAAACTCTAAAAGTCTAAGTAAAGTTTTATTCTAAAAACCTTTGAGACTTCCTAATTATTTATTACAAAATAATTGCAGTTCTGCAAATGGGTAATGAAAATTGAACTTTGGTATTTTTTCAAAACAGCATTTTTATAAGATCATCTACTTATAGACTTTTCAGAACAGTTCTGAGAGTGCAGCCTATGATTTACCACTTTCAGACACTTTAATTTCTTTAAGAATTTGAAGAAAATATGAATGCCTTTTGGAGGTGAGATGCACTGATTACTTCTTTGTTTGACTTATGATTCCCTAAATTACTGTCTAATATGTTATTTAAATAACTTCTGTACCTAATGAATTGGGGATTTAAATGACTAAAGCACACTTTTAATTTGGCAACTCTTTTAGACACCATCACCTGGCCCCACTGTTCTTTCTATTGTTCTAGCACACTGGAAGTACAGTCATTGTGCTTTTGTTGAAATTAATGTATCTAAAGACTTTAATTTAGTGTAGCTAGCAAAATCTCCCAACAAAGGGTTATAACTGACAGAAGAAGAGACAATCAAAGCCTTGCTAAAAATGCATGCAAACTCCTTCCTTGGCAACCCATTATAAAAGCACACAGTGACAGCAGGCATGATGCAGTCTCACAAGGTTTTGAATCATGTATGAAAGGTAATGGTGAAATATTTAACTCATATCTTGGAATTAATTACTTGACCCATACTGCACACACATTAATCAAAATTATTTACATCAAAATAAGTTAGTTTATTGAAATATACAAACTGGAAGTACAGCACACAATCTTTCTACTCCTTTCTTCTTTCTGGGGATTTAAGTTGGAAATGTCATATGTAGGATGCCCAAAGAACAGAAGCCTTCCCTTTGCTGTAGGACCTTGAGGATCATTTCCTATGGGCTGTATGTACACATTGTGAGACTGGGTCCTCCTGTAATCCTGTGCTCATTTACAACCTGCCTGCCTGCATGTTCCTACCTCCTCCCCATCTCCAAAGTCTTTTGTCATTTTGTAAGAGTACCAGGTACTTCCAAGATTAATGACTTGCTAGGGCCCACGGCCTACAGCAGTATCTTTAATCTCCAGACAATCCCCAGCACCTTCATCATTATTAGCTAATTAGCATTAATGAAAGCTATGCACACAGTGAGAGGCTAATATACCCTCAAGCTTATATGTCAGTAATCCTTACTTTAAAATAAAGGTATCCTCTGTGAATAATATCTGCATTGTTGAATGAAAGAATATTTCCCTACCTACCCAAAGGCATAAGCATCAGTTAAGAGGCTAATGATTTGTAAAACTTCATGAAAGATAAAAACACTGCAGACTTCAGACATGAGAAAGAATTTTCAGGCTCCACCCCCTCATCTTCATTATTTTTCTCTATCTGTTCTCAGCCCATGCCCTTCCTCTCAACACTCTTGACCTCTTTGGGCTTCAAATACTACCTTATCTTGGCCTTAAGAAATTGAAGCCAAATCATCTTCACGTTCATTGCTTTAAAACAAGATGACATAACCTCGAAAGCTCCAGAAATATCGGCTGCACAAAACTACTTGTGAGATGTGACAGTTGTCTCCATATGTTACGTATAATATTCACACTCTGCTGGTCTACAGGGCAATTGCCTATGCCTGGCATCCTGCCAGGATTTATATAGATATGTCTGGTCTGCTCTCTTCTACTTACTCATCTACTGACTGAAACACACTTTAAATTTTCTGTGTCCAAACATTTTGGTCCTGAGGTTTTGTCACACTCCCAACCTGCTGAGTTTTTCAAAAGTAGCATGCATTGGGAAGCAAAATTGTATGAATAAATACTTCAAGAAAAAAAGATGTAGAAATAAATATTTGACTAATATTTACATTGCAAAGGTAATGTAGTAAATCATGCCAACCACATATTGATTCCATATTCACAGAATCAACATTTTCAAATCCATTACTTAACACTTTCCTCCTGATTAAAACTCTTTCAAAAAAATTGCAAATTTTACTTTTATTTTTTCTAAAGGGCATTAATAGTCACACCGATATGTTTATTGCTACAAAGAAAGCTCTCAAACTTCTCCTAAGCAGCCTGTGACTTTTATCCTAGATTTTGTAGACCTGCAACTCCTGCCATGCCAATATAACAGCAACAAAAAGTCTAAATCTTTGCCAAAAGAGAGAAAGGGACCACTTCATTAAATCAGCATAAAGAAGATTGAAATTATTTCAAACTACACTTTAGATCATGGATATTTCTAGAGGCCAGGTCCAAAAAGAAACTCCTTGATTAAATTCTCAATGGTTCCACTGCTAAGTTTTTTTATTTATTTATGATCTAGGGATTAGGCTCTCCTGTAAGAGCATCCTCTACACCAACGTTAACACACAGAGCAGTGGTACTCTGCAAACTTTAAATGGTCCATGTCCTGCTTCAATCTCACTCCAGCACTAAATGTTAATGCCAGTTTCTGTGAAGAACTTTTATTATACTGAGGTAGAAAAAACTAGTCAGATCATTTGGTCAACATAACTTAATTGCTGAAAAGTTTTAACTAACATCACACAAGAACGAAATCAAATTGTTGCCAATCCAAATGGAAGAGCAAGAGTTAAGATTACCAGAGATTTGCTTGGGACAGGAACTACACTAAGACTCTCAAATATATTCAAATATTTCAGTATTTCAGATTAAAGTATGAAACCCTTGTAGAAACCCCTCCTCCTCCCCCCTCCCCCTAAGTTCTAGAGATGTAGTAATTTATGAAGTAATCAAATCTCTCAGTTTACATAAAACTAAAAGTCTTCTGGCTTCTTTAGTTGACAATTTCAACACTCCTTTATCCATTCAAAACACAGCAAACACAGTGCTACTTCATGTACAGTACTGAGTACCAGCAAGAGTCAGACAAATATTGTTGTTCAAGCTACACTAGAGGACTAAATTAAGAAATCATCACTAGATGTCCACCTACCTTATGTACAGTCACCTCATCTAACTCAAATGACTAATGCCTTGAAGTCTAATTTCAAATTGCATTGTCTTGCCTATGCCCTGAAGTTAAATATGCTTTAAGCTTTGGGTTTAAGTTTTCTGCAGAGATTTTGCTGTTTTTTTGAAGTTTACTGTCATGCAATTCTTACAGACAGGAACACTGGAAGAAAGCACTACTGATTACAGAGCTTTGGATAAGGGAAGAATGTCCTTCTTTGGTCCTGCTTTCTCTGTTCTCACTTTCATCCATGCCATAAAACCTTATTGGAGACACAAGTTTGTTGCATGATAACTTTTAAGGGTATTGTTCAGTAACTTCACCTTAATATAAATACCTGCTCATGTAAAGACTTCAATAATCTGTTAGAAAGTTCCTAATTACACTGAATTTATACATTTATGCTTGGGTATACATACACAAGTATTGGAGTAATAGAAAATGCACATATTTAAAGTTAAGGATATGTACTAAGAAATAGCCTTGCATGGGTAGTTCTTACCACAGCAAATTAGGTTTTAAAGAGTGAAAGTATCAGATCATTGTGGCAAGGAAGCTGGGGCTGTTAGAAAAGGAGCTGAGACTATTACTTGACTTTTATCCCAATGCAAAATATGGAAAAGGTTTGATAGGCTAACTTGTTTATCTCTACATTCTGTAGTACCATGTGGGCCTACAGAGATAAGTGCTTGTACTAGACACAGGTATCAAAGCCAAGAGCAGTGGAAGAAAGTGCTTTGTAAGATAAATACATCAGGGATGCGGCATGTTCTGGACTGAGGCTGTGTATTATCAGCCACATGAACGTATAGAAGCTGCCCTACTCTCTCTAACAGTCTAAGTGAGAATTGGTCAATAGGAAAGATGCCATTTTTCCCCCTTAAATTCAACTTAAAGGAGTTTTTTTTATCACTTCATTCTTTTCCCCAGCTGTCACGCATTCCATGCTTTTGACATCTACTCATCCACTGGATATTAAAAAAATGGCATTCTTAAAATCATTCCTCACTCTATCTCTAAGACTAAAACACATAGATGTGAAATAATAGTAGAAAATATCACACTAGCACATTTAAGCAAAAAACCCGACCAAAACTACAACACACATCCAGCCTGCTGATTATCTAATCACCTTTGAGAGCAGGCAGGTAACATTAAGAGCTCCTACAGAGTAAATATGAAGCAGGATGTGTATTAATGATGTTCAATACATTTTTAAGAGGTTTTGGTGCAAGCACAGTTTCAAAGCTGGCAGGAACACTAGGTTTTGCCTACACTGCCCCTCCTCCCTTCACCATCTCCCTCAAGCTTTTCCCCCTGTCAAAATAACAAAATAATTACGCTTGTTGCATAACTTTGATCATTCCTCTTCACAAACAGCATTTATGACTGTGGTTTAAGAAACTTCTAAGGAGACCTATCTAAGATATTTTTCTTTGTCTGAGAAAGGGAAAATTGTTTTCCTTCATCCTGGAACCACAGAATAATTTAGGTTCAAAAAGACCCTTAAGATTATTGAGTCCAACAGTTAAGATAATATGATTAAGTTATAAGCCCTTTAATGATTATTTAAACATAATCAATGACTATAGGAAAACAACAAGTGAAGGTAAAAAGCATTCTGCTGAATTGTAAATATTTAAAGAATGCAGAAAATTCACAGCAAAATTCTGTGTGTATTTCAAGCATGGGGTTAGAGATTATAACAATTTATCACAAGGAAAATATTTGTGTGAAAAAGGAAAAATACATTTTGTCTTCCATAAAGAGTCTTGAGAGACTCTAGGATTAAAAAGTTCCTTATAAAAAACTGATTTGTCACTATACTACTTCACACATTCACACAATGTGAATTAACATGCTAACAAATTTATACCAACTCATTGCAAGAGTAACGTGGCTGCAAATTAAGTTGTCATTATTAGAAGAACACAAGTTGAAAAAAAAACATGGCTAAGATGTCAAAGCTGAGTATGCTGATTTAGGAAAGTGATAGAAGATATTGCCAGGATTTATTTCAGTCATCTTCTGCACATGCATTATAACAAAAATCTTTTTCCATATGTAGGGGTGGGGTTTTGGGACTTAAAACCTTTGTTTTAATGGGGAAGAAAAGGATGGAAGTGCTTCTCATTGGGAGAGCCTACAGATCATTTCATTTCATTTCACCTTCACAGTAGAAGATGGCCTTTTTTAGGAACATATTTTTCATATCTTGTGCATTCCAAGATGCCCTTTATATACAAAGGAGACAGTAATGTACTGATTCAAAACACAAAAATGAAACACAGTGGAATTCAGGTCAGGAATCTCTCCTTTCTTGTTTGAAATGCCAGTCAGAGCATCCAGTAATGAAAGATCAGTTGATAAAGTCAAAATCCACTGTGTGTAAAGACAGCTGTGGAGTTTGGGACTGCTGACAGTCAGATCCTGGTGAAATCAAGTCAAACACTGAGAAAACATTTGCACAGTGTCACATACGATCTCTTTGGAATAGATGTTCTTCAGAACAGCACCCAACTATTTTTGTTTTGTCCTTTCCCCTTCCGAAACCCCTCAATTAAACATGAAAAGTTTCACCAAGTTTAATATATTTTCATGAAAGTCTCTTGGAAACAACTTCTGTATGATTACTATGACAGACAGGAAAAAAAAAATCACAGAATCATATAGATTGAGAAAGACCTTTAAGATCATCATGTCAAACCATGAACAAACACTGTACTGGAGGGCCAGTGAACTTTATACCAAATCTCTCCATGAAGTACATTTCCTCAGTGGATTTCATCCCCAGATATTGCAGAAGCATTGGTCTACATGCCAATTTGAACAGATAATCCCACTGGCATGGTAATCCCACATGTCAAACCCACTGGGTTTCCATTAGTAGTATAGGGAGTCACACATTGTCCAGCACCTTCTCATGGCAAAGTAGCAGTGAGGACAAGGAGTTTTTCTTTCTAATTCAGGTGACAGAAAGACAGGGACTTGAGCACTTGAAGAGGGACAGACTTATCTGTTTATTCTTTCAAGTAAACCCTAGTTTCTTTCTGTTACCTAATCTCTCCCTTCAAATCTCAGTCTCAGCTGTCTACTATATCAGGTCTCAGCATCAACCAGATCTAGTATTTCCAGCTGGCTCCATGACATCACTTCCAATCCTCACCTAATTTCCAATCTCAACACCCTGCCTATCACCATACAAGACACAATCCAGCATTAGAATTTAATCCTTTTGCTGGTCAGACTTTCATTGTGTCTTGCTACCAAGTTCTAAGATAATTTTCCACTCATATTAGGTCCAATTCCCTTAAACTATTGAAGTTGATTGGTTGGTATCATCATCAGCTCACATGCACCATACTGCACATGAGACATGGCAGAAGAATAGAGTTGGACCCAGCATAGTCTGAAGCAAATTCAAAGTCCAATTATTAAGGAAAATCCTGTGCGGTCTTGAACTGGAATAAGCTCATTTGGTTTCAAACTTCAGGGCATGTACATGCAAAATTCAACTAAGCCTTTACTAAGAGCATGTAAAATGTGATTTTCAAGAGCTCATGGCTTGGACAAGCTGGGGTGTTTCATAAACTCATGTGAAAATACACCAGTAGAGATCATGATTCTTACCAGACCTGTGTCTTGTGCTCTCCATATTGGTGATAGTAATTTCCAAATGTTTCATTATTTTGTCTCCTCTCTTCATTCCCACATTGGAAAACAAAAAAAGTCTTGTCTCACCTTGAGAATATGTGGAAGCAAATAAATTGGCCATCTCAATGCTACTCAGTAAAAACTTCAAAGTAGAAAGGTCAGTCCAAAAGTTATTCTAACACCTAAAGTCAGGTTTGCAAAGATATTGTAAACAAAATTGATGAGAAAACATCCCTAAAAATGAGTTTACTTCACCTCTTATTGCTGGTAGTACTCTATATTTGAATGTGTGGGTTACTTTGTCATAAAGATACGTCTGATTATGAAAAAAACAGTGACTCTGCTTTAGCTCCCTTTCTTTACCTAATGTTAAAGTCCGCCTCGCGCTACACACCATAATATTTAGCCTGTTATCATATCCTGATTTACATAGACCTGGAATTCTGAGAGTTTTTTATGATCTGTTAAGAAAATGCCCCTTTTTTTTCTTCTGTTACTCATTCCCAGTGTTCACTTGCACACACCTGACCAGAATATACAGCAGCATCACATGCAGGGTTATAAATGGAGCTATTCCTTCTGGCTAAGGCAAGTCATGGAAGAATAATAACATGTACAATGAATTCAAATATTTCCAAAGGACCCTTAGCTCCTTTATTCTGGACAGCATGACAGTTTATGCAACCTACCACCTGATGAGGCAAATAAAAGAGAAGGAGCTTACAAGTTTATTGCTGTCGATCAGCATCTTAAACACATTATGTGCTCCAGCACGAATTTTTCATTTAGAACACGAAAAGGAAGTCTCTCTGATTTTTTTTTCCCATTTCTTCCTTGTAGATATGTTGAGGTTTTTATTATTCATGCCAGTATGCTATCAATGCCTCTGCTGACTCCTAAAACATCTGTCCCACTGTTGACAATTCCTGGAGTGAAACGATATCAATCCATGCTGATAATCAGAGGACCCTCAATTAAGTACCTACAAGGTAATGAGTGGTAAACAAGAAAATGTACAAAAAGACAACAGATTAATTTTTCTCTATCCCAATCCACAGAAGACATTAGAATTCTTTTTGCTTTAGATTTGAAATTCAAATTCCAGTGTAAGTCCCTTAAATGTTCATAGCAATATAAAACCTGAAAAATCAGTGTAAAAAAATGTACTGAAGACAGAAAACATAAGGAGTTGAATGACAGATATACATCCTAGGTCATACACCACTGTGATCTCTGATAAAATGATACTTTTCCCTGAGAGCACCAATAGTTAAAGATCCATTATTATCAGAACACTTTACTATGACTGGAGGAAAAAACTGTCACAAAATAATTTCAGTAGAGCTCATTGAAACCAGCCCTTGATCACTTAGGAGAGCTGCCTTACCTTTAAATTTTACATGAATTTTACAACAATAGCTTAAGTGCAAATCCATTACCTTAGAATAAGCAGACTTCTGGATTCTATCACTTTGATATACAACAATACATTTTGAGGTTATAACAGCAAGTAACAGGACTGATCATATAACTGCCAAATAATGCCAAATTAATAAATGAAATAGCAGAATGGTGTGACTTATGCAGTCACCAACAGAGAAAGCTGATAAAGCACTTGGTGTTTGTGATCAATAAAAAAGGCAAGTGGTAAAGAAGTAGGAATGTAATGGACAGCAAACATTTGGGAATTTTAATTTTCCTGAACAATGTAATGTAGAAGACATCTTAATCTCTGTAGCAATGCAAATAGGGTGTGGGGGGAGAAGACACCCAAACAAACCACAAAACTAGAATAGGGAAGATGTGTACCATACCCCAAGCTGAAATCTCATATGGTGTTGATGTATTTTATCACAGTCTTCCATCAGTCTTGGCACTAAATATGAACCAAATTGTAACTTTCTTAGCTTGACTCTGTCTTCAGATGAATTTATTCCCACAAAAATTGAGGAATTCAGAGTAATAGACAATTATCCAGTGTAAAATCCTCAAATGGCTATGAAAACAAGAAGGTGTTTGTTGTTTTTCCCATCACTGCTCCCTCAGCTTTCCCTGGGAACACTGTTAGTGTGACTCAGTGGTGCAGCTGTATGAAACCATATGCTCACAAGACCGAGGGCTGCTCAAGCCTGTCAAGAGCCAGACATATCACTGCTGGCATCTGCACCAGTTGTCAAACCAATGAGTATGAATGTCAGTGATCATTAGACTTATTTTCAGTCATCCAGTTATAGTGACATGACCTGTAATTCTTTTCTGCTTCTGCGGGATACAAGGACCAACAGTCTGACTCACCTATTTTGAGAAATAGTAGAATGTGGATAATATCCTCAGTTGCTATGACAGCATTCCAGGCAGCACATGATCCCAGAGCCACAAAGCCTGATAATAGGACAGAGTCCAAGCTCTACAAGTTAATGAAGATGCTCTTTTTTTACTTTCTATACACATTTCTAAGGAGGAAGAGAGGAGAAGCTGCAGGAGCCTATACTAACCACCCTTCATAAAATGTGCTTTCTTCTAAGGGTGGTTTCTCATAGATGAAAGAAAAAAGTCAGGATGGCACAGGCAACTGGAGAAACCCAGAGCAGCCTCCAGTCTTTGTGTTGATAGGAAGTACTGTTGTGATCATTCTTGGAAGGAGTAAGAGAAATATTGTCTTGTTCTATTTTCTATTACATGGTTGCTATCAAAAAATCCAGTCAGAAGTTATCCACTAACAAGTACCACTTTCCAATAATAATATGAGATTCAATCTAAGCTGTAAATCTGATACTCTGTCTTCTAGTCCTGCAAACAGTGTACAAAACTTAGCAGGGACTCTTTGCAGTATTGAGTGGGAGCATTTCTCCTTCTCCATGAACACCATATGTTGTATTTGAACCTTTCCTTTCAATGCAACTGCACTAATTTGGTGAGAGTTCACTGATTCTTAAAATAAACCAAAAGGCATTTGTTTATTTATTCAAAACATGTAGCAATTTATATTCTAGCACTTCCTAGAAATTTTCAATGCATAAATACAAATAGTACTACAATTATTTACCTAAATAATAGTAATAGCAAATTTTTAATACCAAAGAATAAATTATTTTATGTACTTATATAACAGTATCTATATACAGAGTTTTTTATTCTGAATAAAAGATGCTTAAATGTCTGTTTTAACAGTTCTGTCCTAATGATAGCACTACAAGTGATACCAGCTACCCAGGACAGATAATGTTACCAAACTATCTTTACAAAGGAAATGGACCTTTTATATGAGCATTTATTTCCACCGTGGTCATCAGGCCGCTGCTTAACAGTTTGTGGCACTGTAATCTGCAGCATGACCATTCATCTAATTACTGCTGAAACTGTGATATTAACGTACTCAA
Organism: Ammodramus savannarum pratensis; assembly: GCA_020466415.1. NCBI lineage: Eukaryota > Metazoa > Chordata > Aves > Passeriformes > Passerellidae > Ammodramus > Ammodramus savannarum. The sequence continues at coordinate 31,568,979 of JAHXMQ010012338.1, read as the reverse complement.
AAAGGGCAAGTTAAGGGTCAATTGCCAGCAGTGGAATGCACTTGGTATGGATAATGTGTTGCAGACCTGGTTTCATCTGCTCTTACTGATTTCAACAGTCTGCACGATTTCACTTCATTTCTGAGTGGATAAAAGCACGGAACCCAAAACTGGGTTAAATCACACCTGCACAGTACCTGTGATGAATATCTGCATCATTGCTAAAGGCATGAGGGAGTCTCTGACCTGTCCATCATATCCCAGCCATGGGCTCCCAGGCTGACACATCAGCACGACACACAGCTCCACAGACAGATCACTCTGGCCCAGGACCTTCCTCCATACTTCATTTTCCTGACTTTTCTAATCTTCCCTAAGTATCAAAATGCAACTTATATGATAATTGTGATGTACAGTTTAAATCTTTGGAGGCTGTCCTCCTGTAAATCTGTCTGCTCCTGTCTCCTGTGAATGGAGGCACCATTCACCAGGCAGCTTCTGAAACATGAACATGAAGGCATGCACACATTTTTCCTTGGAAGGTACAGGTCCTTAGGAAAACAAAGAAAACTATAGGTTTTTTGGAGGGGAAGGGGGACATCTTTGTGAAAAGGTAGTCCGAGGAAAGTTGATTTCCACTGCCTTGTTATATGCCCCAGTTTTAACTTAGTGCTTGCCACGCAAAAGGTACACAATTGTGAAAATGAGCCACAAATAATTTTACTTGCTACTCAACCCATATTTATATTGCTCCCTTCTTATGTGGGAATGTGGTGAAGAATGATTGAATTCCTCAGCTCATGTCACTTTTTACTTCTCTCCTGTATGCGTAAAAGGCCAACAGACCTTTCTGAACTGCTCAATCTGCTTCCCTTCATAGAATGTTATAATCCACACTAACTTCCACAAATTAAACACTGTTTAATCCAGTGTTTGCACACAATTCAGTTATGTGCATAAGTAATAGCTGTATTCCCCAAACCAGTTTACAATAAGCTTTTTAATTTCTCTATGAACAACAATACAACAAAAAACATTAAAAGAATTATGGAAGAAAAAAAAAAACAAAGACATGCCCCACACAGCAGTCGGTCATGTCAACTACATTTGCTAAAGTGTAGTTTTCAACATTCATTTGGTATCCAGCAAGTAATGTCACTTTAAATGCTTTTCAAAATCATTTATCATTTTTCTGAAATATGTATTTGTGATCATAAGATTTTACTTACACTTAAGTGACATTACTCTTCCCTTAAAGACTTAACACAAACTAGAATTGAAAATCTAAACTTTTGATTAAACATTTTTGCTATGATTATATGGTAATAAAATTGAGTGCAGTAAGATATTAGCCTAATTTAATTCTCTCAATTAGTTTCAAATGACAGAGGCTAGGGACACATCCGAGGGCTTTACCTATACAATCATAAATCAAGTGAATTTGTATTTAAGAATCACATGTTCCATTCTTCCCAAATTCTGCATTTCCACAGGCAACTTTAGACACATAATTTCCTTTTATTACTTGCACTAACAAATTAAAACTTCAGCAAAATTACTCAGTTCTTTTCTAGTTATGTACCAAATCAAACAATGTTTTTTATTTTGTGATTACATATTGACTCTATACTATTTCTATTATTCTTCTTTCCTCTGTCCTTCTAAATATTTTTTGGCAATTGCAAACCTGCCCAGTTGCAAAATGGATAGCACATTGTAATAAATAATGTCAATCTACAGGCCTTCCAAGTTTCTTTATAAAGTACAGTATATTTTAACTTATTGAATGAGAAAACAAGCAGCTTTATGATTTATTAGCAAATGGCAGGGAAGGGAGAACCTACTTCATTTTCAGAGAAAAATACCTTCATAGGTGGATTTAAATTTAAGCTTTAGTTTTAAATATTGACACAGGCATCCCTTGCAAAGGCTCTTGTTCTCTTCTGCTTTCTCAGCCTGAACTTCAGAGGTTTCCTCTGCCTGAGTTACATGCTGAGTTACCAGCTATGTCATTTCTACGCAAAGACTGAGCTTTGGACAATAGTACAGAAGAGAGGAGCAGACAAGCAGGAGCTACAATGAGGAAAAATAGGCTATGTAGAATAAACAAAAAGTAAGCAAATTAAATGGTTACAATTTATTGCATTCATAAGCAGGGTTCACAGCAACTAGGCTTGATATTTTTACAAGCCAAGATACTTTATTGACCATTTAGTAATTCCATAATTAGCTATTTTGTTTTAAATTATATTTTGGACTTCTGTTTTCTTATTAAACTTATAAACAAAATCCTTTAAGGCTGATGCAAAACACCATAGCATTCTTCTAAACATATCACAAAATATAAACTTGCTACTTGACATTGCAAGATAGAGTTAGCAGATCTAAAACATTAGGCTTTCCTTTGGATTGGCATTATTTTAAGGATTGTCTGGCTAAGAAAACTAAAGGAGTGTTGAGTTACTATGCACCCTCCTTTAATTCAGATAGCTAACACATGTCTGAGAGGTGCAAATTATTAGAAAAACCCCTGTATTCTTGTATTAAATCATTATAGAGTGAACAACTGATGGAGGCCAGGACTCTGTAAAACCCAAAGAAAGGTAAAACAAAGTGGTGAAAATAAGACAAAACCAAATTGAAGCATTGGGCATCTCCAAGATGAGAATGAGCAGTGCTCTGTGATGTGTGTCACTTAATGTGTGGTTTACAGCTCAGTAACTATGAGTGCTTGGGAATACATACATTAATAGGGTGTTTGACTCATTTTGTCTTCATATTTTAAGACATAGTATCTTAATTAGAGGAGAAATTTCTAAAGAAATATCATCGATGATTTTATAGATGCACTCTCAATTTTTATTAGGTAGGAAAACAGCCTTTTCTTTCCAGAAAGATACTCTATGACTACAACTAATTTACAATAATGGCTTTGATGGGTTATCTCCTTGCTTGTTGGGTGCTCTACTGCTATAAAGACTTCAGCTATAAATGTCATTTTTTTTAAGGTATCATTTACTATATTCTGGCATACTGCTTCAGATAGCACAACAAGAACATTTCTTTAATCATACAACATTGCCTAGAGTACAGATTTGATGTTAGGTTTTGTTATAATACAGAGCTGTACAGTATTTTAGCTGTGTGCTTATAGATTGTCTGACTTTCACCTCTTTATGTCATAATTTAACACCCCAGTGCTAAGATTTCCAAGATCCACTCAGCGTCATTGCTCAATATTTATTTTCTGCTTTGGTTTCATGTTCTTATTTTCATTAAAACCATTTTCCTAATCCTGTACTTGCCTGTGCAGAAAGCTTCTATTTTCTATTCCTGCTCCCTACATTTCTCAAACCATTATGATGCCTAGAGCAGTCCTGAAAGCTGAATTTTTCTTTAGTTACGTGTTCTGGAGTGGGGATTTTTTGCTTCACCACTAACCAGGGACACTAAGTTTCTTGTTAATGTCGGTTCTGTGGTTCATGGGTGTAAATAATAGTGAAGTACAGATATGTTCCAAAGTGTCGTTCCTACTGGTTTTGTACTGGAGTTATTCCTTCTCTCAGTCTTTGCACAGTCAGAACAACTGAGTAAGGGTGGTGAGAGCACAAAGCAGTGTGCACACTGACATTTCTGCACAGCACCCCTGTGGCACAGGACCACAGAATGGCTGAGCCTGTCCAGAGATTGTCCAGTCCAGCTCGTACTCCCATCATGATGCTCAGGGCCATGGGTGTTGAATACCTCAAAAAATAGAAACTCCACAAAGCCTCAGAGCAACCTGTGCCAGACTTTGAGTCCTTTAACACAAAAAAAGTACCCTCTTAATTTATGTAGAATTGTGTCTATCATTCTCTTACTGGGTCTCACTGTCTAACTCTGTTGTTTATATTCCCTCTCCCATGAGGTGTTTATACATATGGATATAACCAAACAAAAAATTAAGAGACATTTCTAAAAAAATAAATATTTTTCCTTAGAACACATTGAAAACTCTTACATTATTCTACATTTCTCAAAGCAAAATTGAGATGTTCATCAGGTAAATTCTGACACTAAATGACACTTCCAAAACAATAATTTTCTATCTGTAGATTTAAAGACAGTTCTTATCATTGGGTTTTGATCTATTCTTGGTAGAACTAAAATCAAATAATTAAGAATCTGTTTCTCATCTGGTGCAAATTAACAAAATTTAATGAGAATGAATATAAATGCAAACAGGCAAGCAAACAATAACTTAGAATCTAGCTATTAACTTTGATTAACACGGCTCTGTTTAGCAGTTCATCACCCAGCCAATTATCAGAAAAAATAATTACTTCCTGAAAATTATATTGTAGATGTACTGAAATACAATATAAAAGTTGTCAGAATTATTTCATCTTCCTTCTGCAGTATGTGCCACTTGAGGTATCATCTTTTTTTAAATCCGTTCATGTCACTTCAGAATTTTTCATTTCTCAACCTGAAGGTTTCCTACAATTTTGGTGCTTCTGATGCAAACCCAGTCTTTAAAAAACAGTATCTTCAGTCTGGACAATCCAAACTTTAGTTTTTAAAAGGCAATCAGAAAGAAAATACCCTGTTCATCCTACCCAGCCATTCAAGCAAGAAATCCAACAAGCCAGAGAGCAGGACAACAAATGCACAATAAAGATCTACCAAACTCATTTATGACCAGATTTTATTACTTTTGTTATTACATGTGTTATCATTATCCCCATCAGTACTTATGTGAGAATTAAAATCACTATTTATAAAAGCAATATAGTTAAATGTTTGTAAAGCTTAGGGTTGCATAACAAATGCAACAAAGTCTACAAATATAGTCTTGTCATCTCCTTAAAGGTGTTATTGCCACATTTAAGGTGTGAAGGTATAGGATTAAGAGTAATCTGATTTTCACATGAGCTCAGAACAGAACACAGTTGTAGTACAGATGGTTGACATCTTTTCAGATCCATCTGAACACTGAGAGTTTTCTAAAGATTAAAAGAGGGAATCACCACCAGTAAAGAAAGAAGATTGTTTATATATTTTACTGTCTATGCAGTAATTAAACCAGATATTATGGCAATAATGAAAACATAAATCATTAAATTCAAGAAATTCCTATTCATTGAGAATGCAAATTGCTTTTTAATTTCCTGACCTTATAGTGCAAGAGGATGATTACCATAACATAATCTCATGGAACTGATAGGTTAAATACCCAATTACAAATACCCTGCACAGCAAAATACTATATAGTAAACATACTGAGTATTCAGTATGTTTAAAGTATAAAGTAGGAAGCTGACTTTAAGCCCAGCAAGAAAGAGAAGATATAAAATTTTACAAAGTTACTGGGGAAAAGAAAAATTAAAATGTATGCATTTCTGGTACTTCTGACATCAAATGTCTGCCTGGCAAAAGTTACACCAGTCTTCAACTGCATTGAATCATCCAGAGATCATACCTCTCTTAATCTCAAAGATGTTTTCAACAGCCTTGTTTTATCTATAGAGGTGTGTGTGTCTGAGGTTAGCACACACTTCCTGTGCACCCAGAATAAAGCAATAAAGCTGCTCCTGAGCCCCCTGTGCTGGCTCTGCCTGGGAGGGGCAGCAGCCTCTGTGGGGCTCTGGTTTGAATTTGAGACTAAAGCAGCCCTGAGAACACACCAGTGCTTCAGATCCTGCTGAGCTGTGAGGGAGCACAGCTGCAACAGCTGAGCCCAGGTGAGCACAGGGGTATTCCAAAATACATCATGCGAAGAACTGGGCAGGGGGTGTTTTTCTGTGAGGCAGCCATTATGTTTATTATATTTACAATTGAGTTTGAGGTACCAGTGTATGGCTAAAATAAATAGAAAAATAAGCTTTACAGCATATGCAAATATGCACAGAAATCTGACCAAATTAATCCAGTGGGGGGTGAAGACAGATGTACATGCATGTGCATATTTTAATACAGATCATAAATATAAAATATGCATATTATATATCCTCCCACTCATATCCCTGTTGGAGACTATAATTTATTCTAATGACTATTTCAGGAGAAAACCATTTCAAATCCCCTTTCCCCTGTTTTATTTTTTTTGATCTTATATGAGGGCTCTTCCACCTGAGATCTAATGTCTGTCCTTTAAACTTATCTATTAAATTAGCTTAATTCATATGAGAAATAAAACACATTTTAAATCAAAAATGGCTGAATTTTAAACCAGCGCCAGGCTGACTTTATAACTCAATGGTGTACTACTGGGAGTCTAAAAAAGTAGTCTCTTTCTACTTAAAAGTAGTGTTCCAGCTATAAAAGTCATGCCTTTGCATGGTATTAGGAATAATATATGGGAAGCAGGATGAGACCTAGGTCAGCTGTGTAGCTCAGTAAAATATGAAAGTATCATTTATTTTGCCATAGTGATTTTTTGGGTTCATTTTTATGATATAGACCTGTTTATTTCTGTTCTTTATTTAGACTGAAAACTCCATTTTGAGTATTTCAATATTGGTCAGTAGTGACCTGGCTCACAAGTTTCTTGTATTAATGCTGTACTGAGATATATCATAATTGTAAAATCCTATGGATGGAAATGTGCATTAAGGCATCAGAAGTAGCAGAGACATATCTAGTTACTAGTTACTATTACATGAGTAATTGTAGCATACCTGTTAAGTTTTCAAAAGTATTCAGTATTATTTTGAAAGATTTTTGAAAGTCTAGGTTTGACCAAGAAATCCTTTTAAAATTAACCAGGTAGATTGTGAAAAGAAGAACAAACAGATTAAAAGAAACTATTTGTAAGCCTGTTACCAAGAATACAAGCAAAAGAAAAGGTTATGAAACAGATAAGCATGGAACATACAGCTGGAATATAAATGAACTCTTAGCTCTCCATTGTGTGCAGTCCTATTCTCCCTCCACACCGCACTGCTTACTCAGTGTTTTGTTTGCATTGATTCCTGTGAGTCAAATATACTACAAACAACCCTAACCATTCTCAGCACAATCTATACATATCTCTTGTTATATTATGCCTTAAAGGAAATTTAGAGTATTGCTGTTGTACATTGTTAATGTACACAGAGGTTTTCCTTTTTTCTTTGATCAATGGAACAAATAGTGTGAAGGAAAAAAGCAAATCTGTAAATATAAAAGTTTACTAAAAAAAAAGTCAGTATTAGTACAGTTACTTTCTGAACACAGCCAGACAAGGTACTTGCATGCTAGGTGAATAATAAACAGAGCAGTCAGCAGAAAGTATAAAATGGATCCCGAGGCCTATTACAGAAAATATTAAATTATCCATTCATAACAATTAGAGCTCAGATTAAATTAATATTAGCTACTGTTTCTCACAGGTGCAAGCAAGATTGGAGCTGTTAATAATCATCCCTTCCAGCAGATCTCCCCTAAGCAACAAGTCCAGCACAAGGGAACCAGACCTTCAGGCTCTCAGCTGAAAATCTCTTCCCACATCCACATCCACACTCAGCCACTCCCTGGGATGATCCAGGAGCTGCATCTCTGCAGAGGACAACAGCTGTCCCTGCAGATCAGCAGAGACCCAACCCCAGAGCCCACACCCTCAAAATCCTGAGTTCTGAGGGTAGCAAAGTCCTGAAAGGAGCGTGACAGAAAGAGGTAGAACAACGACTCTCATTGATGACTGTTGGGGACGGGAATGTCTGATTTTGTTTTTTCTGATTTTGTCACTTAACAAATGAAATGAAGGGAGAAGAGATGGCTCTGGAGACACCTTGTAGCAGTGTCCAGTATATAAAGGGACCTACAAGAGAGATGGAGAGGAACTTTTTATAAGGCCATGTAGTGATAGGAACAAGGGGTAATGGCTTTAAACTGAAGGAGATTAGGGTTAGATTGGGAATAAATTCTTCACTGGGAGATTGGTGAGGCACTGGCACAGGCTGCCCAGAGAAGCTGTGGATGCCCCATTCCTGGAATTGTTCAAAGCCAGGCTGGATGGAGATGCCAGCAACCTGTCTGCTGGAACATGTCACTGTCCATGGAAGGGGGTTGGATCTAGATCATCTCTAGGGTCCCTCCAACCCATCTGATGATTCTGTAAAACTATGCAGAAGTAGAAATGGGTCTCCTTAAAAGACTTTGGTATTTCAAATTTTCCTTTATCTTAGACCAAGAAAAATGTTGACATTCATAAACAATGAATTAACTTTCACAGTTCAATTAAGCTACATGATTTTTATTTTTTTTATGTTAGCAATTAGGAAGATTTTGTTTGCTTGGTAATTAAAACTACTGCAGGGTTTTGAGTTGGTTTTTTTGCTTGTTTTAGAAAATAAAAAGAAAAATTAAATTCAAGACACATGAAGATTAAATCATATTTCCTCAGAGTGCCATGATTCCTCATGAGAACTTCATATGACATTCTTACCTTTGTTCTCCCATGAAAAAACTATATTTCCTATAATGTACTCTCTGGCTTACAGTGAAAAAAGCTAATACAACAAGAACAATGTAAAAGCTAAAGGCTCCTCATCCCCCAAACCAAAGTAATCATTCCCAGCAAAGAATAAGGGACCCATCTGCACATCCAAATTGGGGTGGGGGGAGGAGAATGTAGATGACAACCTAAACTAAAATTTCAGGACAATTGAAATTTTCTATAGGAAATTATTGATTTTCAAGGAGCCACATTTTTCAGAGGAAAAAATCCCAACATAACATGACAGATTTGATAATCTGTCACTAAAAACCTACCGCTCAAAAGCGTAATTCTCAAGAGACTTGTAATCTTGATTGTTTCAGTAAAGACACACAGAAAATGCACATATTATTCCCCTCTGCAGCTCAAGCTACTCATTTGCCTACCTTCTGTTTTGAGACTATTCAGAATATATGTGATCCTCCAACTCAGAAATCTCACATTTCCTAAAAGCTGAGAAAAAAACTCCACAAATCTACACAACCAAAGAATGCATGTCTTTTTTTCAAGGCATAAATATTTTGAAGGCCTATTGATTGTTGAAGTCATACAGGCAATTAAAATAACCTTGCAGAAACCTCTTTTCTTTGCTACACCTTATGTACCAGATACTCTGTTTTGCTTGCAGCAGAGTCAGAAGTTTCATACTTGCAACCAGACTGTACACAGATTTCTATGCTTGTGTCTCCCACTGTGACACTACAATTGGCACTATCTTGACTTAAAAGAGGAGACACCAAACATAAGACATGAAGTAACTTGTCTTACTTTTTAAATCTAGCGGTATGTTCACATGTATATACTAAAGAATTCAGAAGTCATTGTGGGTACGCACAAAAACCTGTAAAATGGCATCTACACACAACTACTGCCCATGGAGAAGGACGTGTTTTACATAAGAGGTTACAAAATCCCAAAATTATACCAAATATAATTGGTATAATTATTTCCTATAAATATAGGAAAGACAGCTGTCAGATTTACATACAACTTTCAAGTTAGCTATCACAAACCACATTCTCTGATACATACTCCACATCTCCGCCAGGTGTCAGTGAAAACAGTGTTACAATTGTCAACCAGAAGACCCAAAAGATAAGAATTAAAAAAAATTAGCATTTCTTCTGCAAATCTAGTAATATCTCTTAAGCAGATACAATTTTGATAGAAATTTTAAATACACAGTAACTTCATTTGACATGAAACTATTCAGTATTTAATTTTTACCCAAATCATTTAATGGGTGACCTCATGCCTTATTTGCTGTGCACTACTGAACTGTGAATTGGGAAAGAATTATCAGGTCCCACAATGAGCTGTTTGAAGCATGCATCCCAGCAGTGTCAGAGTGCTTACCAATTCTAATTATTTTCCACAGGCCTGCATTGAGACAAGGTTCTATTATTAGCTCCATCTCTCAGAAAGAGAGTTAAGACAAACAGTGCATAAGGTCAAAGTATTTGCTAATTTTGGATACCTATTTGAGATGGATATGATGTGATTATTTGCTATTGTGTACCACTCCCCACTCCCAAATCAGAGTTCTCATTAATAAATTTAGATAAAGGGCTCAAGGACTGAGCTAAAAGCCATGAGAATTTCCTCTTCCTCTGACCTCATCCTATTCTCATTAGTCAAAATTGCCAAGACCTCTCTGCCCAGCTACCACTGTTTTACCTTGTGAGCTGCTTTTACACTAAGTTTCTGATATCCCTTCTCCAGCCTGTTCCATTCACACCTTGTCACTAATTCACTCCTGGATTCCTATCTTGTCATTGCCTAATGTGATTCTCTTTCCCCTGCCCTACCTTTCTTTCACCAAAGCAACCTTCACTGTTTTTCCTGCATTTCTAGTCCATTATGACACTCATCTGCCTTCTCCCTGCAGGACTGACCTTAGTCCTTTATCCTTTGCCCCTGATCCCTCTGTAAATCTGTGCACTAATCAAAGTTTTCACAGGTATAGATGTTGTTATGAACTATATTAAATAAAACAGGCAGGAATTGACAATTGCTATCTTGACTATATTTGAGCACAGGGAAGCCAAGTGACAGTCACATGGGGCAGCATGTGCTAAAGAGATCAGATATCTGCAAACTTAAAGGCCTAATGCCTTCATTAGGAAAAAGAGTGGCTGTTTAATATACTTATATTTCTAAAAGCATCAAGAGAAAGCCTACCTATAAAAGCATCATCAATATTAGTAAATGCCCTTACAAGTTTTATGGGGAAGATATCTTGATGTGCAAATAATCTCATTTGTAAGCATATTGAGGCAATCAGGAGTTATGCATTCTTTGCTGGCCAGCAAAGACGTAATAAAACAAAGATAAGAATATTTGCAAAGGAAATATTCCCACAGCTAAGTACAAACCATGAGTTACAACAGCATAATCAGCTATTAGAGAAAGTCTTACATTAAATATGAAGTCAGCAAAGCTGAGTTATTTACAAGTATTTTCAAGTAAAACCTGCTATTGGTCTGCAACATATCTTAGACAATCTACACCATCATCCTCATGGAAAATAAAGGAAGATGGCCTTGAATAAATCACAATTTGATTACCATCATCACTGTGAAATCCAAGACCATGGCAAACATTCTGAACCATGAAGCATGACTTCATCATCCTGTTCTAATTCCAGCCAGTCGTTAAGATATTTTTACCATAGTACTGACAAAATAACAGGAAGTATTGCCCAAACCAAGTCCACTTTTCAGTATTTCAAGAGCAGCATAGCACCGAATATTGCTGGAAGTGTTTATTCCTTGAAATGGACTGTTCTAAGTATTTGACCAACTTTGAAAACTACAGTTTGGGGGCAGAACCCAAACCACAAAGGATGACAAAGTTTGACATTTCACACTCCATGCTGGCATTAGCAATGTAGGTATAACTCCGAAGCTCCTACAGACACCTATACAATGCTTCTTTTTTGTTATAGAGACAAACTACTAGTTTTTACTAAATCTACCTTTTATAGTCAATTCCTTTATATGATAGCATTATTCTGATTTCTCTATCCATAACAATAATACAACCCTTTTTAATAGGAAAACAAATAGCAGATAAAAGCCAACATGTAATTTACTAGTAGGAAGTGTAACACAAACTCTTTACCTGACTTTAGGAATAGCTCAAAATCATTTTTGAAGGCTTGACAATGACTTGTCAGAATCCTCACACTTCAGAAAAATAGCTCTAAAGCAGTCTAATCCAGAAGAACCTGTTCTTACATCTTCCTTCATACTCCTGGTACCAACAGGCAAGCTCATGACACACGATTTTGAAATTAAGTATTTGATTAATCAATCAACCTGCCTGCACATGATTACTGCAGATGACCTCCAAAAAACTCAATCCAAACCCTAACAATAAAGATCCAGAAGCAGAAGCACCTGGTGCTGCAGCAATTCTGCCACAATGGCCTGGCTTGGGTCACCCCAGAGATTAGATTATTCATCAGCATGTGATAATGTGCGGTGAAAATAAAAACTAAGGGTCAAATTTAGATCCTATTTACAACACTGTAAATGTCTTCTAGACTGAGTAAGAGCAAAGCAGAGGTAGAAATGTTACCTTGTTCATCACAAAAGTAAATGCTCCTGTGAACCAATGGAAGGTGACCTGTACTTTTAACAAAATTCCCCACTATTTCACCAGTCTTTGATCATATTCTCCAATTTTTGATTTTATAAGTGATTTTAAAAGACTTTAAGAATAAAATTTTGTACATTAATTAAGATCAGTTACTTTAAGAATAGTTACTTTACAATATTGATTATCAGAATAAAGATGAAATAATTTTTCTGAATTGTTATGAATTGTTCAAACAGAGCTGCTAAAAAGCTTTCCTCTCCCATTCTCTTTACATCTGCAACATAGGAGCAGATGTCTAATTTACTGATATGATTAACTTTTTCCTTCTGTGCTAGAGATTTTACTAGTAATATATATATAGAAATGAAAATTAATAAATGTACTATATTTTTCCCCCTCTAAAAATACTGTCTTATATTTAAATAAACAGTCTGAAATGTACAATTTTAGCAGGAAGTCTGTATTCAGCACTATAAAAAATCAGGCCAACCCTTTCAGCATCCTATATTTAGGTTAAGCTTTGCATATTTTAAATTGCTCACTTTTATTTCACTAATGGGGTTGAATACTAAAAATCCAGCAAACCCAAACCATTCAATTTTTGACAATCGTCCCCACATATTTGCCTCCATGACTCTTAAATAACAACAACTCAATATAGGCAACAGACAATGAATTTTGCTAAACGTACTCTACGTTTTCACACATTGACAGAGAAGTTATTCAGAGAGAACAGGGAAATATCAGTTTGCTGTCCACTGAGGATGTTTTATGCCATGTTATGAATCGAGAGTTCTTGTTTTCCAAAGCCTCTGTGCTTTGTAATGTAAATGCACCAATAAAAGCGACGTCTCAGGACTGCAGATGAATTACATTGCACGAGTGAGAATAACTACTGCTGCTCTAACAAATGAATTTGGTGAGCTCGGCACAATTTATATCATGATAAATATAAGCAGCTGGTGCAGGTGTTCTCAGACCATACTTTACAATTATAATTTTCCTAAATTTTCTGCCTAGTATCTTGCATAGTCACATGCAGTGAGAAGATATGAGTAAGACTGTGTGTTCTCAAGGAGCCAGCTGATGTGAAAAGTAACTTTTAAGTATCAGAAAATTATGGAAATTTTCCACTGAAAATTTATTATTTCTACTTATTATCAAAATTATCACTATTATAGAAATTGATAGATTATAAGAGTTTGATGTTACAAGAATAAAAGATTTACCTTTGGAAATGTAAACATTGATTATGTCAATGAAAAGGAGTAAAGTGTAAAAAGAGATTCCTACACTAAGAAATAACAATCATGTTGTTTAAATACCAGTGGCTCAAGACCATCACTGTTTGCTCTATTAAATACAACCATATTCAGAGGGTCAACTTATACACATAGGGAAAATAAAACAGGAAAAAAATAACACAAATTATAAATCCCTGAACTTCTTTGTAACTGAATTTTTAAAGCATTTCACTTATTTGTGCATATAGTTTTGAAGTACAGTTGATTAATATTTGATATTCTTACTGCATTAGAAAGAGAGACAGAGATCTATAAATCAGGGTCTGACAAAGAGAAATTACTAATTCAATCTTCTTCCTGGCCTTCTCATAATAGAGCCCTCCACTGGCATGCACACGAAAAGAATGCACAAGCCTAGTGATTGTCAAGATAATTCATTTAAGTCTTAATTACAAATAGTCATACTTTATCAGGCATATCTTTATATTTTCATACAGGCTAATTCAGAAGCTAACTTTAATATTCTATTCAAGAAACAGTTATATTTATTTCAGTTGTTAGAAGTGCCAGATAAATTATATGCCTAGATCTACACACAGCAAAAATTAAAACAAAACAACAAAACAAAAACCTAAAACAAACAAAAAACCCAAAAACCAAACTGTTTTTTAGCACATTCTCAGTAGATTCTTTTCTATTTACTACAAGAAATGCAACTTCATTTTCATCTGTTTCAGACTACTTCAGTGGTGGAAGCACTACTCTACTTTTCTATCCCCACTTAGCAGAATTCATATATCGATGTGGAATGATTTTCTGCTTTCATTTTCTTTGTCCCGCTTACCAAATATATTTTCTATCATCTTCTATTTTATCTTCTATTGCAAAATGTCATCATAGATCCCACATTTCTATCTATATATAGACATCTGCAGGCAAAATGCAATGAATTTGTAATGCTTGATAATAGGAATGTTTCAGAGAGGCTGCTTGGTTTTGACACAGCCTTGACAACTGCAAATGCTTCTGATGAAAGCCTGCTTGGTTCCCTTCGAGCTCGTGTGGCTGAACTTTTGGTACATCACTTTATAAGCATTAGTTTCCACTGGAAACTAAAAGGAAAATATTTATATGAGATATAGGAAGGAGGAGGAGGAGGAGGCAGAAGAGACGTGTGTGGAATACTGGTCATGGGCAATACAATGCAACCAGTAAAGGAAGAAAGAAAAAGAATTGGGGAAAACGTAATCAGGCATGAAGGTAACAAGCTTAACTTTTTGTTTGTCAATGTCAGACAACATCCAAGGCAGGGGAAAAAAGGTGATAAAACTTTGCAAAGGTACAAGTATTTCCCAGGAGTTGTGAAACAGATGTTACCATTGTATTTGAACCTGTGTTTTAAACCCAGAGCTGAGCCTGTCCATCCTTAACAGTTAGATCCAAGCTAAAACACAACACAACATAAAAATACATGCAAAATAAATTCAAGGAAGCCTGTAAGCTGGTCCAAATTAGGCTTCACGGATGTTTATCTTTTTAAATACATCTTCTTTTAATATGAGAATGTCTGTTTGTTTATGACATTTATTGATGTGTACCTTCATTATTAGGCAGTTATAATTTCCTCTAATGGAAAAAGGAAGTCAATTTGAGTTTCATCTATAATAAAACTGGTCTATTAATCTAATTTCTAATTGTATAAGAAGACATAACTGTGTTTGATTATGCTTATGATGGTTATTTACTCTTTTAAAAAAAGTTCTTTTCATATTGTCAACTTTTTCACCTACTTGAGGGAAGGAAGGGATGTAGAAGCATAGACAATAAGTTATTTGCCCTGATATTTTTTCTTTTTTATGGGCATCTCTCATGTACATTCAAGAGTTTTACTGACAGCATTTCTGTCTGATTCTGCAAGTAGTGAAAAGAGTGGAGTGCAAATAATTCCATTGTCATTATATTTTTTTAAAGTCACATAAAAATTGTTCCTTCCTAACATTCTTTGAGAAAAGGGGAAAAAAAAACATTTTCTTTTTGTTTTTCTTCTGATGGTGGTTTTTCAGCTTCCTTATATATCAAATTCCCTGTAGATAACAGCCTTGTAAATTCAAGTCTAGCTGAAATGGAGAGAAAGAATTATTTCCTCTCTTAGGAAGTAAAAAACTTTATTTCTTAAGGATTTGAGGGGTTTGCTGATTGTTTTGGGTTTGTTTTGTTTTTTGGGTTTTTTTTTGCACTTCACACATATTAACGTTAAATTACCTAGTGTTAGAAGGATTCTAACTATTGGTCCTTTTTGATGATAAGAGTTAATGGATATTATTCAGCCATTTTACCCAGTAATTAGATTTGGAGTTCTCTAATTTAAATAGTCACTGCAGTAATCTCTCTGTAGCAATTTATGCAGTGCTATTACATTAAATTCATGGATATAGAGCATGTAAATATTCCAATGAGATCAGACTGTACTTAAGAAGCTTCAGGAGGTGAGGTTGGTCATTTGAATATAAACTATGAGAATTAACAAACCTTTAATATATTTTTTTAATTAATAAACATTTTTTGCATGATTGTTTTAGTTCTTCTCCACGAAACTATTCTATTATGCAGTCAGCAGTACTTCAAAATGAAATGTTTTTTTCTACAACCAGAACGCTGTTTGCAAACATCACATCTATCCCTAGCAGAGGGTATTTCAGGATAAAATGAATTTGTGTTTTTAAAAACCAAAGTGATTTTGACATGATATGCTGTACCAAGAACAAACACATTTTAGAATCCACTGTCCCAAGTCCATTACCAGGCCAAAGTCTTTGATTACTTTTGCATATGGTCCCAATCAAGAGTCATAAACAGATGCAAATTTTCCTGTTTACAGGTGTAGCTTTTTATGTCTTGCAGCTCCTGCTGCACTAGAAAAGTTTGGAAGAAATGTTTAACATGGCTGGACAGGGACTTAAATGTGGAGCAACTAAAATTAAAATCCAAACAACTGGCTGAGAAATAATTTAAAATGTTGGAGAACGTAGGATCTCAGCAATGGATACAAACTGAAGTACAAGGTATGCAGAAATATATGATTCCCATCTAGAAAGCAAATATATTTGAGAGAAGAGGAGAAAGATTTTTGATTACTTGGGAGTACGAATTAAGTGAACCACACTGCAGGCTTCCAGTAACAAGAATGGTCCCACTCTTTCCTGTCCTCCTGGCATTACTGTTCCTCTGTCTCAGCTTGAATCCAGCAATGCTGCACCTGCTCATTGAACCAACTGACACCACACAGGTAGAAAAGGATTATAATTATTTTTAAAAGACACATGTTAGAACCAGAAGAGATGGGAGGCAACACTTGGGAACATGGCTGCTGGAGAGGAGGATGGCAGAGAAGGACTGTTCCTTTTGGCTGCACCCTGTGTTACAACAAAATCTCACCTTTACCATTAGCAGAACAAACACGGTGTCTTTTCTTTCTAGTTTTTATCTGTCTTTTATAAACATTTTCATCTGTTTTCTATTTGGATGCTATGAATACTTTAAATTGTGCTATTATCTAAAATTCATCAATATTTGTCTTCTCCCCCATTCATTTCCCTTGTTCATTATGTTCCCTTGTTCAGTACATAAGGCTACACCTCACTCAGTATAGCATTTCTCTTATCAGCCTACAAATTGTCAAGCTCAGGTTGTCACTATCATACCCAAAGTTTGAGAAAATCTCTATGCATGACCGCTTAACTACAGTTTAATCCTTTTCTATATACCCTCTGTCAATATTTCTGTATCTGGTTGGACATTGCCAAGTCCTTGAAAAGTTATTGTTTGAAAAACTCTTCTACTTCATACCACTTGCACTTGTTTTGCTCTCTATAACTACTCAGAGGGAGGTTTCAGTGACATGGGAGTTGGGATCTTCTCTCAAGTAAGAAGTGATAGGAGAGGAGAAACTGCCTCAAGTTGTGCCAGGGGAGTCTCAGGCTTGATAATAGGAAAAAATTCTTCACCAGGGAGGTTGTCAAGCTCTGGAACAGGCTGCCCAGGGACTGAGTCACCATCCCTGGAGCTATTTGAAAGACACGTACATGTGGCCCTTAGGGACATGGTTTAGTGATGGACTTGGCAGTGGTGTGTTAACAATTGTACTCAGTGTTTGTAAAGGTCTCTTCCAGCCTAAATGGTTCTATGATTCACAAATTTATCCACAAAGGTCTCTTTCTGTTATCATTGAAAGGCTTCCAAAAGCCTTCCCTGTCCATATTTTCTTAAAACAGAGTTTGTGTTTGACATTTCCCCTAGACTGCCAGCAGGCAGGAAGCATTTTGTGGTTCCTGAACATTTGGATAACATTTTGCAGATTGTGGATTCCACCTGCAGCTAAAAATATGACAGCATAGAATCTCCCCATTCTTCCAAATGGAAAATATCTTGTATACTACATTAGGAGTGTGTCTCTTCCTGTGATCTTTGAAGTACCCTATGATGTTTTTCTAATGGAGTCTCTTACTATATTATTCAGCATACAATATTTACAATCTCCACTATGTTTCACATCATATGCATGCTACAGGATGCAAATATACAGTTCTATAATAAAACCTGCATTACCCAGCTAGTTAGGTCATGTTGAGTAGACACTTTGCTGAGGATATTCTTTTAATAGAATTGGTTTAGAACTTTAGTCAGGCAATAAATATGCAAAACGCCTACAACTCTGGCATCTGGAGTGAAATGAGAATCATCACAGGCCTGGAAAAGACACAGCCCTTACTGTGACATTTCCAAGGTTTCAGTAGCTGAGTACCAGTGGCCCATAAAGAGCATTCTTTAGCCCCATGTTAACAAAGACTACTTGAGAGGTCATTTATGTCACTTAGTGCTGGCTGAAACCTCATCTGTTACTCTCTAACTTCTTTTCCCAAACCTGCTGTTCTTCAGCTCAATTTGTTTCCCCTTCCCTACATATCACTCAAATCAGTTTGACCTTTTCAGCAACTACAAAAGCTGCAGTATAAAAGTATGAAATGTATATGAATATCTCACAATACACATTTTAAATATGTTCTGTACCCCTGTTTTCCCAGGATGTCCAAGCAATTTCTTTGCTAAATTCTACACAGACATCTAATATCATTTTTGTAATTCTTCATTTTTCAGAAATATGATAATAATAAGGAAAGCAGACCTCTCTACATTACGTAAAGATCTTAAAAGGAGTTTAAATATATGGTCTAATTAACAGTAATCTAACAATATGGACTACCATTATCGATTGTTTAGGCTTTTGTTTGCTTGTTTGTTTGGGGTTTATGTTTGTTTGTTTGTTTGTTTTGGCGAGAAGTATTCCCCCCTGTTTTTAATTTCAGTTACAAAGCATGAGAATCATGTGCCTGATTATCTGAACCCAGATACAGAGTTCCAGTTTTCAGACACTCTCCAAGGAATCCCATCTAGCCTCCAGCTGCTGTTTGTAAAAGTTTCTCACTTGTAATCTATATACATCTATCAGACCTGTATGGATGCCTCAGACACTCAAAAGGGTATGAAATGGCAAAAAGTGCCAGATTTTGATGAAATTAGGTTACCCTTTGATGAGAGCCATCTGAAAAGTTGAATAAGTGAAGCCTTGAGAACCAGAGAGTCTTTTGAGAATCAACTGAAAAAGATTCATGGAGAGTAATTTTTTTTATAACTAAATAAAAAAGAAGCATTTTAGAAGCATTCTAAATCACCCAATACGTGGTAATTTTAGGGTGTCTTCACTAGTAGTACACCAAAAGATTTGCCCTCCATTTCACCCAGGTGTGCAATACTATGAATGTGTTTCCATGTGCTCAGGTGAGACAGACACACAAACTTTCTTTTAAGAAAGAGGAAGTGTTGCACCACAGTGGGTGTGTTGGTTACAGATACCCTGGAAGAATACACAGAACAGATTCCAGATTTCTTGGCTTTCCTTGATTTCATTACATGGCTGCCTTACTTTTCCAGGTCATTTATGCAGGTTTTATAAAAGTAACACAGACATGAAATCCTGCTTACTCTTGGTGAAACATCCAAATTGTGAGAGAGTAGAATATTCTGGAAAGATATTTCTCTGAATAACAAATCCTTGGAGGGCCATTGTTATGGTCCTCTGTCAAAGGGCAAATAAAAATTAACACATTGAAAATAAGATAGAAACAAGCATAAAGTATCATAATGGAAAATCCTACTTTAAAGTTGTGCAGTTAAGAACCTTGTAAATTCAGTGTGGTCCCTTTGGTAGTAATTCTAGCAAAAAAAAACAGCTAGAATTTTCAGTTTTCAGCTTCAGTTTTCTTCTTTTCTTAACAGGGTTACAAGTTAATCTCCTCTAGGTTAGCAGTGAGCGGAGAAAGAGAATATGAAAGTTACTCTACACAGCACACAAGGTTAATACACAGTGCAGTGTATAATATATTCTTACTTGGAGATTTTTCAGTAATAAGATGCTATCCCTTACTTCTCTGTGCCACAGGCTTTATGGGAGATGCTTGGCATCTCAACTACAGTTAAAACACTAAGTGATTTATATGAATAGAGTATTTTGTCCAGACTAGGGAATAATTAATTATTTGTCCCTTGAAGGATTTGGGCAGCAACGATGTCAACATTGAAGCTTCCAAGGCAGTAATATTGCCTATCCAAATTAACCATCAGACATTCACTAAAATACCACAGTCTGAATTTTTATTACAAAAAGATCAGTGTTATGAAAATCTCATTACCTTAAGCAAAATATAAATTACTAGATCCTTTAGTAATGCAGTAAAGTAGCACTGCATAGGTATATGAGGTCTTAAATACAAGCTGAGGAGACAGCTGCACACTTCTGAGCTTGTCTGGGGCAGGTTTCTGAAACTGTCCTCTAAAGCACTCCCCTCACTACCAAAATATGCTACTTTTCTTAATCATGCATCGGGTCTCTAAATCTTGCACAAAATATCACCTTACTCTTTTAGGAAAATAACTGAAATGAAAGAAGTTTAAATTTCTATGATTACACCTTTTATTATTATTTTTCTTCCTGAAAAAGATTTTGTTACAAAAACTTACTGTAGTAATCACTCAGCAGAAAAAAAAAGTAGAATTTATTATTATTATGATATTATTTAGTTCCATCACACAATGTTGCATCCTTTTTCAAGTGAAACATTGTCTTTGAACTGTTACTTAGCCTTTATGCTGTATTTCAGTTATTGCTTTAGAATTTTATGTATTTGACCTAGGTTCTGCATTTTCTGTCATAAAAAAACATGCACTGAATATTTTTGGGGGTTTAAGTCAGTTAATTTGAATGTAATTAATTCCAGTTTATGACTGTTCATGTAATTTGATATTTTAAATGAGGTTTCAATTGAATTGCAGGTCCTTTGAGAAGATGGACTTCAAAACTGTCATTTTCAGAATGTCTGTGTTAGAAAAATATTCTTCAACTTGAAAGGAGTCAAGAGTCCATATCAATGGAATAAAATGCAAAGACTTCACTAAAGTGTAATTACTCTGTTTCACTGTTTTATTCTTTAGTATGTCTTTACTAGCCACAAATGAAAGCCAGGTAAAAAAAAAAATCCTTAAACACAATAATTTCAATATTTATAGAGGAATCTTCCTTTCTAAAGTCACCTTTCCAAATTAATAACTCCAGAAATAAATTATAAACAGTCAGTGCTGCAGTAGAATATAATTATCTGGGGGAGAAGAAAAAAAATCTGGGAAAAGAGGATTGCCAAAAAGTTCAAGTAAATGGCTTAATTTCTTTCACCAAACTTAATGCAAATTTCAATACATCCATCAGAAAGTGAGTTACTTCCATTATGTTCTGAACCTGAAATAGTATGAGAAGCCTTATTTTCCCTATATTGGCACACTGACCTAAATATATCTGAGGAAAACCCAAGGGACCTAGTGACAGCAAGATATCACATAAATGAAAATGACAACTTGAAACTTAGAATTCTAAGAGGAAAGTATGAACATTTCACCTTTCCCTGTAATCCCTTGAGATCCAATAAGTATGATTTTGCCCCTAAAAATAACTGAGTTAGAGCATATGAAGTTAAATCTCACCCACTATAATTAATTCTTATAGCTGCTAAAATTTGAAATAGTATATATAAGTAAATGCCAGTTAGATAATTGTTGTTTTGATGTAACCCAAATGTTCTAAATAGGGAAGGTTTTGATTGGAAGAACATCTTTCTCCTATAGCTATTAAAACAATATTATAAAAATCTCCAAGACTATTGGGAGAGAAAAAATGCTGGAATCTTTAATTTGAAAACATGCTTCCTCACTAATCATAAAATCACAAAATCATTTAAATTTGAGAAGACCTCTTAGATCATTGTGTCCAGCCATTAAGCCAGCACTTCCAAGCCCCCCAAGCACCCTGCATACACATCTTAAGATACCTCCAGGGGTAATGACTCAGCCACCTCCAGGACAGAAGGGAATAATTGGGAGTCCACACCAATTGCTGGGTCAGAGTTTTTCTCCTGAGGGGAATCCTCTGTCCCTTGGCACTGCTTCATGCTACAAGACCCAGTGACATTCTTAGACAGAGTAAGCAAGAGATAAAGGGCCCTTGAATTAGGATAAATGATACAGAAGAACATCTGTTGAGGGGATGTAACAAAATTCTTGCAGATTCACATGAATATTGTTACCAGTACCACATTTGTGTTTCTCTGTTTAGTTGGACTGGAAGGATACCTCATGCTCACTGGGCATTGTATCTTGTTGACGACATGATAGAGGAAATTAGTCCTCATAGCAGAGAAAAATTAATTTTCTTAGTGAATTTGGACAGTTATTTTGTTAAATGCCCTGGCACCTACACTAAAGGCTGCTCTTTAAAATCCTGTAAATTAACAACAGTAATCTTTAATGAGGAACACAGGACTATTTCAATCACTGACTTTGTTACAAATGAAACACTTAACAACAAAAGTTCAAGAAATCCTATTTTCTTATAGTTGAGACATGTTCCAAAAAACCCAAAAAAGTACACTAGACTTTAAGAAGAATAAGTCGATTGCAAAAAATTTGAGAATCAAATACTTTTCCTAATGTAAAATCACTGATAATTGGAAACAGGATCAAAATAGAAACTAAGCAACAATGAAAATTTTTTTCAAGATTCATTCCTCACGCTATACACTCATGTTGTATTGTGCTCTATAAATTAAGTCCATAGTCAAGGAGGTATTATATCAGAACTATGCCCATTTTCACGTATATAAGAATTAGATTAAGATTGTAAAGAAAGATTAATATAATTAAAAAAAAAGAGTAAGCATTCATTACAGTAATAAAATAAAAAAAGACATTTTATACCATAGTGTACTGTACTTTGCAATCAATGTATATTAGAAATTCCAAGGAGGACATCTTTTATCAAATCTATGCTTCCAGATATGTTATATTAATTCTGAATAAAAAGACAAACCACCTTATCATGTGTGTTAAAATCACCTTCAATATACATGTACTACATCATGCAATAGCATGAAATAACATCTTTATTGCTAGTGAAAAAATCTAAAGTTAATCAATCTTTCAACATATTTTATGGCCTACAGCTCTGTTCTTTTTAAGACAGTACTATGGAGATCTCACCAGTTTGTTAACTAAAATCATTTGTAGTTATCATATAACATGCAGGGGTTTTTTTAACATATTTTACTTGGAAATTTCTGTGGCACCAATGAACTATGTGTTGTCAGATGGCACATTTTTCATGATAGACCGATATATTGAAATGCTAAATTTGAAGTCTGTATCTTACTCATTTTTGTCTGAAACTGAAGAAATTAAGGAGTTATGCTCTGAACAATTTTCAGTTTGTGTGGCCGTGAGACAAACATCATCATGGAAGCAACACAAGCACTCGAAAACCTGGCACTTTGAGGTGCCATTCTGAATTTCTAGTTAGAGTTGACTACAAGGTCAGAAGTTACTGCAAGGAAAGAATTATTTTAACAGAATAGCTAATGATATAACTTCTGACTGATGACTTATGCCTAGATCTTGAGAGGATAACTGATAAATCTATAAGGACAAACTTTGACAAGCCAGTCAGAAAGTCAACAGTGATTCTGCTTGACACCATTTCAGGCAAAATGTTGATATCAAAGGTTGACTCCTTGTAACACTTTGCATTTCCTTAAGTACTGCCTGCTCCTCCTTTTGACTCTTCTCAGACTACAGATTTTCTTTCTCTCCAGGGCTGATTGAATAGAGAGAAATAGCACTAATTCTGAGTCACCCCGAATGCAAGAAGGCTTTATTTTTTCCCTCTCCCCTGAAGACGTGAACGATAACTTCTTAAACAAGAATGCATTAAAATGTAAAAGTCTTATTGAAAAGAAATGCCTGATAGTTAAATTCTACTTATTCAGTTGGAATAAAAACCACCAAAGAACAAAACCAAATGTGTTTTAAATGCCATCTTGCATTGTACTGACTAGTTTCTACTTTGTAGCTCTTCTTAGTTCTGAATATATTTGCATGTGCATACATTTTACATCCACATCTACACAGCAATTTACCTTTGAGATAAAACTGCCTTCTTGTAAAATATAGGAGTAGCAGAAGGCAATAATGATGTAACGGTGAACTTATTTTCAATACCACTTATTTATTCAGGTTTTGTAGCTTAGGGATTTACAAAGCCCCTGTTAGTAAATAATTCATGATTCTCATTAGAGTTCTTTTTTTTTTTTTTTTTTTTTTTTGTACTGTAGGCAAAAAAAATAATTTGCAGTTTGCAAACAATGGATAAAGAGAAAGTTTTGACCAGTGCTGTGACCTTCTTTGCCTTTTTTTAGTGTTGTGCTGCAAGTGTAACAAGGGTAGCACCTGACTATTCCCTGAAAGAATATATTGTTGAGCTTTCTTTAATAACAGCCATACAAAATGCCAGTGTTTTACAGGATAGACCATTGTGTATATTTTGTGTGTATTTGTATCTATTTACATTTAACACAGTACACACTTTCCTAAAAGAAATTATATTCTGATGCTAATAATATACATGATTTCAGAAAAATCTGAATACTAAGGATAGGATTAGGTAGAAAATGATGCAAGAATCAGCATGGGGCTAATAAAGGCAGTTTATAGCAATTATACTGACATAGTATCTCTTTGTGTAATCAGATAATGCTCTTTTGGAGAGAAGAAAGGCAATAGATTTCACTTACCTGGAGTTCAAGAGACATTATTATGCTATGCCACCAGAAACAAGCAATGTGCACATTGGGAAAACTTTGATTAGTGCACTAGGAATGACAGAAATTGAAAAATGTAGCAGGGCTATTCCTGATTTATTTCAATATCAAAACTGAAATTGTTCTTATTAGATACTTTCCTTATGATGATTACCCAAGTAATAAGAGCACACTGATGAAATATATTTGACACTAAGTTGCTAGAAACAGAAAGAAGGAGTTAGAATGCCAGTATTGAAGGAACTGCCCAATCTACATCACTAGAGTCACAAAAATAGAACTCACAGTATACTGCAATTTCTGTCATAGTGACAAATCTGAAGAGAAAATAAGCAGAACAAAGCATAGCTGCATATAGAAAACAAACCACTCTCAGCCCTGAGTATACTGAAAAAGAATTCAACAAAACACTTTCCTGCTCTAAGGGGAGAAAAGTTAATAATAGTGCTGATAACATATTCATTGAGATAAAGTTGAATTCAACTTATATTGCTACTGCTTGTATATTTTGAAGTAAAGCAATAGTTTATTCAAAAATGAATAAGCAGATGCAATCAGTTTTATGAAAAGCCACTGGTTTCCTGCTCTGCTCAAAGATTTAAACATAGCTTAAATATAAGTAATGGAAAATTGGTTTGTACGTACATTTTTAATAATATATGATTTATCACCAACTGGATTTTTTGTTTGTGTATGCAGTTGGGTTGTTTTTTTTTTTCCTTCCTGTGAGCAGCAAGACATTCCTGGTGGTCTTAGCAAAAAGTGCAAGCAGAATATTAAATATTCTAGATATCTTTTATTTAATGCAGAAAAACATCCATCCATGTAAATACACTGAGGACTGGTCACCTTAAAGTTACTTGTTTCCCTTAGAAATGACAAATTTTTAAATTTTTTACTATTACTATGAGATTATTATTTTAAAGAAAATCAATATAAACAGGCTTAAAACGCCAAAAACACAAACTACAATATTTGTACCCAAGAAAGTTATGGTAATATTTCCAAGGTGGAAATATTTTAAAAGGCTCTAATACAAGTATGTGCTTAGAGTCCACTGAAAGCAGTGATGTAGAAAATGTGTGTGGACAGAAATATGAGGAAGGACACACTAAGGACAGGGACTGCATGTACATTTTTCCTGGAGACTCCAGCACCTCATCATCTATAAAGATGTCACAACCCAAGCCAAGGCAAGAGACCCACAGTGTTCACATCTCCCCTGCCTCCCGTTTATGCATGCAATCTCCTGAAATCATGCCATAAACTAGTATTTATTTATTAGTATTTAACTTATATATATGTAATATTGATGGGGCAATCCTTGCCAAGAATAGAACAATGTACAGGGACAATGAATTTGTGATGTTATTCAACAAATCTTTCGGTACAGTAACACATGGCAGCAAAATAAAAATACAGCCACACTGTTAGCACTTTATAATGTCCACAATATTGATTTCTGTCCACTGTCAACATTTTAGTAGGCTGCCAACAGAATTAATTAGGCAAAGAATACACTGAAAGGAAGATAAAAATCTTTAAAATGTTAGAATTAAATTGAACAGGAGGATAACAAAAGTGCATGCTTGAATGAGGGAGTGGAGGTTGTCTCACTGCAGGAACTTTGCATAAAGTGGATATTTTAAATCAAATTGCAGGAAGAAATGGATGAAAAAAAGTAAGAATTGACCGGCAATGGTTTTAGAGGCTTCTCAGGCTATATTATTGCTTAAAAATAGCTAAAGAAGGAAAAATAAACAACACTGCCTTGATTAAAACTTTTCATTTTTTCTTGGGAGTACTTAGTAAAAATGCTGTTCAACAATGTAATACTACATAACAACTTGATTATTTTTACAAATTCTAAAATCAATTCTGCTTCAAGTAACAGTGAAACTCTCAGTTTATACTCTTTTCCATTCTGACTGAAAGTCAGAAAGACAAGAAAAAGCAGAGGAGAAAATTATAAGCAGGAGAAAGATGAAATGAAGATTCAGTTTAGCTTTTCATTTTGATTAACCTGTAGACTGGAGCTCAAATGCTCTGCTAGAATTTATAGAGGTTTGAAAGATAGATGAATCTTTGCACTTTATTCAGCTGAAATACTGAACCCAGTTTCAAACACTGAGCCTCAAGAAAATGAAGTGCTGTAACCCTAGTGAAGAGGAAGCAGAAAAGAAGCAAAGATCAGAGACCTAGAAAACATAACCCATGTTCTACAAGAGAAAAGAGGAAGAAATAGGTTTAAGTACATAAAGGATGATTGGGAAAAGGATGGGAATAATCTGCATAAAACATTAACAGACTTTTAAATTTGGCAAGAAAGTTACACGTTAGGTATTAGGAAAAAAGTTCAACCTCTGAGGTAGAAGAGCTGTAGAGGTGATTGGAAAGACTGTGATCTGCTCAAAGTGAAAGACACAAGCCTGTGAGAAAAGACAGATTCAGTGATGCTGTGGCAAGGAGTAAAGGAATTGGATTAACTTTTAGGATCCCATCCAGATGCAGGGATTTCTTTGTGTTTCAGGCAAGTTAAGAGACACCAAATACAATTAATCAAATTTTAAAATTAAGAAATCTTTACTATAACTGAAATTTTGGATGCACGCAGAATTTTCAAAATATAATTAGCTACTAAAACCACTTTTATATGTCTATTGATACAAACCCAATGCCTTTACATTGATGAAAAAGAAATAGGGAATCAATTCTAATTTTGATTTATTATATATAAGTTTGCACTATACTAAGTCAGCATTAATTTAATTTGTTAGGCATTTTTTTTAAACGAAACCAGGCCGTAATAGCCCCACTACAGTCATCATTTGTTGCAATCTACTTGGATTTGTTAATGATTTTCATCTTTGACATGATAGACTTGAAGGGCTTTTTGTGCCATTAAATGCTGTAGGAATAATTGACACTAACTATAAATTCTAAGAAAAAGTCGTGACCTTTATCACAACAGCTGAGCTATCCCTTCTTTACTAGATCTGTTTACTAAGAAGTAAATCAGAGTCAGAGAGAAAATATCAATTTATAAATTTTTCTAAAAAAATATCTTTTACCATATAACCTAGACTGACTATCATATATTTGATTCTCACTTGTCAGGCAGCTGGAGAAAGGCTTCAATAGACATTTGTCAAAAATTTGAAATTGTCAAAAATTTGAAATTCTGAGAACAAAATTTTATCAAAAGCTTGAGAGATCATAAGTCCAATTTTGCATCTTCTAAAAAGGAAAACTTTACTTCTCCACACTCATGAAAGATGATATTTTTAGAGGTGCATTTTCAAAGATAATTATTTTACTGTTCAACTATCCCACAGCAAAAGGCAACAGGCACTGCTCTCAGTCTACAACATCAGCCTGGGACATGAAACATTTCCTTGTCCTCAGGTCTAAATCTTTGTCTCTGCTGTAAAGTAACATAATGTTGATATAAAACCTCAGTCCATATCTTCCTTCTGATATCCTGGCTTCTACACAAAATAAGCCAAGTAACATTCACCAGAATAGGTTCAATTTCTGAGTCAATCCCCTAATCTGGGCAATTGTGATTTAGGATTTGAGAGACTCACTGAGAACTGCACCAGCTCCCAAATAGAAATATGTGACTACTGACTGACAGTTAAAAAAACATGGGTAATAATAGGAGAAAATAATAAATATTCACATATTTTTTTTCCAGCTATCAAATATAATATCCTTTTTAATTAAAAATGTGTAGATTTTTTTTTCTTCATGTATAAAGCCCATCTTCATTTTTCAAAGCACTAAATCTTCATTCTAGTCCATTTCTCCATAGAGATCTGTAGAGAAATTCCTTATATACTCATGTGTTCCTTGGCAGGATAAGGCTCTTTCCATTACAAAAATCACTGACCTAAATCACATTAAAATCCTCTTCCTCTTTTTGTTAGGTATTTATGCAAAAAGAAGCTGAACATTCTCTGGTGTCTTGTAGGCCTGTTTTGTTGCTGCTTCTACCTTTCAAAGAAGCATTACAAAACACGGTCTCCAAAATTTTTCCTTTTACTGTTCAAAGTCTGAATCATGATTAACCTTGCCTTTGAAGTACAAGGCACATGTACAATAAAAGACATGAAGACATTGAAGAAAAGAAAAAGTTCTCTTTTTAAGGTGAAAAGAAAATACTGCCATCTCCCAATGTTATCATCCATTTTTCTGTCAAGTGCTTACGTTTGTCGAGTACTCTCAAGATTTTGTAGGATTCCAGAAAAGGCATTCAATACTATTTCTGCTTTAATCATGAAGAAAAGTGGGAATAGGGAAGTAAACTGATTTGTTTTAGGCTGCACAGCAAACTGTAGAGATAGATTTAAAACTCAAAGCAGCTGGCCGGACTTACTGGGAAAAATAAATCATCAGAACAGTGAATTTAGCAAGGCTGGACATTTCCTATAGTTAAGGAGTAATTTCAATTAATTTCTTGCTGGAATAGCCTGACATTTTCTTTTAAAACTATCCTGTGTCACGGAATCATAGAACAGCACAGATTAGAAGGGACTTCAAAAAATCCAATCTTCCATGGGAGTGGGAGCCTTGATTAGATTATCAAGCACCCTGTCCCATCCTAGGTTTAAAACCTCCACCAATGGGGACTCTATCATACCTCTGAGACTTTGCTGCTGTGAATGATTGATTTTACTGTAATATAGTCTCTCCCTTATGTTGAAATGATGTCCTGTTTCATCTTTTTTAATTAGTAAATATGCCTTTGCTCATTCCAAGCATGCTTTCTCAAATAAGTTAAAATGCATGTTATTTTAATAAGGGAAAATGTACAAACATTTGAAATGAAATATAATTGCTCAACACTTCACAACAAAGGAGTTTTTTCATCCTTATTCAGCAAAAGCAAAAAATTTAAGTCTTAAATTCTCACAAAAGAGGAAAATTGTTTGTTTATCTAG
The DNA here is from genome assembly GCA_020466415.1 of Ammodramus savannarum pratensis. Classification (NCBI taxonomy): domain Eukaryota; kingdom Metazoa; phylum Chordata; class Aves; order Passeriformes; family Passerellidae; genus Ammodramus; species Ammodramus savannarum. Next base: position 31,539,500 of record JAHXMQ010012338.1, on the reverse strand, counting down.
TGGTAGATATGAGTTTAGGGTGACATACTTTCAAACACTTAGACATGAGTCCACGTTTGTTGGTTACCAAAAGGAACAAGAAAGACTCAATTGAGGTTGCTGTTTGAAGCAGTTGCATTGTTTGGTTACATGTATGTTTGCCACATTCTGTGGGCTTGCTGCCATGATGGTCTCTCTGTGGTGAGAAGCAATTTTTTAGAATACTAAGGAGTTTGGAAAAGCTTAATATACTTTTAGGAACACAGAAATACAAAAGCTTTTGCAATACAGTTTGTGTATTAATGTTCTGTCACACAAACCCATCCAAGGGGGAAGTCGAGTACAAACCAAATGTTTCAGTGATGCAAAATTACTTGTTTTCCCTTATTAAAGCATCATAGAAAGGCTTGGATTGGAAGGCACCTTAAAGATCATGAGTTCCTGTACCTTTCACTAGATCAGGTTTGTCAGGGCTGCCTCCAGCTTTGAACACTTCCAGGAATGGAGAATCCACAGCTCCTCTGGGCAACCTGCTTAGTGCCTCACCATTTGAACAGTAAAGAATTTATTCCTTACATCTAGTCTAATCCTACTCTCAGTCTGAAGCCATTCTCCCTTGTCCTGTCACTACATACTGCTTCAAATAGTCTCTCTCCATCTTTCTTGTAGGCTCCATTTAGGAACTGGAAGGTTACCCCAAAGCCTTCTCTTTCCTAGGATGAGCAACCCCAATTCTCTCAGCCTTTCCTTATCTATACATGTCCTAGTGCTTCAATTGTATACCAAAATTGAACTTTGGCTATGCTAAGATAATTACAAATATAGCTGCATTTAAACAACAATATAACCTATATTGCTGTTCCTTTTGGCTAAGAAGGAATATGTTTGGAAAACATAATTTATGGGTTTAATTGTTTTAAAATGGTTTTTTAATGGCTGCAGTGTAATTATACATTTGGTAGACACATTTCTTCAGTCAAAACTAGTAGTGTTAGTCACTGACATTCATTCTGCTAAGGATTTCCAGTTGTAAGTCACATCAGGAAAGTGAAGCTGCTCACAGACAGAACAGTTAAATTCTGAAAGAAAAGCGCCACAAAGCTCCTGGCTCAACTCGGAACAAACACTGCAAAGACAAACAGGGTATAAACAATACTGCTAAAGAGTGTTGCCTAAAGTTGCTGTGTTTTCTGCATCAGGACTTGAAAAGTAGATTCCTCAGAAAAGAACTATGGTTTGCATATCAAAACCAAGGAAAACATTTCTCAGAATTTCTCCTTGCATAAAGATGCTCAATTGGGTATAAAATTCCACAAGCATTTTAAAGCAGTCACTACAATAAAAAATGCCATTAAAACAAACCACAAAGAATATCTTTAATAATCCACTCTTATCAGAAGAAAGTCAGCTATTTTGAAAAAAATCCAAACGAAACCAAACCAAAAATACAAAGGAAAACACATAAGAGAGATGTAGATGTTTGAAGATGACTATGTGAGAGAGATGTTCATGCATATAACACATTTCCATGCATACAAAATGAGACTAATACTGAAACTGAGTGCATCAATAGCACAGCAATGAGAGCAAATTGCAGCTATGTATTCCCTCTGTTATTTCTAGTTTTTCAAAACTCACCTGAAGCACATGGGTTTGTTTCTAATATACCTTCTGTAGTTAGTGGCTTTCACATTCCATTTCATTATGTCTGTGAATCTTTACTGTTTTTAGAATGTGGTCAATATTTCCTTAAAATAGGACATATTTATATGCATAAACACATTCTAAATAAACCTCTGACTTCCTACAAGATAGGTCTGGAATTTTTAAAGGGTTTGCTTATAAGAGTGAATTAATTTTTTTTAGCATGTGGAAATGCACTAGTATTCAGAAACAATAATTTATTCAAGAGAACAGGTCTGCTCGCTAAGTCTTGAGGTTCAGGGAGACTCACGTTTTATCACATGGAAGATCAGAATATTTTGCATTTGTGAAGATGTCTTCCCAGCTCCTATTGTGCATATGTTCTATTTGCAAAACTAACTTTTAAAGCCATCTGAGTAGGTACTGTGGTTTTTGGCAGTAATTAGAAGAGAATAAGAACATTTAATAGACCATCCTATCCAGAGAATTTAATTAGACGGTCACTCAAGACTTTTTGCAAGGTCCCTCCAGTGGAGGTAAAACATTAGGGTTATGATCTGCTTTTTAAAGTCAAAATTTTGTACAAGAACGAAACTAACCTACAAGGTCAGTTCAAAGTCAAGGCAAATGCTGAACACATGGGATACATACAGACATGTCTTTCAATAAAGATGTATTCCAGTACTGCTCTGATAATTTGAAACTTTAAATATATCTTTGACTCTGGCACATTTGAATTTGAATCAATATTGCCTAATGCAGTTTGCATAATTCCTTATAATTATGTTGCATATTATATATATATATATAGTATTATTGCATAATTCTTTATAATTATAGTTAAAGAAAAAACAAAAGTATATATTGTTCCAAATTTTTGCCTGAACAGTTCTGAGTAAATGATTTCAAAGAATGTCTCCACTGAAAAACGCATGCTGAAAGTGAGACTCTGCAGACTCCAGAGCCCTAGATTTACAGTAAAATAACTGAGTCTGATTCTATGTATAATATCTCTGATCAAATAATTGGCAAGAAAGCATTAGGATATTTATGCTGCTGTCCTTGCTAATACCAATGTTGACACACAACAAAACAGACATGGTGCTGGTTGTCTTTTATTATTAAATCCGTCATTACAATGTTGGGCCAGTTAATGACCATGCACTACTGCAGGCTGAAGTAAGCAAGCAGTTTCACAAAAGTAAACATGGGTAGACTTGTCTGAATTTACTGAAACATAAGTATTCTTCATAAAAAATAAAAAGACTAGGGAAAAAAATGGGTATAGACATAAAACTTTCCTTCACATAACCATTAAATATAAATTATGCAAAGTTATCTTTGTCATAAGTTAACTCAAAAATGCTAAAAACTCACTTACTTCAATTATTTCTCTCAAATACACATCAGAGGTATCCTAATTCAAATGAATGTTTCAAATTTCTCACTATGATCTGCCAGTGTGTGTGTTTTTGAATTCTGGGTATGCATCTCAAATATCTTTTACCACAGCCTTGACCTCTGACTTGCAGTTCTGCTTTGATTAAATGTAGGCTAAAAAAAAAAAAAAAAAAAAAAAAAAAAAAAAAAAAAAAAAAAAAAAGCCTCTACATAGTGGCCTGCTACAAAATGATGTTTCAAAATTTTAAAAAAAATTATCAGAAAAGAAAAAATCAAATGTGGAACTACAGCAGAGTTGCACAGCTAAGGATCCAGGTTCTGGGGATTTGTTGACTTTTTTGTTTTTCTTTCTTAACTCTAGAGTTCTTTAGAATTCTGATCCTAAAAAAAATATTATGATGGACCCAGATGGCAAAGGTGAATGAGAACTGACCCATCACTAAAAGATACAGGAAAAAAAGAGGAATCTTAAAACAATGCTAAACAAAGAATATATTTAGGGTTGTATGAGGTGTGACACTTTGGTGACAACGCTTTTTTTTTTTTCTTTGAATTGCAGGTTACTGTGGTTCTTCCATGAAATAAAGACTGCACAAAACAATAGGATTACAGTTTCAAACTTGATTTGCTTGCTTTTCTTCTGTAAGATCTGGTTTACTTCATTGAAACTGGCTCAGGTATGTATGGTAAGAATATGAGACACAAAGTAAAAAATCCTACTCTTTCCTTTTGTTCCCCAGTGAATGACACCATGTCACTCTTTACCAGTGGAAAGCTCCAGCTGTGGGCACTGCACCTGAAGGTAAAATTCCCAGGAATCAACTGAAGCCTGAACTGATGTACAGTGTTAACATGAGGTCATAGGTGGGGTTTACCACTTTTTCCACTTCAGCAGGGAAAAGGAAATTTCATATGCTCTGTATCATGACAGTCAGTCACTTTTCATCCAAAATGTTATTTGGAGGAAAAAAAATACACATTTATAGCCTAACTATTCACCTTGAAATATCACTTGGAATTTGGAAATATAGAACATAACTCAGTAACTCAAAATTACTTCAGAATTTCAAGTTAAAAATAATAATAATCATAGTATCTCCCCGCAAAATATGGAGTCATAATCAAAGAGGATTAATAATTCCTTATTTTATTACAAACACACCATGCTATCAACTTCACTGTAATTTTCTTAGTCAGTTGTCAGTACTCAAGACTATCCCTTCAGCTCATTCTCTCTCCCTCTACTTATTAAAGAAAATGAGAGTCCACAGAAAGAGCAACCTGGTCTGCAAAGGTTTGGTTTTCCAATTCTGATTCCAGGCGAATACACCTCATGAGTTATATTCCTTCACTTCAATTGCATAGACATTTGATCAACTAATCTAGTTTGATTGCATATCAAACACTACTTACAACACTAACCATCCCAATATCTCTGAGCACTCTGGTACAGTGCTTAATTACTTCTGCAAGGATAGTTTTTCCTTATATCCAGTCATGCTAATTTTTCCCAATTCATGATCAGGGTCCTGTGTTCTCCTGCCTGTCTCTCTCTCCCCGTAAGGAAGGACTGGTGGCTGTTATGGTTTCCCAAAGCTGTCTCTCCTGCAGGCTCTGCAAACCCCAATCCCACAGCCTCTCCTCACAGAGTGAGGTCTGCAAACCCCAATCCCACAGCCTCTCCTCACTAAGGTGTGCAAACCCAATCCCACAGCCTCTCCTCACTAAGGTCTGCAAACCCCAATCCCACAGCCTCTCCTCACAGAGTGAGGTCTGCAAACCCCAATCCCACAGCCTCTGCTCATAGAGTAGTGAGGTCTCCACACCTCACTGACCACCTTGGTTACCCCTGAATGCTGTTTTCTGTCAACATCATTCTTGCACTGGGCATCCCCAAACTGGATACCTTACATGAGATATGGTCCAACCAGTGATGAGTAAAAGGGAATAATCAATTAAAATATTAAAATGTCCTATTGCCTCTGATCATGTTGGTACAGCACAGGATACTCCTAATCTTTGTTGGTGCCTGGTCACACTGCTGCCATGTGCTTACCAGTTAACAGCAACAAAAGGAAACAGCAAAACTCAGATTTCCTGCATTCCTTTTTTTTCTTGTTTTTTTTTTTTTTTTTCATTTTTAATTTCTGCAGTTTGCAAATGGAACTGAAGTGAGCAAAACTACTTTGAACTTTAAAAAAATCAAGGCCCATATATAATTAGGGTTAGAAGACTAATTAAAAACAACAATCCATTTTCACATATTTCTTTTAATTTCAAAACATCTTGTTGTCTCACTCTTTCTTTTTTTTTCTTCAGAATCTTGCTCTCACATTCCCTCAGAATCACAATGTAATTTCTCAAGGTGTACAAGGAAAGGGTAAAGTGAATTAATAAATTATTATATAATCAGAAATGGTCCCACTAAAAAATTCAGCTGATATGATGTTGGGTAAGGCAGAATCATCAGTTTTGATGTATTATTCCATGATGTGGAAATGAATATATTTTCCTTTTATTTTCTCACGGGTACTTGGATAGACATCACCCATCACTAAAGGTATGAAACACAGGTATAGAGAAAGGTCTGATTGCCTTCAATCAGACCAAATCTGAATTTTTTTTTTGGAACTCTGAGTATTTGCAGAAAAGTGCCTAAAAACATGCTTACTACTTCCTGTAGAACACTGGCTGATGGAAACTCATTTGTTGGTTGGACTTGTTTAGTGGGGTGAGTTTTTCTGACATATCTTTTAATAGTATCAATTATACAAATTTAATGTGCAAAATAAAGGCATTGTTAAAACTGGATCTTATGCAAAAGATGCATATCATACTAAAAAAAATACAAAACTTGAAATGTTTTTCACAGTACCACCATTGTTGCCAGTGCCATAAAAATGTTTGCTGCTCTTTTCTAATTTTTCTTGAAAGCCTTTGACATCTTCTTGTAACTCCACAGGCTAAAGCTTTGATCTTTGTAAAAAATTAAAACAATACCATATTAACTGGCTTCTATAAACCAAATCTTTTTACGACACAAAATATATTTTTTAACCATTTTACAGGTTTATATCCAGGTTTCAGGATTATTTTTTTTTATCAAATCTTATTACTTCAAATGTTACACAATGATTCATACTTACATTACTGCTACAACAATGCACCAGTTATGAGTGTGAGGTCAACCTTCCTTCTGTTACATCCTCATCTGAACTTTCAAATAAATTGTATTCAATATTTCTGCTCCTAGTTTGATTCAAGTTTTACTGACATGCACAAAAATGGGATTAACAGAAGGTAATTTTCAACATGGGATATGATTGCCAAAAGGAAAATTGTATACATTGTTATTTAAATGTCCACCAATCTGCAGATCTTGATAGACAAGTCCTTGCTTTACTTTGCCTGCTCTGCACAGTTTTCATTTATTCCTCACAGAATTGCATCTGACAAACATCACGAAGACACAAATAAATGAAAATAACAAGGAATGCTATAAAGGTGAAATGGGAGAGCTGATTTGGTAAAACAAAGACATAGAAGATTCTTCCACCAGTAGAAGATTCAGCAACCAATCCCAATGTAACAGATATACAGTAGAATGATTGGCCTCAAACACCTGATCTTTATTTTTATGAACTATACAAGCCATTCTGTTTCCTAGGTTACTAAACTTCAATTGAAAATTAAGGTTGGATAACACAGCTCTGAAAAACTGAGGCTAATTTCTGCTTCACTGTTTTACAAGAGAAGAAACTTTATTACCTGGACCTAGGGATTATGCAAGGTGCTTGGGGTTTTTGTGTGAATCTGTGCAGAATTCAGAATTAAAAGCAAACTATTTCATATGTTTAGGTTCACTTTGGTTTCCACTGGTTTACTTTATATTTACCAAAAGTTCATTCCTGAGATTGGACATATCAGAAAAAAAAGCAAAACAAAAACCTCAAACTATCCACAGAAAACACCATGAAAAAATTTGATGCATCAGATGCCTTAGGTTAAAATATGTGAATTATCTTTTTATTATTGATGCTCCTTTCTTATGGCTGCTAATTAATACACTCAATTGTTTCTCTCCTGTATCCACATCTTGGTGTTTTGTTTTTAAAAGTATAAAAATTGCATACAAGGTTTTAGTAGTGAAATGAAAATATACTCTTGTGCCCTGAAATTAAAAGACTGATCATGTATATTACTTTTCCTACCTTCAGCATCTCTGGGGATCTTTTTGTTGATACACAGTCCAGAAGGGAAATTAAACAACTCAAAGAAATAACATCAGGACTTTTGTTTACTTTAACCTGCTGCATGAAGGATTATATTATTAAGCATGTGTTTTATTATTACCTATTCTATTGTTGAATATTAGCTCCAGAAAACAGAGCATCCTTATTTTAAAAATCATGAGAAGAGTTTTATTGTTTATTAAAGTAATATTCTATTCTATTACCCTTTTCAAAGGACACGTTAAATTACCTTATCTATGCAGAGAATATGGTGATGAATGTTGCTAATAAAACAACAGAAGAAGGGGAGAACCACTTCACAGTGATGGTACTTTAAATGAGTAAATTGGTCCTTTCACTCAAACAGGAGTCGTGCTCAGCAAGTCCCATATTGCCCTTTCAGAGAATAACTGGATTGAGACAGCAGCTGCTTAAACTGACAAGATCAGTGCACGTGGCATTGAGGCTGCTCTTGCAGACTTCTGAAAATGCCCAAGGCTCCTGGGGAGCACCCTGTCCCAGGAAGGCAAGCACAAGGGATTGGAAGGCACCCTTCACCCCACACCCTTGTTCCAGCACCAGCATTCCTCCAGCCTTGTGGATCAAAACCCTTCTTCTCCTGGTTAGTTTGCAGACGGATTTAATAAAAGGTTAATTTTTATCTGGGAAATTAATTCGTTTGCTAATGCTACTCATCCTACAGCAGCGAGCAGAGTACCTCAGCACAAAGAAAGGGGTGGGACTGTGGCTTTCAGTAGCAGCCCACATTTTTGGCTGTCTAAAGGAACTGTGGAGATGCAGCTCTCCACATCTCTCAAGGTAGATTAAATGCACTTTTGCATTCAGGGGGAACAACAAACTGCTGTTCCCCCACTGAGATCAGTGTCTGACTAAACGAGCATTCCTCTTCTCTGCTGCCTGTTGCAAAGCAAATAGGAAATTTTGAAGGTTTAAACTAATCTGTTTCACTTCATGCTGGAAAAGAAGAGGAGTGCTATGGCTGGAGCTGATCCCAGCTGAGAGGCTGCACAAATCAAAGGGTTCAGTGCCTGTCACCTTCACATACACGATGCCTGCCCTGGGCAAGGAGGGATCTCAGCAAGGCACAGCCTCCATTTGGGGCCTATGAAAAAGGAAGCACATTAATAGGTTTGTTGTGGGGTTCTCTCTTTTCTCTCAACAACAGCATAAGGAAAAGATTTCTGAAAAGGAGATAGACTGTTGCTACTCCGCATACAGATTCTGTGAAGGTCGAATTCCCACAGCAAAAGGTGATTTTCCTTCCCACTGCTTGATGGATTTGAGAAATTCATAATATTCATTAAATTATTATAGCTATAAATTTAAATTTGCATTTAGCTGTTATATGGAAGAGCCAAAGGGGTACAGACTAACCCCACTTCAAATGCTAACACTGAGTTATATTCTATGGTTACTGCTTCTTATGGAGTGCATTTCTACTGCATGGAGTAATGTGTGAAGCTTTTCCAAGAGGAAAATGAAGAACCAGCAGTGACCACAATGGGATTCAGGAAGGTATTTTTATATTGGAGTTCACTGCCTGAGAGGGTGCAGCATCCATACAGACCTAAAGTGATACACATTTGTACATGTCATAAGTTATTAGCAAGATAAGTTGTGTAGAGTCCCTTCTGGGGGACAGCAAGGAAAAAGGTATTCTCTCAGGCTTTTCCTCCTGCAGGCAGAATATCTGCAGCCTTCAGGAAAGACATGGGTTTTTTGTTCATTTTTCATTTGGAAAAGGAGTATCAGCACAGTTAAAATCTCCTCTTGAGGGTGAGCTCAGCTGTAAAGTTTCCAGTGTCACAGAGTCTCAAAAGCTCTAGGTGCTATAAATAAGTGTAGTGTAATCTATCTGCTGGTTGTTTAAATTGCAGTTAAAATCTCAAATAATCTTACAAATGGCTCTACTGAGATCCCAATGAACTTCAAGATCCATATGATCTGTTAAAATAGTTGTAGGTAACATCTTAAATCCCTTTACACTTCCCTACAGTTCTCTTCTCGGACTACATCTTTCTTCAAACATTAGTTCTCCTTTGAAGAGACAAAACTGCATGTTGATTTTTGGTGGTTTTTTAATAATTTATTAAATTACTTTTATCAGGATACCATCTTTTCCTCAAACTAGAAAATTCCAAATTCTCACCTAAATTACTTCTCTTAATCTCACCAGCCAGAAAGGAATCTCCCTCTGCCCTCTAGGTAATTTTTTACATTACCTTAGGAAAACTCACTAGCTAGAAAAAACCTTTTCTCAAATCTTGTTGTGAAGTATTTCCTTGTACACTGGGACCTTCATTCCACTTATTGCTCCTCTTATACTTTCCAGATTTCCATTTGCACATTTATCAACTCTGCTTGATTTCCTGCATTTCCCTCTTTTCCCATAGATCAGTATCTCCCATGTGTTGTACTCCTCTGTATGTTATGGACACATAATCTGATCAACACCAGGATTTTAGGTACTTTATCTTTCCCTATGCCTAAGGCACCCTGCTAAGGTGCCTACTGATCTGTTCCAAACTTCTCAAAAATGCCCAACTTAACATTAAACACTATCAAAACCCTTAACTTCATTGGTGTCTATACTCTATAAGTATATGATATGAAATATATGTATATAAACAGCCTTATCTTGTGTGAGGGTGTATGTAACAGATGGCAGCAGTGTTTGTTTGCTGCTGTAAAACTTACTGGGCATGTACTATGTACTACACTGCTTTAAAAGCAAGATAAGCTGGGCAGTGTGGAAGAAATCCTCCTGCAGGGCGTTGGCTGCAGAACTGTGCTTTCACTGTGCAGGAAAAATGCAGACTGACTGATTCCCCAGAGGACCTGAATTGAAACTTCAGGGCACAGAGCAGGGCAAATAGACACAACCAACACTGAAGGCAACCAGCAGAGAGCAAACTGCAAGCCTTTGAGTGGACTTGGGTTGTGCTATCAGCAGTGAACAGGTTTCTTTTCAGCCCAAAGACAAGAGAGGAAAAGAAAGCTTCCTAAGAGCCCTGAGGGATATTTTAGAGTTCATTCAACTAAGAAGACACAGAAAGTCATGGGACCCATAGAGAAGGATGCAGGAAAGGACCAACCCACAATCACACAGTAAACAAAGAGATTTTCTTTCACGTACTTTTGTTTCATCTGTCTCAGTAGATCTGACTTTTGCATCTCTTAAAAGCCACCTGATTCTAGCTTATTAGTTTGTGCTCTAATACATTTAAGTTTAAAGACTGGGAATTGTTTGATGGCTTTTGTTACACTCACTGCAAAGGGAAAGGTGGGGGTAGTTCCACTGCAAGGCTCTGGGCAACTCACAGGATCCATCTCAGGGGTGAAAAGATGAGACTAGGCAGATGTTAATACTGGATGCATTTTTGATGCACCACAGCTAAGAGGTTCAGCCCTCCAGCTGGAGAAAAACAAAACAAAACAAAAAAATCTGTAAAAAGAAAAGCTAATTCCATCCCTTGTAAATTGGAGCATAAATACTGCAGTAGCCTGAATAAAAACAACTTGAGAGGCCAAGTAACAGTAATGGCACAACAGTTTTATTCAAGCTATTAAACAGAGGGTTTTTTTTTTTTTTGTTCAGCCATTTACTTGCAACTTTTAGATGGGTGCCATAAGCAACTTAAGCAGAGTCATCCAAAAAATAGTGAAACATAACTTCTGGGTGAGAAATGCATAAGCAAAATACTGCAATGTGTGTTGATATATTTATGCAAGACTGATGTTAGCTGCACAGCAGTTGACTTTCTTTAAGTTGATGGACAGAGTAGGACTTTAGAAATGCCATCTTCTTTATTCCTTAACACTCCTGTGAGTCAACAGTTGTGAAGTAACAACTGCTTGACTTTAGCATTTTACCAAAACACTCATCTATCTCTCCTTTCTGTCTTTGACTAAAGATACATTTTGATATTACCTCTTTCCAGGAACACCTTCCCCATACACAAAGATAACTTTGCCCAGTCTTCAAAGGCAGATATTTATCTGCCCCTATATTCTGTGTTATCTCCTTCCTTTATCCCCTCTGAGACAATGGACATGAAAAAGCAGTGTTTTCATCTTCTTGTTTTGGAGCATGTATTTCTTTCCTTTCTGCCTCCATTGTACACCACTAAACACAAACTAAAATCTTTATTTCATTGACATCTAATTTCCATCCTTTCTTGTCTTACACCCCACTAACAATTCAGGACTCTACCCTACTTCTCACTGCACCAAGCTGTTCTTCCTTCCTCTTATTTTCAGATACATCATCCTGGAAAATGGAAGCAAAAAGCAGGCATGCAAGCATCTCTGAGGGATGAATAATGCACACTTGCATTCAATTATAGCCTTCATTCCACACTTTGCACACAGACATGTAAACCTTAAGAATCACTTTCTAAATTTTCAGGAGTTACAAAATTTTATTCAGCTTATTGAAATAATCTAGATGGGGATCCCTGTGGCCCAGCCCTTTAAATATCTGATTGCCTCTCCACAGCTTCCTCACTCTCTTTGCCTGGCTACAGCCCAGTATTAGAGGAAAATGCTGTATAATGGGCAATAGAGGTTTCAAATAAAAACATGCAAATCATGCACAATTTGTCTAAATATGCTTATGCAGGCCAGATGCAATCTGCAGCTGCAGCACAATCCTGTTTATATTCTTGACGGGTAGAGTTTACAGTCAAAAAGTTCAGCATTATTCTCAAAATGTAACACAGGCCTCACTATGTCCTCATCAACAATCTCTTCACAGCCTACATAGCTCTCTTGTGTAGAAGTAGTAAACAATTTTAAATGAAATACAAATGTTCCGTTTCGCAGATCAGTGTGCTCCAAGTCAATATGAAACTAAGCATGCTTTATTTAGCAGTTATTTACACATACAGCTCCAAGAACAATAAAATGGTCTCCTGAAGGCAAGGGGCTAAGGAAGCTGCTTCTGTCTGCCTGGTATTTTCCACATTACATGATCAGGAGCTATGGAGTTCCTTTGAGAGGAGTGCTACCTCTCTTGGAACGACCAAGACGGCACAAGGCAGATCAGAAAAGGGACATTTTGCCCTGGTGATCTATTGAATATCTGTTTAGCTTCACAGTGTTAAGACTGTCTTTCCAAGATGAAATATGGGATCCCTTCCATCTAAGTCATCCTCAGGGTCAGCACTCTCAGAAGATCAATCCCTGATTCATCACCAGCCAAGTACCTGGAAGGCAGAACATTATGCAGCCCTCCACATCTTTTCCTCCACTGTGATGCCACTCTGACCTCAGCCTCCTAGAGTTTCACACAGCTCTTTTAAGGTTCTTTCTTGTCACAGATTTTCCATATGCCCTATAGGAAATCTTACATTTTCCTCTAGTCCCACTCTGCTATCCTCAGGCTTCCTTAAAGCTGATTTTGCTGTCCTCTGATTCTTTAATTATGTGCATTTTCAAGATGTAGTACCCTTTGCTTCTTGAGTCACATCATTCATTCCCTCCTGTTCATATACATATTTAGGTTCAACTGAAGTCACAAGAACATTTTGCATGCTTGCATGGGAAAAATAACATTTCATTTCAATCACAGAATCATGATTTACTAAGGTAGCACTATAAACTCCAATCAAATAAAAATTACTGTGTCTAGGGTTCCTAAATTATTAATTTTCATGCTATGTGTAAGAAAATAAATCAGGAAGCTAAAATTTTTAACGCTGTTGAAGAGAAACATCTCTGCAAACAGTGGTTGAGTACACTGACAAGATCAATAGCTTTAAGTAATTGTGATGTTCAGTGGAAAAAACATTACACTGAGCATAAGATCAAGAAACAAGGGATTTGATTCCTCTTGTGGTCTAAATATGAGAAAAAAATCTAGACTTCATTTTGCTGACTGGGGCATTTATTTTTTCCCCTTTTACAACAGCAAATGGAACAAAACAAAGCACATAACACTTCAGTACAGTTTCCTAACTTTGAAGATGCTTAAGACACAAAAATCAAAGTAATTGCTTAATCAATCAAGTCATGAGATTCACATTTTCCTGAATGCTAGAAGTCATTAGAAAAATATAAAAAATAAAAATAAATAAAAAATTAAAATCATTAGATGCTTAGAAAACTTTGAAAAATATATATATATTTTCAAACTACACATTCATAAAGCATATGAACAAGATTGGTAGATATGCTTCATTTGAAGCCTGTAATGAAAAGCCTCATTAAAATCTTAAAGACTCTTCTGCTTAGAGATCAGAAACTATCATCTAGAAATGAATTAATATTAAAGAAATATATCATTTTGTGTCTCAAAAAAGATTACTTACAGTGTCATGTGTACCATCTGTAGCAGCCTATTTCCACATAACACCAAGGAACAGGAGAGTAAACCGAACATCATCTTTCCAAAAGGAAAAACTGAAATGGCCAGTAGGTCATCCATTGCATACTGTGGAGGCATATTTACCTGCATTTCTAAACAGGTCAAACCATTAAGACAAAATGTGTGTTGGGATGAATAAACTTTCACTTCTGTCATTCAGTCACTATTAAAGCCTTTATGTCCTATGAGAAATACAGAACACACAGGGAGCAGGAGGCAAGGGAAAACCTAAGGCAGCACTGCATGGAATGTGGCAATAATAAAGGGGTTAGGCAGTATAGACATGAGGACAAATTCTAGTATGCTCTTTTTACTAAAAATGGGTCATTGTCAAGAAATTGCTGATGTTAGGATTTCTTGTCACGAATAATAAGAGATCTCTGCCAGAATGTGCAAGTCACGAAATAGACTAGAAAATCTTATGAATGACGGTAGCATTTGAAGCTCACTGTAATGTTACTAGATATGCCCTCTAACTGATGCTATATTTAGTATCAGTTAAACTTCCTTGGCATCAAACCCACTGGTTCTCATGAAACTAGAAAGCAGAGGTGTTTTAAGTTCAGCAGAGCATGCTACAGCTGACATTCAGTGACTGTGCTGTTTCCCTGTAAGGTTCTAGGGGGAACAAATAATCTCAAAATATGGTCAAGAGTCTGTATGACCAATTTTTCCATGATTCTCACATTTTAAAACATATGGTATACATAAGAAAAAAAAGTGGAATAAAGTATTCTAATTTATAATTACTTAAATTAAAAAAAAAACAAAACACATATTCACAGATTTTAGAAATATAGTGATCAGTTATCCATAAGGACTACATTCCTTATCAACATATAGCTTAAGAAGTGGAAGAGGGAGAAACTGCTAATGTTTCATTAATGTCAAAGCTGTAAGTAAATTAAACATATAAAACTTCTATCTATAAATATCATTTGGCATAATGATGTCTGATAAATCTCATTGACTTTACATTTCCTTAACTCTTGTAAAATTTATAGTCCTATACAATTCTTAATTCGTTCACAAAATCTCCAACACCTTTTAATCTCCTAAAATAAACACGAAAGGGCAGACTACAATTTACCAGATAACATTGCAGAAGGAGACAACACAAGAGAAAGCATGTACCTGCTACTTCAGCTTTGCATCTGTCCTGTAACTCTGTCAAGAATAATGCCCTAGGCCAAGAGAAACCCCTCAGTGGATCTCACATCTGCTTCCTGTCTTTTCTCACCTTGCTCCTTTCATCATATTGCTAATATCGTGTTTATGAAGTAAAATTGGTATTTAAATAAGCATCATTTTATATGAACAAATGTATTAAATTTTTATAGGTATTAACACATCACTCATCTTGGCTACTTCACTAATATTACAGAGAAAATTTTTTAAAATGTAATCTGTTCCTCTTACTGCTAAGGCGTGAAGAGTGGCCTCTTTCTGTTAAAAAAAAAAGGAGCTGTGAAATGATACAAAGTCTAAAACGGATGAAATAAGGCAAAATTACTTTGCATACGGAATTTATGGCATAGATTTTATCTTCTCTGTTCCACTGGAGAGAAAGTCCAGAGTATATGGTCTCCAAACAGTATATCTGTACTTCTGGAGGCACTGTCAAGGACACTGAAAGTGCAAATTTAGATGTTTAAGAATTTCTAATGATATTTATGAGTGGTTCAGCCTCTATAGATTTTTTTTTTTTAATGTTTGTGCTCATCTTCATTCCCAGAAGCAACAAAATGCTAAGAGGTGATGGACAGAAAGGCATGAGGCTTTGAGATGGAGTTCCTCCAACCTGTATCTATGTTATAACTAAGGCAAGTGATGACAAGGGATAGGGTGAGATGAGGAAAGAATCACAATATTTTAACTTCCTGAAGTGAATAAAGGAGAACAGAAAAACAGGGCTTTTCCACTTTTGGTTCTGTTTTGACTTGGGCATAGAAAATTAGCAGAGGTTTCCTGACAGCGCCGATTGTCAGAGAGCTGGTGACAGCAGCTGTTTCTCTGAAATCGGGGTAGGTGCAGCTGTTGGATGATCCAAAGATGCATGAGGCTGGTCATGGTCATCCACAAAGACAGTCAGAGCCCAGGTATTGCCCACTAACATCGAGGCTATTGGTACAAAGCACTGTTACAAAGCACTGAAAAACCTTTACTGATTGCTTTACAGTCCCTACTGGGGTGTGTATTATGGTGGTTACTTTGCTACCATTAGTCAGAGCAAGGTCAGCACATTTACTACTTTATAAGCACAACTTTTATCACAACACAGGTAGCAAAAGGCCTTGGCCTCTTAGCTTAATGATTTTGTCAAGAAGGAAGAAAAATTCTTGTGGCTAATGCTGTACCATACGCTTCAAAGGTTGGTAAGACGACAAAGAAGAAACATGAAGCAAATGAGTAATGAAATCAAACCAAAGGCTTAAAAAAAACCAAACCCAAAAAACCCAACAAAAAAAGTGCCATACGTATATAGCAGAATTTCAATAAGTTATTCAAAACAGAAGCAAAATCTATGAGAAAAGAAGCAGATGTATGTTATATTACCAATTAAAATCTTCTTCTGGCATCCAAAATCATACCATCTATATTCCTTTCTACCCTTGTGCAGGAAAAATGCATTTGAAAATAATTATGTATCGACAATAATGCACACTAACATTTCAACATAGCTGAAAAGTCTGATGACTACCACATGCCTCTGCACAACCAGAGTCCAGATCTCAGATTTTACCCAGAAATATTCAAGGCTGCCATTTGGTTGTACAGACAGGCTAATCCTGCACATGCATCCTGCTACTGCCATGTAAAATGCAGGCTGCATGAAGTGCCAAAAATGGGGGCTTAAACCATAAGTTTTCTACAAATATACCTAACACAAAGTGATAGAATTGGGTTTGTTGCAAGATGCAATTATGGATCCCATTTTTCTCTTAAAAACAGGGCCCTCCCTTATTGTGTTATAGCCTAGAGATTAAGTTACATTCATCCAAAAAGTAAGAGACTGAGCTTGAGCTCCTTCTTTTGCTAGAGGCAATGTAAATTTGCATTACTGGCTACGCAGACGTTAGACTAAAAAAACATTACTTTGCAAAAGGCATGGTCATTTATTAAACCACTCTAACTTGATCAAATTCGCCCCATACTCAATGTCCATCAATGAAACTGCACTGGCCTGCTAACCAGTGTACTTAACATAATGTGAAGGTGTTTTACTGCTTTCTGCACAATATAATTTCTCATTCTGCCCTGACATGGAGCTTTGAGTAAATAGTCAGCATTTTGGAAGATGAGGCTGGAAAATTAGAATCTATGGAAAAACATCAGGAAGACTCTATTCACCCATAAATAATTTCAGTTAATTTTACAATTTTTATGCTCTCCATAAGTACAAAAATGCAAAAGTGTGTATTCACCTGTTTTATCAAACTTTTTTTTAAATGGGTAAAGAGAAGAAAATAAAAATAAATAAAATAAATCAATAAAATGTATCCAAGACAGAATATAGTTTCAGTAAAACATCATTAATCTTCCTCAAATGCATGCTGGATGTAGCAGCAATGTCTTAGCTGTTTTCTGATGAACCAATACTAAGAAGACACCGAGCCAGTCACTAGTAGTGGCCAAAACCAAAAGCAGAGAAGAAAATAGGGATAACATCAAGCAGGAAAGAATGAGATGAAGATATCCGCAACCTCTGGTAACAACAGAGACTGGGGGATGAACAGATTGAGAGCAGCCCTGGCCAGGAAGGTCTTGGGTGTGATGGGAATTGAGCCTGAGATGGGCACCCACAGCCCAGAGTTCAACGGGAAGGGAAGGGAAGGGAAGGGAAGGGAAGGGAAGGGAAGGGAAGGGAAGGGAAGGGAAGGGAAGGGAAGGGAAGGGAAGGGAAGGGAAGGGAAGGGAAGGGAAGGGAAGGGAAGGGAAGGGAAGGGAAGGGAAGGGAAGGGAAGGGAAGGGAAGGGAAGGGAAGGGAAATGAAGGGAAGGGAAATGAAGGGAAATGAAGGGAAGGGAAATGAAGGGAAGGGAATGGGAACTTCCCTGCAAATCAGTAGAACTGATGAACCTGAAAAAAGTTGTGCCTAAATGTTTTAGTCTTGCCACAGGTTGTTGTTATCAGGGAGAAAAAAATCAAGTAGTTACTAAGCTAAAAATAATTTTAAAACCCTACCAAAATGAAGTAGACAAAGAGACTGTTGGTATGAAAAAGATATGTTCCTTGAATAATCAATACAACAATGAAAAAAAAGTTACTACGCAAGAAAAAAAAGTGTATTGATAATTACACACCTCTGGTGGGTTGCCTCTGACTGGATGCCAGGTGCCCACCACAGTCACTCTATCTCTTACCTCCTCAGCCAGGAAGGTGAGATACATTTAAATCACTTGGGCTGAGATAAGCGTATGGAGAGATCACTCACCAATTAACTGTCATGGGCAATACCAACAAACATTGGGGTTATCATAGCTCAATTAATAACCATGGCAGCAGGGGCACAGCTGGCTCACCATGGTCTCCACCACGGGTTGCAGGGGAATCTCTGCTCTGATGCCTGGAGCACCTCCTACCCCTCCTTCCTCACTGATCTTGGCATCTCTAGAGTTGTTCTTCTCACATTCTCACCTTCCTCTGCAAGCTGCTGTTGCACAGAATTTTTCCTCCTACTTCTTAAATACATTATCCCAGAGGTGCAACCACTGTCCCTGATGGGCTTGGCCTTGGCCAGTGGTGGGTCCATCTTGGAGCCAGCTGGCATTGGCTCAGTTGGACATGGGGCAAGCCTCTTGTAACTTCTCACAGGAGTCACTCCTGTACCCCTGTGCTACCACAACTTTGCCACTCAAAGCCACTACAACATCTTTATAAAAAATTATGCTATTTAATATAAGAACATTAGGCTAAACCATGTCACTGTGCCCAAATGCTACCTGTCAAGAAGCTGCACTGAGACACTGTCTGACAGGGTGATCTGAACCCATTCCCCAAATCCCACAAACCATTAAAGAAGTTGCCCGTGATCCACACCAGGTAATATATTTCCTATCTAACTCACAGCTCCCTGGAAGGGAACATCCTGAGATGTAATTATTTCATGTTTGCCCAGTGCTGTGAGACGAGGGGGTGAGGGCAGTGGGCTCTGGGCTGCTGCTGGCTCTGGGCTGATGCTGGACAGCTCCCTCAGGGGAGGGGAGCTCATCCCACCAACATGAGAGCCCAGGAACAGCACCAGCCTCTGCCATTTCACCCATTGTATGCATTCTACTCTGAATAATGCAGAGACACACTACTGGTTTTTTTTTTTCTTATTTGATGAAAATAAAAAACCAAACACTTTGTCTCTGCCCACTTTTGTAGGACAGGAGGGAAGCACTGGATCTCAGCAATCCATGCAGGCTGGTAATGTGAATGAAGTGCACTATCTACAGGCAACATCTGTACCTTCTTTCAAGCTTGTTTTTTATAACAACTACCATTTTCATGTGCAAGCAAGGTATGACCTCTTCTCAATCCCTGCTATTTGAGATTTTCTGAGCTCATTGTAAGAAAAGGAAAAGAAAAAAAAAAGCAGAATAATTTTGCAATCAAAAAAGACCTTAATGCTGAACTTCTAAGAGAGTCTAAAATTACTGACAGTTTTGACTCAAGGAAATAGACAGTTTAGTGCTTTTCAAACAAATTGACGTGTAGTCCTGAAACAGTCCTCTATGTCAAATGGCAGGTTGGAGACAGGGAGTTGACTGTAAAATCAACATCTCAGTGCAGTTCCAGTAAATGCTAACAATAATATTTTCCAAAGGTGCACACACATATATGCATGTTCATAGAGAAATTATATATAGACATTTTAAAGATGCCATTGCATGCTTCAAATATCTATTAAAAATAACATCTGATGAAAATTACCTTTAATGCTCTGTAATTAAATACAATACCTAAATGCTTATGTGTAGACATCCACAAGGAAATAGACAGAGATACAAATGGAATTTACTAATCTTTCTGTTCATATAAAGTTAAAGACTGACAATTATATCAGAGTATTTAAAAGGAAGTCAGAGAATAAAACTGCAGTATTCAATCACCATGCTATTTGACCTGCCAGTACATAGATAAAGGAAAAAAACCAATGCAGAGTATTGTAGATGCTCCTCTAACATCCTTTTTCCTAACTCTAAACTCTAGCTTTCCTAGTTTGTTTACTAAAATGTTATGTTTAGGATTTAAAATTATCTTAGCAAGTCCTCAGTTTTGTCTCCACATAAAAAGGCTATTTTTACATGTTTTTATGCTCAGGAATACTTGTCTTAATTTATTCACACATACTTGAGACTAAACAATCTATGACATAACTGTTTGTTTTCTGAACTTTTATGAGGAAGAAGACAAATATCTATCATGAAGAATGCAAAGCACTCCCTCACAAGACCAAAGCAACAGTGCATGAAATTGAACTCAAAAAGCACCTCCATTCTGTGTGACTTCTTGGCTGACACAATTCAGATATTTATAGCTTTACGAATTTGCCACTGGAAGAGAACTTGAAGCTTTTCCTAGCTAGGAAGGATTAATGAACATGTGCACCTGGTAATTACAGCACTCCATCTTTCTCAGAGCCCTCACATTGCCTCAATGGCAGAAACTGTAATGAAAAACCATTGAAAATATCAATCTGCAATTCCATAAGTCATTTAATTATTAAAATATATAATCTCTTTTCATACTTTCTATGAACTATGCTAACAGTGGTATGCAAAAAATCATACTTTTTGCTTCATGTTATTACCTGGAACACCTAATTTAAAATTAAAAATTCATCTGATATCAGCTTGGGGTTTAACTTACTTTAACCTCAGATTGGAAAATGCATGGTAATAACTGTCAAATATTTCTGCAAGAAAGAGCAGAAAAAAACCCCAACAGCCTGGGGTAATGCATGCAATTTTAAGACAAAAATTACACACTAAATTTCAAAAGAAGCTTATTTGAAAAGAAATATTTGATGATTGGGGAAAACAAGCATTCTGTACTTTTTTTCCTAAAGAAGATTCTCAGAGTTATTGTCAGGTGGAAACTTTTTAAGCAGTAATGCATGCTGCCACAAACATTTGTCTAACATACATTCCACTACAAAATCTACAGTAGCTGGGGTACTGTTTGTTTGCTAAAACACTTCCTGAATAAACTTGAAAAACACTATGCACTTCATGTTCTATTTTGAGATTTAACAACACTGAAAAACTTGGAAAATATTACAAAACAAAAGCCAATTTATCATCAAAGTAGTAAACCCACAAATAGTCTATGAGCATCAATATTCCAATTTTCTCATGTTATTCTGACATTTGATATAACATTAACCTGAAACAGCCAGATACATGAAAGGATGACACAGACCACCCAAAAGTAAAAACAACCGTACTAATAGAGATTATTTTAAGCAGAAAGCCTCAATTGCTTTACCAGTGAAATTAAATTTTAATATACATTTTAGTGAAGTCCTTAGCTATTACAACATTTGAATGAAAGCCAATTATAATCTAAATGCACAGACATTGATATGGCTCTAAAAGTAGTCCTTTAAAAGATATTTAAGCACAGTATGAGATTTGAGCATTAAAAATGGCCTTTTATTGTTAAAACATACTGTTCCTTGGTGGATTATAGAAAAAGAAAGGGTTCCAGTAGAGATAAGTGTGCATGAAATGCTCTCTCAAGAGTATTCAGCCAAACTGACTGCAATAAGGGGACTTCAAAAAGCAGCAAGAGAAGAGATGTTCAAAGCACCTTGCAGCTTTGGGCTACTGGCCTCTACTGCTGTTTTTAATACAGTTAGGTTTAACTTGGGAGCGGATAAATAATTGACAGAGGCATTTTCAGACAGCTTTGATCACCGCACCGCTTGTCACAAGCTCCAAAGTAGTCGCTGCGATAACACTTAATCTGGGGCTTCTTATTTCAAGTACAAAAGCATCCCCTCCCACCCACTGCTCGCAGACTCCTGCATCAGAGCAGGAGACTTAAGATGCAGCCTGCACAGCCCCAGCACGCCACGCTCTCCGCCGGCAGATTCCTTCTCCAGCACGCAGATTTTCGCATCCTTACCTTTAAAAGGCTGTCCAGAACCTGCAAAGTTCCCCCAGCCGGTTTTAGCTCAGAGCATCCAGCAGCGCATCCGCACCGAGCTTTGCCATTGCGAGTGTGAAGAGAAAGAGCTGCCGGGATGCTGAATGGCACAGCCGCCAACTTTGTGTGGATCCGCGGCTCCCTGAAAAAGCTGGACCGAAATTCCCCTCGCCTGCGGATCGGATTCAACAGCACACACTGACTGTGAGAGGGAGCGAGGATTGAAAAGGGGGAATGGGAAAAGCGGGAGGGGGAAGGCGGGGGGGGCACGTCTGAAGAGAAAGGAAAAATCCTGTCCTGGATGCTGGCTGGGATAAGTCTTGGCTGTAAAATACAAGCTGCTCTTCAGAGTCCCACAAATACTTGCAAAACTACTCTTCTGTGATGTTTTCATTGCACTGTGTGCCGTAGGATGCCATCAGTCTGACAGCTGATATTTCAATATAGAATGTGTTAACTATTTGCCCAGCTAACATATTTGGGGACAACAAAAGCATTTCAGCCTTCATGCTGAAATCATAAAAAGAAAGTGCAATATGTGAATAAAACTAATTTTAGATATACTTAGAGTATAATTCTCCTAATTTTCTGCAGATTATTTGTGTACTCATTTAGATTCAAAGAACTGTAAAAAATATTTTCTTTCTTCCCTGTTAAATGTTGATATTGAAGTTCCCATACAACAGCCCATAAGTGTAGACTGTTCCACCCGTGTTAGTTATCCAGTCCTTGCAGAAAATCTACCTATAACACTAAGTCCCACCTTAACACTTTATGTGCTAGCCAGTCTAGAGTTTGCAGAGATGCTCCTGGCACATTACACCTGCTTTAAATATTCTTTACCAGCACAATGCTTACACTACTCTGAAATGAAACATTTTTACTTGCTATAGCTAATGATGTACACAGTATATACAATAAAAGTTAAACTTTATGTATCTAGGAAAATTGGGGCTTTTTCCTTGAAAATTTGGCCTTTGCCATTTTTGGAATAACTTTTAATAAATAATATATATGCTTTATCATACCAAAAAACCATACAAAAGTCTTTCTCAGACCATAGTAGGGTACAAATTTATTTCCGCTTGTTGACAATGAAAATACCATTTTTTTGTAAGTGGCTTTACTCTTTTGGCACTGGCACAGCAATTTGAGGTTAGAAGTAAAAGTGCCAGGAAGATAAGAGGCCAGATGTACCATAGAGGTGATGATCTCATTTGGCAAAAAAGAAAAATATTTTTGGCATTTAGTTTAAATAGCACAGTTTATTTCAAGTAGTACCTTTTTTTAGTGAGGTTGGGTGAGGAGGAACACCTCAATCCCCTCTAAGGTCATAGGACCCATCAAAACAAATAAGACACAAATAAAGGTAAAAAAGGAAAAAGAACCACCAAGGTAAAGGACATGGCTCACAACTATATCTATTCAGTGTATTGTTTTCCTCTAAAAACAAACATTGTATCTGTCTAAATGTTAAGGAGTTTACATTCCAAATTGCATTACCAATTATGAGGCGTTAAATTGGCCTGTATAGGTTTTCCAGCTCCTATTGACCTCATCAAACAGCTGTGATTTCTAAGCAATCAGTCTCTAATGAGTTTAGAAACAATAAAGAGAAGTTAAAATACCAGATGTATTTAATTTATCTTTAAAGAAAAAAAAAAAAAACTCTCTTAAGATGTACATCTTGAAAACTTTAACATGTACAAAATGTTCCTTGGTTTTGCATTCTTGGCTAATGTGTGGAGGAATCATCCTTTAGTGACTGAAAAGGAAAAACAATACTTATGCTCTGCTCGTGTCTTTTTAATATAGTTAGTGCCTTATCAGCCCTCAAACACACTCCTGTGAACAGCACTAGAAAACTACCTAGGATGCTGGAATACCTTAGCTCTCTTTCAATCTTGTCTTGATTTTAGTGTCTTATACTACAAACATCTGTAATGCACTCAAAATTACATTGCAAAATTTAAAACCAGGTGAAACCTGTGCACCTAATGAAGGAAACATCTCAGAGAAAGAGCCAAAATGCAGAATGTAGCTATTAATTGCAAGGGGAAAATTCTATACAGCCATCACAAGTAAAGCTTATCATATTGCCAGAATATTCTGCCTTAGAGAAGTTTTTTGTCAGTACTTGTTAAGGCTAGTTAAGATCACCAAAATAAATAGATAAAATGAATAAATAAGTTACTATATTAAATACTTCAATACATTAATTGAAGAGTAGAATACAGGCTCATTGGAAGGGTTATAAACAGAAGGTAATTCTTAGCTGCAAGTTCAGTGATTAAAGTATTTAGCTTTTAAGGACAGTCAGTCCATCATCTTTCCTGTGCACAAAAGTAATTAAAAGCAAAAGAGCCTTTACAAAAGGCACTTTAAAGGCTTTGTTTGTTTATGTTTGATGACTGTTTAAGTAAGCAGGAAACCAGATAACCTCTCTGCAAACAACTCATTATGTAGCTGCTAAAGAACTACATCAGGAATCATATTTCACTCACATTTCATGTGCACTAAGCAGTCCCCTTTGTGTCCTATGCAGAAATATTGCACACACACATTAAATATACATTTGTTGTTCCTTTTGACTGTAGTGTACAGGGACCAAATGAAAAGAAACATCCTTGCAAAAAGATTCAAGTGCTAATCCCAATTTTGATTTATACTATACCCTAAAGTAGTTTTACTTTCCCTCCTGACATTTTGCAGCCTTTCAGTGGAGCTAACACATCCCATCTCCCCAATCACAGTTCTTTCAGAAAACCAGAGGACCAGACCCGGGAAAACAAAAGTCACTAAAATGACCCCACTGATTGCAGCTATCAAGGAGTTATACAGAGATAAAATGGTTTCTGAGTTATCTAAGCTTGTCTGAGTGGAGAACAAACTTTGACTTAGCAAATTACTAGGAATCCAACAGAGAGATGTGTCTGTTTGCCGTGAACTCTCCTACAACTGTCAGAAGTTTGCATATTTAAACAGATGTAGATAATCCACAGCAGATCCCAGATAATGTGGAAAACATTTAACCTGAATGTGAAAAGAAGCACATCAGTGTAGAGGGTTCATATTCAGAGCATTTTGTGGCCAGACAAATCCCAGAAGAGTTTCCTCATTGCTCTTGGATCATCATCTAGAACATCTCTGTAAGGAATGTACAAATGACCTTGCCCTGATTACTGACACTTGTCTTTCTGACCATACTGGAGATTATATTCTGCACATTAAACACAAGTCTGTAGTGTGATTTGCGTAGCCAAAACCAGAAGTCAGGAAAACTCTCAGGAAAAAGAGTGGCTTAAGGTAAAAGCAGTGAATGTTACTAAATGAGATTGCCAGATCTATCAGCTTACAAAATTTGATTCACTGTCCTGCTGAGCCTGACATCTTTTGGTCAGACAGGTATCGTAACAGGAATGAAGAAGAAAAAATAACTTCAGCAGCATTAAAAGGACTGTATCTCAAAGACAGTGCTCATTTTTTTGTAAAAAACAGCACAGAAAGGGGCACTTTATAGACAGGTATTTTATTCATCTAGGTTATTTCCAGGAGGTATTAAGAATCCACAGGTAAAGGAGACACAGAGGATCTAAAAAGGGCTCCTTTCTATTACCAATTCTCTATTCTTACTGCTAAAAGTGCTGCCATGTTGGCTTTAAGCACTCCTGTCATTCCTAGGCCAAAGGTTCTTGAAAACAGAAACTGCATAAAAGATGCAGTCACACCTGAAGTTATCATAGTTTATAGGCTTTTGTAGCATGTAAGTTAATGATAATATTACCATTAAGAATTCTACAATGCTCAGGGCTCATGGTATTCTTTATTCTTTATGCTTTTAGAAGTTAAGTTTTTATTTTCTACTTCCATGACTTTGAGAGGATTCAGGAGCTAACATTGTTAGGGAAAAAGGCCCTGCTGCTGTAGCATACAATCA
This sequence comes from Ammodramus savannarum pratensis, assembly GCA_020466415.1. Lineage (NCBI taxonomy): Eukaryota > Metazoa > Chordata > Aves > Passeriformes > Passerellidae > Ammodramus > Ammodramus savannarum. The sequence continues at coordinate 31,513,780 of JAHXMQ010012338.1, read as the reverse complement.
AGTACTCCAAGTATTACAAGGACACAACTAAGAATAAAAAATTAAATTAGGAGCAAAAGAATGAAAAAGATAACCTTCAGTTAGCCCTGAAAAGGTGAACACTCCCTCACAGCACTGGTCCCTGTTCAGCATTGTGTAACACATCTGCAGGAGGTAGTGATTCCCCATGCCTCCCTCCCATGTGTGCCAAACAAACTCAGGAGGCAAGCTCCTTTTTATTGGCTTTTTATAGACTGGTTACCTACTGTGAAGTAGATATTTCCAGTTTCCAGCTATTACAAAAGAAAAGGTCTACTTATAATCCATTTTAAGCTTTCCTGACAATGCAGGTTTTTTCTGAACCTTGAGCAGGAGGTGCTGTAGAGGAGGAGGATTTACTATGAACTCCTGATTTACTCACCTCTACTCTTGTTTTCATCTTGATCATTTTAAGTGACTTTTTGAAGAGGAAAGTCAACAGATTAAACTTAGGCTTTGTACATCCCCCTTTAGAACTACACCCATATCTAGCAGCTATATCAGATCATCCAGATGACCTTATAGACTTGCTAGATATCATCAAAAAAAGTGCTTAAATTACATGGACTTTTGCTTTGTACCATCTGTGAAGAACTGTTCCACAGTTTCACTATGCTGGGTGAGGTATTCTGCAGGTGTTCATGAAGTTGAATGAAGTCAAAAGACTCAAAAACTCTCATGGGTGAAGTCTATTCTTGAGTCAGTCACTCGAAAATACAGTTTGTTATTTAAAAAGAAAAATGCAAGGTGAAATCAACAAAACAAAGTTTTGATGTAAGCTGAGTTTTGTTACTGTCAGGGAAAACAGCTGAAGTTACAGATACCAATTTTTTTATGGGTATAACATAGCCATAAAGAGCTATTAGCAAAGTTCTAAAGGGATGGAGAAGTAAGAAATTCCTTAACACTGACAACATCAAAGATGAACACAGAAAGGAGTAGAAACTGCTCTCTCACCTATAACAAAAACTCCTGCCTGTAACTGCTAGGGCACCTGCTGTGCTATCAGCACTGCAGATCTCTCTGCCAATATCCTGCCTGTTTCTTCTGATGGGGCTGCCATGCCCTGTCTTCAGCTCTTAGCACGTGCACTGATTATTTCTGGATTCAGTAGTGAGTTTATCTCTGAAATTTGCTTTGTCTAACACATCTGAAAAATGATCCTGCAATATCGTGCACTGCTTTCTCTTTCCAGGCAGATTAATTAATTTGCCAGAAGCCTGTGGATGAAATCTTGCAAAGGGCACAGGGAGGCTCGAGATGTGTTCTCTCTGTTGGTATCACCAGTCCTGATCACCTGCCTGGTTGGCTGAAAAAGTGACTGCTCACCTGGCAGTGATCAGGGAGGAGGAGTTCACACAGAATTGTCATTCTGCAATTCACATCATCACATCTCAGTCAATTGGATTGGGCCTGTCCACACAGGACGTTGGATAGGAGATTTTATAAATTAATTAATTTTTAGCAAAAAGATGTATGAAAAGATGGCAATGTTCCAGGACAATAATTGCTTTCTTCTCATCATGCAACAAATATATTAAAAAAGCTTCATTTTTATCTTCAAATTATAATTCTCGTTGTTATAATTGAGAGAAAAAGTGTCAATAATTGTTCTGCACGTTAGTATTTTTATATATCTTGAAAAAATTATGAGGTGTATTACAGGAGGGTTGTCAGCTACATTAAACACTGTGAATAGTTTCAGTAGCTCTAATATATAAATTTACATATATCATTCTACCACTGAAAAGTGCATTTTAAAACTAATATTTGATTTTGCTCCTTCTGCACATCATGTGGTTTCATTCAAGATGAAATTTGGCATGAGAAATTGTCCTGTGATGAAAAAGAACATCACTCACAGTGTGCACACCAGTTAGAAAGATGGATTTATTCTACTTCAAAGAAATGCATGTTCTATTTAGACTTGTACTTTATCACACTGGGTTTGGATCTTAAATATTCATTTTGATTATGTATTATTTCACTGATTTATTCACTCATTAATTCAATCCTATAGTAATGTGATCAACTTCAATGGATATACTTAAACTGTTACATACATTTTATCTTTTTGTGCTACACCAAATTCCTCCATCAAAATAGTTAATTAAGGAAAAAAATCAAATTTTTCTTAATCTCACAGTAATGCATAATTTTTTCCTTGAAAAAAAATACAACTTAATTATGAAAATGAATCCATGAATTATATGAAGACATGTGAGTAATATTAGAAATGAGCATAGCAAATGAAAAGTCGACACAGTATTCATGTTTTATTTAATACATCAAAAGTGAAGCAAGAGTGTGTCTAGAGAGCTCATGGGTCATATCATCTGACAGATATGTAATACCCAAACGAGTGCTGATAAGAAGATAAAATGAGATATATCTGTTTTTCTATCTAATGTTTTGTGAAATCTGTTTGTACCTATTCATTTTGGTGTCTCAGTTACTAAGGCAGTGTATTACAAAAGGACTTGGGACCTCCAAATTTTTTTCTCCTCAACAAGATTTTTTTCTGACTTAGTACAGAATCATTTATTCTATTCCTGATTTTCAAAGAATCTGAAGGAGCCAAGTTCTCCTATCTCAGAGGAATTGATGATCCTTTAGCCCCTTGCTTCTTGGATGTCTTTGAAAATCCTACGTCCTTTCCCTGATTATCCTTCTATTGAAGAGAACATAAAATTTACTTATCTGGGGAATCAATATGAAAAATGTGCACACATTGCTGAAAGATGATGGTGATGTGAATATGATCAAAGGGAAACATGGGGTTAGATTTGGGAATAAGGCAGTGATAATTTAACTGCCTTCAGCAGAGGTAAGAATGATTTTTTAAAAACCCTGCTTTTTTATTAGCAAAAAAGGAGGGGAGTACAAGGCTTACAGTAAATAGAATGTCATTCAAATTACAGACATCTAAGTCGATGACAAATTCCTTTCTTTTTTCTTTTTTTTTTTTTACCCTTTCCTTCTTCTGTTTCTCTTCCGACTTAGTAACCAGCATCAGCAACAAGACAGTAAAAGCAGCTACAGCATCTCCACATTTTCAGGAGCACAAAGTACTATCATGTTCTATTTGTGTCAGAGCTGTGGCCAGTGTGACAGGCTGGAATATTACAAGGATAGGTCATCACTGAAAAGTGATATTTTATATTACAAAGAAAAAAAATGTAATAAAAAAGACAGCCCTTACCTAGTAAGTCCTATTTCTCAGTCTATGTAATTTATATATTGATGACAGAGAATTTCATGCATAGCTTATGCAAATTACTTTTTAAACAATTGAAAATATCAATGATTGACAATAGCTACCAATTAAAAACACCCCTAAGACTTCTGCTGATGTGTTTACAGTTGTTCAATATAGATTTCTTACAATACCATGACCATCAGTTTCTATATTTGGAATATTTTCTGCCTCTTTTAATGAAATAAATATTAGCTACACTTTTTCTTTTTCCCCAAAAATGGAAATAAAATATGTATTCTAGAAATTTGTTAGCAAAGTCATCTAATTGTTTTGTTGCTGTTTGTCTTTATTAATTGTCAAAGCTTAGAATTGGGCTTGATAAGGTATATGTCTAAAAAACTAAATAAAATCATTGTGCATAGTGTTAATTTAAGGAAGTTGAATAAAAAATAGACAGCATCTCAATTGAATAAATTAATTGTTGGAGGCTTGAAAGAAGTCATAATAGGGAGAGAATACTGCCACAGTTTGGCTAGATAATACAGTTGCAGATAATAGTTTTATCCATGTTAGGAAAGCTGCAGAAGTATCACTGAGTCTTTTCAAGGTCAAACATAACCCTGATATTGTATTGCTTATACTGCTATGTCAGGAAATGATACATCACAGTTATAAATTTATTAGTGTGAAAAAACCCTATGTGATATTTGCATTTTGAAAGCAATATTGAAACATTAACTCCTCAACACTCAAAACACCCTGGAAAGATTGTTAGGTAGAACAGATCACAGAATAACAATGAAAAGGAGTAAATTATATTCACATTTATAGAAAAAATATTTAAAAACAGAATTAGATTAAATAGTTTCCATGTTTCTTGCATATATATAGTTCATACAGATACAATGAATAATTTCCATAAGATCAAAACAGCAAAAGAAGAAACTGGATGTCTGTATAAATTCCAAATACCTTGGGACCTGCTATTACTGAAAATAACTTCACAGTCTTTTACATGTAGAATTAAAGACAGCAATGAAGATCATAAAATTAAACTTAAAATTGACTTATGATTCAGTTGAAGATCTCTTTTCTTTTAGACTGGAGCACTGCTTTTTCCTATCTTTATGTCCTGGGCAGAGATTTTTTAATGACATCTAGTTAAGAATTTCATCCAATAAGGATCAAGAGACATCCCAGAAGGTATGTAGAAGTGTTATCACCTTCCTACCCCATCTCCTCCAGTTTTAAAGGCACATCTATGTTCTCTCTAATCTAAAGGCACATCTGGTTCCTCTATAACTCTGCCTCAATTTCAGCAGTAGGGTAGGGCTAGTTATATGGTATCCAGATCAGCTTTACTCCAAATTTTCCCATAGTCCTATTCCCTATAAAGTCAGAAGTCAGTGGTCATCTACTAACTGTTTTAAACTACACAATAGAGGAATTTTTTAACAAAACAAAAAAATGGTGGGAAAGAGAAAACTGGAAAAATTCAAAAGCTTTTACACCCTCCCCAGCCATGGAAGAGCTGATGCAGACATCCCTTTTATACAATGTAATCATCATTTATTAACTCTGCCCCAATTAGGTCAGAACCAGCTAAACACTACCAAAACTATCAAGTAAAAAACTGCCAGGCAGTCATTTGGATGGCATTACACATTACTTATATTCACAACATATTTTTTACAATTACAACATACTTTGAACCTTATTAAATTAATATTTTCAAAATTTCTTAGCTATTTTTTATGACTGCACTACACAGTTATTAGAATTTAGCTCTATCATTTAATACTCTTTTAGAAGGGAGTAGTCTAAATGAGCAATCTAAAGTCCATGTCAGTGTGTATCATATGGCCAAGCTTGGCCAAGCTTAGCCAAGCTTTCTTTTGTGTAAGGATGAAAGTGTCATGGTCTTGAGCATAGAGCAGAAGCATGAAGATCTCTGACCTCAGTCAATGCAGTGAGCAGCTCCTTTGGACATTTGAAACTTACAGAAGATGTCAAACAGGAAGTTTAACAGATCTCCAATCAGGAGGGAAATAGCTGTTTAAATATGATTATGTGTAAAAAAGAGCATTCCTTAAAGTGATTATCTTCTCTATTTATTTAATAATTTTATTCCTCATCAGAGCATCTCACATTAGATACATATATCCAGGTTTATAAAAATAGAGTGTTTCTTATAAAATAACAACAAAGAAAGATAAAGTCTCTTTCTGTTCTCAAGTTTGGTTTGGATGAAACACTCACTAGGACTGAGCCAGACATGATGGCTGGGAGACCTTTTCCTCCCAAAAATAGTTATTACAAAAAAAGGACAGTATGCATGAGATAAAACAGGTTTCATGTAACTTGCTGTTGCAGACCATAGACCTAAATACTCTAAAGCATATTTAGCATTAGAATTTTAAAAAATAGAAATAAATAAAATTTAAAACACTTGCATTCTGCCTTGATTCTTCATACTTCTCGCCTGTCTTTATAGCTTATTCTTGAATCTGTTCGACCTAAGTAAAGACCTCCTGCAGAAAACCTATGAATCATTCATTTAAATGGATAGCTCCCAACAACCAGAAATAATTTTTTTTTTTTTTTTTTTTTGTGGACCTCCTGCCTTGTCTCTATGAGGAAAAAAGAAAATTCAGCTTTAGCCATTCAAGTTAAAGTTGTCTTTAACAAGTATAGAGCTTTACAAACCAGGGATATCTGAAGAGACAAAGTTCAATTAATTGCACCTAATAATTAGAGTGAATTAGGCAAAATATTTATTGTTCAATGTCATAAGGGTGGTATGCAGGAAAGCTGTGATCTTATGGAAGGGTTTTTCTGATCATCAGATAGGAAAATAGCAATTTCCAACTGATAGGATGAATTTAAGAAAGAAGAAATCCTGGACACAAACCCACTCCTAATCCAATTTTTGCAATGCCATTCAAGTTCTTATATTCCACACCCCTTCTGCAGGTAGTACTAACTGTAGAATGCAGTTTTGCACAGAAAACCTCTCCCTCACTGGAAGTAGGTTGACTGTGGCCTATGCCTATGCAACTATTAAAATAAAATATGAAAATAAAGAATGGAAACATATAACCCTGAACATTTTATATTACAATATTATTCCTACAGTGCAGTGATACTGAAAAAAAACCCAAGCAAACAAAAATCAAAAGTCTCCTCAATAGTACCGATTCCCTGATCAAACTCTTAAAATAATTTTCTATTTCAATTGGAAAAGAAGGGAAGTGTACAAATAGACTTTTGTAATTCTGAGTTAGTTTTACTTTTTACTTTTTTAGAAGTTAAAATAACGTCCAAATTTATCTGTGAGCTTCTATATGCACATATAATTGTAGAAAATGTGTTAGACTATGTTGCTTTTCACAACCATGAAATTTGGCAAAGTGAGAATTTCATGCTTGTATTCACTCTATCATGGTCACAATCAGGTTCTGTAAATACTTTTCAAAATGAGACCTTTTAAGTTGTGGTCATCATTCTTGCTATCAAGTTTCCTGGCAACTGAGTATCTGTGCTTCCATTAAATCCAAGATGCTTCAGGAACTGTATTAAACTTTACACTTTTTCTGGCTCTCTAAATAGATACCTAATGATAAACATTATCTGAAAGGAATTAGGGGATTTTCTTTTTCTTTATTTCCAATGAGGTCAATAGTTTACTGTTTCTATCACTGAAGATCTGCCCTATGAGTATGTAAGACAAAATTATGAGAACCAAGGCTGTGTAAAAAGAAAAAAGAGAAAAATCCCCCATAATTATCCATCTGTCAAACTTTAGAATTTATTGCAGATGATAGAATAGAAGTACATGAAGACTAGTTTCTACCACCAGTATTTTTGTCAAAATCCTGCTTTGCTTAGCCCTGATTATTTGAAACTCTAACATAAGACATGGAGCTTCACCGACCAAAAATAATAGTTCTTTTATGGATGGCTGCTATGAACATTGCAAAGGAGTTCCTCAAACTTTTGCAAAAAACCCTTCCAACAGTGCATGACTTATTTTCTCCAAAACAAGTAAACTCCTTGATCCAAGACAGCAAAGTATCAGTCATGGTAGAAATAGGACATCTCGAGGGGAATAAAGAAAGACAAGATGAAAAAGCAAATCTGACAGTGGTGTTACTGAAAGTTCATTTTAGAGATGAGCTTTCTTACCACGTCACTACCACATTTCAAAATCACCTGTTTGCCTTTCTATGTAGTCTTACTTTTACAAAAGCCTGTGGTTTAAAATTAGTTTTACTACATCTCAGAGTTACTGTATAACAAGAAAATGTTTTTCAAAAAGATAAACAATAAATGCAATATCCATGGACAAATTCCTAATTTTTCTTTAGAAAACAACATCTGAGTTCTACATTTTATCTTACGAGCTTTTTTTGACAGACTATGTGTTTCTTACACTGTAGGAGACTATACTTGATAAACTAACCATAACAGTAATTATGGACATATATGGATGAGTGCAGTGACAGATGACAGTTCATATTTTACTTTTGGAGCCTCACTTCACACCAATTAAATACTTTGATATCCAGTGGTACAACACAGGACTAAGTCTCTCAAAATTCCAGTCATCCCGTGTAGGATAGATTGTGGAGATCAGATCACTAGATAATTTTTCTGCCATATAGAAATAGCTTGTCTTGGCATCTCATTTATGAGTACATATGCAGAAACCTTAAAAAGAAAGCTTGGGTAGAAAGAATATACAAGATAAGAGGGCTAAGAGCCTATATCTATCTATATCAATCTATATCTATATCTATATCTATATCTATATCTATATCTACATCATCTACATCATCTATATAATCTATATCTAATATATCTAATATATCTATATCTATCTATCTATCTATCTATCTATATATATATCTCCTATCATATTCACTCAGAAATCTACTATGAAGTAGAACTCTATGAAGCAGAGGGGTACAGTAGATGGCCACCAGCAACCAAACATGGAAACAAAAAGTAGGCATGCTGACATGTCAGCAGCTGCAAAGGACAGCCCAATAGTTTTGATGACTTTTGCAATTGTCCAGAGATTTTTCTGCTTGCAATATTTCACTTGAACTAACATTTACTTCAACCTCAGCTGCTTTGGGTTTTTTTAAGGAATGCATTTAATTCAAAATAAAAAATGTGCTGCTTAGATTTTCCCAGTTATGGGAGATCTTACTTGTTTCTTTCTTGGTCTGGAGTAATAGTTCCAAGGATGTCATTTTATTGCTACAAGGGGGGAAAAAAATAAAAAGCATTCTTAGATGCTTCCTGAAAGGTGCATGGTCCTAACTTTCAGAAATCATCCAATCATGTGCATGCTGAAACACACAAAAATTATAGGAAAAAGGTAAACATTTGAATATAACATATTGTTATCTTTTAAGACATTATTTCCATACAATCATTGTGCTTCTAAACTATCTTAGCCTTCATTTCTGGCTTCTTCCACCATATTTTCTGCTTGGTTTGATGCCGTGTGATTTTGAGTCACACCTGAGTATGTTCCCTACCCATATTGTGTGTATCTTGCACAGCTTTTGGTTCCAATAGAGCCTTGTAAAATTTCTTCAAAGAATGATTTATACAAGGTAGAAAAATTGCTACATTCATATTTGAAAATTATACTACAATATTGTTCTCCCAGGAGCCATAAACAGATCAGAGTCCAGTTTGTGCTATGGAAAAAGAGCTATGAACCTCACTGGGACTTTTAATCACAATATGATGGCTCTGAATTGAAGATCCATTTTCTGTCATGTCCCATTGGACTAACAAAAATCTGTTTTTTCATGGAAGTTAATTTTAAAATTTTAGCAGAAAAAAAAAACAAAAAAAGGATACTGGAGGTGTTGCCCAGATTTCAATCAAGCTTGACCTCATTCCAGAAAAAAAAAAAAAAAAAGTGTATTGTTGTGCAGTGTCTTCAAATCAGTTTTTCAAAAACCATAGATGCTACTAAATATTTTTATATTTTCTTCTGTGTCCTAAGAATGTTAGGAAATACCCTTACAAAACTAGGAGTAATTGTATTCTGCACAGTTGTCTGTGGACAAAGGGGAATGTGTAAAATAAATTCCCGTCTGGTCATATTTTTCCATTTGTGCCTTCAGCTTCATATCTTCACTGGGGAAGTGACTTAATGCAAGAGAAAAGCAGTGAAGCCACTAGAAACTTCATGCTTTATCACTGATTTTATTTAAAAAGAATTAGAGTCAAAAATCTGACTAAATACCACTCACAATGTCACTCCATTTATCAGAGAGGCCATGGAGATTTTACCAAGGGGAAAAAAAAATTGAGCTGGTATGAAACACAGCAAAGAATCTCTAAGCTTTCTGTGTGATTTTTTGACCTTTCGGTAAGACTTCAATAACAAAGTTCTGGAGCTAGAGTTTACTTAACTAGAGGACTTTTCTGGATAATCGACTACAGGTTAATGAGATAGGAGAAAATACTACATATTTCTACATTTTCCCTGAATGTTTTTCTTTTGATTATGACATCTGGACAATTTTTATATACTTAATAGAATATGGCAGCTGATTTCTGACTCACACTAGGACTGCAAGCATTGGAGGGCTGGAAATAGGGAATGGAGAGGAAGAGTTTCCCTATTCTGACAGAAGGACATTGTGACTGATGCTGGCCATTGTTCTGAATGACTTTATATGATAATGACAATATAATAGGAATAATGTTAGCTTAAATCATGGTTATAGCTGAAGAGGTGCTTTGGAAATAATTCTATGCAGAAAAGGAATATTCTTGAGCTGTCTTACAACCTCATATTCATCCAAATACAGTATTTTATGCTGAAATATGCATGTTAGTTATTGCTTGCTAAACCCTAATTGGTACTTGTCCTGATCTGTCATTCTTAAAAAATGGATATATTAGATTTATATATTCAGATATATGTGTGGAAATCACTGGTCCATATCTTCATGTCAGACAGCTGAGATCTAAATTTCTCACTGCTATAATGAAAGTTTTGAAATACTTAATTTATTAGAAAGCAAGGGTCACTTGCCTTGGCAAAAAAAAACCCTAAAATCTGTATTGTACAGATCAATGGCAAGCAAAGAACTCGAATTTCAATTTCTAATATTTTGATTTTTTTTTTGTTTGCTTCTTCTTATACTCTCTTTAGGTTCTTTCCTGTATAAAGTACTTAAATATGTAAGAAAATTTATCAGAAGTCAGAGAACAAAAGGATAGAAAAATTTTACAAATCTTTAAAAAATCTTAAAAAACATAGATACTTAATCCAAAGTTTAGGAACTATACGGTAGCTGTGCAAATAAAATCCAGAAATCCATGTAATAATGGGACAATGAGAGATTCAAGAGGAATTGAGCTAACCACAGAAAAGTGAAAATAGTCAAAAGTGAAGATAGTTAAAATTTCAGATTTCATACTTACACTTGAGTGTCTAAGTGTGAAATCTGAGGAGTGTTTAAAATTGGAGATGTGTTGGTTTTAGAAATTTTTTTAGCAATTTGAAGGCAGAATAGGGAAAGAATTACTTAGTCTACTGTTATATTACTTCATCAGTTGCTTAATGTGCCTAGTTATTGTGAAGCTATTATGGTATGACAGTCCAGTAATACTCAAAATCATTACCTAACCCTGTTTGTACAGTTTCTAAATTTGTACTGTCTTCATGAGATCAAGCACAGCTAACATGATTAATTTCTGCCTTCATGATAAATGTCTCTGAGGTCAAGGGTGTTCAAAGATTTTAAATTAGTATTATATAATAGCTGTTGATAGTAACTTTAAAAGTAATTGCTTCTCACTTGAAGTACTGTTGACAGCACTATGAAGCAAAGGACAATGTACCTAATAATGTAATAAACCAGCCTAATTAGGATTCTAAAAATCCAAACAATTTTGAATAACTCTCTTTTGCTACCACAGAAAATACTGCCAAGGCCAAATGGTAAAATGGTCTACATTTTAGTTATTGTGAACAATTCTGTCAGGTCTGCAATGCATAATAAGATAGCGTGCTGTAAGTTCTTTATAAAGCTCATTTTGATTTGAGATGCAACTTTGAAAAATTTCCATATGAAAACAGAAATTTCCTAATATGTTACATTTTAACCAATGCTTTATTTTCTGCATCAGTAATTACTCATAAGGACCCTTCAAAGATGTGGCAAAATTTTATTACAATAGTCTGATCTTTAAGAAAGAGAATTTATATTCTAAGCTTCTCTCTGTATTATTTCATGCTTGTATGCTGTTATTCTGTTTTTGGAGGAACGTGAACAATTTTAAAACATAAGTAAGAAATATGGAATATTATTATTTGCATACATGCCTTTTACAAATACTCTGGTCATAAATGAACCTCAGGAAATGGTGCACATCCCATTTGTATTATAACATAGTTCAAATATATTTTTATGGGATCATGCTAAACATAACTTCAATTGGTGTCTTTCCATTAATTGTAGAATTTAAACTCAGCTTATACATTCACACTAACTTTACTAAGTTCATCTCATTCTTTTCTTTTCTCCTGCTGCCATGTGCTCAATAAAATTTCTACTGCAGGAAAATGGATGCTTTTTTCAGATACCAGTATAAGAGTCAAGTAGACGAGGATGCTCTTAAAAATTTGAAAATTAGCCATAGTCATGAGATAATAACATTTCATTAAAGTGATTTTTATTCCTAAATTTGTTATTCTTTCCCTCAATCACTCTCAGTATTATAATAAAAAATCCAGCCATATAGGCAGAACCAAATATATTGTAATTCTTAATGTCTTTTTGCCAAAATACAAGACGTATGAAATTTTTCCTCAATAAGAAGATGGGATTAAGAACAAAAGTTGCATCCAAAGATTGCATTCTGAAAATGTACTTAGGGTATCCCAAGGGTTGCGTTTGAAAACATAATTTCTTTAAAATGCATAAAGTCTGTTGAGACCTCACCAGAAATAAATCAACTAGAAAAGAATCAACAAAAAACTAGTCAGAGCTTTAAGTATTATAACGAGATTAGTTATATGAATGAAAAAAAGGAAAATATTTGCTCTTCAAAATACTTATCTGAGGAAATGAGGATACAGCAATGCTCCTACTTTTTCCTTATTGCTGAAACATGCTTAGAATTCCATCTCAGTCCAGACTGATGTTTCAGTATCTAAATAACTTTGCAAATTTAAGATTCTTAATATTGTTCTTTGTTTCTCAAAGCTAACACTGACAGGAATTTATTTTGTTTTGTTGAGGTTTTTTTTTTAAACTGAACATTACTTTCCCATTGACTGGTCTCCAAGGATTTCAGGAAATCTGCTGGAGCCCAAGTCAAAATCTCTAAGCAATCTGATTTTAAGTTGTATTAAGGGAAAAAGGTAAATCAGAATTTGAAGACTAAGAGAGAGTCGCTAGTGATAGAGAACTATAGGTCTGTTAGTAAGCAAAGAGAAAATGAAGCAATACATGCACCAGCACAACTGAAAGTACAATCTACCTCTAGGAATAAAGAATGCAAAGCCTGCTTAAAGCCTTGAGCACTCCCATAATAAAAAAAAAAAAAAAAAAAAAAAAAAAAACACCAAAACACCATCCTACAACAATTCTGAAAAATAGTGAAAGCAAGAGAATTGTGGACAGAATAAAGTGGTAAAGAATCAGCTGTGCCTGGAGTATTCATTGTGACACAGACAAAGGAGACAGTAAAATTCTTTGAAGGCATATAAAGAAATAGTCAGCTTATGATTCCTCTGTGTTTTTTCTCAAATATAGTTGTTACCTAAATTTTGTAACTACAGTAAAAGATGGACAAAGTCTGGAATGTCAAATCATCTGCAAAATCATTAGGTTTAGCCATACACTAAAGAGTATTTAAAAATATGTTCATTTCTTTGCAAATGTAATTAAACAGTGACTATGAATATGTGAAAGAAACCAAAAAACACACCAACCAATCAATAAAAAACAACATGGTAAACTTTAATTCCATTAAAGTTTAAAAATTAAAAATGGAATTCTATAACAGAAAAAATTGAATTCTATAACAGAAAAATGCAGTAACCAAGATGTAACACCAGCAGCATTTCAAATATAAATGAAGCACAAATATCCATGAAAACCCATTACCTTTCAGTTTAATAAGAAACATTTATCTATTAAAATGAAATATTCAACATACATCATAGAACTGTTTACTAGTCCTTGGGTATTCTAGAGAAACAGAAAATAGACTGTAGTGGTGCCTTTCTCCTCCATCCCCAGGCCTGTTCTACCATTTCAGGAGCACCTGAGAGGCTTTTACCAAAACCATGAGTGATGAAACACTTGAGCAGACCAGCTGGCAAGGTGAAGCATCTCTGACCATACAGACCTGACAGAACCAGAGGACACAGTCTCAGCCTGGACCAAGGGAAATACAGGTTGGATATTAGGAGAAAAGTTTTTATGGAAAGAATGATTAAGTTCTGGAATGGCCTGCCCAGGGAGGTGGTGGGGTCACCACCAATGGGTGTGTTTAAAAAAGACTGGATATGGCACTTGGTGCCATGGTTTATTTGAGGTGTTAGGGCTGGTTTGAACTCGATGATCTTCAAGGTCTCTTCCAACCTTGTGATTCTGTGAATACCAGGGCTTTTGCATGATACAGGTGGGAACAACACTGAGTGCAACAGGAACATCAGCTGCCCAAGCCAGGTGGGGAACCATCAGTCATCCCCCGACAGCCCTGAAATATTTCCTACCTGAATCAGCCCACACAGAGTGGCACAATTTTTGCTGGAGTTCTAGAAGAAATTTTCAAATGCTTTGGAAATTCCATTCGTAACTGATCTGAGGATGGAAATTTTGCAGATGACTAAGCCAATCATCTCATGACCCTATCAACAGTAGTCTTGAGTGAGTCCCTTTGAGATCTCCTTGAGCCCTGTGGGCTGCAGCACCTTTGAGTGGGATGGCTCTTGGAGCTCCAGGATCTTCATGTTTGCAACACTCACAAAATTATCCCTGATGATGAGGCCAATGTCACACCCCTTCATGCACTTCCACTACTCAACGTGCAATCCATTCCTGCTCAGAAATATTTAGGGATTTGACCTGAATTCCACTGAAATTGAGGAGAATTACCTTTATGAAAAGCTGTACACCTCTCTTGATGTGCAGGCATGCAAATAGATTTTGATATGAATGTTGTTATCGTCAATCTGTAATTAGGCCATTGCCTAATTTAATTGTAACTGGGTCATTCTCCCTATTTGATATTTCTTGATTAATACTTTAGGATTTTTAAATGGTTAAATTTCGTATATTCCAAAAGCATGATATACTGTAGCAAAAAATTAAAGTCACTAGAATTAATTGTTAGATGCCTTTTCTGTGTGTAATTTTAAAACAAAACATGTACTGTCGTGGTCCTAATTTTTTTTCCCTTCTAAAACAAACAAACAAATAAATAAACACAAAGATAATAAGTTTAGCAGCCTAATTTCATTTACTCTGTTTTGCCGTGCTTGTGGCAAGATTGCAGAATCATCAGCCTTGTGTAACAGGTACACTTCTGAAGGTATTACAACTAAAAAAGAGGTAATGAGGTAGGATAATGACAGTAAATTTAGAAAATACCAGAACAGGACTTATTTGAGGCAGTATCACAAGGATGTTCCGAGGAGCATGAGCTCCTCTGAGTCTCAAATCATATAACACTCAGAAGTAACATAAGTACTAATAAAAGACTCAAAAGAAAAATTCTTGTCAGTAATTGTAAATGATATTGGTGTGTCTCCCAAAAATCAAAACAGTACATAAATATAACACAACCTATGGGTTCAAATATGTTTGAGTACCCACTCAAACTGAAGTATGCAGTTTAAATTGCAAAATCATTTAAGCTAATCACAGTAAGTATTTTCAGTCTGTTCCTAATCTTTGTTCTGTATTGATCACAAACGCAAAGTTTGGCTTTGAGATCTTGAGAGAAAACCCAGCTAAAACTGAGGCCCCACATCACCAGACTGTGCAATTACAAACAAACAATCCTTGCCTTGGAGCCTTTATAATTTAATAGAAAACACTACAGTACTTTGTGTTATTGGAGCAGTTCCTGAGATCTACTTTACTCTTGAACAACATTTACCAAATGCTCATTCACTCAGAGCAGATGTTAATTTGTGCTAAGAATTCTGTTAGATTTCTTGACAAAAACTCTCAAACAGTTTAGGTGAAAATAGAAAGAATCTCACTCTCTGGAAAGTTAAGCAGACAAAATCAGATTGTTTTGGGAGGTCTTCTGGTCGGTTGGCTGGCTTTTTGTTTGGTTGGGGTTTTTTGCCATTGCAGGCACAAACAAAAGTCTTAAATACATTCATAACAAAATATTCATATTTGTAGGGGTTTTTTTTCTTAAAGCAGTCAAGTTTATAAAATACCAGTATTAATACCATAACATAAACACCAATTAGCAAGTCATCCCATTAAACTCAATGATTTACATACAATGTACAGAACAGATCTTTTCCAATTCAGCTGTTAAAAACAACTCTTAAAGGAACAATGTCTTGTGCATTATATTTCAGATTGGTGTAGTGCTTCTTGCAAAAGCACAGAAAGAAAATTTTTGTGATCAGAACCTTTCATTCATCTTGCAGTCTCAAAAACCAATATCCAGTTTTAATTTAAGACAACTGTAGTGACTCAGTCATGGAACACAGGATGAGCTTTATGAGAGATAAGTAGCCAGATGATATACCCAAAAAAAAAAAAAAAAAGAATAAAAGAAAAAAACCCCTAATAGTTGTCATTAATATGTTCTTCCCATTAAGAGAGAGCAGAGAACCACCTTATCTTGCTATGGAAAGCAATAGAACATGGCTATCAAATAACGGAAAATCAATAAATGTAGCTGATAACCTAATTCATATAAAATAACTGGCTCCTATTTCCAAGTTTCAGTAGAATAAAACTTGTATGAACTGTCTTACATAACACAGGTGAATAATAGTTCCCATTTCCACCACACTAATGGAAAATTAAATTCATAGAACTCTCTGCTCATCGTAGGACCCTGAAATTCAGAAATATTATTTTTATATAGCAGAATTATTTCCTGGATATTTTAATTTGACTTCTAATACCAACCCAATAGCAGGACCTTGCTCAATTTCAGTACATCTTTAAAAATCTTCTTTTAAACTATATTTCCACAGAAATGACAAATAATTGATTTTGACTGTCTCCTTAGGGGGGATATGGTGAGACACATAATACTGTGAAACTGAGAAATAATTGCCATTCTAATATAGTAACTGTATATTGAAAAAGCTGTTCAGAATATGCTCTCTCATTTTTTCTTTCCCTTCTAGCATTTTTGACAGGACTACCCTTTATGCATGCCAAGACTTTGCAGTCTTTATTAAAATAACAAACCAAAACAAAACTCAAGAAGCCATTTTGAAATTAGCAAAATTCTGAGATATGTACAACTAAAATTTAATAATATCAGAGTATGATCAGAGCATGAATACAACAGTCTATTATACTCTTTTTCTGATCAATGCATAAACTGGAATTTACCACACTCCACAATATATCAAATGTCCTTCTATCATTCAAGAAAAATTGAAGCTTGTAAAGTCTTAGTATGTGGGGCAAAAGAAAATATTTATTTCTCCTTTAAAGTAGAATCAGGGTAGAATAATTGCTTGAATTTAGAAGATATTTGGCAAATTCAAAATACCCAGACCCACAAAATAAAAGATTGGGGTTTTCCCATAGTGGTCTTCATTCCAGTGTGAAAAGTCAAACAGATTTTAAAGATTTTAAGAATTGTGTAGTTTGTTTTTGTTTTTTCACACATCAAAAGCCTGGATTTTGAATGAGAAGCTACAGCATATCTGTATTTGTTTATTTTTAGAAGACTGAGAAATACAATATTTGCTGTCTGCTGAAGTATAATAGGAAAAAAAAAAGATTGAGATCAAAAAAAATCTCATAAATGTCTAATGTTTTCCTGAACTTCTGCCATAATCTTCACTAAAATAATATCACTTTTTGATTTTAGATGGAAAATTAATTGCATACATAACTTGATCTGAGCAACAATATGAGGAAAAATTTCTTCCAGGAGCTTTAAATAGCACAGAAGAAATAAATAGCCTCTCTCTAAAATAGTTCCTTAAAAGTAGGTGTTGGTAATGAAGTATTTGATAACACTTTAACCCAATGTGTTAAATAGTTTTAAATAAAGTAATTTTTGGAAAACAATTACTCCAGTTTTCTAATTTTTTTATTGTCATATTATTGAGCTCTCTGAGGTTTTCTAATCTTTTTGACAGTGTAAGGGAGATGCTGATCCTCTGTTTTCTGCTCTGCATAAACTCTAGGGTTTTCATAATGCAGATTTTTATAATGCAGAGTGGTTCTTTTAAAACAGCTCTGTTTTTGAAGCAACATAACATTAACCTACTGTCTTGTCCAGCCTGATTACCACAGGGCTTTACTTTATGGCTTTAGATGGCAATGAAAATCTTTATGTGATAGACAGAATTTTTAAAATCTGTAGGGATGAAAGGTTCTAAATAAGATTATTAAAACTATCCATCTGCAAAGTGCCCCATCAAGACCTAGTTGTACTAATTTATAGAATTAATATGTATAGCAAGCTATTCCCCAGGAGCCTTACCCTTCCCTGATCGTTTTATGTAAGCATTTTTAATGGCCAGGCCTAGAGACTCCCAGGCTGGCCAGTCCAAGTCTCACAAGTTATCTTCACATCTGTGCATCAACATCCACAGGTTTAATCATGTGTCATAGTGATCTCTGATGCAATACAAGATTTTCTTTTGGAAGACTTATAGACCCAACCCAAATAATATTTTTGAGGTAAAAGAGCCAATATTGTCCACTGTCAAAGTAGCCATGCATTTAGTCATTCATTTCCCAAAACTCCCAAGACATAGATTAACTACTCTATTTATACCATGATAAAAGAATAAATAAATTTAACTCTGAATTATATTATCTGTACATGCCACTCATTAGAAATGTCCAGATCAGCCCTGACACTAAGATAAATTAATTAATATGAAAAAAAGGCCTCCTCTATTTCCATTATTTTTTATATACAGACAAAAAAATGCTTGTGAAGTAGGAAGAGACCTAAATCACTTTACCAGATCCCCACATGCTAGCACTCACTTGAATTGGTGAGGATAAATTCCCTCAAGCAATGAGGCAACTATAGTCAGGTACCACAAAGTTTGACTGATCCAGTCCAATAACATTGTTTTCTCCAAGAGAGAGGAAAAAAAACCCCACATTTATTCTACTCATGTAGAAAAATTATGCCACTCTACATCTGTGTGCTAGTAGCTATTTCAAACATTTTCCTAATGAAATGTTTGAAAAATGCATCTTAATTAATTACTTACAAGATTGAATTCCATTTCCAGAACAAACAATGCCATGATTTATAATAAAAATTAAATAAAAACCACAGATTGTCACCTAATGGTGCAAGAGTAGGCAAAATCACATAAGCAACTTTAAATTTATTATTTCCCATAGCCTTCAGACATTTTAATGTCCTACTACCAGTGACAATAAATTAATTAGATGCTTTTAATAGGATGCTGTAAATTAGGCATTGTGTACAGTAAAGAAGAATGAAATAACAGATTTATTTGGGAAGAAATACTTCTTATGGCTGAAATAATAACAAAATATTTTTACTAGAAATTTGAAATTAACTATTTTAGGATTTCATCACTTCCATTAATAGCAGCAACAAAGGTGAGGAGTCTCTTAACAGTAAAAGAAAGGGTAAGGGTTCATATCTATAAAGAAATTAACTTGTAAACACCACAATATTGTTTAATATTTTGCTTAGTAAGGAAGAAGTGACTATTTTACTAGGAATTAAGTGAAAAATGAAGTCTTTCCATTGTTGGTAGAACTTCAAGCAAGAAAGACCCAAGAATTTATTTTTAAGATGAGCTCAAACCAGGAAAAGAAGGGTTTTGCTCAGTTAGGGCCCAGGTGTAACATGCAGAGCTCATGTATATTACTTGAAACATTTCCACTGAGACCTTAGAAATGGATCAAAGACTGAAATCCCTGGGATGTCTCTGAGACTTTTCTTTCTTAGGGGCAGCAGCATTCTGCACTCAGAGGTGCTTGATAAGAGGGTGATACTCAGTAAAAAGAAAACCAGTGATCTTTGAATAAGTGACCTAATTGATATGTGAGTAAGAACTGACAGCAGTCATGAGTGCTGGCAATCACATTTACACTATTTCATATATCCTTTCAGACACGTCCATTCAATATGAAGGATATTTTAGTATGTATCCTCATTATTATAATTAAATATCCTTGCAAAACAATGCTAAATTGGTTTCTCATTTATTTCAAATTTATTTCCTCTCTCTTACACAGTCACTAAGCAATGACAGAAATGTCTTTGAACAGAGTATTTTGCTGAAGTTCTACAAGTTTTCTGACAATATCTCTCATCACCAAAAAAAACAAGTCAAAATTGAAGTAGGTAAAACAAAATTGAACCATTTGAATCCAAACTGCAATAGAGAGCCATAAATTATTGGAATAACCTTTATCACTCAGTAAAGCAGGAAATACATGTAAAAATAAAAAAAATCTAAAATAAGAAAGCCAAAATCATCATACATATAAAAGTATTTTTACAACCTTTATATTTGGGAGAAAACAGAATAAACTATCCACCTACTTACCACTGTGCTTTCATGGTAGAAAATAAGTTGCCTTGAGCACTGAAACACTTTTTTTCTCCTCTCTACTCTGATTGCATTTGTGCTCTATTCCAGAAAGAACTGTTTAAATTTGGTGGTTATTAAATCATCAAAATCCATATAATCCAATTTAGATATAAAAAAGGGAAATTATTAGCATGACCATGACTTTCAGCACTGAAGCCTGGATTCTTGATATCTTCTTACTTTAAACATCTACAAGGCAAAAATATGATGTTCCTGACAGTATGGTGCTGCAGGAAGGAGATCTACAGAAGGCATGAGTCATTCACAAGCCTTTTGTAGGCAGAGATAAGTGCCCTAAAATGTAAATGTTGGACAGTTCATTGTATGATCAGTTAAGATCTGCAATTTACAGAGCAATTTCTACATCAGAAGGCTGAGTGTAAATATTAGGCCCCATCATTCAATATTAAGGTCCTCTGAGACCTTAAAAAATAAGCACTCTTGATATTTATGCCAGTAAATGAAAAAAAAAAAAAAAACAAACTTGAGAAACTAATAATAACATAATAGGAATATTTTTAATCAATAAATTATGAAAAATAAAGCACTCATCACTGATCAGTCACAACAAATGAACAGGAATAAAATGAAATTTCTTCAAAATTCAGACCCAGAACTTCATAATTTTGCTACTAAAATTTCACCACATAAAATTAAAAAAATAATTTAAACTTGAAACCCACAATTGCATACTAAGTATAGCCCATTGAGCAATTCTTAAAACCAATGCAAAGAAGAAATATTCAGAATGTTCTATATAAAAATGCTATTTTAAAATTTTGAAGGAATGTTCAGGTATGTAACCTCACATCCCAGTTCTGAAAGTGTTACAGAATTCCTCCTTTTGCAGCTTTTTAGCATGTACCTGTGACACGTGAACAACTCCCCTCAAGCCCCAATTCTAATCCTTGCTTGCTTATTTGCTGTATGTTAACCTAGATTGGTATCCTGTATGACATGGTGTTTCTGCTGGTTTGTTTAATTTTATTTTTCTTCGAATGGAATGTAGATCAGGGCTGCAAGGCAGATCAATCACGAGATAAGGAAATAAAAGAACAAAGTTTAGATAGATGACTGAAAATTCTATTCTAGCATTCACCCATGGTAAGATGCAACCACAAAATCCAGCACCTGAGCCACCTTCACTGATACAGATGGCATTTCAGTTTGGGTAATAGTGTGCTATTTTCAGAACTCATGTTCCAGAGAGAGAAATAAGCCCAGGAAGTAAGAAACAAGTTGTCTGGCTACCATGTGAGAGCAGATTAGAAAACTGTGGCTTTTGTGTGCTGAACACGGTCTGATAGGGAAAATGACTGCAGCCTGCAAGAACAGAAGGGGATAAACATCGAGGACCAGATAAAACTCAACTACAGCTCAGTCCTGGCACTAAAATAAACAAGCTAAGTGCAAATGCAGGTGGTGAAGAAGCAAGCAACAGTCACCAAGCATGAAGGAATGAAGAGACACAAGAACCTCTCTGTCACAATAATGAGAGGGAAAATATATCCTTAATAACTTTGAAGACAGAATTTGATACATTTCAAAGGGATTACATGATGTGCTATCCATGAAATGTCCTTTTATAATCTTGTGTCTCCTAATCATAAAATGTGTCAATTAAACTTTCTTAAAAACTGAAACATGGCATTTCTTCTCAGCACCTTAAGTTCTGATCTCAGAAAGTCTAGTGACAAATTCACAATAAGAATATTTAAGAGTTCATGACCTGAAGTGAAACTATTATTAGATTTCATTCACATTATTTATAATGCATAATGTTGTTTAATACCATGCCATTATGCAGCAAAAAGGAACACACCTCCCCTCCCCAAATACACTTGAAAAATGTAATTACATTTTAACCTCTATTAACATAATCATCTAATCAAACTGTTGACTATTGCATTTTATATAAGCATTTGACTCTATGTATTTATTGAATATTAATGAACACATTAATCTTTACTTTTCCAAAGTAGTCCTACTCAGAAATAGTATTACAAATCTGAAGGTTTTGTATATTTTTCTTTTTCCAAAACAGTTCCTTCTCCAGTGCCAGACTATTCACTTGCTTGTAAAGCATTTTCAAACAAATCCTGTTAATTCTGAATATGGTTCACTAAGCAGCGTGATCTCATTAATAAAACAAGTTGCTACTCTAGTAAATCAGAACGCTCAGCTGTTTTAACTGTTTCCCTAATGGAAATTCTAATGATCTCTTCAGTCAGCCTCACAGAAGCCTAGCACTTTTGAAACAAGACCCAGAAAAATAAAGAAGCAATGAAAAGAATGGAAACAGTACAACTTCAGACTTAGCATTCTGTCACAAATAAATGTTAACTAACATTGGATCTGCATTCTTGAGGTTAGTTGGAATATTTTTGCACCACTTGAATTTTTATCAGAAAAGTACTTTTGTCTGTTTTACTGAACTAAATGAAATTTTTGAGGGACAAATTCATGAGTTCTTGGGATTTCTAACAAAAGAGAGAAGGGAAGAAAGAAAAAGCTTGATGGATGGCAAAAAGAAAAGAACACTCTACAAACATATATTCAAAATGATCTCATATATTGCATAAGAAAATAACAAATGGATAACAAATGAGAAGGAGGCTAGGTCAAAGGGAAATGTAAAACAGAAGCAATCTTTTGCACTGAATATAAGTTTCTGTATAGCAACACATTATCTCAGGGTATTTTTGTGTGATGTTCAGTTTGGGATTAACCTCTTTGTTAATGATGATAAGAAAATAATGCTTCTAATCTGCTGAGACTTTGAAATGTGCTACATACCCAGTGCATTTTTAACATTTATAATGCATCTTACCTTTGTCTTGGCACTCTAAATAATCAAGCTTCTCCAAGGGAAAATGCTGATTTAACAAGGAGTTAGAAATAAATAAAAAAAAAAAATTCAAAGATTTTTTTGTAAACCTCATTTGAAGCTGCTCAAGGATCCAAGAATAGTGCCAAGGAAGGTAATGATGCACAGGCAAAGCAAAGAAGAATGGGTAAGGCTTTGTAACACCTTTGTGTCTAACTAGATACACATCTCACCTTAGTAATACATATGTTGAAATTGTGGGAGAGAGAAAGGGAGTTGAAGTTTCAGAGAACATACACATAAGCTCTACTACCTTTTACATATGCAGCAAAAAACACCTTTATTTCCTTGATGACATTCTATTTTGTCAATCAGATCTTGAATACTTTCTTCAGTATTCAAAGCAGTGAAAGTAATGTGCAGAAAAAAAAATTAACTGCTATTTTAACTTCTTCAGCTTAGTGTGTTACTTAATAGTTGTATATTTTTTATATATTTGCACCACACAATTGTGTTTCCCTTTCAGTTCAGCAGTTTTACAGTCAATAAATAACAGCGTAAATCTTTAAAATGTTGACTTGAAATACTAAAATTCAAATTACATTTTTTTTTTTTAACTGTAGGCTAAGAAGTAGGTTAGTGTTGCATTAAAAAACACCTCTGGCTTTAATGTTAGACAGACATAACTTCTTTCAACCTTAAATCAAGTAATTCAATCCAGCAATTCAAATTTACAAGTGCCAATTACCTTAACAGCACTTTTTTCTTATGCACGAATAGTAATTTATAACATGAATCCAGAGTTTGGTCAAGTTCTTCAGGTGAAACTATCTACTTCCAAAACATCAG
Source organism: Ammodramus savannarum pratensis (assembly GCA_020466415.1). Lineage (NCBI taxonomy): Eukaryota > Metazoa > Chordata > Aves > Passeriformes > Passerellidae > Ammodramus > Ammodramus savannarum. The sequence goes on along the minus strand of JAHXMQ010012338.1, from coordinate 31,490,074 downwards.
TTTGGAATTAATTCTTCATACCCATTACCATTTGAATTACAAAAGAGGGAAATGAAATAAACTACCAAGAAACTAGAGTTATTATTTTCCTTATGATGCTCAAAGAGCTTGCAAGATGAAAAGCATACAAATTGGAACTGGACACATAGCAACTAAGTGGCTATTCTGTCACACTGCATTTCACAAATAAAAGCATCCTCCAGGTCCTTTGATTAAAACATGAAACAGACAAAATGAGCAACACTTGCAAGACGTCATTCACGGAATATCTCTTGTACAGCTCAATGGCTAATCGCATTTCTTCCACAAGAATTTAAAATTAAGCCTGATACTCCTACTGGTCATAAATAACAAATGGAAATTTACAAGTACTTTAAGTGAAGACCAAATAAATATATAACTATGAAAGTACCATAATATACCGTGTCATCCCATATCTTATTTCATTTAAAAATACATCTTACAATAAGCTACTGAAAATTTTTAGTTAACCAGAAAAACAGACACACCTGAACAAAATTGTCACTGTTCACTCAGCACTAGAAATCCTCCTTAAGTGAACTGCAAAATAGATTACCCAGACCTTAAAATTTCTTAAACCCTACAGAAAAACAGAATATAGGCTAATGAAATCATACCTGGATAAATTGCTTGGTTTTCACAAGCCCCACGTCTCCAGCCTCTATCTGTGCTCTTGACAGCTTCTCTTCAGTTTCACTTAGCCAATGATGAAATCTCTTCATGTCAGAATGAAAAATCTGCCACTTTTCCAAAGATTTGTCAAACCGTCTGCAAGTATAAAAGAAGATGAAATAACAATCTACTGATAGTTTATTTATTGAATACAGAAAAAAAAAAAAAGAGAATAATGTTGGATGTTTCAGGTTAAAATCAGTATATTATTGATAGCATAATATATTAGCATTTATAACAGTTATATCAAATGGCAATATGGCAGCACTTCTGAAGTGAAATTATTTCTAAGCAAATGTATCACAAATCAGTTGTTTTATCAGTTTTAAAATCCTTTTGACAAAACTGCAATGGTCTTCAGGTGAATTTCCACTTGCATGGTGCAAAGGGACTCTTGAATAAAAACTATTCCCTATGTTTCACTTTGAGTATTTTATAATGATAATTACTAAAAAAAAGTCCTGAAATAAAAGGATGATTTAAAAAAATATATCAATAATAAAATAAGGTTTTGAACAATAAACAGGAATGAAAAATATTACAACCATGTCTGCAAGTCTATAGTTCACTACAAAAAGACCAGATGAGTACTTCCAACACTTTGGGAAGATGTGACCTGTTTTTGTCTAGGGTGACTGATTGATCTCCTGCTTCAAGAACTATTTGAATTGGCCACTGCCAAATAGGAAAGAAATGAAATGAAGACAGATTACAAAACAGATTATAAGGGGGTTTGCAGATAGCCTACATCTTAGGAAATTCAGTTATCCTTTGTGTTAGATTGGTGTGGAAATGTAATAACTAATCAGAGATTAGCTAGAATGTTTTGTTAGAAGATCATTAAATGTGCTACTGTTGTTTAGTTTAATAATCCTCCTTTACAGGATTATAATAGATTTTAGGGTGTACTTAAAGGATAAAAACAAAGATGCTCAATTATTTCTCTATGAGATAATCTGGTTCTGTATGGGCAAACTATACAATTATTTGAATGTTAAGGAGTTTAATTCACCAAACAAAATGAGATTACTGTGAGGGAATACAGATAATCTTTTCCATTTTACTGATGATTTTTCATTTTTTAGAAGAAAATACAAGCAGACTATTGACCTGATTAAATATTGTAGTCACTCATCTAACTTGCTTACTAAAATGACTGTGATAATTTATCACGGTTATCATATTTTATTGCTCAAAATTATCAAACCATAATTTAAAGGTACATTATAGCAGTGTTTTTTTATAACTACCTTAGTCAGAGTTACAAGGAAAAATTAATTTTATTTTGTAAATATCACGTAGAAAATAGAATCAAAATTCCATTTCTTTTGGTCCAGAATCATCTCTCATTTTGGACACTATATTAAAACATCTTTCCTCCTGTTCCTCAGAAAGTAAAATTACTCCTCTCAGCATGGGAAGCTTATCAGAAGCTTAAATGTAAAAAAAAAATCAGTAGGGTTTGATATTAGTATTCTTGAATTTGCATTCCAGAACTGGCAAACTGAATCTCCCATCCCTGTAAATTCTTCCTCCATCTTTTGCTCTGGGAAATAACAGTTGTAAGGAGAAGAAAAATAAAAAGTTGAAACAGTGCTTATTGCTCATGTCTAAAAAAAACCTTGTTACTCTCAGTATAAGCATAAACTAATACAAAACATTAGTAAAAAGCAGAGAGTATTTATCAACAGGCTAAGTGAATAAAATTCAAGGCTCTTGCAGTGATTAAATACCTAAATAATGTTGCAATGATAAGAGAAAAATTAATTTTTGCTGCAGTGGCAGGTGCAGGTGCATTTGAACAACATCAAGCAGCTCCCTGCTCTGGGAAGTAATGGGACACCTCTCCTGAGTATACCTAAGTGAGATTTTCCCTTGCTGAGTCTCTGTATTACATCTGCTTGCACATGATACTACTTCCAATAGCTTTTTAAACTTTAAAAACAAAGAGGCTTCTGTTTGTTTGTTTGTTTTATCATGAGCAATGCTGTTACCAGGTGGTGAGCTCAAAACCCACAAAAGGAGAAGCCTAATTAACTACCAACGCTGAACAGCTAAATTGCTGAAGCCTTGGCACAGCAGAACGGAGAATAAATTCATAAGTTAGCAGTACTCCCAGGACTATGGAAACCCAGAAAGAGTATGTCAGCCTCAGGAATCCCCAAGAACACAATGTGGAACAGAGGAAAATTAAAGACCTTGCACATCCTTACCGAGGGATCCACCCTTGTTTGCCACAAGAGACAAGTCATTGAGCTAAAATACCCCCACGAAGACATTGCTCTGTGTCTTCCCCTCTGACCAACATAAGACAAAATAGTGGCTCATGAGTGGCCACTAGTAGTGGCTAGTGGGTGACTGTCTGAAATCTGGGCACTATTTCCTTTCTGATGTGTTTCTCTCTGCTTTTCTTAGCACATGTTCAATAACAAGGTGCAAAGAGACATCCTGAAGCCAAGCAGGAGGTTCTGGATGAGAATGTACAACTGGCACAAATTACAAGGCACTTGAGCATTGGACATGAGCTCTGACACAATAAGGCAGCTTTATTCCTCTATCTTGAGCATGTTTGGGTTGATAAGCAAAAAACAAATGTCACACTGGTCCAATTTTTTCATATATCTACTGACACTCCAGCAGGGACCATGTTAAGCAGTGGCTTGTGGGAGCAATTTCATTTTATCATATTAGTACATAATGGATTTATTTTGCCTCCAGAGAGCAAGAAAGAAAATAAAGCAACCAAAGACAACTGCTGGGGTAATAGACAATACAATTTACACTAAGTTATAAAAGTATTGGTTGTTTCCTTCCTTCCTCTCCGACCTGTCTTTCTATAAGTAAAATTTAAAATTCTTTGCTAGCATTGCAAATAATCTTGCACAGAGATTTACAAATGCCAATTTGGATAAACACTGTCAGTGGAACTCTAAACTGTATAATGGGATTGCACTTGATGTTCTGTATCACAAGGCTGGTGTTTTTAGGAAGCTGTGCAAAGGTGAAAGACCTTTGAAAACAGGGAAGACACAAACATTAAAGGGAGTACAAAAGGCTAATGATTTGTTGTTGTAAACCAAATCTTAATTTTGCATCTGTGTTTTGATTAATTCCTGGGTGTTTTGAAAACATTCCTTGATAAACTATGAAGCACACTTTTGTGATAGATTCTGGTTTAGCAAAACTTCACAATCAATTGACCCACAAGAAAAAAGAATGCTATTTATACAATTTCCTAAAAGACGTGATTTATGTAATGGAAATTGATATTTTAAGAAACATATGTTTTATTCTCCATATTGGCAAAAATATTTCCTAAATTTAATTTCTAATCTGTTGCTAAAAAATGTACTGTAGGATTATGCTAATATTAACCCACAAAATTTTGCAGATTTGTCAGCTCAATTCTGCACAATTAGCACCTTGTAAAAATACACAAACATCAAAGTAGTATAAATAATTATGTATAAAAATGTAAGAGCATTAACTTTACTATTTAAGGCCATTCTTACAGATAACAAAATAAGAAAACTTGTTCTTGACAAGTTTTTCATGAGTATCTTGTTGAGTCTTCTGTAAGTATCCTTTCTCTATTTTTTGGCTTGGCTTCAGGATGTCTCTTTGCACCTTGTTATTGAACATGTGCTAAGAAAAGCAGAGAGAAACACATCAGAAAGGAAATAGTGCCCAGATTTCAGACAGTCACCCACTAGCCACTACTAGTGGCCACTCATGAGCCACTATTTTGTCTTATGTTGGTCAGAGGGAAAGGATTTGAGCAGAGGAAGACACAGAGGAAGACAATTAAATTCCTTAAAGAAAGAGCTAAACCATTTTCACAGGTTTTGATGTTTTCATTTGACTTCACACAATTCATGTGAGTTCTTAATTTACGTTTAATTCTTATATCCTCTTTACATTTGGACTCAAAGTGATTCTCTAATTTTAGACACTGCTATATCTTGATCTTGATCTTAGGCTTTGCTGTGAGTCCATTCTGGGACAACACTTAGCTCTACATATTCTATTCATACCTTTACAGCCTGTCTTTCACCCATGAACTACCAAACAAACAATAAACTGCAATCAAAACAACCATAGCGATGTCATCCATCAATTCAAAATTTAAATTCTCTCCTCTTCCCAGAAACTAGGTTCTGCAGCATGACATAAATTAAAAAAAATTGTACATTTCAATTACATTATAAATATTTTGATATCTTGAATTGTATTCATTGTATTATTCTTCTTGCCCTAGTTAGTGATACCATGTCATTCAGTGTCCATCTCTACCAAGGAAAAGGACAACTAAATTGTCTAAGAAAAAGCAAGTTCATGTCAGCCATTGTTGGTTTTCAGGCATATATAAATGCATATTTGTTATTATACATGAGAGAGCTATAAATTTAATAACCATTTACAGATAATAATTATGCAGCAAATGCATTAGATTCTAATGGATGTTGTGCATCAATTGTTTAAACAGAAACACTCCATAAAATTTAGACATACATTCTTTTTCTACACTGACTAAAACTATGTATTAGGCATATGAACTAGAAAATTCCAAATCTTTATTTCCTACAAAGTTTTCCTCCACCACAACAGAGATGTAGTCATGTATTTTACAGAACTTTGCCTGAACACTTGGATTAAGTGTAGGTAACAACTTTCCCCTAGAGAAAATAAAGAAATGCTTGAATGATGTGACCTAGGTGAAAGAGTAGCATATTTTGCAACTCTCTTAATCTTTAAAAATATCCATGCAATTGGTGATAAAACCAAAAATTTTATAACTTTTTGAAGTATTAACACCAAAAGCATAATAAGGAAAGCCCAAATCAAAAATTTTACATGAAACAAACAGTGACTCAATTTTATGGAAATCCAAACCAATATTTCTGCCTGCATATGAAAGGTATTATAGACATTTCATCCTTGAAAGGTGACAGTGCACACAGTAATTCCAGCCTGAATACTACAGCATGTTAGCATTACCCACCCTATGGTTGCATCCACCTGATGAAATTAAATATGAGTGACAAATCACATGAACCTCTGACTGTCAGTGAGGAAGCTAAGGGAGTCGACCACATCCTTATTGATCAGCATTGAACTCCAATTTATTGATCCAGCTTACACACTTTTATAGTAGTGTTAATTAAGGTCATACATATTGCAAAACCCGAGCTCATTATTGGTACAGATTACACACCAACCCCTCCTTTTGTTGTCAATACCTGTGGTTTCTTGTAGAGGCTAAAACTTGTTTTTCTCATCCTGTTGTTGACTTGTTATTACTGTTCTTAAGGCCTCCATGTTTGTCACCATGCTTTCTCATCACTACTCAAGGACATGGTGTTTATTGTTTAAGGAAAAAGCCCGAGAACTTGCTGCTTACAGCTGCCTTTTACTTTTTAACCAGCTGTATGTGATTATGGCATGTCTGAACAAAACTCTATAAGCCATGTTTGAACAAATTCTGCAACATGTCAGGATGATGTTCTCCTCCTTTCCCCAGCCCAGGGGCTCTGACCTGCTTAAGGCCAGTTCTGATGTGGTACAGCAGCACGAGCTGTCATCAGCCTTCAGGGAGAAATGACTGTGAGAATCCTCACCTGGGGTTTCTGCCCAGGGCTTCAGGCCAGTTTTAAACTCAGACCTTTGTAGTATTTTCGGGGTCTCTCGTTGTGGGGAGGAAATGATGAATCTGACTCCATGTTCTTAGAAGGCTAATTTGTTATTTTATGATATTATATTATATTATATTATATAAAAGAATACTAAAACTATACTAAAAAATAGAGAAAGGATACTTACAGAAGGCTCAACAAGATACTCATGAAAAACTTGTGACTGACCCGCCAGAATCCCAGCACAGCTGGACCGTGACTGGTCATTAAGTAAAACCAATTCAAATGTTGGATAAACAATCTCCAACCACATTCCAAAGCAGTAAAACACCGGAGAAACAATCAGATAATTATTGGTTTCATTTTTCTCTGAGGCTTCTCAGCTTCCCAGAAGAAATCCTGGCAAAGGAATTTTTCCAGAAAATAGAACAGTGACAGACCTTGACCTGGGCTACTCTGTAAGTCTGTCCACAGCACACCTTTCTTATTGCAGCCAAAGCCAGCCTTGCTCTCCTCTTTCAGGTATTGGGGAAACTTCAGGAGTCCCTACTTGCAGCCCCTTACCCCAACCTTGCTGTCTCTTGACACTCTCAAGCATCCCTCCTGGAGCTCTCCAGAGTTGGAAGCCTCAAATGGCCTGTGTGCTGCTGTTCACACAACACACTGGGCAAGTATTTCCACTGTCCTTCAATGTCCCAGCTCTGTGACTACAGGGTGGTGGCTGGAAGGTGGGGCAGCCAGCACAGAGGACACATGTCCTACTAAGGGGTGTTAGAGTGCCTGGACTGCCCAGCTACACCCACTGACCTTCCATCCCAGCAGTTAATGGACCAAGTGCCCATTCACTGCTGAAGCACCCTGGGCAGGCTCCTGGAGAGAGTCTCTCCCACCTGGGTTTGACTTGAGCTAAATCCAGAGCACTCTTCGGTGTGAGACAGAGCACAGAGAGCAGCTGATCTCAACCCAAATGAAATACTCATGGACAGATTCTAAGTCAATACCAGTGAAATCCATCAGCCCATTCTGGTTCCCAGGGTCTGCTGCAGTTCAGATCTCATCTGGGACCAGGAAAAATGATAGTTTCCACAGCCTGGACTCAGAGACAGGTGCAAGACCCAGATTTCTAGAGAGCTGGGAAATCATATCCAATTGGGAAAAAATCAGTTCCCAGAAAATCTTTAAATTGCCATCATAATTCATAAATAAAAAAAAAAAATAATGTCAGTGAATTTGTGGCACAGAGCATAAGTATGTTTAATGCTAAGTACATATTACAGAACATCCCCTCAGTAGTCCCCTGTAATTACTATGAAGTACTTAAATCCCATTATTTCCAATGACAGAATTCTTAGTTCAACCTGTAATAACATGTTTTATCCTCCAAGACTGCCCTGTTCAATTTTATGGTCCCACTTCCTATCTTGAAATCCCCCTACAATAGTGGTTTTAGAGCAGGAAGAATAACAGAAAACAGATGATACCAGTTAATGCTTGCTGTTGACTCCCTGAGCCTGAAAGATGTTATTCATCCTGTTTAAGGTGTGGTAGATGTGCACAGAAATATATACACTGGAAAATTAGATGTCCTTCTTTCACCGAAAATCATAGTAATAACAGAGCACTTAGCATTATCTCCTTAAAATACTGATGCCTGTATTGGCATTAGGTATTTTTTATCTTTTAAAGCTTTTCAGTCAGTTAAAAACCTTTCTAATAAGTGATTGTTTTTTTGGGTTGTTTTTTTTTTTTTTGAAAGTTTACAAGAAAATTTCATTTAAAATCCCTTTTACCTTTAATTTGGAAAAAATTTGAGACAAGAAACCTAGGTCCAAGTAACAGTTTCTTGGTCTTATTGTAAGAGCAGCATATCGTAAACAGCTCAGTTTTTTTCTTAAACTAAAATGTTGATGACCTAGAGAACTTAAAGGAATGTAACAGCAAAGAAAACTGTGTTGATAGAGAAGAGTGTTCATCATTTTGCTATCAAGGAGAAAATATTTGTAAGTAATGAAGAGCCTTTTTAGATTAAATCTTACAGTATCTTTTCTGTGTTTAACAAAAACATCTTAAATAATTCTGACAAACAGTAGTGCCACAGAAGAACACAAAAATCTATCTAACTAATCTAAAAAATCTATCTAATCTGAGAAAGTATATTTTCCAGTATCATTAGAATTAATAAGTATTTTCACAGTAGTGGCATTTGAAAGCTTGCTTTTTACCTTTCACTTCTGTGAATAATGATTTACTGCACTGAAAAAACGTAATTGCAATGTCCAGGATAAACAGGAAAGACAATGCATTTTGTGGAAAAGGAGCTGAAGGCACTACTAGCACCTAAAACCTAAAAAAAAGTAAGTGGCATGTTTATGAGGGATTTTATATATATAAACAGGTATATATATACAAATATATATTCCCCATATATAGATACCCTAATTATACACACTAATTTCCAAAAAAAAGTTGAGAATATCATATCTATATTAGTGTTGTGAATAACAAAAGACCTTTAACGCTGTGAAGTAAAATTTATCATTCTAGAAGTTCTTACTTCATTAATAAATAGCAAAAGACATTTTGGCAAATTCATATGCTTGTAATATGGTGAATTTAAACAATGTACAGATGCCTACAAGGGTATAATAACTCAGAAGGTTATTATCTCTAGTAGAGATATGCAGTAGAGAAGAAGTCATATTCTATCACTTGATCCAACTCAGTTAGGAAAGTTTCTAATGACTGGATGGAATAACTTCCAGAAAACAATTATGAGTCCTGGAGGTAACTCTCAGAAACACAAACTGTGGCTGTCCAGTGCAGGGGAGGTTTAGGGTGGGTATCAGGAAAAGGTTCCTCACCCTGAGGGTGGTTGGGCAGTGGAACAGGCTCCCAGGGCAGTGCTCACAGCACCCTGACAGGGCTCAAGGGGTGTTTGCACAACTCTCAGGCACAGGGTGTGACTCCAGAACTGCCCTGTTGGACTCCATGGTCCTTGTGGGTCCCTTTCAACTCAGGACTGTGATTCTGGGTCTAGTAAAGAACCCCAGACACATCATCCTCTCTGTTCATCACCAATCTCAAAAAGTGTAATATATGTGAAAGTAGTTCAAATTATGTAAGCAAGTTATAAATTCAAAGAAATTGTGGCTGAGATGATGCTAAAGGCCAGCTTTGTACGATGTTAGATGGTCAGCTACCACTGCAAGGGCCTTCATAAATCTTTCTGGGCAGTGGAGAGTCTGCATTGCACATCCTATTCTTCAGTAATCAGGAGGAAAAAAACAGAATATAACTGAAATGGGCTCTAAGGTTAAGCAGGTTAAGACTGTAACAGGTAAGTTTACTGCAGTTTCTGTCTTCAATTATCTTCTCAAAAATCTTTTTTTTGGTTTTGTTTTAGAACACAGAAGTGAACCAGAAATCTAGCCTTTGGGGATAAAGCAATGCAGCAAGAATCAATGGAAGCTGAACACACAGAGCTTGCTCATCAGAGAAAGGAAGCTCACGTATTATGAGGCTCTGATCTTTCATACAGTCTCTATGTCAGTCCCACTGGACAGACAGTAAGAATTATTTACAGAATAAAAGCTCTGAAATGGAACATAAAAATAAGCTAAATTTAAAACGGACATGTTCAGTTTAACAATCTTTATTCACTCTCAATAAAGAAAAAAATTAGTATATGCTACTTTTAATATTATATACTACTACTTTAGTATATACTACTTTCTCAGTAAAAAAAGTAATTAATAATATAGTAGAATATATGTGTATTTATATTAGCAGTCTTTAAATTAGTCATAACAAGATTATAAATTTGTTTACTCATTCATTTAAAGTTTATTTCGAGATATTAGAGCTCTGTTTAAAAATACGATTAACATGTTCCATTCTCTTCTGATTTGAGTAGATTAACTTTTACTTTCTTACAGAACAATGGGCAATTTTGATCCTGAAGAGCTCCAGTTAGATTTCAGGCATAAGAAATTATGAAGAGAAAAATATGAGATTTCAAAGCAGTTGCAATTAACTTTTAGTTATTAAGTGTCCCAGCTAGAGATATTTTTAGTTAATACCTGTTAATTGAACTGTCAGGTATATTAAAACAGACTTGATTAAAATGTCCATACTTTGCCACTGCTACTGTGACCTAACTATTTATAGTTAGGTCTTATTTAATAAGGCATATTTTACTTCTCCACAGAGAAACTAACCAAAGAAAAGTGATGCACAAAGCTCTGCAGAATATTCATGTTGCATATTTCACAAAGTGAATTTTTCATAATCCATATTTTGATGTTTTAGAGAGACCCATTTTAGTATGAAAGTTTACAGCTATAAATCTTTTCAGTATTATATTACAGAAGAGAGCCCTGGGTGTTTTGATAGCATGAAGAGTTGGGCAGCATGACAGAGCTGCCCATCCCTTAGACATGCCCACACAGTCATGTTAACTGGCACATAATGACTTCCTGGGCATGTTTACAGCAATAGGAGTTTTAGGGTCTCTATCACCCCGTTATGTCATACAAAAACATTAATCAGGCACCATGAGACATTAACTCCAGGAACATTTTTTGAATTATGTACATTTGGCCTATTTCTTTCTGCAACTACGGCCTCTGGGAGCTACAGAATTTTTTGTGTCATGAAAACCCCCTGAGAACTCTTTCTAGGAAAATTGTCCAGGATTCAAAATGAGAATTTTAATTGTTACATAACACAGGCTTATATTGAATTTAATGCATATGTTTTAATTTGCCCATAAAATCAAGGAGTTTGGAATTTGGAAATAAATCTTCCAAGCAGGCTTGTACTTTTCCTCAAAACAAAATAAATAGTTATTGCTTGGACTGTGGCAACATTTACTGTTTCATTAAATTTACAAAAAGAAAATTAAAGCAGGAAAGAATCTGGAGGAAAACTGTGAACAACACATAAGAGAAGAAGGGGCAGGGCAAGGTTTGTGCCAGAATAATATAATTGTTTTTCTTTCAATACTGACCCTCTTTGTTAGAAGGAAGTATGGCTTCTATAACTATTAATATTTAGCACAATGAACAACCCAGTTTTCACAGGAAAAAATGAGATGCTCTTAAGAGCAATAAGGTACACTAAGAAGTGAAGATTTACAACAGGGACTGAAGAGGCTTCGATTCCCTGCCCTTATTAATCACATTTCCCACCTTACCTTGTGGCTGGCATCTCAGGGATTTCCAGCCTAGCAACCATTTTTTCTCCAGTTCTGCAGATCTAATAGAGAACTGCTTGCCAGATACACAAGTTGGAGAGAAATGGCAGTTTAGACAGAAACCAAAAAGAAATGGCAGTGTGTCCCTGGAAGACAAACCTGACACACTAATCCCAGTTATGGTCCATGAGATATCATGGCTGAAAGATAATCATTACTGTTTCTAACAATGCTTGGAAAAATAACCAATAATTTCAAATTATCATTACATTTTGCTTCAAATTTGCAGAACTGCAGTTCCAGAACACAAACTTTCTTTTCTCAGTAGAAAAAAAGCACTGACTCAGATTTCCACAAGAAGATTTTTAGATTCCCAGTGCTTTGTCTCCAGCACTAAAAAAAAGTCTTGAAAATCCCTCCTTGCTTGCCAGAGTAACAAGCTAACTGCAATGGATGCTTCTGCAATTGGTTCTCCACAGACACTTTATCCTCTTCCCCCTGTAACTAGGAAACCCAAAGCAAAAGTCCCTGGAGGACAAAGTAATGACAGCAAAGGAGCTCTTTAAAGCTTAAGGAACTTCCCCTTTCTGAAAGCAGGAGGGCTTTACAGTCCCATTTACGAGATGACAGCCAGCTTGATTTCTCCAAAAAGAAAACCCCTAGAGTAGTTTAAAAAAGGCTCTCAGTCCTCTGCCAGCTCCTGGGGATCAATACAGCATTCTCATTCAACTAATTTCTCCCAGATTGCTGTGGGAAAAGACATGCTAAGTTGTTTAACTAGGGAAGAGCAGTTGTTTTCCATCAAGCTGTGCTAAGGCACTTTTTTAGTTCTCTGGGCCCTGATTGTGTCTTGTTCAGCCCCAGGTGAATCTGGTGACTGTCACAGGAACATTTCAGCGTTGGATAAGAACCATACTGATCCTAACAGGGCTTCTGCAATACAGAATGGACTGAAAATATTATGAAAGTAGTGCTTAACTGTAGAAGAAAGAAATACCTGACTAAGCACATTGTGCTCTGTAAACACAGATGAAAATGCTGCATTCACACCAAGATCTTCCTTATATTTTTTTTGAGAAATCCTACTTTTGTTGTTCCTTTAACAGTAGAAGGTCAAATAAGTAGATTGAGATTGTTTTAAAAATGTGTTTAAAATTCAAGACTTAGGGCTCTGCATACTTAAAAAAAACAATAGCCAAGCAGGTGTTTAAATTGCTCGAAATTAGCATGGAAGAAAACATGCTGCTCATTTGGAGACATATGCACACAAAAGAAAAAGAAGGAGATGAAAGGCAGAAGGAATCCTACTCCTTTCTATGCTAGCCAAAAAAAAAAAAGCTCAGTAAAACAAGCTGTTGAAGAATAAAAACAATCTTTCTTATTTTTGGACATTACCCCTAGGGAAAAGCTTTGACACACTGGCAAAGTCTACTTACCTATGCTTTTCTTCTCTTACACAGCAAACATCTTAAGGTTCCACTTCAGGGGTTTTTACTAGATGGAATTACATCCTTGTATTACAAGGTTCTGTAATTAATTTATACTACTTACTATAAATATGTCTCAGTAGAAAACTGGATGACAGAAGGAGCTGCACATTAGTGGAAATCACACACAACACACCATTTGTATTACTTATAATATCAAGGGCATTAAAATGAGAATCCCTTAAATTATATTTAATCATAATTGTTATGTTCTTCATTGTCAAGTAAAATCTTCTTTTCACCTTCTATGTAACTTCAGATACTTTTTTAAATATTAATTTAACAGCTACATCCATAGAGAAATTTAACTGTGTATGTGCAATGTACATAAATCTATATTGTCTGTATATTTATGTATATAAAGGCTTTATTTCAATTTTTCACTCTGCCTGGTACACACTGATGACTTCAGTGGATAATTAACATTTCAAAGGATACTTCAAATACAAAAATGCTGACTAGGGAAAATGTTCAAATTCAAGGATTATCACATCACCATAGCCAAGATTTCTTGTGCTTTCTACTATAAAGTGGAAAAAAACAGTGGTGCAGTAAAAGCCCAGGACTAAAAGTCAGACTTCCTACTCAGAATCTGTGTGTCACTCTGGGGTAGTAATCTATCTTTCTTTACTCAAACAGTGCTATGCCAAGCTTAACTGTAAGATTTGTGCAGATGGAGTGCAAGATTAAATCTGTTTAGCGCTGTCAAGGCTGCCCTGGCTGGGCTGGGTCCCTTCCAGGGTGTACATGCACTTCACAGCCTTACAGCTTTTCTTACACAGAAAAGAAGCCATCTGCAGTAGCTGGTGGCCATAGCTTCCACCATTCACCAGGCAGTCAGCTGCACCAGAGGTTTGTAACTAGGCAGCAGATGAAGATTTGGGAAAGTTGTTAAGTTTGGATATCAGGAAAAGGTTTTTCACCCAGAGGGTGTCTGATCACTGGAGCAGGTTCCCCAGGGGAAGTGGTCACAGCACCAAGACTGACAGAGTTCAAGAAGCATTTGGATAATGCTCTTGTGACTCTTGCTGTGTCTAGCATGAGGCCAGGAGCTGGATTCAATATTCTGTGATTCTACTACTGTCATCATAAACTCCACTGAGCATGTCATCCACAGGAGTATACTGTGTTAGTCACCCTCTCTGCTGTAAGTCCATAAACCCAAAAGGATGTCACTATCAAATCATGGCACTAAGATTTTCACAAATAAGAAACAAGAGATCAATAGATTTTTATTTTAGGGGATGCGGAGCTCCTGAGTGCCAAGTGTAAGCTGAGATAGGCTACTCTACTTCATATCACAGCTGCTGATTTCAGGAGTCTGAAACCAGTCACTAGGTCCTCATTCTCATCTACCTGTTTGGAGAATGTGAAGCTGCACTTTGTCCCTCTCTCCTTTAGCAAATACAGGGCTAGGCTGAGCAGTCAGTAACCTGGAGGTGAGGTTTAGCTCACTAGATGATTTGCTGAATTTGCACAGAAAGTCTCCTTTAAAAACACTGCTGACAGCAGCAGAAAGAATACTGCTGGGCAGTCTTAGAAATACCAAATTTGTAAAATAACTATGCATTCATGATGGTGGTGCATTATTTACTGATCTTCTCTTTACCTAGGACCAAGGCAGTGATAACAAAGTTATTCTCATTAGCTATTGCTATTCCTTCTCTGCAAACAGGTAAGGAATCTGGAGCATCTTAGCTTGGCACCCTTTGAAAGTGCTAAGCAAGCAACCTGCTGTCATTTAGCCCAACTGGCGAGGAACCCTGATTGCATCCCAGGATTTGCATAGGTGATAAAAAAGAAAGTATTTGAAATTAAAAAAAAAAAAAAAAAAAAAAAAAAAAAAAAAAGGAGGAACAGAAAGTCTGGCTGTCTTATGAAAGACAGTATTGTTGCTCTGAAGTTGCAAATAAAAGAGAGAGGGAAAATTTTAAGAGTTAAAACTGTGTGATTTTTTAAACTTCTGCTCTGTAATTCACTGCTTAGTAACCAGACAATTCAGAGTTAAAGTAGAGAATAATCACTCTGCACTTTAATCAAAGTTGGAAATTCAAAAAATATAAAAATCTTAGATAATGATAAGTCCTAGAAAACTACAAATTGTTCACAGACCTTTTCTTTTTCTTTCAATACAACCTTCTCCAACTCCATTCATGGCCATATCATATTTAAGACTATAGAAGCTTACACAACACAGAATTAAACAGTGTGTTATTCTTCACAAAAAACTGTGCTCTTCCTCTGTCTCTATCAGAATCTTGGAGTGTAGAGGCTACACTAGCACACTCCCAGAGCTCATAGTTATGCCAGCACACAAAGCAAGCTGAATCAAGAATTTCATTCTTTGCTTCAGTCTTGCCTATTTTTCTTTCTAAGTACACTCAGAGCTCAAAGGCAATTCACTGAGGTATCCCAGAATGACTATAAATGCTGATTTATCATTTCTGCTCTGTCTTAACATGTTCTGCAATGTTCAGATCATGGCAAGCATGTTATACATTACTGTTTCAACATTTCTAGCAGCTACTCTCAATGCTGTGTATTCTACCTTTCCATTTGCAGGACTGTGCTATGCACGCAAGACCAGTTTATTACAATATTCATCAGTATTTGTAGTTCTCTAACTTCCATGCAAGATGTTCCACTCAGACCCCTTTGCCCCTGTTCCCTTAGCAACACAATCTTTTCAGTTATCAAGTCCCTGTTACATTCCCTTGCACTAGTGATGGCCTTGTTGCCTCCTCTCTCATCAGAGTGGCCAGAGTGGGGTCTCCACTTCTTCTTCTTGCTTGGAGTTTATCTCCCCCATAGTTTCCACTATACCAGGGCCAGGAGGTATGTGGTGCTACCCAGCTCAGCTTCTGTAGCTGTCAGGTCTTCCACACTATTTTATGGTGTCACTATCTTCCCTGCTTTAGAGGAATAATAATACTTTAGAGGAATATTAATACTTTAGAGGATACTTTGGAGGATCACGACTAGACTATTGAGTTAACAGCAACACTTACTGAAATAACTTGATGAAGAAAAATGATTTAGCAGCTGTGATTAGGTCCTATTTTCTTTCACCAGGCAAGATGCTATATCTCGCCTGCACTGAATGTCATGGACTTGATTTCAAAAACTAAGCATCTGTAACTTCTGCTTTTATCGACTATAGCATTAGATGACAAGTCAGAAAAAGAGGTTTAATAAAAACAACAAATCCAGGTGGGAACTGACTTGGAGACTCAAAGCTGACTGCTAAGACTCTTTCTATAAATGTTTTCATATATAATATATTTGTGCACTATTGCTCCATGGACCATAAGCTGAAACAAAACCTTGTTGCAAAATTATTTCTTTCTCTTTCAAGAGTCACGAGTTCTAGTGGTCTTTTTCTACTTTTTCCTTTACCACAGTAGTTCAAATCCAGCGAAAGCAATGGAGCTGACTGACTTACACAGTGCCATAATTGAGTCAGAATTAGGAGGCAGAAGACAGCTTGTTACAGAAGTCTTGTACTTACTTGCCATCAAACTACAGATCCCCTTCTCTTTGTCTCATGCGGAGAATTGCCCTCTCATTTTTACAATGGAACAGAGTACACATGTATTGTTTACAATTGTTCACAAACTGCCTTTTCAGAACTGATTGGATAAATGATGCCAAAACCACAATTGTGAACAGCTCAGTGTTTGCTAGGATCACCATGTTTCATGGGTGCTTTCCATGCAGACACCTTGTAAATAAGGTCTATCCTGTGTGTGGAAGATGCAGAAAGACTTGGAGAACTGACCAAAGGACTGTGCATCCAAATGGGAGAAAAGAAATGCAGTTGAACTGGCATTGCTGTTGTGCCAGAGGATTTAAAGATATTGAAGAGAATTGTTGGTCTGTTTAGTGCCCTGCAGGGACAAAGACACTCATGGTTATTAGAGGAATTTATTTCTGGGCCTGCAGACTCCCACACTGTCTACTAAAGAGTATCAGTTCAGAAAGGCAGCAACATTTTCTCCTTTTCCTTTTCTGGCAAACTACAGTGGTTGTCATTAATCACTCTGACAATATGAAAATGCAGCATTATTCTGTTTAGTAGTTCTATGCCTTCTGATTTTTCACTGATCTACCACATTGTCAAATGCTATACACACAGACAAGACACACAGTTGTGTGTAGTGAAAAAGGAAAAAAAAAAATAAAAGAAAACTGCTTAAAGCAATCATAACTAAAATATTTGAACCTGGGGTGTTTTGGACATTTATGGTTTTTAACTTCATTTTCTTGCTTGATTATATTATTGATTTTATTTTATTTTATTAGCGTAGTTGCTTTTAAAATTAATATTCATCATAAGATGCTAGCCAGTCTTTCATCTATTTACAAAAGCCAGAAATACTTTTTCCATTATATAAATGCCTTAATGGTGAAATCTTAATCCCACCATTTCTATACTGAAATCAGAGGGGATAACAGAAATAAACCACTAATTATGGAAGAGCCTTAAAAAGTCCAGAGAAAAAGATTCCTGGCACAGTAGGTGTCTGTACCACATTTTTGTGTTACATGAGGCACTGTGAACCTGAGTGGAAAAAAGCAACTCAGAGATTCCCCAGATTTACATTTCATCTTGGTTTCCAGCTAGTCAGAGGGTATTTTATGTCCTGACATAAGCAGGAAAAATTATGCTGGAAAGATGGAAAAAGCACTTTTGCTGTGAGCCAATCCTGCAGTGGGAACATGGCAAAGCCACCAGGCTGCCCCAGCCCCAAGGGTGCAGGGCTCAGGGGAGAGCAGGGAGGGAATAAAAGGGGAAAAAACAAGAAAAAAATCACACAAAAAAGGGCAAATATTTTCTGAACATTTTTTTTATTTCTAGCATTTGACACAGCTTCTCACTTCAGTCCCTCCTTATGTCCATAAAGGTGGCACTTGAGGGAAGTGTTCTTGTGGGTAGAGCATTAGGATGGAATTTAAGGTTCACTTCTTGGCAAATTAGAATATCTGTACCTAACCTTTAAAAAGCACCTGATTATCACAGCTCTTCTTGTCTTATTTATGAACTGACAATAATATAATTTTTTAGGATGTTTTGAGTTGATTTAGCCAGATTTGTTAAGGAAACTCAAGAAGAGATGACTAGGACTAGATATGGAATTAGGAACTCTTTAATACATAAGACAGCTTCTATTACTGCTTATGATTTCTTTTCATTAACCATATGACATCTGAGTGGAAGTGTCTTGTGCACAGCAAAACACTTCTGAAGGTTTTTCCAGAGAGTAGTCAGAAGAGAATCTCATGGATCAGGGGAATGCAATGTGTCTCAAGTAGCCCTACAATACCACAAATTCAAGCTTTAATTGCAGAATGTCTGTCAATAAAGAAAACTTTATATGCACAACATGATAGAAGGGCAGAGTCCGGCTTTGAAAAACCAAAATATTCAACAAAAGTCTTGATGGGTTTGAGAAAATTCTGTTATGTAGTGAAATTTGCAAATTAATTTGACTGATTATTTTTTAGTTCTACATGGGAAGCCATCAATTACTGCATTTTGTATGCTATAATAATATAGGCAGTCTATATTAAACACTGAATCATATTAATAGATATTTCCACAAAATATTAAAAATTAAATGTTTAAACAAAGCACTTTAAACAAACGATTAATAGTTTAACATTTTTTTCAGACTACATCCCTAAACTATTAATTTTCCTGAGTTAATGAGTTCTGACCTTTTACTGCTTTAGAACACAATGATGACTCTGGAAGTTGAGATTTACTATTTTTGTCAGCATCCTACTTTCAGAGATCACTTTTAAAAATCAAAGTGACAATTTTATCATGCTAAAAACATTAAAATAACTTAGATTTTGGCATATGGTTCTGAGATGATGGATGAAATCTGAGGAAGCTACTGAATAAATACTAAATAGATGAATCCTAGGAATCAGAATTCTTTAAAATGTGCTTGCTTCTAAACAGCTATTAAACTGAGCTTATATTTTTTCATTTTTCTTCTTTTCTCTGAGAATGGAAACAAGCGCATTTGTTTCTACTATGGGGAATATATGCTACAAATTATTGATTTTACATCAATTTAAAGAATATTTAGAATATTCTCAGATACATTTTCCTTATATTTTTCTTTTCTTTAACTATGCTAACAGACAAAACATACAAATATTGATAGCCTATTTTTTCTTCAGTGTATTCTCTCTTTTTTTTTTTTGTAGAAAATTCAATTTCCCATTACCATATCACTTTTTAGTCCATATGATTTCTTTCTAAAAAAAGATACAAGACTATCATGAGATACATACTGATGAGCTCATAGGATTTGACACCTCTCATGAGTAAATTTCTGTTCATGTGTGAGTGTCCCACCCATAATAATATTACGAGAACATAAGGCAGAAATTCAGCTCAAGTACTGATGATCACTGCAGCAGATAAAAGGGAACAGAGAAAAGAAAAAGCCTCGTGGCAAGGAAGTGGCACAAGCCAACTCCTTTCTTAGGTTGGTATTAAACATCAGTGTCAAAAGTTCTGATGTGAACTAAAGGAATAATGTGCCTGATACACCTGTTAAAGGCCTCTTTTTGCCAGGAAGATGAGTGCTCTAAAGCCCTACACCTAGAGAATAACTTGGCTTAGAAAG
This sequence comes from Ammodramus savannarum pratensis, assembly GCA_020466415.1. NCBI lineage: Eukaryota > Metazoa > Chordata > Aves > Passeriformes > Passerellidae > Ammodramus > Ammodramus savannarum. The sequence continues at coordinate 31,470,423 of JAHXMQ010012338.1, read as the reverse complement.
CCCTAAGCTTTATGGCAGCCAAGAACTGTGCATACAGGTGTTTTTACCTAAAACCACTCAACTTCCAGTTCTGCAGAATAAAGTGCTGCATCGGTCAATAAAATCTGGACCATAAAGCCTTATAAAGATTACGTTTCTTTACCCTTTCTCAAAATGGTTCCAAATAGAACTGCAATGTCTCTCAGCCTGAGAGCAAAATTAGAATGGAGCAGCTGAAAGCACTTTCATACTTGCATGCAACTACACACACAAAGATAAATGTACAGAGGATTCAATCTAAAGCAATGCTTTATACTTAGGAAGGCAAATTTATGGCCAGGAAAAACAGTTTTGCAGACAGACATAGCACTTTACAATAATAGCTAACAAAAATGGTGGAAAGAAGCTCTTTGTTTAGTAGTGATAAAGGAAAATCAAACACTATCACTTTTAGAATTTATTAACTAGAACTGACAACAAGAGTTTGAATGTTTGAAAGAAACACTGTGAGTAAAATGATGAAGTGAGACTTAGAATACATTTCTGAAAATCTGCATAGTTAGAAATTATACTCACAGTTTCTGGTTTGTTGAGAAGCAGATGCTTGCTTTTCTGAAACTTTTAAAATCTTTAAAAGTTTAATATATCCAAGTTCTTTCCTAGGTAAGATGGACAGACACCGCAGGACCACAGAACAATAACCTCTGATTATTAACATATTCCAGAGGACTACATCAAGGAAATTCTAGAGAGAGACTGCAGGAAATCTTACTGATGAATGCATGAGACTTTAGATATCTTAAAGGGAGAATACTTATATCAGAAGGTCTTGATTTCTTTGCAGGATTTTCCACCAACCTAAGTACCCATTCAAACAAGCATTATTCATTTTCTTCATGAGTATGACATCATAGCTCTAAAAGAATAAAATTGCATAAAGTTTGAAAAATATAATGAACCTGTAAAAAAGGAGAAGGACCAGCAGGATCTCCCTGCCCTTCATGCTTACACACATGATTGAAGAAGTTGAAGTCCTAAAAGCAGATAAGGGCAAGTTGAGAATTATGTCACGGAACTCAAACCCTACAAGTCTTTTCCCCCAGCCAGGCTGCACCCCAGGACACTGAGACAGCAAAGGCTTTACAGCCCAAGATGCCATTGGCTTTCTGGGCTGCAAGTGCATGTTGCCTGCTCAAATCTAATTTTCCATCTGCTAACAACCCCCAGAGGGTTGTTCTAAAGTCCACCATCCGCCACAGGGTTAAAGTGGAAGAAGTGGAAAAGTCACCATACTTAGGCACAGAGCTTCCATTTAGAGGGAGCTAAATAAGGCTGAGCCAACAGAAGCCCCATTGAATTAGTCACGAAATGCAAAGTCCAGCACCTGTGAAGGAAGAACCCCTCACAAGAATATAGTTTGGAAATTGATGGGCTGGGAAGTGGCTTTGCAAAAAAGGATCTGGGGTACTGTGGGCAGCAAGTGGGACAGGAGCCAGCAGTGTGCCTTGTTAGCCAAAACAACCAAATATATCCTGGGCTGCGTTGGCAGCAGCACAGCCAGCAGACAGAGAGAAAAGGCTACCCTTCCTCACTCAGGTCTCACTGTGCCACATCTAGAACACAGTGTCCAGTTTTGCACTGGTCAAAACAGGACCTTAATGAACTGGAGTGAATTCAGCAGAACAACACCACAAAGTCATGGGGCTGGGGCCCTTGCTGTGTGAGGAGGTCATTGAAGAGCTTCAGTCAGGCTCTTCGGAGGGGTGTGTCGCAGACACCTCTTATGAAAAATCCTTTCCTTAGGATTTTTTCTCCTGAGAAGCTGAGAGGCCTCAGGAACAAAATGTAAACAATGATTATCTGCTGCTGTGGAATGCAACAGGTGCATCTGTGATTGGTCTCATGTGGTTGTTTGGAATTAATGGCCAATCACAGTCAGCTGGCTCAGACTCTCTGTCTGAGACACAAGCTTTTGTTATCATTCTTTCTTTTTCTATTCTTAGCCAGCCTTCTGATGAAATCCTTTCTTCTATTCTTTTAGTATAGTTTTAATATAATATATATCATAAAATAATAAATCAAGCCTTCTGAAACATGGAGTCAGATCCTCGTCTCCTCCCTCATCCTCAGACCCCTGTGAGCACGGTCACAGGGGTGCATAGCGTGAGGATGAAACGCAACAGGCATAAAAGCAAATGAGAAGTTTAGACCAGATATAAGGAAAAATTGCATCATGAGGACAGTCAAGCTGTAGAACAGGCTGTCAAGAAGTGGGTCAGTCTTTGTTGTTGAAGGTCTTTAAGACCTGTCTGGCTAAAGTAACCTGGTCTGCTGGTGTTGACCATGTTTTGTGCAGAATGTTAGACTGGGAGAGTCCCTGACAGTCCTTCCAACTGGAATTATTCTGTGATTCTATGACACCAATTAAGGAAATGAAAACTCTCTAAGGCACCATAGCTAGATCCCACACAGCTCAGGAAAAAGGGAAAATATGGCAGCAAGGTGTAATCACACAGAGATAAGTTGCAAAAAGGGATTCTAGTGAATTTTTTATGACTAACAGGCTAAGTAAATAAAACCTAAGGAAATGAAACTTCAGTGATTATGTTGTCCATCATTCATTTCCAATAATAAATTTTCTAGCCTTTTAGCCAATTTCAGCCAAATCTGAGAAGGAAGTCTCAGAGGTAATTGTGCTGTTATAGGATTTTCAAAAATTGGTTGCTGGAGAGAAGAAATAACATTTTACTTGTTTTAACACTCCAAAAAGACAAGCAGAGGGTCCCTGATTCCATTTTGATTGGCAACTGTGTTCCAGCTGCCTAGCTAATGCATGCACAGATGCAAAATATAGGTATGCTTGGTATTCTATGGGAATTTTATCTGAATTTTTTCCTTTCTTGTTTTTCAATCTTGGCACCCACTTCTTTTTAATTTTCTTGCTGTCATACAAGACTTGTGGACAGAAAGAGTAAATCAGATAATCTGACTAGAACTGAGGCTATACAATCTTACAGTGTTATCCTTATGTAGCCCTAATAGTTAGAGAATTGCCTCAAGGTCTTAATGGAGTTATTACTAAACCCAATTTTCCTGAGTGATATCAGGCTTAATGATATAGGAGAACAGCAAAATAATTGTCACTCATTTTGTTTTAGTGTAACTGCTGGAAGAAAATTTTCAACCTTACACTAAGAATTAATTTCTCTTTTACTAGAAAAGCCACTAGACACTTTAAATTACCTATCAGATGAAATAATGAAAGTCTAAGTTAGAAGAAACTACATATTCCAGGATGAAACAAATAATATAACATTGGAAAAAACTTGCAATGCATTTATGGCACAGGCCCCTGCAGAAGCCCAGAAGATAAGTGGTTAAGAATGTATCAAATACCAATAGCCAGAAGGTCAGAGCCAACCAAGGGTTGTTGGTGTGAGCACACTGTGAGGAAGAACAGCATGTGGCTGAAGGAGGGGCCAGGCAGAGGTGGGGCAGGGCTTTCACAGGACAGTTGTCCTTGTTCTGGTCCCTGGAGTCGGGAACACAGAGCAGGGCAAGCACAGCAATGAGGTCGAGGAGAGGGCATGGACCGTTGGCCAAAGGCCAGCCCAGGACTCTTTATTCCCCAATCAAGTTTCCTAAAATTCCCCACAAAATCTCTGACCTATTTTCAGAGATATCCAGAAAAGCAAACTGAAGATGATAACTAATTTGCATAGAAAGGAAGAAACTTAGCTCCAGGGTGGGGAAAACTTAGTTTTAAAAAGGTGCCTCCACAAAGCCTGGGTGGTGCTCGCCCCATCAGCTGGATCCCTGCGGCTTTCTCTCTTTCTCTCTTTCTTCTTCTCATTCTCTCTACTCTTTCACCTGACCCCTTAGTCAAAATTCACCACTATTTATTTCTACTATAACAGACTTATACCAATCTCCATCATGTGTATAATTCAGTAATAAAACTTTGTAAGTGTTTATGGCCCATTTGACTTTCGTTGTTCCTTTTTGAAAATGGTATCTATAAATCCAGGGTACTCCCATACTGTTAAGGATGGGATGCCATAGTCCCCCAAAAATAACAGTATATAGGAAACAGGTGTTTTGCCTACTTTTAAAAAAACATCCCTGCAATACGCTGCTTCAAGTTAAGAAGGAAACTTTTTTTCCTATCATAAACAATATTCATAGCTCCAGAAACAAATAAAAATAAATAAATAAAATATTAAATTAGTCTCAAGGGTCAAAATTTTAGGGAGCAGAAAATACCCTAATAATGTGCAGTGTACCTAGTGCTATAAGAATTAGACAACGTAAACAGTTTTTGTCAGTTCCATAGCTGCAACATTTTGGATCACAACAGAAATATTAACTAGCTTTCACCAAAATCACCTCAAACACTGACTTCTCCGTAAAAAAAAGAAAAATTTCAAAGCTGACCATCCCCCCTGAATTACTGAAGGTCACCAGACTGAACCTTGTAACCTCAAAAATATTAGTACCAGGGTCTATGACTAACACAAAACTTGGTGCTTTCTACTCCAAAGTTAACGTGTGTCTTCTTTGTCTCTTTAGCACATAGGGGTTTATGTAATACATATAATAAAAGAAAAAAGTTCCTTTTAAACTGCCTTGGAGTAAGAGAGAGAAAATTATATTTATTAGATGATAGCAACAACATGTACTGAGAGCTGAGAAACAACAGTGATGAAAACTGTATAAAACAGAAAACTGTAACTTCTGACTATAGCTACAGATGTTCAAAGACTAGGCTCCCTCTACTGCCAAAAATGCTTTCCTGGGAGGTACTAGCAGGGAGGTACACTGCACCATGGCAACTAGAGAGCAGCAATTCCTTAAAAAGCTTCAAGGGAATTCTGAAAAGGAGCTCACCTTAGTACATCCAATATGCATTGGACCTAATGGAAGTTCCTGCAATCTCATCCTTCATCCAGTGCACAGCTGACCCAGCTAAATATTCATCCAGCTAAAAAATTCTGGCACAGCACAATGCAGTGATCTAATATCAACAGTGAAAATATACCTTATTTGTCAACACTCACAGAAGGTAATGGAAGTCACTGCAAATAAAGTTTTGGACCTGAGGATATCCTGCAGTTCTCTTAGGCCATAGCTACATGGATGGATGCAGCTAAGCATGAATGAGCTCTGCCTGTGCTTTGAGATGGTTGGCTATAAGTCAGGACAATCTGGGAAGTTACAGAGATGCACTGACACAGCATTGTCCCTAAAGCAAGTACACCCTTCATTCCAGCTGTGTCTCATAGCTTATGACACTGCCCACCATGTCATGTTTTTTTGTGTATCTGACATGAAGGCCCAAGACAGTTCATATCCAGATGGCTCAGAGTCTATTTGCTTCTGCCTGCAGTTCTCTTCATACATATTTGCATTCCCACAGCTCTATAGCCCACATGTTCATGACTAAGCCATAACATTTCCCAGACATTTCAGTGAAAATCTTTGTTTGTACAGCAGAAGAAGGCTTTACAATAATTCCTGTATGAATGTGGTGCAGTTTTGTCACTGAGCATTTTACAGTAAAGTTATGCTAAGTTATGCTAATTGTCAGCCTTGAGGGCTGGAGATTTTAAAACATACAAGATTCTTTTTCTTCTGAAACACTTTCACAGCACAAACACATGCAAGATTATCTCCTCTACTTATTAAAAGAAATTCTGAATTATTTTCACCTCATTTTACAATACAGGCACCTTCAAATCCCATAACATTTTCCTGTTTTAAACTCTTTAATTACACTATGACAGGGATTTAATAAACACAGCTCTTTTCCCAAAAGCTGCAGTGTTATTTCTTATCCCGCCTCACATTTGCTATTAAAGTTTAACAAATAATTTTAGATTTCACTTAAAGCAGTTCCATTTAGAAGATGATCTTATATATAGTGCCCCATGAAGAGACATTTTAATGGACATACATAAGGTAAAAATATTTTCCAACTTTGCTACAAATTTATTCTTTTTACTTATAAACTAGGCCACACAAATATTTATATATATTTTGGGTTTCTTTATGTTATGAACATTGACAGAAAGCCCTATCTAGATTGTCCATAATAAAATACTTACATGTTATATTACACCTGCTTGTTATATATTATTTTATACTTATTTGCTAGCAATTAAGTAACCAGTGAAACTTACCAATACATTAACTTGATGGTGCAATATTATGGGTTAAATCAAGTGGCAAATTTGTTGCAAGAATTTGATTATATAGCAACTGCTATGGAATGCATTTTTGTACAGTAAGCAGGGTATGGAAATGAATTAACAACTAATGTTGGCTGTAAGAGTCAGGCATTATAAGCTGCCCTTTTCAAAATCTAAATGAACAATTTGAGTCACTGTGAAAGAAAGGAAGGGGAAAAAAATCTAGCCTGCATGTAAATAAGGCATGGTAACTATTTTGAGATTAACATTAGAAAGGAAATAATTTTCTTCTCACATTGGGGATGAACTAATCTGTTCTGGTTTTCACTTTCACCTTGAATCCTGAGCCAAGGGTAATTCTAATAACAAGACTTACAACCTCAACAGAAATATGTGAGCGGACATTTTTTCAGAAGAGAACAGACACTATTTCTCACTCTCTCTTAAAATACCTATGCCTTCCACTAGTTGCTCTTCTCCCAGTACTGAAACAAAGCCAGCTAACATTAATTTTTGTCATTCACTTTGTCAGAGTTAAAGCAAGTACAAAGAAATGCTGACTGGGCATAGTGAAAGATATATATAACACATTTAGATATAAATTAAACTGCATTGTTTTGTTATGCATTCTAGCCTAAGATTAATCTCCCCTAATTTTATCTATCCAAAAGTAATGTCTCTAGTCTTATCTTGTCTGGTCTGCCTGAAGAGTCAGAGACTCACAATATATATTACAGCAGTTACCTGTGAAAGGATTGCCTGGCAGGATTGAATTGAGAAAGAGCACAAGCAAGTACTATAAAATAGGTAACTAAAACCTGGATAGCTAAAGGTAGGTCACATGACTCATATCTTCAATGACTTCACATTTACACAGCATTGTTAGTGCCTCAGATGGAAATTAAAAATCCACAACTAAGAAAGTCTGAGAAGGAAAACATAAAGAGCCTAAATGGCTCCCTATTATATCTAATTAAAATTAGAGAATCACCTACAATAATTCTACTTAGATGTTCCTTAAGATAGATATGGTACTCAAGGCTCCAAACCCTTTTTCTTAAAAGTTATAAATTTGCCCTTTTTATATTTTGGTTTCAGTTTGGATTCTTTGAAAGGCTAAACAGTTGTACAATGAACAGTCACAAAGGGATTCAGACCTAAGCATGTTTTCATAGTGGAATGTTAATGAGAAATCTGCACAAGATTTGCATGGGGTGAATGAGAGGGTTGGACCACTCTGAAGTAAGAGGTAGAGGCCATGAAAGAAAGGTTGAGGTACCTAAATGCTTCTGGAAATCTATACTCAATAGAATAATTTCCTTAGTATTCTAACATCTGGGTTTGCACTTGTCAGTTGCTTATAGATACTCCTCCAAGAAAATATCTCATACTGTGAAAAGATAACTTAACTCTTAATACATCACTTGGGCTGAATGCACATCTCTCAATCTCTATAATTTCTAGTAAGCAAGAAGAGCACAGAAGCTGGATCTGATTCAGATACCATAAACAGGAATGTCCTCAAGGCTTTCTTATTCTGCAGTAATTCAGAACATAGGCAGGTTACTTACATTTGAAAAATTAATGTATTTCATTGCTTTTTTCTAATATCTAGATCCATGGATCAGATTAGTTCTCAACTCAACAGAATATATCAGTAAGGGATTATGACATCTGCTACTATGTGGTTATAAAAATATTACCACAAAATAAAATTTCCCTGACAATAAATCAATTGTTTATGTATAATAAATGTTTTCCTTCACCCTTACCAAGATAATCAAGAGCTAATTTAATGTTATTCAGAAAAAGTTGACAGTTTTACTGTTATCCAAAAACGAAACTAATTCTTAGTATAAACCTATTAACTATTTTTATGGTTTGCTCCTATTACTATAAAATTTGCTGGTTGTCTGTGAATTTCATACAGCCTCAATATATTTTTATTATTGTTATTATGGATTTGCTATCTTTTCTTATAAAAGATTGGCATGTCACTTTTTTCTACTTTTCAGAATTATTTAGAAGTACTTTCTAAAGATTTCTAAAGATTTCTCCACATTCTCTCACAGCATTTAATTTTTAGTGGATTTGAGATTAATTAGATGTGCATTAATAAAGTCAGTAATGTAGGCCCTGGAAGATAATTCTTAAATAAGACATGAAAAAGGCAAAAATTAGTTGCCTGGCAATTCAGTATTTTGCTTTTGAATTATATTCATTTGAGTATTTTTCTAACTTTTTCTGCCTTGTATGTCTCTTTTTTTAACATTCTCATCTGCAATTCCTAAAGAAATATTTTAAACTAACATCTATTTTGGAAAACTTTGTTTCACTTCATTGATTCAGTGATTGCTGACAGTTTCAGTGCTCCCTTAATTTTAGGGAGCACTTCTTTACAGAAGAAAGATTTAGGCATAAATATCATGGGAAGACAATATCCTGAAAAGGCAAACAAAGCCTTTTACAAGTGGCATGCTGATAGGATAAAAAGTGATATAAGACAGTAATTTAAAAGTCTATCTTCTATTGTGTCTTTTTTCCCAAAAATTACATATTCTCATTTAAAAAGATTATATGTTTTCATTTAATTGTTATATAGGGACCTGGTGTAATGTCACTTCCTAAATAATCATGATTAATACCAAAAAAAACCCAGTATTTAAGACTGCTGGAAAGAAGAAAGACTATTTTGAAATTCTGGTACAAGGACAGGGAAAACTATGACATTTGAGTGGTTATTCTTGCTGGCATTAAAACCTTACCTTTCAAAATTCAGATTCTATTATCTTAATACAACTTTTGGAAAGATAACATAAAAATTTAGTATCAAGCAAAGGTTGAAGTTATAAATTAAATCATCAGTCCCTCTTTAGCTCACAAAAGACAAATCAGGCCACTGCTGTTTCCTGGAGGTTTTTTTGCACTCATAAAACTGAAACCAAGGAAACAAATTCCACTTGGTGTAAGATGATGTCATTCCCATTTACCTGTTGGGAACACAATGAGTTACCATGTTCTGATAGTTGGAATAGAAAAGAAAGTCACTCATATCAAAGAACCATGCTTAGATACAGGCTTGACTTAAAAAATTAGTTAGTGAAGATTAGTTGTTCACTGTGTTTTTGAAAGAATAAAAAATTTGCATTCATCCTAGATTTCTAGGTACTGGAAGGGTACTCTAGGATGGCCACAGCATTTTTTTTCCCAGTGAAATATTGTCTGTTATATTAAATACACTAGGTACACTAAGTACAATATGATCTCTTATTTAAATACAGGAAATATGATAAAGTAAAAGTGTGAAATAAGATTTTCAAAAACTGTAGAAGAACTGCACTTGTAAAGCTACTGGAGTGCTCACCATTCATAGTGTATTTCTGTCAAACTATGCAGGCTCTGCTATAAAACAAACTGAAAATCTATTTTGATTTCTAATTAAAAGGAACTCACTCTAGAGTTAATTACAAAGTATCTAGATATGAATCAGGACTTCAAGGAAATCCATTTCACACAAAAAATGCAACATGAAGGTTTCTAATTGCTTCTATAATATTTAGAGTAAGCTCTCTGCTAGTAACTACAGTGGTAAGGAAAGTTGCTTTGTTCTTCCATCTGTCATGGTAATAGTTGACTTTTCATTTATTAAAACAATAATTTCCATGTTATTACAAGCCTTTGATTTCATAAAACCAATATTCAGAAATGAACACAGTCCCAGTATTTTTGTTCCTGGTACCTTTCAAACATGGAATGCTCACATTCACTTAGACACGCTCCCTTGAAAGCAAGACAACTCCAATAATAATTCCAAACCTGTCCTTTAGCATCATCATCAATAGCATATCTCCTAAACACAGCTTCATCCATGTCTCCAGGGCAGAGTTACACTGATACTTTCACCCCTTACAGACACAAACTGCTAGAGGTAAAATGCTAAAGGCCATACTGTCGTTCTTCACCTCATCCCTTGGATTTGTGTGCAGTCCAAATGCCCCTCAAAGAACAGCAGAAGCTATTGGGACTATCTAGAGTTCAATAAAAACCTCTTTAAGGCTGACACCAAACCCAAAATATTAAAGAGAAAAATAAAGGTGTATGAATCAGAGAGCAGTCAAGCTTATCATCACTTTGAGCTGCTGTCCATCACACTGAACCAGGGTAAGTGCTCCAGGCAAAGGCCAGCTAGACAGTAATCATTCTTTACAGTTCTCCACTGCCTTTATCTCATGACCTCAAAATACTTGACAAACACTAATTCATTTCACCTCACAAGACTTCTGCTGCTGGCTAAATACCACTACAGCCTAAATAACAAATAATTGAGTGTCAGTGATTGTAGTCCAAGCTTTCAACTAACTAAATTGCTGTCCTTGCTATGCACAAGCGTCAGAAAACGCATATGAGGGGATTCCAAAGGTTTCTCAAAGATTGGTCTACTAAAACAGTAACAGGCTGGGAAAAGCCAGTCTAGAGAAAGGAGATTCCAAAGGTTTCCCAGAGCTTGGTATACTAAACTGGTAAGACTCTGGGCAAAACCAGTCTCTGGGAAAAGCTCAACAACAAATATCCCCATGTCTTATTATCTGTGCAAGCAGATTTTCTTCAACCTTTTTTCTAACTTATCCTTCATTTCTGTACATGGCATCATGACTTTGAAGGAATTTCCTTACCACACCAGAACAAGACTTGCTATTTGAAAAAACCAAAACCAACAAAACAACAGGCAAAGAAGAATTTGTAAACTTTACCACACAATAAATCTGTCTCAGTTTCTTACACTTTAACTGTTGAGATAAAGCAGAGATGACACAAAGATTAGTGGCTTAGATTATTTACTATTTATCTCTCTGATTATTATTTTTTAAGCTTTACTCTCTTCTCTCTCCAGTAATCAAAAATCAAAGCTAGTGACTGGCTGACAGTGGAAATAATGTCTCTAGGAATATGCAAAGTGACAGCCATTTACCAATATTTCTAATCAAAGAAAACATAGAGGTTACCAATAATTGGACTGTAGAGCAAAGTCAGTACAGGTTAAACGCACATGAAATATTTTTTTCTTCCAGTAACTGCTTACACATTTAGAATCATGTCTCATTCTATAATAATTTGCACATAAAGTGAATTTTTTATATAATAATGATAAATTTTTAAGAAAATTTTCTTAGATAAATGATATTTCAAAATATATATGTAGTGCAAAAAGTGATATTCTATCACATATCAATCTCTTTTCTTTTGAGGTGGCATAGCAAACTAAACTTTCAATGTCAAGTTTTCAGCATTGATTGAAAAGCTGAAGAGCCAATTTTGTAAAATTCCTATGAATGGAAAGTTTCAATGAATGGAACTATTGATATATATAAAATGATTTTCATTATCAGATTAATGCCATTCATTCTCAGAAGAATTGTCAAGGAATTTTCTGTGGTAATTCAATAAATTCTTGAAACTATGACTTTTTAATCTAAGGCAAAGTTATTTGTTAACTCTTAAGTACTCATGCTGGAAAAAAAGTATATTCCATAAATAATAACAATTTATGTAGCATTACCAGTTCAATGGTTCAATGCAAGTGATAGCTGGTCAAAATATTTTCATATTTTCAGTTTTACTAGAATATTCACAAATTAAAATAGCAATTCTACATAGATATTCTTTCCTTAGTTAGAAGGAATTATTGTTTGTGACAAAATAGCAAAAAAAACCAATCATCAAAAATAGGCCAAATACTGAAGAAAGCCATCAGAAAGAGTAAGTTTTAAAAGTCACTTACGCCTGTCGGTCCCTGTACATCTTGTTAACTTTCTCCCATTCAAAATTAAGTTGAGTCAGCTTTTCTTGTATATTTGCTGCTTCCTTTGGTGTAACGTTTTTCAAAGCCGGTGTCTTCTTGTTGTTAATAATTTCTACATGACCTTGCAGTCTCCCCAGGCTCTCCTTAATGCTCTGTAATATCAAGATTTTAAAAAATAAAAACAAAACATTGATTTTCTAAATAAAAAGTCATTGTTCATAAAAAAAGAGAGATTGGTACAAAATGCTAATTAAACCATAATATTGATAATAAGAGTAATTTTACAATAACCTGGTATAATAATTGAAAGCCCATCCTTTCTTTGAAGACTGAATGAAATAGATCTGAGGAAGTTGATGGTTGGAGAGGAAACAAAGTGCTACTTGCTCAAAAGTTCTGCATGTCACTATTTACATTTCCTGACCTGACAAAATTGCTTGTAATTTTTTAACTAATTAAAGTTATTACACTGTATTTGCTATTTTGTAAAATATAAGACTTGAAGTCCTTACATAAATGTGAAGGCAATGCATTGAAATAATTGCATACAAAACCACCCTGCAAAAACTAACAAAAAATACTCTGGGTTCCCTGAGTTCCTAGAGCTCTAGCATTATAATATGCTATTTGTTGGGGGAGCAGGGGAAAGTTCATTCCATAGCATCCCTCATACGAATTATAATTTGAATATTTAGGTCTTGAGAAACGTGACTTACATTAAGCAGACTAAATGAATATTTATAAATCAAAAGGGAAAGGTAGATGTCTTGTCTCTGAATGAGTCACAATAAGGAACATGTTTCCTCTTTGTCAGCAATCTATCATGTGGAGGGAAAGCTGGGTGGGTCTGTGTCATTACTCAACAAACCTCATTTGACTTTCCCAGAAAAATGTCTCACACTCTGTGTTTCTTACTCAGGTCTACTTAAATATTTGTTTTACCCACCATGGGCATGGATAATTCAGATATTCAATGTTTCTAATCTGAATGTAAGAAATATCAGATGATAAAAACATAAAGTGCCTCTAAATAGTCCAAGATATATCCCACTAATATAAAGGAGGCAGCATCTCCACAAAACCTCATCCCTGACTAAAAATTGCACATTTAAAGAACAGGAGAAACTTTAATTGAAATCTTATAAGGTGCCAGGACATACTTAAGCACCTGAGTGAAGTGGCCTTCTTTTCAGTAGGTCTGAATATCAGCTCATTTGAGCCACACAAGAAGGCACTTCTTGTGTTCAGCATGTTCAAGTAACCAAATGAAGAGTAATATATGTGACTATGTATATTTACATTTTAGGCTTTTTCAACCAAGTAGATCAATTTTCTAAATATTAAAAATAGATGAAATCTATCTAAGCACTTCAGAATTGATAAGTGATATATGTCTTATGTTTAAAATTAGTGGAAAAGACATCTACGGAAAAGATTTCAAATTTCTAAGTCAGAATTTTGCTTTTTTTAAAAGCAGAACTACTACAGAAAGAACAAGATAATACAGTTGATGTGCTGTAAAGGAGTATAAGAATGTCATTGAGAAAAAAATATAAAAAAGAGAAACCATGTATACATATACTCATGCATCTCAAACGTATTTCCCATCCATCTTTTATGCTGAAGAGAACGATCTGCAAGCATTTACCAACAATGCCTTGGGAGATTTTGTAACATGGTTAACAGAAGCAAACAAAGCTAATTTTTTAGGAAAAAAGGATAACAGAAAATCATTAGCAGCTGAAGTGACAGTAGCCTTTAGGGACTGATCCATCTCACTGCTCTTAGAAGAGAAATCCAAGTGCTAGAGACTCAAGTCCAGTTCATTTGCACTACCTGGAATTTGTCTTTATCTGCCAGAGAAAAACAATTTCCTGTAAAAATTCAGTTCCTTGGCTATTTGTGTACAAATCTGTCACCAAGCACAGTGTTACTGACAGATCTATTTGGAGAGTGCATGTGAGTACACTCAGTTCTAAGTTATGGGTAATTGGGTTCTATTGAGCTACAGCAGAAAAATCACTCTGAATTTCATATTATGTGATTATTCTTGATAAGAATCACTTAGTACACATCAAATATGTATTCCACTGTGTAAGATTAAAAATACATTTTTTTGATTCTGAAATTTTGTAGAATGATAATTTATAATTATATGTATGGCAGATTTTTTTAGATATTTAATGCTTTATCTACTAACATGAAATCCAGTAACAGCACAGTTGTTAGTAAGCATGGAAGGGTGGAAAAATTCCACAAATTAATTACAGTTCAAAAATCTGTATAGAATTATGAGTTACAATATCTAGTATAGATATGACTGGCTTAAACCATTTTGAAAGGGGATTTTTGCTGCCAGAATCCTGGATGTGTCATGTGTCCAATGAACTCCTTTATTCTGAAATACGACACAGTAGAAAACAGTGCAAAAAACCTGCTCTATCTGTCAGTAGATGAAGGATTACCAAAGGAAAAAAAAAAGGAGAAAAGATGAATCAGAGCATTAAATTATCTACATTTAAAAAACAACAGGGAACCCAACCCAATTTTCAATGAACTAAATAAAATCTATATGGGAAATACAGAAGAAGATGAACTAGAAGCAGAATTGTTAGAGAGATTAATATACATATATAAGAAATCTCTTCCTCAGAGCCAGACGGCTTTCCATATTAAAACTATGACATCATTAAAAAATATGATAGCAAAGTGTATAATCATATTCTACAATAAGATGTTCCTGAAAAAAATTAAGAATATTAAAAGAAATAATAAAAAGAGGCACTAAAATCTACAGGCCTTACTGCAGGTCTCCCACAAAATTACGTAACGCAAGTAACCTCAGGAAATAAGTTTTGAATTCAAAGTTAATAGAATTAAGTAATGAATAGGCATAACTATGTCATGTGATCCTTAAAAATTCTACTAACTAAAGTTTCACATTGTTATAAATTAGATTTCTTAAATTCCAGGTATGCTCTTTCATGTTGGTGCATTTCTCCTACGTGCTAGCAAAGATAAATATGGGTTAGTTTTATTCTCTGGTTAATCAGCATATTTATTAAACTGCATATATTTCCCACTAAATAATCTGGAGCTTGAACTAGTCAAGTAACTTGCATGAGATAATCATTACACAGGAAAACTTTATCTTACTAAGAAAACTTTGCCTCAGTATGAACAACATAAACATATTAAGTAGAATTTATGCAAAATTTTACAGTGATTTAACTTCTAGGAAACATTGGAAACACCATCTGCAAGGAAGGATAATTTGCTAAAATCTGAAAGCATTTTAACACTACATTTTTTCATCTGGATCCATTGTAATCATAATCAATCCTACACAGGTAGCTCAAAGATTGTGAACTCCACCAATATGAACATCATCAGTAGCAGATAGAAATAATGTCTGTGCTTATAACAATAGTTGTCCTGCTTTGAAAGTATATCAGGCCAACTTTACTAATTCATCAATCTATGAACCACAATTTTCTGTACAATCAACTCAAGTTTCATCTTTGACAGAACTTTAATATTTAAATTGTCAGTAAAGTGCTGTCAGCACAGTGATGAAGAAAAGCGGAGGTACTGTATGTCATAATACATGAAAGAACTTGTAATGGGATGATGAAAACATTGCAATGCTCACTTTATGAGATAAAGTGACAAGACTTGATTTCTCTATCTGACTTTTCCACTCCCTAAAACTTAAAATGAAGAGAAAAACAGTCCTACGAGCTGGTTTCAGCAGATACATTAAATGTGCTCATTAAAGTATTACAGTTTAGTAAATGTTAAAAACTACAAGATTTTTGATAAGAAACCTCATATTTTACTATTTCACATGACTTTGATATCAAAAGTCAGTGCTATGACAATTGATATTAGCAATTTCTTACTTATATTCAATATTTATCCTATTTGATAATGAGCAATCATGTTTAAGTCCTACTAAACATATTTACTCTGGAGAAAATGTTCAAAGCTGTTACCACTGATTCTTGTAAATAAACTTTTTTTTTTTTCACGGATTAATTAAAATAGATTCTTTCTGAATGGGAGTGAAAAAAAAAATCAAAAGCTCAGTTTTAAAACACAGAGCTATTCATGACAGTTCTGTAATTTGATTCATGCAAATCTGTCAGAGAAAAAAAATCAACGACAATTTAATTTCAAACCTTTTCCAACCAGCTGCTGAAGAATTTATGCACTACTTTTCTATTTTTACTGCAGGATAATGACAATGATGGATGCTTTTCCTTGGAAATAAATATTCATTAAGCAGGCTCAGATCAAACCTATACCCTTCCAAATGTGCAAGACCCATTTGCCTCTTCTAAGAGATTTATTTTGGAGGAAGATGGAACTGTGCCCACAAATGCATCTCATAACAATTTAATAGTTCAGTTAAATTAAACCTATGGTAGTACTTACTTGTAACCTCAGTAATCAATATTATTAAAGTTGGTGTCAACTCCAATAATACCAAATGTATGTGGGTGAACAACAGATTACTTAAGGATATAAATCAGATGAAGCTAGCCCAAATGTAAAGCACTGAGAAGAACTAAGGAACTAAGAACTAAAGGAAATAATTTCCCAGTAAACTTCTTGAGGTTTCTCCATCATCCTCTGTTTCTCCATCCAATCTATTAGTGAACAGAAGTTCATCAACAAGGATCAAGTAGGCACTCATTAGCCATGATTTACATAGTATATAAGTTGTTTTTTGTTGCTTTTTGTTGGTTTTTTTGTGCAGAAGGGATTGTTTAAAATTAAGAATGACAATTAGATTGGCTTGTTTTGTGCTTCAATACTCAGACTGACTTTAATTTACTGGTACTAAATCAGAAGTGGTAAAAGAAACAGCCTACTGGTCTTTGACATCTATTGATGGACATCCTATTACCAGTTCTGTACTTCCTTTGATCCAACACTGCACTGTTATGCTTCGCTACCCAACTCTACTGCCTTGCTAGGAAGCTGAAAACGTCCTAATTTTCACAAGATGGTAAGAATATTTGTGTGTGAGCACATGTGTGTGTGCACACAAATGCCTAAAGTATATATCTATGAATGTATAAGAATTATATACAGATGTGATTTTACAGAAGCTAACAGCAGCATATGGATGTGGTTTTGTTACATATCCTCTGACGTGGAAAGAGATAAATAAGCTCCCACAGAGGAAAATTCAGAGCATATAGACAGAGCCACTGCCCTGATTCTCACTCTAAGCTCCTTTCTTATAGCTGACTGTAGGCAAATTCCAGCCTCTTTAGGCTAATATTTACTTCTTTTTAAAAAAAATTCTTTCCGTAAATAATCACAGAAAAATGGAAATATAGTCTTCTCTTCATGCTGGATGACAATTTGGAATTGCTGTAATTATATACAGCACTTGAGCACAATTTTTTACATGGCTTTCCTCACACAAACATTATTCTGCAAAAGCTGATAACTCATTCATCTACTTAGGCTTAAAACTTTAATCTCATTCTCTTCTTATGTCAATTCTGAGTTGAAAAAATTCCACCAGTTTCAAAGGATTTCAGTGTTGCAAGCATTGAACAAACCAGACAGTAATATTTAAAGTCATACTAATTCAGTGAAGAATTCTTTTCCATTAGCCCGATACAAACAAACCTTTAACCACAAATTCTATCTTTAAATATACTCTGCCTCTCCATCCTTTCTCTCCCATTCAAGGACTTAATATGCAGATACCTTAACGCTCTTGTCCTCCAAATACAGGTTAAACAGGTAAAAATAAATGAACACTTCAGAGTTTCTCATATTTTACCCCAATGTGCTCCCAAATACAAACATCCATATATGCACACATCACAGAGATGGGCTTAGAACTTGTAAAATGCTCAGAATGAGCACAGGTTGCCAACTTGAAGAAGACCCAAAATGATGCAATCCAACAATTGCTAAGAAAATCTTTCCATCTTACCTTGAGACACTCTTCTTGTTTGAAGAGATCTTCACAGTCCTTGGCCTGCAGAACAGGAGAATTAAGGCGCTCTTCCACTTCAGACAAGGCTTGCAGAAGGTGAAGGATCTCTGCCAGGTATGTAGAAGGCACATGAGTGGTTTCCACAGTCCTAGTTTCAGTCATCACAAAAGTTGTGTCTTCACGAACTGTTTGCTAGTACAGATATACAACAGAATGCTTCCTTTAGTTTCTTAACACCAGACAAAATTACAACAATGCATTTCCAGTTCAAAACTCAGAAATGAAAAAATCAAAAGAAACTTCCAAGGCCAAATGCAGGAAATATCTGAGGTTTCTGACACAGATAACTCATGTTCCTTGTGTGTTTGAAATGGTGGGTACTGAAATTAATCCATGCAAAAGTGTGCAAGCTTTTCTTCTACTCTCCAAAAAAATGCAGAGAGGAAATGCAAGAGTATGCTGAGATTATGGTGTTACTGAGATTTTAGTGCTTACCCTTTAAATTTATGTCACCACACCTCTTAAAAATCTGTCCTTCATTAAGAAATTTCATGCATGCCAATTCTAAAATAATAAATAATTTCAAAGTATTAAATAAAATAATGACTTGTATAAGAGACAGAATTCCCTAGGTAAAATGCAACATGTAGCAAATATGTAAACTCTATACTTCCAACTATGCTAAAAATTTGTTCTTTAATCTAGCAAGTACAATTTGGAAGTTTCTGATTTGAATGGTCTTTAATGCATTCTTAAAAGAAAACTCAGCAACACATCTCTTCATGAAGTTAGGATTTCTTCTTTTTTTTTTTTTTAAATATGGAAAAATATGAAATAGACACCCTATTCTGGAAGCACATGCATACACCAAATGTAAAGACATCCCAGAATGTTTGGGTTCCAAGAAAACACTTAATTGGTTGATGGCATTTGAAAGCATAGTGGCATATAAGGTGACAAAAAAGTGGTTGTTTATACAAATTCTCTGTATTTCCCATTTGATTTGTAAAAGAATCATAGGTAAAAATGTAATACCAAAAGTGTTCTTTGGAGCAGGGAGATCTCTGATTGTTCCTTTTCACTAAACTTCAAAGACCTGCATGCCCATTAAAAAAGGGATCGTTTAAGATATCAATTATATGTGGTTTCACAAGCATAAATTTGGTCATGGATTCCTACTGTGGGACCAAGATCCTTTGTGTTTGATGTCTGTCTTCTCAAAAGTATAAACTTTAATTACTGTCAACCTCAAAGAAATGCACAAGTATTTGTTGGTAAATGTTCAAAAATTCTGTTATTTAGATTTGGAGCCATTTATGTAAAAGAATAATTGATCAATGGTCCTGAAGAAAACAATATCATTATTTAGCTACTCATTATGCAAAAGAAAACAAATATAAGCACACACTACCTCAGCAAGGTGTCTCATTTTAATTCAGGACATATTTCTCTCTTCAGTTACCGAGCTGAGTCATCTGGTTCTTCAATTTTCTTTAGAGTCTTAAAATATGCATATACACACTCTAGAAGATGTATGCATATCACATATAAAGCCCATAAAGTTAGCTGTAGACTTGTGTTATTCTGTTGCATTTCTTATGCAAATTTAATTGCTTTGCTTACACTTTTCTCACTAAATGACTTTCTCAGTACATCTGCTAACACTGAAACCTCTCTAATTACCATATCACTGCCATAATTTTTATTATTAAAAATAAGTTGCTTTGAAAAAATTGTGCTTGCCCTCCATATGTTTCATGAATCACAGGCCCTGCAAAAATAACAGTTTACTCTGGTAAGTCTAAAGAAGGAGCTATCCCATTTGATTAGAAAATGGGAGAATCTCAAGAGGCCACTGAGACCTGCATGATGCAATATATATATTTTAATTCCTCAAGACTACACTGAGACACTTCTACATGCAGCAATGAACGTCAGACCTACATAATGAATATTTTGACTATATTTATATTTTTCTTTTTGACTCAGAGGACAGAATATTTCTAGTCACAGTAATGAAAAGAGTGTGCTAAGTGTGCAAGAGTTTCCACTCAAAAAAAGGTCACATAAATATGTGAAGCAGCATACAAATACAATTTGATTCAATAGTTGTATGTGATTAGCCTACTCTTTTCAACCCAAATTTAGGCCAATAAATATATACACACATGTATACACATGCATCTATTTAGATAAAAGAAAATCTATGTCTTCTCACTCTAAACTATTCCTGAAACTACAAAAAGGTCAAGCAGAAATTGGATGTGTAAACACTTCATGGTTATCACACTTAATTATTTATAGTGGCAAAATCAGGTACCTTTCAATCATTGTTATGAAGAAAAATGGGATATTTGCAAACATATATTCACACTGCCCTTACAGGAAACTTTAAATATTTCTCATAGCTGGATGATTACCTGTATAGTTTTACTGTTTATATTGTTGGTTAAACTGTAACACACTACAATCAGAGAAATAAATAAATAAATAAACAAATGAAAGGACAGATTTATAAAAGTAGACACCTACCAGGACATGCCCTCATACTTTGGTACATTATTAAAAAAAAAAAAAAAAAAAAAGTCACAGTCAAAATAAATTAGTTTCTGAATACTATTTTTTAAAAGAGTTGAACATTTGATACTACCTTAGAAATCAAGGATTAGGTATCTTTATCTTTTTTGAGGGGTTTTCAACAGGTCACAGGACTTTCTTTCCTTCTATTTTTCCTTCATATAAATTATCATGATGGAACCCAAAGCAGAAGCTGCCATCTTGCACCAAGGAATAGAGGGTAGGCAAGTGCAGAATTGACAACTTTAATGAGCAAAGAGAAGCATGTTTAGCTTGCCCCAATGTTCCCTGGAATTGTCTTTTATTAGACAATAAAACAGGCAGAGTCCTTCCTTATATTCTAGACAAGCATTTTCCTAGAAATGCAAAGCTGAAACTGGCTCATATACTAACACTGTAGTGAAAAAAAAACAAAAGAAAAAACCTTACAGAAGGAGATCACAGAAGGTGGGAGCAACTACTACTAAAATAATATTATTCAGTACAGATATATGTAATTGATAATGCCAAAATGGCTCACCAGAACTATGGTAGGTTAAGGTTTTATAAGGATTAAAAATAATAGGAAAGGGGAAATTATAGATAACCATTTAAGAATGTGTTTGAGTAAGTTGAATCTGTTAAAATAGCAGAATGTATTACAGTTACTTAAAAATATTTAAATTGGTATTTAAAAATATATATATAGTACAACATACATTTAAACTACAAATTAACTGTTAAGTGATTGGGAAATGCTGGGATAACTGGCCATTTGCTATATTAATATTTTTGTAGAATACAATTTTAATGTTTTTTTTCCCTTGATCATCAGTGATTTAATGATGCAAAGATTATTTTTTATCTCCGAAAGAACAACTTATTTTGTGTAAGATTGAAAAATTTCATGCAATGTTTGGTATTAAGTATTATCATGTCTTGAATAGTAAATTGAATTTTCTCCTCCATTATTATATAATTTCAGTGAAGGGACACAATCCTTCCATACGCACGACTCCACTTAAACTGACTTTATTGATAGTTACCATGCCCCACCAGGTGCAACAAAACTGTAAGAAACAAATTGATTATCTGACCCTTAAAGAGAAGGCCAATAAGCAAAACCAAAACAAACCAACCAAACAAAATTACTGCAAAAACTCAACAAAAAAGTACTGGAATAATGAAGGCTTTGTCAAGAAATTCACATACCTTGCCCATAGAAACACTTGTGATCATTACTGCCTACATCTAACACAGCAGTGGCATCAGAGCTAACTAATCTTGGAGAATGCTGCTAATTTCCATTTAACAGAGGAAAATTTATTGTTAAAGCACCTTTCACCAACCCATTGTGTCCATTTCCTTTCCTCTTTTTGCAGATTGAATAATCTCAACATCACTTTTGCTGTTCAAGAGTTTACAACCAGAAAGACTCCAACTTTCTTGTGTCACATCTTGACAACTGTTTCATTTTTGGTCCCTTCTCATGATGACTTCACAGACACATGGGAGGAGTAAAGAGCTGCAAAAACTCCCATCTGCATTGTTATACCTCAGCATTGCTCCTGGCTGCACCCTGATGAGAGGTTCAAGGAAAACAAACAAATGTGCCTACTCTCAAAGTGAAATAACAGTTAAGAAAGTATTCCTTGCAAGATGTATATAAGAGTAAAAAATTCAGCGACCTCTGCAGGATAAATGTGGTATGCTACACACATGAAAAAAAATGGAACAGACAACACACATATTCTTGACAAAGGCAGTGGTATCTGAGAGAGTCCAAAAAAATTGTGAATTACATGGCATCTGCCAGCCCATATTCACTATCAATATATCAAATAAAGAATTGAACACACAAAAGTGTCATAACATGCTATCAGAGATCAATATTCACTTTCAAGTACATATTTATAAAAAAGCTTTTATTCATCAGTTCCTATGTCAACTGAGAGTGGTGAGGTCAGCTAACATTCAGAGAAATTAATTCTGCCTTCAGTGTTGCTAGCATATCCTACCTGTTAACGTGCATATAAGTAGAAAGATCAAAATGATACTGATTATACGGAATTTTCACTATGAGGTTGGATGACAGTAGTCAATCACAAACAAGTTTTACTACAAAAAGAAGCATCTCTTTCAAGTACAGAGAGACCTAAATCCTCGATGCAGAAATAAAAATTTATAAATTTCTTCTGTACTTTTATGAAGACAAGACCCTAAAAGACACTTGGAAACAATAAAATATCTTTAAAATATTGAGAAAAAAAATTTATATAAGAACATAAATATTGTCTTATGTATATTATTTTTTTTTTCTACTCATGTTGCAGAGTGGTTGCAGTCCACAAAATCCTGCATATTGCAACACTTAAACTGTATAGTTTAATGCTTGTATCTGATTTCATAGTAACTTATATAAAAAAAGAAACTTTAAAAATATACATTACTATTTTCAGCACTGTTCATGGACAGAGAGTGCTTTATGCCTTCACAACTCTTCTCTGCTAAGGCTTACGTTATCAAGAAATGCTACTTTAAGTTTTTCTTCTGTGATAAAAGGACTCTGCTTAATCTATACATAAAATTAAATAAAGCCAGTCAAAGCGAAACTATTCCTAACAATGGCATTAATTAGAAAACATTTCAGTAAATTTTAGATTATAGGAGTAGCAATAGAAAATTGCAGACTTTCATTTTGAAAACTGTCAACAGGCATCAACGAACCTGAAGTTAATGCGATTTAATTTCCCATCATAATTTGATTGAAATGCAAAAGGTTTCTTTGTAAGAAAATGTCTCTTTCCTGTATGTATAGGCCCAAATTATGGGTTATCTCCCAATACCTCAGACAGTTCTGCTGCACTCTGATGAATGCATTATTTTCCTAGTTAGATGTGGCAGAGGGTAGGTGAAGAGAAGAAGAAAAATAGAGACAAAAGCTGTAGCAATTAATTTTAAAAGGTAAATCCAGAGCATTCATAGTTGCAACTTTGTTGTGGGGTTTGTTTGGTTGTGGTTTTGTTTGCTTGTTTGTTTTTTGGTGGTTTTTGTTTTTTTAATGTAAAGTTTAAAAACTATGACAAAGCATTTTGATACTGCAGCCAATCTTTGGGGTCCCCACACCCTCATGTGTTTGGAGCCCTCCAAGATGTCAAATACACTTGGTCAAGCAGGACATTGAACACTCCTTTCTCATTTGCTGAACAATGCTTTTGTTTTATTCTGGCTTAGATAACTGATTCTAGATAGGAACTCTCCTCAAACTGAGGTATAGCTACACATTGAACCTAAAAACAGCTTTTTTGAAAACTTACCCAGCTCTCCTTACTAAAGACCTGCCAACTTGCACAGAAAAAAGGGACTAAGATGATGCAGAAATTCCAGCAGTTCTGCTCTTAATTTTTAACCTAACTTCCACTGGTACCTACTTGCTAAGCCAAGAGAAAAATAAATTAATTTCAACTATGATGAGACTGGGGCAGAAGACTCTCATATAAATCACTATAAGTGATACAAGTAATTATTTTCAAAAAACAAAAGAAGAAAAAATAGAGTAATCTGTATTTTCTACCCCATCTGCAATGTTATTGTGTCCTGAACAAAATCAAAATAGAGTAACATTATGGCATTATTGACTAATTGGAACAACTGGGATCTAAAAAATGTCTCTTGTTCTAAATAAATTATCCTCAAATCCGAATTGCTTCTGATAATGATGGCATATCTCAATATTAATAAATGTAGCAGAGCAAAACTGACAAAGAAATCGGTGTCTGTCACATAACTTTAAACAGAAATTTGCAATTTTTGTAACAGTCTGTATCATAAATATTTACCAAACACTGCTGAGACCAGGCACACCCAGTAGGATTTTGGAGGGAGATAGTACCAATGAGCAAAGAGAGATAGGCACTATCAGTATTAGAAATCACAAAATAAGCAAATGCTTACAATAAATTTTGAAAAGAGAAAAATCAGAACACTGCAAAATCTACATCCTAGACTGATTTTCAACAAGTATTTTAAAATGTTGTTTAGTATTTTATAAGGGTTTAACTGGAAAATACTTTTGTACTTGATTTATATGTGTTACCTTCAAGTAGACAAAACGTATTTGAAAGCTTTTATATGCTAACTATAGAATACATAAATTCAGAGAAGTTAGACATTTCTTGGATTGATCTCGTAATTTTTCACACCAAAAAGACATACAGACATTATATATGTCATACTTCAGTAAATGTCTACTTCACAGTACAGAAAATCAAATTCTTGTACACAGTTCTATATCCCTGTAGTTATAATGTCCATTTGTGACACACTCTATGGAATTTGTTAAACCAGAATCATAAACTCAGCCACTTAGAGGGAAATATAATTCGAAAAGAATAAAAAGAATTTCAAATTATTTTTCCTCAAAATAGAATTTCACAATCACATTTCTTGCACAGTGATAAGCTATAGAAGTGACAAAGTGATAATAATGGCAGAATAAGTATCACACAAGAGGCTGGCTGCCAGCCTACTTATGAACAGATTTTGATCAATGCCAACTTATTTAATGGCTGATTTATTAAGACTACAGAAATGCCAATCTTAGATAGCATTTATGCTGCCTGAGGGCACGAAGCTTTAGGGCTGTCTTGAGTATGTTTGTGTAACTACTGAGTGATCATCAGAAACCAATTAATGATAACGTTCAGATGTGTTAGAATTCAGACTACTGATACCTGAATTGTCTAGACCATTTTGGAACTGACTGCTGATTTGTGATGCTAACTTTCCAGATATTTATGCCAGCTATATCTGTTAGATAATTTCAACATAATTTAGGAAATAAAGCCAAAAACAATTGAAGTACCACATCCATAATGAATGCAAACAGCTTCAAAGAGCAAAGTCCTAAACCCTAAAATTTAACACCTTCCAGAAATGTCAAATAGTGTTACCCATGTCACTTCGGCTGATTTTTCACTTCAGGACAAATATTTGTTTCTTTAAATGATATTAACAAAATTGTTGTCCATCCAGCAGTTCTGAAAGCTAATTAAATATGCTCAAATAGAAAATTCAGCACTCACACTATACATCTACAAATTTTCTTCCTTCCCTAGCTTTGTCTGTATACCCAGATACACCCATGAAAAACAATAACAAAAACAACAAACATCAACAACAAAACCCCCCCAAAAAAACCAAAAAAAGAGAAAAAACAAAAAAAATCCCTAAAAAATCCTAACCAAACCAGAACAAACCCTTCAGCCATGAGTGATGTTGACATTCCGAATTGTAGATAAGAGATGAACATCATCTCTTCAAAAAATATTGTCATTTAGGGCCAGATCACTCTGCAGGAGGTATTTTCCCCTATTATTTAATGCAGTAATAGTGCCAAGTAATTATTGACATCAAAATCCACAGCATGTAATTTATTACACTAATAAATCATAATATACTATAGCAGAGAAAATAAGATGGTAATTAGCTGCCTTGTTTTCCAAATAACTGGTTAATTATAAAGAAGAAAATATTATAGTTGCACAATGCTCAATTTGGTCTGAAAGCAGGGACCACTGGGTTCTGTGTTGTACATGAATTTTAACCAAAGGCTTGGCCTTGTTTCCATCTCAACCATTCTGTGAGGAGTGAGAAAAGCCTGTGGCATGGCTAAGACCACATTTGTATAACTATATAATTTAAACACAAATTTCTAACCCAGCTTTACTCCATGCTGCAACAAGAGTTTTCACTCCTATGTGACAAGGTAAAGATATCAAGTTTCACTTTTAAACCTGAGAATGCAATTTACATCTCTTAAGTTTATAACATACAATGAAAAATGGCCAAGAAAAATCTTTTCTGTGAAGTTCTGTCACTCACATTATGGGATTATTTTAATCTAATTGTACAGGAAAACTGCTATAGCTTGGCAATGATGAGAGTGAATACTGTACATAATTAAAAAGGAACTATGAGGGAAGAAAAAATTTTCTTAGAAAAAACTCAAAATAGCACAGTAAACTTGTCCACTTATGCAAAAAATATATATATCAAAGACAATATCCATCTTCAGTTGATATTATCCCATCTTTCCCATAACGTTATCTTAAATCAGGCAGAAAATTGAAGGATTTTAAATACACTTAAACTATTTGGAATAGAATTTATAACAGGAATTTTCAGGTTGATGGATACTGGAAAATAGGTGTAAACATTCACCTGTGATTCTCTTCCCAAAGTTCCTTATTCATCCTCATCCTGCTTTTTGAAGACCACAGTCAAAAAAATCCAGTTTTTAGCTATGCTGTGTAAAGCTATTTGTTTAAAAAAGGTGCCACTGCCAATGTTAGGAATGTTAAATGGTGTCACAGAATCACCTCTGTCCCATTCTTAAGAGACCCAAAGTGCACGGGTGAATTGGACACTAATCCATCATGCACAGTTCTCCTGTCCAGCAGGTGTTTTCCTGCTTTTCTAATATCTTTTCTCTCTTTTATTTCTCTCTCTCTCCACTCATTGTATAAATAATGAAGCATTAGTTTGCCCCTTTTTCTTGTCAACCATTACTTGTTTATTTAACCCAAGAAACGTTTAAGCAAGGATAAGAGAAGAAAACCGTTCCACTCCAGCACCAGTGTTTGTGAAAACTGGAAAACAACTGAAAACAATGGTAGCACATCACCATTGAAGTGTCCATGTTACTTTGATGCAGACAGGCAATCAGGACACTGAGTCCTGTGTTTATCTAACTGTGATATATTTATTTAAATTAATATTTGATTTATAGTTTAGAAAATATCTTGACATACAAAAATATTTTAATGGTAAACAGAAATGTTTAATTTTTATTAGACTAATGAAATAGAACTCCACAGGGAAATATTAAATGAAGATTTCAATATGCTCTTAGAGACTGATAGTAAACAAAGTCTTGAATTTCAAATGTAAATTTGAGCAGTTCTTAATCTGGTTCCAGGAGTTGACCACATATTCTCTCACCTGAAATGATTATCCAGTTAGGAGACAGGCATTTTGAATTTCTGAATGCTTTAAAGGATTGTAAAGAAAATACTGACTTTCATTTGGAAAAACAAAGTACTAAGGACGCTGGTATTTTATCCATGGTGCAGGTAACTATCAAACTTCTCAAACTAAACCACTTACCTTATAAAAATAAATACAAGTTTTGTAAAACTCTATTCCTTATTCATTCTTGGTCATAACATAGTCTAATTGGTATGAAAAAGAGAGTTTCTCCTGTTGTATCTCATTTGATCAATTCTTTATGGGCAAAATCCAGGCCCAAATATTTCAGGAGTACAATGATCATAAATTTCAATAGAGTGTTTGTGTGTGTCACCAATAAAATTACTGAAATTGGTAAACCTATTTTTTTTGCTTTTATATACAATAGTCAACACATAATTTTAACAGACTGTAAGAGCTTCTCTTGTCCTAAAGATACTCTGTCTTATGATTTGCAGCATGCATAGCTCAGCCAGGAGAGGAAAGTTGTAAGACCACCATGTGTAACAGCAGAGAGAAAGTTGAGCATCTTGATAAAATATGGTAATAGGACATATATGAAATAAGAATTTACAGTGTAGGCTCTGCACCTGTGTTCATCTAGAAAATGTTCTCTAATGATAAAGGCTTTCAGCACTCTACACCCAGAGTAATTTCAGTCAGCTCAGGAAAATCTAAGCTGAGCCATGACACAAATATGCTCATAGGCTGTTGAAATCAAAACACTGGGAAAAAAAAATTCTAGAAAACAGACAGTAGGATAGTTTAATTAACCTTACTCAACATATTGGTAACTGATTTTGATCCTTACTTGAATGAAACAATCCAAATCTACCCTTTTCTCTGCAATGGATAAATATTTTCACCACTCTGAAAGAGCAGTTAAACTGTTTCAGAAAAGCAGTATAACTGGATTCATGTTTAGTTTGTAGCAGAGGGATATGACAAAACTTTTCTGAAGGTCCTGTGTGAGTGCCAAGGCTTGATATCTGATTCTGCCAAGGTGCTTTAAAACAATTGTCCCTTAACCTCTCTAATGTTCTTTCTTGATTTTTTTTTAAATGCATGCAATTTTAATACTCAAAAATTGCGCACTGTTTTAGGATTAAATGGTAAAGGCTTGTTTTTTCAAAGAGTATCTTAAAATATCATGGATTTCAGTGGGATTTAGTAGTTAATCATAATTTTAAAATATTACAGAGAGATATTTCACTCATTTTTACAAGTTATTTAGATTTCACCATTGGTGTTACTACCAACTGATTTTCTGCCCACTGTTTATTCTGCCACATATTAATAACAACAACAACGTGTGAGAGAAAAACTTTTAAGACAAGAATTCTGCATTTTTTTTCCACTCAATGTGATTTTAGGTTGTGTGCAATTGCATTTATGCATTCATGTATCATGTTTAATCTGTAAATGCAATAAACCCAACTTTTTCATTATAGAATGTCATATGTTACTTGCCGAAAATTCACACACAGAGGATCACACTGTACCAAACTGATGGATATCTCAAAAATGTTATTAAACAGAACATGCATGTTTGAGGTGATATAAATATAATATACTCTATTCTCAAAAGTGGTGACAGGAAATTCCTTTTTCTAAATATACACCAATATATATTTGTCAATCAGCTTTTGGATATTGGCTGATATGTATTTGTGAGACACAGGATTCAACAAGGATCCACCATTCTAGAAAGAACAAATCCTTCTAAGGTCATGGTTCCTATATCCTTCAGACAGGTCTGCCCAACAAATACTGGGGAAAAATAAAATCCAGGGGAGCATGATAATTCTAATTTCACACTTTGATATCAAAAATATATTACCTCCAACAAAATGTAAGAAATGCAAATCTGTCATTAAGCAACGTAATTAAAGGTTTTCTTCAGTGCAGTCTTGCTATGTTTATTCAATGAAGTGTAATGAATTGCAAGATACACAGTAAAACTAAACTCTCACTGATTTATAACAACTTTTAGTTGCTAAATAACTATTATGGAATACATCATAAATTATAAATAAATGCAGCATTTTTCTATTTCTTTTGCTTTAAAGAAAAAATCAATTTTGTATTTTTATTGTATGGCTTTATTCAGTTGTTGGTTAACATAGAAAATCTCTGTGGAAGTTATTTTTGATGGTATATGCATGTGTTCAAGTGAATAGTTTGAATATTCATTTTTCTTTTGTATTTTAAAGTCTTGCACAAACAATTAATGCATCCTCACAACATCCCTGTGAGGTAGGTAGTTCAGCTCTTTAAGAAAAAGAAAAAAACCTTGAGAAATTCCCTCTGTTTCACTAATTCAGCAAAGTCAAAACAGTAACAACAACAAGGCCATTGCACTTCTCACTCTGATTTGGGTCATGAAAATGTACTGCCTCTCTCATGTCTCAGTAGCTTCTGTATAAATTCTAAAATATTTCATATGGACATCGCCTTAGTCATTGCCAACAGAGTGAGATATTTTTCGTGTGAAATGAGTAGGATACAGTAATTGTCCTGTGTACATGTAAATTTTGTTGAATCATCTCATCCCCTAGATAAACAGTAAGAAATAGACTTCTTGCATCAAATATTTAATATTTAAAAATATAATCTTTTAAGCTTATAAATACAGTATATAATTATATACTTTAATAATAAAAATGTATGTAATGGTTACATGAATTTAAAAAGTAGGTGAGTGTACTCATCTGAGCAATTCAAAAACATGCTGATGCACATCTATCTTGCATATTTTAAATAAAAATATGCTAAAATAAAGTTTATTGATCTGCTAGTAAAATTTTATAATGGGTGTATTCATCCCCTGTCATGGTAGGTGGTGGGTGACATAAAAAGCACAGCAACAGCAGAATGTTTTTATATAAATTGCATGCACAATCTGATTTCTTACTTGATTATCAAAGGAACAAATATATTCATTAAAAAAGCCAACTCATTTACAAGACAAAGTGACTCTCACTCTAGCTCCATGTCAATATAAACAATTTGCAACTGATTACATCCATCAAGTTTAATATAAACCATAGTAATCTGAATAGTGTAATCAGATGGAACAAGGTTTAATAACATACAAACCAAAGTTAATGTTTCTCTGATTGCTTCCATTAACTGCATAACTATCCAAAGTATTAGTTTTACATATACATTATGTAGCTTAGTATTAGAAAAGTTAAAAATACACAATATAGTACATTATATAGAGGACTATATTTATCAGAAGTTTATACATATTGCTGGTTTTTGAATTTTTTTTTCCTTCTTAAAGCATAGTTTACCATATATCAATTAAAAAAGAGCACTTCACATATTTAAATTATCATTATCCTATCAGTATGTTCTCTCTGCAATCTAGGTACATTTAAAAATAAATAAATAAAATTGTATTTTGATGAAACACCTTTTACCACTAGCACTTTAAGATTACAGAGAGCACATAAAGCAACAACTTCCTTAAAAGCAAATCTTATTTTTCTTCATATAAAATCAAAAACCCAGAAGACAATGTGCAGAGTAGTAGGAATGGCAAGAAAAAACTCATTTAAGTGCAAAAGCAACCTCTGGTAAACTTCAAAATGGGTAACACTCAATACATATCTTGTTTGTAAAGCTGGAATACTGACAGTTTATTTCCCTTTTATCACCCAGTTATTGCAGCATGTATAAACCAGTAAGAATAATTGTATTTTATATACAACTAAACAACTCAAGTTCAGAAGACATGAAGATGGTTTGTAAAATTATGTTTTCATCCTGTGAAATTTAAAGTTACATTTTCTTACAAAAACTTTTTTGAGAGTTCAAGCAGAACTTTGAAGAAGAGTATATGTATATATAGAGTCATAAAAATTTTTCCAATCACTTCCTAAAGTGAGTATAACATGTTATGGACAAATAAAAAAAACAATTAAAATTGGCATGGGATGGGTATTTTGGAAAAGACAACTTTTGTGTTTTTCATGTTCAGTGAAAAAAATAGATGCATGGCAAACTAACATTTTTAAACTGATAAATGTTATGGAAAAATAATGAGGCAACAGAAATAAACACAAATTTTTCATTGCTGAGTTTTTTGTAAATGACTGATTTACCTTAAGGGCAATTTTAAGACCAAAGCAGATCACTATTGTATCAGAGTATATAAAGCTTCCCCCAGTTGCACACAATAGGGCTTTTCTTATTAAAGTCTGGAGAGTTGACACTGACCCTGATGCTCTCATTGTTAGTAGGATGCTGTTAGTAGTAGCAGTTGCAAACATAGGGGTTTGCCAGTAACAACTCACAATTTGTGCATAGTTGAGTCTTCGAAACTGAGCAAATTTGCTCTCAAAATCTTGCCAGCGCTTGCTGAGCTGTATCAGGGTTGGCTCCACTGCTTTTGCAGCCCCATCCTTAGACAGGCGTTCAGCCTGCCTGTGCACCGCATTCAGATCTTCCTTCTTCTTCTCCAATTCTCCACCAATCTCCTAGTGAGCAAAACCAATACAGGGCCCAGGACAGTTAGCTAACTAGATCAATCAACTTAAAATTAGCAAAATACTTCCGTCAGAAAATCCATTTCCATTTTATTGTCACAAGTAAAATTTACAGCTTATTTTCATATTATTCATATCTTATTTTACATTTAAACAGAACAAAAATAACTGAAATTGAAGAAGCTTCTTGGGATGGGCTGTAGAGGTTCTAAGAGCTGCTACACTCTGAAACTGTTAGCAGAGGCCAACAGTTCCCATGTTCAGATTCTTGCTAGTACACTGGGATGGGCAACAGGAGAAATTACTTTCTCAGTAAGGGTCAGCATATTCAGGACAAATAGTTTTTGAACAGCTTACAAATACACTATTAGGGTCTTTATGTACTAGTTAACTCCTATTTTACTCCGTGGGAAACTCAACAGAGAATGAAGCAAAGAAAGACGATGCAAAATAAACCAGGAAAATATTTGACAGTATGTAAATAAATCTATAGAGTTTGACAGTGACATATGAACATGTTCTGATGAAAATGAATGTGCTAACATGAGATAGAGGTCATCCATATATTGGTAAGTCATTTGTTCATCTGGAACAAAGATACATAAAATCAATTACAATTTTTACTAGAAAACATTTGATGCTTCTTAATACATTGCGCACTTTCTGTATTATTGACAAAACATTATATTTAGTGTGTTTCAAATTATTTATATATCATTCTGTATAGGAAACAAATAGAAAATATAGTACAACAAAGAAATGTCACTTTGAACACAGATAATTAGGGTTTGCTTTACTATAAATAGAAATAAAGAACTGAACATTTAATTTTCTGTAGCTATAAGATAGGATTGTTTGTTGCATTTGCTGTCTGTTCTACAGATAAACTATCACTCCCAAAGATCTATCATTGCCAACCCAAAACAACATTACCTTTAGCTTCTGCTCATCTTTGTGGTCTGGCAGACCGGCTAACTTTTTCTCAATGTCATCCAGCCATGTCATTAGGTCATCAGCCTGCCTCTTGTACTGATACCATTGATGAGAAATCTCTAAAGCCTTTTTTCTTCTTTGAGCTCTCAAGTCCTGTTCACAGTGCAGACATTATTAGAATATGAATTAAAGGCTTATAAATATGAACTGTCATGTGTGCACACTGAAGGGGAAAAAAGTGTACAAGGCTGCTAATTTCTTAATTAAATGTTGATATTTAAAGCAAGTATATGAGTAAGTGAACATATTTGCACCAGTTTAACAATTT
Source organism: Ammodramus savannarum pratensis (assembly GCA_020466415.1). Lineage (NCBI taxonomy): Eukaryota > Metazoa > Chordata > Aves > Passeriformes > Passerellidae > Ammodramus > Ammodramus savannarum. The sequence goes on along the minus strand of JAHXMQ010012338.1, from coordinate 31,437,149 downwards.
TTTGTTTGTTTGTTTAAAAAGAGGTTACCAATTTCAGTGTTGTTCACATGTTGAATAAACCACTGAGACAGTCACCAATATTCAGAGAAGTTAAGACTCTTACATAAATGTCAATATTTTATATAAAACACTTCTGCTCAGAATACTTACTGGACAGATGGAAACACAGCCCACTTAGTATCTAGCCAAAAGTGGGACTTCTGTATTTTGTGGACTCCTGTGAATTTCTAGCCTGCACGAAAACTCTGTAGCTATTCAAATGAAAATCACTGCAATGCAGAAATGCTTGCAAGGACAGGTTTTCTTTATCTAAATTAAATACCACATACATAACAAATGTCTTGTGTTTATAATTCTGCTTTAAAAAGGATTAAAACTTTTCTTTAGCAGGACGGTATAAAATGTTTGGTTTTTTCCCCCTAAAAATGTTATTAAATATACATTTGCTTTAACTGCTTAACTTCACTCATGCAGAATTCAGAAAATATTTTAATTACTATAATTTCTTATTAGGAAGTAAATTAAAAAATTACTGTTATATTTTATATAAAAATACTCGGATTAATTTGCCTCAACCATTTCTTGAATTTTTTCACCAGCGTGAATGCCTTAACTGAGTCACCCAAACGAAAATCTATCACTATAGCATAAAAAATGGCCAGGGAGGATCTGGTCAATAGCACACTGCAATAAACACTGTTCTTGTTTCTCCAACATAAAAATTATGAATTGCTTTCATTTAGCTTGGGACTGTCAAAGACACACCTAATAGATTTCAAGCTTCTTTTAAATGTGGACAAAACAATATTACATCCTAGCTATCCTTCTCCTGAATTCACACAGACTTGCAAAATTCTAAGAATTAGAATGAAATCCACAGGAAAGGAAAGAGCATGCAAAAAATAAGTAAAATAAAATGCAACATGCCATGTTCTCCAAACCAAAGATAACTTAATCAAAATTATCCAAAGAAAGAGAGATTCTGCTTGCTGATGACATAAAAACTCTCTTGCAGTAGCCAGAGCCTATTGCTCCAGGCAGGTGACCAAGGTGATTCTCTAATTGTAAGATTCTATCTTTCATCACTTTTATTTGCCATAGAAAGATGACACTTCCAGTTATATCTGTTAGCTGGTCCACATGTGCACACCATGTGCATTTCTAGGAACAATATCACATTTTTACCTCCTGGATTGTGTCAACTCAAAATGCTCATGTGAAACTTTGGGTTTCAGCCTCTAATCTGCTATGCATATTGGTAATACCACCTATCCTATTCTAGAGAGGCTAAAGCCACTCTTCCAATAGGAGTCTAAGTATTTTACTGAAGGAAAAACAATTTATTCATGGCCAGAAGTGTGTCATTCCACGGAGAATATAGGTTTGCGGGACCTGATTCTATCTAAGGTCTTGACTGTTGATGAAGGAATATAAAACACACATTATATGTTAAAAAAGGAATCATCAAATCAGTGCTGTCCAATTGGCAGTAATACAGTTGTAATGCTGAGGATAAGACAATACTTATCGAGCTGAAGGCTGTAAAATGCTTTTTGCAAGGCATCAAGAGAACTGTATAAGAAAAGACATCCTTAGCCAAATAGTTTCAAATTACTCATTTCTAAATAGTAAGGACAATTCATTTAGAAAAAACATGTCCTGAAATGAAAAAAAAGTGGGTTTATTAGAACGTGCTTATAACTGTAGCTCCTATACCTTGAGGGCATTATGCTTAGTCCGCAACAGCTGCTGTTTTGTCTTTATTTCCTCACGTTTTTTCTCATCTGTGACTCCCTTTTGAAGCCTGTCGCCCCTTTGCAGCAATTCTTTCACTGTGCTCTCATCCTCTTCACTCTGATTTAAAAAAAAAATAACCAATATAATGTGCATTTTAATCTAATCATTACTTAAGTACTTATAGATACATACTATGCTAAAGTTATCATGTAGCAGCCACTTGCAGTTGTATACTGATGATCAAGTAACTTTTACTTGCTTTCTACAATATATGTAGAGGGATGAAAGAAAGCACCTGCAAATCTACAGATTTTAGGTATTAGATCTTATGCAGCATCCAGGATAACAACATAAAAACAGAGGCAAAAGCTTGAAATATATTTTACTTTCAAACAAAAATAATAGATATATGTAAAATATTCCAAATCGCTGTCAGTAGAGATTGAAATTGCCAGTATGCTGGCAGATCATGCAATTACTGACCATTCTGTGTATCACATTGAAAATCAGATGTTCTGATTGGGCAAATGCTATCACTAAGCATTTTTTATGTAGAAGCCACCTACAAATCTATGAATCTTTGAAGCTGGATCTATGTCACAGCTTCTGGCAGTGTCTTGAACCACTCCAAGCATTTGATGCAAAGAAAAGGAACCAAGAATGCTCAGGTAGTGGAAACTGCCCCATCAAACTTGATTGACTTTGAATTTAACACTACATACATATGCTAAGTTCTGCATGCAGCACATGGAGCCTAAAATTTTATTTTTCCTGAATAAAAGAAAAAACAGCCTTTTAAGATTCTTTCCAGCACTGATATGAAACAGAAACCTTTGAAGAATTCCCTAAAAGTAAAATAACATTGATTCTTTATATTGGTAGTAAACAAATATAAATTTGATCTTGCAAGAACTCAAGAAGAGAGGGTTCCAAAGATGAATCTCCCTTTTTGCCCAGCCAAAAGATGTCATCTCCCTGAAAATCAATCTGGAGAGCACACACCACAATTGCAACAGTAGCAAAGCACTGCAGTATTTTACTCTTCTTTTTTCTTTACCCCCCAGCAAATATGAATAAATGGTTTTATGACTTGCAATGATAAAACTTAAGTAATAAAGCTTACCACAGCCACAAAATCTATTTACATTAAATGCTATAAGCAGATTGGTTAATAAAAAATTGGCAAGTGGCATTTTTTTTCATGACCATTTATTTTTAGTGAATGCATTCTTTTACTATGGCGCCCATTTTGTTACATCATTCTGACTTTTCCTGGTCTATTATACTACTACATGTATTTTAATATCCATTGCTTGTTCTGCAATACTGGTGGTAGTAGTACATAACATTCATGGTCTGCTTAGTGTTTTCATAAGGATAAAATGTTTTTCTGACAAATTAAAAATTAAGTTAGCACAAAAAATTTTAGTTAGTTAATTTGTGACTTTTGATTTTATAATATATTAGCATAGAAAAATTTTGCCTGAGTTATATCCAAAGATCCTAACATAAATATGGGTTTCTGATTTTCACTCAGATTTTTTCATCTCCCTGCTTATTTTGCTCAGACTTCCATTTCAACCAAATTACCATATCTTTATTGAAGTCCTCCTCTTTCAGATTCACTCCTTGCTGAATTTCAACCTCCAGTGGTTCAAGCATTTTTTGTATATCGAAGTCAAATTGCTCCAATTCCTTCAAAGGAATGAAGGGCTAAAATGGAGAAATACAAAGATTATTTATTTAAAACACACATTTCATAGTTTTATTAGAAACAAATGAAAAGAGATATCTGTGCTACCCCCTGTTTCTAAAACAATGGTAGATTTTCCACCATGTTGAAAAATATCTACAGCATACTCAAAATACCCAAAGATACAAATAAAGTTACAAATTTATGTAGAATTTCCATGTAAGTAAACAAAAGAATTTTAAGGTGAGTGAAAATTAAAAATAAAAAAAAAATTCTCACATTTGTGTAAGAACAAGTCTAAATAAATAGTATTTTTCTAAAAAAAAAAAAAAAAGAGAAAATCTTACACTAATTGGTTAAATCTGGTTTATCAGAAATTATACATACAGACACAAGAAGTCAATTCAGATAAAAAAAAAAAAAAAACAAACAAAAAACGCCTACTATTAATAATTGAGAAAATTTTAATGTTAATCTGGTTCTGTTTTGAAATCATTGTTCTCTCACATAGAATATTAGAAGTGTTAGGTGAATGCTACAAAAAAAAGGACAGAAAATCTTTGGGTTAGATATTCCCCTAGCAGTATTTCACAACATATTGGGAAAAAAAAAAAATCAACAAAAGTTCAGCTTCTGTTTCAAAAATCCTCAACAAAAATTCAGGATGAAAAAACAAAGTCAACCAAACAAAACAGACTCAATTCCTCCAAAATAAATCACAGTATAATTATGGTGCTTGGTTTTAGTATTCAGTTTTGAACTCTCCAAGAGGTGCTACTTATTAACAACAATGCACTGCCTTTTGTCAAGCTGATATGAGTGCCTGTGAATGTATATGCACATATATTATTTACAATATATAGCCTATTTATTAATTGCAACACAAATTACCAACAGAAATTGTTCCTTCCTTCAAAGCTTTAAAGGCAAGAAGAAGAAAGAAAATCTCAGTGGTTCTTGCATAAAATTTATACTTAAAGGTAATTAATGCTTTTTGGTGGTCTAGGAACTCTTGGATGTGCACCTGTCTTGCTAAAGACATAAGCACATTATATCCTAACTAATTCTCTTTTACGTTTTCCTCTGGTACAATTAGCTATTATTATATTATTTATCATGTAATGACGATGGCAACAATAAAAAATTATTAGTTAAAACATGAGCTAGGATGTGAAATGAAATATCTTGTCAGATGACCTGGAAGACTCAGAGTAAAAAGCCTTAATTGTATCTGGTTGATTATTTTAACAACAAAGATTTTGCACATTTACAAACATTAATGGAAATATAATAATGTAAAATATTTATAGAGAATAATGCTGTGCTCACAAATTTTCATTAAGAGCTCAGAATTACACTCATCATGCACTTCAGCTGAGTTAGAAATAATAGAAAACGACACAGTAATTTCTTCTCAAATGCTCTGAAGAATATTTTCTAAGGTACTTAAATGTCATTAAAAGACAAGCCAAATAATAAAATTGGAATATAAAATCTATAGTCTCTGAAAAAGGCTAAAACAATAACAAAGAAGAAAGTGGAAAGAAAAATACCAAATGTGTTCCAGCAATTGAATGATTTTCAAAGACTACTTCAAAATGTTAAGTCTATTTCAGTATACTATGAACATTTTGTTAATTCTTGACATGACAATTATATACTAACATTCACTGACTTAATAGATCATTTCTTATTTACTTCACTGTTGTACTGATCTTTGTTAATATTTTATTAAAAAAACCTAATTTGAAGACAGATGAATAATTATTGAAAATAGGTTATGAGAGCTTTCAATCCTATTGAATTTATGTTTTAATCTTACACAGAGTGAATAATTTTACATAAATATGGGGGGAAAAAAGCAAGAAACATTTAGGAAGCATATCATCCCATAATAATAATAATTTTCCAGTTCATTAAGCCAAAATCATAAAGAATGTACAATTGCTTACATTATACAGGTAGACAAAATAAAGTACCCAGTAATTTGGTCCTTTATCCAAATTCATATAGCAAGTCAGTAGAATAGTCAATAATTCAGAGAGGTTTTTACCTCTCTATCTGATTCAATATTTATAATAGTAAGAACCCTTTGTGAATCATTTTCTACTTGTGCCTTTTCCAAGGTCCTGTAAAAGGTCCCCTAAATTCTAATTTACCATTATAATTTGTGTGCTGTTGTAATGCCTCTCATCTTGCTGGGCACTTCTCTAAATCTTAGTGGGGCTCTGCCAATTCCAGCCCACCTTGCCTTCAGAAATGGAAGAAAACCTGAGAGAGAAGGCTGCAGGTGGAAGACATTTGCAGGCTGTGTTCTGAAGACACTGCATCTTGATAAGAATCTTTTATTCCTTCTTTGAGTGAGCCCACAACATTGGTTGGATATTATCCATATTATTATGGCACAACAGTGCAAACACTGAACCTCCAATAAGCCATCTACAGGCAGTCCCATTTTTCCCTAGGATAAGCAATAACTTCATAGGATCCCACCAAAGGCTGCATTAACTCTGACAGTTTACAATAACTTGGAAGTGCAAAGTAAAACTGAGATGGAAATCCAGTCTGCAGATAGCAGATGTTCAGAGCAAAAACATCAGACAGCTCAGTTCTTGTAAAGATGTCCTCAGTCTACAGCTTGTATATGTTGAAGAAGTAGTTAAGAACCTGGAATGGCTACAATACTACTGATGGCTACTAGGAAAAAAATTGTTACCTTTATTCAGAAGACGTTATTTTGCTTTAGAAATGAAACCTAAATAAACCCAAATATCCACAGACATTTGCTGGTTAGGCAGGATACTGAGCTCTCCACAGATCCAACAACTCATGGAAACCATGTCACTTTGCTTATGCTTTTTGCCAAGCTTATTTCCTGCTTTGCCATGGATCTCTGTGCACTTATTTCCAGTGTTTGCACAATGACCAGCAATAATAGTTTGGATCAGGATCTGTGCATTCCCATTATCCTCTTTACCAACCCTCATGACTGTCTTATTTAATCTGCTGAATAGCTCTTCAGAATAAAGGCAGTAAAATACAATGGAAAAAGTAGGTGGCTTATGTCCTTCTTCATTCCAAATCAGAAGGCACAACATGGCTAAAAATTGCCTAATCCACACTGAATTCAGATTTAGCAGCCATGCTGGTTCTACAGATGAGTAACTGAAGTAAAATTGATATAACCTCTACATATCTATTTCTATCTCCAGCATTGGTGAATCTCAGACTCATAGGAAAAGACTAAATTCACCTGAAGAAAAATTAGCTCTCAAAACCAAATCCATATGAAAAAAGGCTACTCATACTTTGTGAAGTTAGAGACTTACTAATTCTCAGATGTTCATTTTTTGTAAGTTAATGACTTCATCATTGTTACATTAATGTAAATTCAGTGAATACATCTAATTGTGAAACAATGAAAAATACCTTAATGCGAAAACCTCAAATTGTCACACTTAATAAAAAAAATCCTTCTACATTGTTTTGTTTTTAAAGCCTAGTGTTTTGAGGAACTGTAGCCCTCTATGTAGCTGTGATTGTGCACCATTGCAAACCACCATTTTTTATGCAAACACGAACACCTTTTTTTTATGCATCTCCTTTATGGAAGCAAGCCCTCCTACCTTCACACTCTTAATTCTCTGTGATACAGCTGCAAATCGTTGGTTGAGCTCTGAGAGTTTGGGCTCCACCACTTTCCTGCAGTGGTCCCCACGGTTTGCCATCAGGTCTCTGGCCTGGTCACGCACAGAGTCCACCTTGGGGTGAATGTCATTCAGCTCAGCCTTTAAGCGCTACAGTCCGTGAGCAAGAGACAGGGCTTGAAGTTAGTAATAAATGCAGAGAGAGAGAAAGAGAGAGAGAGAGAGAAAGTGTGCAAAGGAATAGGGAGCAAAACCACAAAGCAAATTCAGATAATTATGCATGAGTGTGTAAATCCAGTAGAAATAGCTTGGATAACATTCCCACTCATATCCCTCAAATTTATAGCAGGAATGTATCTAAAAGTATGTTTTAGTATCCCCTAGCTGAAATTAATGGGGGTCATTATTTCTAGGCAGATTCTTATCTGCAATAATATTGCAGCATATTTCAGGATGCACTAAATTATTCTATGTTCTTAAAGCTAGGAAGAGCTGCTGATTCATGTATTACAGAACTGGATGTGCAATTGTTGCTTTCAATACTGCTCAGCGTCATAGTTCAGACAAGTAAAAATTACCAAATTTAAAAAAAAAAATGGTCCTATTTTTTCTAAATTTTTCTATAAATGTCACAAATTAAAAAAAAAAAAAAAAAAGAAGAAAAAAAAAAGAGGGCAAAAACCTTTATCCTCTGCAATATTAATCTTAACAGTAGATCCCAGAACAGGCAGAGGCCAAAATTAGATAGCAAGGCATTTGGGAATCTGAAATACAGTTGGGCGCTTAGAATTACATTTCACTGTCTGCATCAACTACCTTTGTGCAATGCAAACATAGATATAGGTATTGATAATTTTACTTTGTACCTGATGGTGGCAAAATTGTTCATTCATCTACAAAAGCCAGTCTCATAATCCTGCTGAGATCAATGAGGCATTGATTTATGCCCTAGAATTTGTAAACTTTTCCTGCAGTAAATGGCATCATTATGTCAGTGTCAGCAATACAATTCTGATTTTGATTTGCAAAGTCTACTCAGATATTACGTAATAACCATGGAGTTCATTACAAAGTAAAATTTCACATTGACTTCAGAAGAAAAAGAAAAACCCCTTAAGATAATAATTTGATGTTGTTCTTAAGGAAGGTATTTTAAATGAGAGATTTTAACATGCACATCCATATTACAAGATAATTTTTCATCATTTGGTCAAATGATACAATTGGCCAACTAAAACCAAGATCCCTGATGCTACAGCTAGTTCAACATATAAAATTCTTGTCTGTGTTGCTGAGCTGGCCTCAGTGTAAGCAATGTTTGTAGAATTAAGACAGTCATATGACAGAAATATCATACATATTAGAAAAATATCACAGAAAAACAGAAATACAATTAAAAATAAAGGGGATAGAAAAGAAAAATATTTTTTTCAAACAAAATAAAATCTTGAGTTAAAGGAGTATTTTCCAGCAGACATGTGTTTAATAAGCTGCTGTTTTATCAACAGGAAGTTTCTAAGATTTATAATAACAATCTGGTTTTATTTCTGCAGGGATTTAATTTTGGTATTACAGAGCAAATTTATTAAGTAATCTACAAGTTGCCAGAGGGTAGCTTTAGCACAGAAAAAAGAATTTTAATCCATTTGTAATACCTTTTGAAATATGCTAGCTGTGATACAGTCCTTTTTAGAATAAAATTAATGCTTTCCAGTAAATCACATTTTTTTACCTTAAGAATTTCCTCTTTTTGCTGGGGTTTTTGTTTGTCAGATTCATCCAACAGTATTTCAGCACGATACATCCAAGTAGTGACATTAGCTACATTCTGATCAAAAGCCTCCATGTGCTTTTGATATTCCTGTGTGTGGAAAAGGTAAATACTGCATACAAAAAATGTAATCAGAACTGAAATAACAGCTGTAGTTATGCCAAGTGTGGCAAACATGCACACATTATGACATTATGAAAACTTGTTTATTTTACACAGTAACTTCTTGTTTTGTGAAGGATAGAATCTGCTGTTTGTTTCCTTCACTTTGCATGTTAGGTTTCTTTAAAAAGACATTCTAGGAGAGAGAGAGAGAAGCTTGCAAAGTGACAGGCAGCAGGATGACAAAATCACAGCAAGACGCAGGTGTTGGCAGCTCAGCGAGGTGCTGAGAGGAACAGGAAGCTGTTAGCCAGACCTACAGGAGCTGCAAAGGAGCATTTCCCAAGAACAAGGTACAGAACTCATTTTGGAAAGCCAGCCAATTGACTGAAACTCAGCTGGCCACATGGATGCACTTGCAAAATCATAATCAAGACTGGGAGCTTTGTATCTAAACCTCCTATGGACATTTTGTCTAACTTCTCTGCTTTGAGATTTTTCTCTTTAAAAGCTATTCAAGTTGATATACTGATAAATCTTCATTTCTCTGCTTCATTTAAAACTTTGTCTTTTCAGGTGAGCTCACTAGAAAGTGGCCTGTGCATATCCCACACAATAAATAGGTAGACCACAAACCCAAAATTAAAGGTATTACTAATTCCTTTGGCACCCAAATGTACCTACCTTTATTTTACACTGTTCTAAAATTGGTAAAAAAAACCTCAATTACCTCTCGTAGATAATTTTATCATGTGTTTAGAAAATGTTAACCACAGAATCCAAAGCAGGGAAAAAATGGATGTACAGGATTATAACTGTGTCAACCTGTAAACTCCATTATATGCTTCCTACAATCATCTCCAAATAAATCTATGTACCTACATGATTCTGAATGAAATGCTTAAGTTTTCCATATACTTTACTCAGCTGAGGAAGCCCTGTAGTGATTTAAAGTGTACATTTATTGCCAAAGTATTCCTAAAGCAGCCATAGACTCTGGTGGAGCTCCAACACACCAAACCCTGAAAAGTCATAGCAAAGGCCAACACACCCTTAAAAATCACTTCTGTTTCTCCAGAGTGAAACTGCATTCCCATGCTCTCAGGAACAGAAAGAGCATATAAGATTTCCCAAAACATTCTGACAGCCCAGTTGTTAAGACTCTTTTGTAGTTAAGGGTTCAAGGTATCACCTCTTCAGGACAGAATGTATAAAGTTATGTGACTATCTGTACCTTGAGGCAGCTGGGGATGAAGCTCCTGAATCTGTATGAAATTTGTATTAAGGGTTTTACTGTTTACTACACTTAATCCAGTCCCCTTAATGAATTATGCCCACTTAAACATGCCCTATAAAAGTATGCAAAGGAGGATCATGAAGTTCTGAATGACCAAATCAGATCCCTTCAGCACATCATGTGTGCACTCTGAGAAGAGCTTATGATTTAGTTGCCTGTAAAATGAATCAAAATTCACACACACCAGAACTACCCTGTAGTTGGCCAAATCAACCAGTAAGTGGAAACTTCTCTCCCACTTGTACTGTTCCAAACAGAAATTCTAATGCAGCCAAAAGCAGCTGATGTTGGTGGTATCAATGCTAAGACTTTCTCAGCTTACTTGACTATTATTTTTATTGACTACTGAAGTAATCTCTGTCCTTTAAACTGCATTTGATTTATTAGGGAAAAAAAAACAAAAACAAACCAAAAACAATGCAAGAACTGTTGAGACAGACAGGATTGCTAACAATCAAGATTCCACTTGGTAATCAATGAGATTTCCAAAACATACACAGTGTACTAAGCAACAATCAATCTGATTGCCTGTGTACCTCTGTATTCAATAAGCACAGTCCAAGGCATCAGAAAAAGCATTTCTGCAAGGCTGGGCATGTACAACTGGAAATCAACATTTCCTCTGTGTGAAGAAATGCATTTTCCTTACCAGTAAGAGATTGAACCATCCCTCAGCACGTGAAGTTACCGCTTTCCAGTTGCTGTTCAGCAGGCTGAGTTTATCATCCACAAGACTTTCCTTTCCTTTCATCACTGCCTTCAAATTCTCTCCTAAGTCACTGATGCTCTTAAGCTGGCCCTGGCGTTTCTCAATCTCCTTCCGTGTTGCCTACACGAGCAGAACAAGAAATAAAATTTCTGGGAATTAGAAATTACCAACACTAAGAACATGAAATGTTAAATCAGGCAGCAAGTTTATACTGGAACGCACAGTCTTGCTTCCTATAGGAAGGAAAGGCATTCTGTGAAGAGCAGCAAATACAAAGAAAATTGTTTCTCTTGGGCTATATAAATATATAAAATATATACAATATATAAAATATACAAGCTATAAAATTGTATATATTCTTTCTAGTCTTCTATATATATAAATATATAAATATATACCATATACAAAATTGTATATATTCTTCATCTTCTCACAATAGCTTAATTTTAAAAAAGTGCAAATAACTTTTCAGTGTTCAAAATATAGTTTCAATACTTAATTATTAAAAATGAATCCACAGTTTACAGTATTTATATAGAGATGCTTAAAGTTATTTTTCATACAATAAAATTAGTTGTCAAATAGCACGTAAAGCTTACATAATAATTGGGACAATAATACACCATCATGATGACACCTTAAGACAGAAAACTCCATCAAATATAGTCTAGTAAATATTTTTTTACTTTAATGTTTGTCAATGAAATCTTTTTCAGAAGAAAACACGTTATTTTCTTCTGTTAAACTTGTTTCCTAATTGTAGAAATGCACATTTTCATTACGTTCACTTGGGATTGTATTCTGCAAACCAAAATACTAAAAATAAGCTATAGCCCATAGCATTTCTAAGCCTGATTGACTACAACACATGCATTGCTATAAAGTCAGATTTCCAGCATCTCTTCCCACTGTTATCTTACCTTATAGATCTGATATGTAGGGTTGCATAATTTACTTATTATTCATGTCTTAATATTCATTGCAACACACAAGATGTCGAACAAAAGGAACAAATCCCAATATATTTAGACAACATGTAAGAAAGCAGGTGTTTAAATACTAAACAGTGAGATGGCACAGTGCAAAGTACAGCAGTCTTACTGAATACTCAAGGAGAGCCACAAACCCCTTACACCTAATTTCACATATAACTGTTTTAATGAGAGAAATTTATCTGAGATCCTCACCACCTGATAGCAATGATCCAGGCATATAAATCTCTGCTTATAAAATAAAACTGCAAGCACAAAGTGTTCCAAGATGAACACAAACAGAACTTAGCAGAGAAGGAAGAAGCACTGGTCTTCAGAGACATGGATGTCTCACAGAAACCTAAATACAGTGAAAAAAAAAATTCAAATAAATGGCAAAACCAATACTTCAATCTCAGGGTGAATGCTGTTATGCAGTAGAACCCCACCTTTATGACCTCTACACTATCATATCTCTCATGGTCACAGATCAGTATAATTTTCTTGATAGTGTATTGACAATGAAAGTAGAATGTTCCTTTTTCAATAAAGACAGTATAAAACTATTCTTTTAGGTAATATAGAACCTTAATAGTACCTTCAATTTATTCAGTGTGTCATGTTTAAAGCAGCAGCTCACTTCCTATGCTTAGCAGAATTCAGGATCTCATTTTGCAGAAAAATCTCTTTGTATTTTACAGAAAAATCTCTTACACTTGTATTTCATGTAAGTACGAGAAATTTTGCCCATGCTATCAATTTTCTAAAATGCATAGGATATGGAATAGAACCAAGGCATGATTGATGGAAATTATTAGCAATATACTATAATTATAGAATTTGAAAAGGAGAGTTTAAAATTTCAGCAGGTCCTTGTCAGATTAAAGGAAAAACATGCCCTCTTCTAGTACTGTTTTATTTGTTTCACAGCAGGTGCAAAGTGTCATCATGCAAAAAGAATAACACAAAGGATATAATTTACCCTCAATTGAAGATGGAAAATTTTGATCAGCTTTCTTCCATTTTCTAAACTATTTTCTTTCATTTGGAAAAGACTCTCTGAAGTGTATTTACCATGGGTTGTGGTTTCTTTTGTATTTTACATTTATGAAAATGCCAACCAATCTTGGGGTATATAAATAAATATTATTCCCAACTAGTAAACAGATGGACCAAACAATTAAATGTCTGTTAAACAAAACTGCTACCCAAAGACCAGATGCGTAATTCCCTATGCGTAAGAAACACATTATTTCTTTTCAAAGTAAAGAATAAATATTAACTAAAGACTAGATGCACCTCTGGGCAATATGAATTTTAACTCTCTCATGTAATTGCAAGTAAGAGACAGTAACCAAATAAGTCACATTTCCCCTCACCGTCTTAAAAAAAAAAAACAACATTATGGCTCTCAATACAACATTGAAAAGACAAAAGCATCTTCCTCAATACTTTAAATCTCCATTATTACAAGTCCTGAATACAACTGAAAAACTAGCAGGGTCTGTAAAGTCAGTGGGATTCCCTGCTGCATTATCAGCTACGACTTCCTCTGTAGGTTATGAAGTGCCCCAGGTAAACTAACTTGCTTTCACAACTTCAATAAGACCTTTTTGGTTTGTTTTTAGTTGTCATCTCTTCATCATATTCCTAAGAATTTCCCATTTTTCTTTCCAGTATTACTGGAAAGTGATCGTTTACACATACTTTGTTCACTGCAATATAACAGACAGCACTGTTAAATTTTCTGTAGTAAAAAAAAATCAAAAGTACTACTATCAATTCAACAACATTACATAAAATAAAATGTATGTATCATGATGCCAGGATTTAAATAAGATTATTTCAGTATAACTCAGGGAGTGGCTTTTAAATTCTCCTAATTTTTAAAGAGGAATTTCCACACAGCCTTGCTGGATTTAAGCTCCTTTCTGGTTGCCATAACATGAAATTGCATTCCAGCTGTGTGGTTAATTTGAAAACATATAAGAAAGTTGTAGAATTTAAATTAAAGAATAATAGAATTAGGTTTGCAAGTTAAAAATTACATTTTAAACACATAAAACCTTAAAAAATCTCCAAACCCCCAAGTCCCAAACACTACCACAATGTGTACAAGATGAAACATCAACAAATAAAGTGGTTAAACTCTTCCCAGAAGGACTAAGCAATTTATACATTTTGATTTTGTGGGCTTATCAGGGTGAAACTTTGTTACATAAATAAAATACAGAAATGTAGGAGTTGTGAAGAAGCTATTTTTCTGATATAATCATGGCATCTTGGGGAAACAAAACATGTAAACAAAAGATTGAACTAAACATCCTAACACTGAGCATTCACTTACAGCTGTGAAAATTTATCAACAATATTGAACAATTCCAAAACAGATTATATTCTTCTACTGTTTATCATTATAATGAAGTTGTTACATTTTTTTTTTCTTTATAAACTAGTATATTTATTTAAAAAACAAACTCTTATCCAAGTGTGTATTACCTGCTGGAATAGAAAGGCTCCATAAATCCTTCCAGGAAAAATATCTCCATTAAAATATGTATATAAATTATACAGATTATATTAAGGATATATATATAGAACTTCTCCACATGTGGCACTATTTAAGATCACATCTACTACCAGATACAAGAGTTAAGATGATGTGAATTTCTCCGCAATCAAATTTCAATCATTCAGTTAGACGAAATTTTGAACTGAGTCTTTGGAAGAAGCTCCTGTACTTCCACTTTTCTGAAGTACCAGTTATGGCTATTTGGCACAAAATACTACAATGGAAATTCCCTGACCCAAATACTTTATTTGTGTTTCACTGGCTGAAATGTTTCCTTTGCTTTTTAAGGAACTGTTATTCTTTTCTCACTCATGGTCATAAGAAAAATATTGGTAGCCTGCTTTAATCAAAACTGGGGGATTACACCACCATGGAACTCCCAGGACTTGAACATTCCCAGGAGAAATGGCATCTAGGTTCCTGGCATCCAGGAAATCAAAGCAATCAGACAGACCCCAGTGCAACTCTGCATGCAGAGCATGTCTCAGGTGATTCGTTTCTAATCCCATTCCCAGAAACATCAGAATGGAAAGAGGGAGAATCTGAGCTTCTCTTGTGCCAGTTTCATTCATCAGAACCTCAGGAAAGGAGCTGCAGTACAAAATAAAAGTTCTGTTTAAAAAAACAGCTTTGGATAGGTTGAAATCTGTGCTGAAGGGAAACCGTGCTGCAGTGTGTAAAGTCACAGGGATAAGCTTTGCTGAGAATTTATAAGTGGTTGGTAGCTGCATACAGTAGGTAATATTTTCCCTACTTTACATATGGATCCATAGGATGACAGGATGAATCATGTTACAACAAATAATTGCAGTTCCCTGTGCAGATATTTACATTTTGAGTGGTGTTCACAGTCCTGTCTCTGATCCCACTGTGCTGTGACATACTCTTTATCTTTTATTATCTTTCAGTTTACTAAAATATACTTACAGGGTTTTTTACAAAACAGTTACAACTGTTTTGTTTTCTTTTTTCCTTTTTTTCTTTTTTATGGTTTTGGTTTACTGTGATGATTTTTGTACATTCTTCCCATCATCAAATACCAACTAGGAATTAATTGTTTTTGAAAACGGAAGTTACATACAAACGGGTTTCTTGCTGTTTTTGTGGATTTTTTTGTTTTGGGTTTTTTAATTATTATTTAAATATTTTGTTGGTTTGGTTTGGTTTGTTTTTCTGAAGATGTGGTAAAAAGAGCTTCTGAGCTATATTTTATAATGATAAAACTACTATGTACCAAGATGAACTAATTATGTTTTTTTTCCAAATAAACCAGAATTGTAAGAAAATGCAGGGGATAGTATATTTAGTCATAATGGTCATTAACATATATAGATTAAAAACCACAACAACAAGGAAGGAAGGAAGAAAAGTTCTGTGTGCCTTTACACTGCCTGTGATCTTTGGATTACTTGAAAATACTCTGCAATTAGAATATTTCTCAAAGAAATTTGGTGGGTCAGCTCTCACAGGTGGGATTGCAGAATTAATCATAAGCTGACATTATGGTCTTCTCAGTGGTTGATTATACACATTTATTTGTTTATTTACAGCACATCTTTTATTTATTATTGCATTTTGGCCAGTGACTATGAATCAGTTGACACAATTTACAGTTTGTCTTTTTCTATGGATATTACTGACAGGAAATATGCTGGTAAATGTAATTCTAAGTACTTCAAGTCAACTTTATACTCACTGGTATTACACACTGTGTTAAAAAATCAGATTAAAGCATTGGCAGTGTCATACTGCTGATAGTAGGGAGTGATACAGAATTTTCCTGGTAATACCATCTGCCTTTTCCTTTTTAAGAACATGGTTTTCTGGCAATCTAATTCTTATCAGTCCAGTTCCTGATTAAAAGACAAATAAACCCTGCAGTTGTTAATGTCTTCAGTGATAAATATGTTCCCTAAATCAGAATTCTAATTATAAATGGATTTCTAATATGCGATGTTTAATGACTATCTTTCCACCCGCGTGTCATTTTTCTTATCTATTATAAACAGAGCTGAATTCAAATGGAAAGATTTAACTTGTCTCTACTGAGCAGAAAGGCAGGATTTACAGTCTTCAGTATATTGCCCATCTCATTTCACATAACTCAGCCAAGTTTTTGTTCCATTCCTTGAAAAATTCTACACAGGAACAAACACCACATTTCCCTTGATGTCCAGATTAATGGCATCTTTCATTAGCTTATTTTCCTTTTCAAGATGGACATTCCTTTTTACTTCAAGGTGTTTATACCTTGAAGACAACGTTCAGATGTATGATTTCTTGTATTGTCAACTCTATAATTATCTTTGTAACCCTCTGAGTAATCTTCACTTTTAAGAAGACTTGGGTGCTGAAAATGAATTAGAAATAAGTGCACTAATAAATATAACTGCTTCGTTGTCCTGTAAAGAAAAAAGATTATTAGCTCTCTGCTTAGATATATCGACAGCAGCACACATCCAATTTTCAGTTCATTTGCACTATTGAATTCTCCTCTCTCTCTCTCCATTTTCCATCTTTGTTTTTCTGCAGACTTTTGTCACAATGGGAATCTGCTGGGCTTAATTCATCTCCCAGTGCATTTCATTAGATTGGTTACTGTCTTTGGCAGCCTACTTACCCAGGAAGTCCAAAGCCCAAAGCTGTGACATTAATCAGCTACTGTGAGGCTCTGGTTCTGGGGACTAAATTATTGATGTACAATTTTGTGTGATGCCTCAATAAAATCCACATAGGAGCAGCAGCATCGTACTTATTTATGAAGTCCCCACAAGAATTTTAAAGTGTCCAGGATAAAATGCAGCACTGTCTCCTAGTGGGAGCAGATTCTTTAGGAAAAAGCACAATCCACATAATTTCTGTAAATATTTACACTTGTAAATCTACGATTTGCCACATATACTACCTGTTGGATTGTTCCACATTAGAAGTCTGCTTACATATATGTGAATTTTTGTTTATATTTCCTAAAAGGCAATATTAAAATGGAATTTTGAAATCCACTCCGTACATACGTATTTTGCCAAGAGCCAGCTGCTCTCACCCAAAGTTGTTTGTTCTTTTTTTAGTGATGAACTGACTGAAGGGGAAGAGCTGAGGTACTACATGAGTTTAGATTGTAGTGAATGCTTTGGGGAGTATTTGAAGCCAAAATATCCTTTTCACCAGTTTTTCCTTAAAAACTTTATGTATCAATTCCCTGTGAGAATTCACAATATTCAACTCTTAAGCACTCTTTAAGATTAGAAGGCAGCATGGTTCCTGTCTGATATATTTTTTTCATGTTAATAGTTCTTACTTTAATTAGCTCTTTTTATTTTTTTTGTCTTCAGATAAGGAATACATTGTACTTGTTGTAGCAAGCTTAAGACATAACAAAGGCTTCCCACTGTGCAGGTGCACTAATCATCAGGTTTTAGGTCCTAATTATGCAACTTCAGAATCACTAATATTTGTATCTAACAATAAAGTGATATTAAGGACAAATCTTTCTCTGTAAACCCCTGAGAAACTACACACATCTGTATGTATGTAAGCATGCATGCATATATGACAGGAACACGAAGTGCATGTATCTGTTTCAGTGGAACTGTACTGTGTAGTCACCACTGAAGATTATTTTTATTTTAATGGGTGAATGGCCAAACTACAGTTTGGGGATGTTAAAACATGAAGATTTTCTAATTTGTCTCTTAAATATATGACATTTATCCTTTGTTATGGGCATTAGAGAATCACTGGAGAGCTGCCCAGCAGAAAATAACTTGGGGGTGCTGGTTGACAGGTATGAACTTGAGCCAGGTGTGCCCAATGGCACCTGGCCTGGATCAACAATAGTGTGGCAGCAGGACCAGGGCAGGGATTGTCCCCCTGTGCTCGGCACTGGTGAGGCCACACCTCAAATCCTGTGTCCAGTTTTGGGCCTCTCACTGCAGGAAAGGCATTGAGGGGCTGGAGTGAGTGCAGAGAAGGGCAGCAGAGCTGGGGAAGGGTCTGGAAGGTCAGTCATGTAAGAAGCAGCTGAGGGAGCTGGGGGCATTCAAACTGGATATTTAAGCACTGGAATGGGATGTCCAGGGAAATGGCAGATTCACCATCCCTGGAAGTGTTGATGAAACAACTGGACACGGCACTTAGTGCTTGGTTAATTGGCATGGTGGTGTTCGGCCAAAGGTGGAACTCCAGGATCTTGGTCATTCCAACCTTCATGATTCTATGATTCTAAGATCACAATATGCGTCCAAAGAAATGAGAGGAACTGTGCAAAATTTACTGCAGGAAAAGCAGCAAGTGGAAATGAGAAAACATCAGGCAACAATAGGAGAGAAAAATGGGGGTTGCAGTGATTTTGATTTGAAAGTGAAAACTGCAATAGTCAAGCAGTAATTTTAAGTTAGTAAGAGAGAAAGTTGATATTTTTGGATATCACTTTTAAAATACAATCTTTCTTAGGGACTGATGATCAAAAAAAAGAGCTCTAGACCTAACAAAAGATGTGTAGACTGTGGGTTTTTTTAATTGTTGTTGTTATTCTAGTATTTAGTTTGCAAATCATCATTGCATTTTAAGGCTAAAGACACTTTATCTCAGAAACATGAAAGGATTAGTTAGAAGCAAAAAAAAACCCAACCCACAAAAAAAAATTTTACTCAAGTGCCTTGAATCTTCATTGCCATTAAAAAAATCAGGAAGACTGCCTGTGTATAATTCATTATTATTTCTTATAATGCATAGTGAAACTAGCAAAATCTTTAGAGGGTTTCTCCCATTAAACAAAGCAGAAGTGGTTTTGTTTGTTGTTCTGTTTTTTTTCCCAAACCTCCAATACTGTTTAAGGGGATTTTTTTTTTTTTGTTTGTTTTGAAATTATATAGAAACACTTGTTCAAAATGCTGCTGGCTGCACCCAGTTACTTGAAATTTTGAAGCTTTGGATAATGTCGACCATAGTGTTCTCTAAAATGCAGATATTTGTTGTGTGAATAATGATTACTTGGTTTGTTTATGACCTCAGCTAGATTGGATTTCTATTACATGTGCAAAAAATCAAATAGATTAGCTACTGTTGAGTAATAGCATGCCAGTTTTTAGCATCACACAGAAATACTCTGTTTTAACAGACATCTTGCATTCCTCGGTTTTTGTAAAATGTTTATTTAAACTGTGATTTTGAGGAAAATTTTGATTTAGGCTTTGAGTTTTAACCTGAAAGATGAGTTCAGGGTGAAGTCTCATGAAAGTAGAAAGCTCTCAGAATGCAAAGGAAAGAGCTACAAATCTAAGAGTAAGAAAACAAATATCCTGGCTGCTATGTGAACACGTAGAACATACAGTGTTCTGGCATCTTTAATCTTTCATCTACTGTTTAATACCTTTCTAACCATCAGTAGAATGGTGTGAGAGATCTCTACTTATGTGGATACTGGGTGGTTGATTTATAGTACTCTAAAAAATTAAATTCTAACTTTAAATTCATCTCAGTGAAGATTAATGCAATGTGAAGGTGAATTGTGCTATTGATCTCTGAAGAGACAAGAAGGTTAAAACTTTTCTGAGCGTTAACGTTAATGCGAGATAATGCCAAAACATTCACGAAGTTCCACCAACTAAAGCGCCAGAATTTCTAATTCTTTTTCTTTATCACGAAAGAAATCTACCTTTCTGCAATATTCACATGTGTGTGTTGCATTGTTACCTTGCCCCAGGCAATTTCAGCATCCAAATTGCTCGGCATCCCCTGCGCCGCCGATCTCTTTGTCAGTTCCGCGTCTGTCGCTGCGAGCCACTCTGTCAGGGCACTGATCTCCTTCCGCAGCTTCCGGCACAATTTCAAGCATTTCTCTAACTCCTGCTTTTTTTCTGTCACCTGCAGAAAGAAAAATTGTGAATATTAACCCTTCAGTGAAACAGGTCCAATGGCTTTTATATAAAATTTTGTGTAGGCCACATTTCTATAAAATCTAGACTTGGGATTCCATAGGTGAAGTTGCACTTTTAGTACAGGTATGTCTTGATTTTTTTTCTCTCAGTATCAGTAATTCTGCTGCTAGAATGCAAACACTTGCAAGAAAATTATGTGCATAAAGCTACGTTGAATCTGAACTACTAACAGAGCTCAAAAAACCTCCTCCTCTGTTTTAAAGTTGTGCATAGCAAATTAATTTAGAACAACTGAACTAACAGTTTTTCCTAGAGACACAAAATAGATGTCAAAACCCTTCACAGGGCATATTTTAATATAGGTGGCCACATAGGAACTGGGATTCCTCAATGTTTTTTTCTGCATAGCTAAGCTGCATGGAAGAAAAGACATACCAGCCAAAAAAAGCCTCATAACTTGAAACATAATGTTACTGAATAATGTCAAACCAAAGCAGCAACTTTAAGGTTTTAATTTTCTGAATGCTTTGGATGTAAAGTACTCGGGATGACCTCTGCTTTAAAGTTCTTTTAAACTTGGTACATGGTACCTGGAGAGAAGGCTGAGTATTTATGTTGCCTTGAATGTCTCACAGACATTTTGAAAGAACACAGCAAATACAACATTTCTTGCAAGCCCCGAGACTCTTCAGGGAGAAGAAGAAAAGGTTTTACTTAATTAGCAGAGAAAGTAGGAGACTAAATTAAGAGAACTTTGTTAGGGAGGCTACACTACAATAGACAACAGGCAACTAGTAGCAGAAAATAAAAATTAATAAATTATGCTGTGATGAAGTTCAAAAAAAACCAATCAGAGAAGGAGGATTAAAAGTGTCCCATAGATCACTAATGTTTAAAAGAAGTTCCTAATTAGCTTGAATGTCAAATAGTAATCCCATTAAGACTGCAGCTGCTGATTTTTATTTAAGCATTTTAAAAAAGAAAAAAACTTTCTACAGTGGTAGAGAACTGCATCTACTAAAACTATTTTCTACTTTGCCATTAAGAACAAGTAGTGGTACAATGATCAAATGGATTTGTAGATCAGCTGCCAAGGAGAATTTGAGATTTTAAAATGTAACAGGATGTTACAAGGTTAGGTACATGGCTTTTGCTATCCCTGAGTAAGGAGATGAGATTTGCCTATAAAGTGTTCTGATAATTTATTATCACTCTGTAAAGGCTTACTACTGAAATCTCATAACATTTTTCACTGAATATGCTTTATGTGCTTTCTTGCATGCCAAATTTATTAAATGAGACCACAGAACTTACAGTCAGGCCAAGAGGTAAATCCCTGGGAAGGACCATAAAACTCAGCTTTTTAGAGCTCTATTCACACATGGAGCCAGGTTTTCCCTCTCTTCTTCTGAAGAGTGTAATAACAATTGTAAATAACATTACTTAGCAGCAATACAATGCAAAGTGTACTACCCTGATTTTGATTGCCTGTTTGAGAATTTTAAACACCTGGTATATTACAAAATGAAGTTACTGATACTTGTCAAAACAGAGAGAGAATAGTTGTGTTCCTATATACATCTCTAACATGTGTTTATTATATAACTAATACAATATAATCATATGCACTGCATATATCCAGAGCTTACTGATTAATCAGTTTGTTAGTACTTCAAATGTAAAGATGCATTTTCTACAAAAAAATAGGAAACAGTGCCCTCTAAAGGCCTTCTGGGTCAGAATATGTGATCGTGAGTTACTTTATTTATGAGGGGGCCTTTTGAAACAGTACCTACAAAATCACACAAGTGAACCTATTCTTGAAGATACGTTTTTCCCTCAGACCATAAATTTCAGTCCTGAGACTTACTATTAGTTATAAATATTGTTATTTTTCTCTTAAAAGGTCTTTGTCTCCATGCAATAATTAGTGTTGATAATGGCCATTCAATTCCTTTATTTCTATATATCTGGGCTTCTGTGACTTTCTCTTAAACTGTTAATTACTATGCTGAGTAAAATTAAATGCGAGAAATTCCACCTAGGGCAGCAGAGCTACACCCAGCACTGCACGTTTTTGAGACACATCAATTTGCAATATGGCTCACTTCAAGTCACTAATGGCTCCCTAATGGCACATTTTTATCCCTTCATTAGATCAGAGAGGTTTCCTGCAATAATAGCACCTGTTTTCTCTTAAGTTAAACATAATGCAGGAATAAATGCCACAGTTATTTCTAAAATAATGGAGAGCTCAAACATATTATCCAATCCCAAAGAACAGCTATCTGCACCTACTGAAGCAGACTCCAGTTTTCCTGACACTCAAAAGACTGATGTCTCTTAATACCTTTACTTTCTAGAAAGAGAGAATTGTTTAAATTCAGATTCCCTAATGAGCATTATCTCTGTCAAAAGTAACATAACTCTTATTGCTTCATCATACTGTAGTCACCAGGGTTTGAGTCTCATTATCTGTTTAAACCACATACTGGCTCTCAGGATTACCATGGGCTCATTTTCCTAGCTATTAATAATTTATTATTTGAATAATTTATAATTTTAAAATTAAGAATTTGCTTCCTGTCCTGTTTTGTGTTTTTCAAGTGCATAAATTCTAGAAATAAACAGAAAGGTATTATCTGTCATTCACAATTTTCATTCATCCAGTCACAGCATCAAATTCAATCTTATCCTACAGTTTTCAGAAGTTCTTTCAGAAGTTCTAACGAAGGCAAGAGAAACTAAACAGAGTAATGAAGGATATGTGTTAACTGAATTATTTAAATGAAGTCTTCTTTAGGACAATGCCACAACGTCTCTTCTGACTCTAGTTAATATTGGTTTGGTCCCTGTCCATCCCACTCCGTTTAGTTTTTGCACAAGTGCCTCTTGAGGAAAGTTCCAGTGGCAAGAGGCTTTTTGTTCAATAGAGTTTTGAACAGCAAGAGATGGAAATTATATCCTTTAAGATCTATACAGTCAGAGGCAGTAGTAATTTGAAAGGTAGATTTTTCTCTTTTATGAAGCAGCCCTATAAGTAAAACTTGATCTAATAATTTCCTAGTAATTTCCTTAGTAATTTCCTAATCTGAAGTGACTCTGAGGCATCAGAATGAAACATCCCCCGTCTGAACTCTAAAAAACAATGAACTAGCAGGAAAAAAAATACAATATTAAGAAACCAGAATTTTGAATTGCAATAGAGGAAATTTTTTCTTTTTCTAGGTTGTTGGTTTTTTTTCTTCAGAGCAACTGAATAGCCATGCTGGTAATTGCCTTTGCCTCCACTCCTTCTCTCCCACTGGAACAACCTTGAAAGGACCCAGTAAAAAATCCCATTTACTTACCACACCGAGATTACTTTTCACTTTGCCAGTACATGGTTTTATATTAAAAACACAGAACTTACCTTTGCACCTAATTCATTATATTGCAGCTTCAAAGCTGTAAGCCTTTCATCCAGTTCCTTTGGGTTCTCAGTCTGCTGCTTCTGAACAATCTGCCTCCCAGTTTTTATCACTATTTCCACTTCAGACTTCACTTCACTCAGGTTTTTATATAATTTCTAATCAAATAGAAATATGAAAGTGAAACACCACCATTAAAATATGAAAACTAGAAAAGACCATTGGAAGTGTTCAGAATCCAAATTCAGAACAGTCCATCTTTACCAACTACATGTCACTAAACCCTAATTAACTAAACTAATAACTAAACTAATTTTGGTGTTAGAAATGTTATACATGAGAAAGTACACATCATTATTAATAGGTTTAGCGTGTGACAGAGGTTGTTTTAAAACTTAGAGAATGCAGTATTTAAAACAACCACAAGTATCTTCTGTCTACTCATCCAGAATGTTGGATGCATTTGAACAACACATACCCATTAGTTTTTAAAATCTGACATTTTTTCACACTGCTAAATCTAGAGACTGGAAGGACAGAGGATTACCCCTACATTTATTAAGTGTCATACTCTAAAAAATTTAGTAAATAAAAGTGACAAAATGAGGTAGACCTACAATTACTACTTTATTTACTTAGAGTAGTATGTATATAGTCTAACTCATTTCTAGGTGCTTAATATGATAATAACTTCTTCATTCCTGAAAATTGGCCAACAAATTAGGAAGCTGTTGTATTATGCACATAAATTGTCTAAATTCTGAATATATACTACAACTTGATTTTGAAAAACAGGAACATTATGAGAATCTTATTAGTTAAAGATGCTCTAAAATCACTATAAGTTTTCCACAAAATATATCAGGGCTGCAAAATCCAGCTGCTGAGTGAAGAAATATTAATGCAGTATAGAGCTTCTAACTACCACATCATTTTAATAAGAATGCCATTCTCACTAGAATATGAATTTAAGTGCAAATTTTTTCTTCTTTCATTTAAGAAAAATGAAAGATGTAAAGCAATAACATTGACTTGTCCCATGCTCATTTTTAAAATTTAAATGCTTTCTACATTTACATCTGAAGGAGGTTGGGAAGGAGAAACCTTCAGGCATGCCATTGCCTCAGTAAAAAGAAGACCCACAGAAAAACCCCAACAAACAAACCAAACATAGCTGGAAAAAAAAAAAAAACCAAAAAAAAAAACCCCAAAAAGCAAAAAAAAACCCACAAAAAAGCCCAAGCCTAAGCACCCCCCCCAAAAAAAAACCCAAAACCCAAAAAAAAACCCAAAAAAACTCCAAAAACGCCAAAAAAACCCAGCTACCTTTGCTGTTATAATCTTCTTTTTATGATCATCATCAAGAATGAGGTGGTAAGCTTTATTTATTTAAGGGGAGCAGGATTATAGTGATATTAAAGAAATATGTACAGATTTTCCTCATATTCTTCAGGACATATTCAGGTCATCTTTTGCTCTTGAACTGAGAGAAAGCCATCTCATGGAAGTTTTAATCTATGGTTTTCCATTTTGCTTTGTGTTTCCTGGTTAAAATAGATTTGTGTTCCGTACCATCTCTTTTGGTTATGTAACAGAGTTCCATGACTATAGAATGTTGCAGAAAATAGAGCCAATATGGGAAGATAAATTCAATTGCAGGACAGGAACTGGGAATTAGAAAGGGACCCATTCTCATTCTTTCATAGTGAAAGTGCACATCTAGAGTTCTGAAGGGAAATTTTGTTGTTTTTCTGGGTTTTTTGTTTGTTTGGGTTTTGGATTTTTTTGGTGTAACAGATACTTTGTTTCCTATCTGCATTAAGGACAGTAATCTCTAATTTTTAGCTTTCTCTGCATAAAGCCAATAGAAAGACAGCATCCTGAATACTCACCATGCAATGATCCAGCTGTGATTGTACTACTTCCTGCTCAACACTCTTCATCTCCAGCTTGGGCACCTGCAATTTCACCTCATCTAGAATCCTTTTGCATTCTTGGAGGCGCTGCTCAAAGTTGGCTGGCTTCTGGAACAAGCGGAACTTCACAGACACATCCTGCAGCTTTTTCTGAAAAGAAAACATGAGCAAGTAGAAAGTGTGAAATCAAATCAAATCAATGCTGAAGACAAGTCAGCACTGTTACAGAATACTTGGAATACATTGTCAATCAGCAATTTCTTATTAAAAGAATATAAAACTTTTGGAGAAAATGCCAGTGGCAGAGAATTTTGGGTCTGCACTGGGGAATAAAAATTCTTCCATCATCCAGGGCACTGGATGCAGCAGAGCCTGCGGCTAAAGAGCCTGAGTACATAAATAAAGAAGGAGAAAATTTATATTTTTCAATATTTAAAATGTTCAGGGGTGTGGGGAGATGACAAAATTAGTGATTTGAGGATAAACCATCCACATTATAGAGTGAATGCTCTTCAACTCTATCAGTTGCTTCTTCTTGGTAAGAGGAAGGAAACTTTTGGTCCTCCTTCAAAGAAACTTAATAATGTGGCTTGGCAGTAAGTAGGTCTAGCACAAACTCCAAGATTTAGAGTATAAAATTGATTTATGTTTCAATTAAAAAAAAAGCTTAAGCTAGAATAAAAAGAAAGCATTTTGAAAGCAGAAAAAAATCTGTGACAAGTTTGGTCTCTAATTTCACCATTTTCACAATTTTCTATCTTTGTGCACTGATTAGACTGCTTGCTCACATGATTCCCTAGCTCAGGGGAAGGGGAAATAATTAAAAATAAGGAAAAGGAATTTTAATTATCTACTTGAAAAAGAACAAATTTCTCTATAGAAGTAAAGAGTGAAGTATTATTGAATAAGTTTTTCAACTCACTTGGGAACAAAAAAAAAAGAACAAATGTCACTAAGAAATAGCTAAGTAATTAAATAGGAACTTGGCATTTGCAAACACATTTCCAATTTTTTCATCTTCAAATCCTGGAAACTTAATTCCACTATAGTGGGGCCTGTGCCATACAGATTTGAGAAAAAAACTGTAACAAGGCTTAGAATCAATTTATACATTGGTAAAAAGCCTTCCCACATCTATCAGATTTCTGAAACGGAGGCAGAAATCATGAGCAGAAGACGACCTGGAGTACCACAGAAAAGTGTGTAAATATCGAGCAGCTCCTCCCAACAACTTTCCTCTTTAAACACTTTTCAATAAATTCAGATCCAATGAGATACGAAATTTTTCTGTCTATGAATAAGTGGACAACTGAATAAAAGTAGGGAACAAAGGTAGGAATAAGTGGCCTTATTTTTTCTTGAGTGTGTTTGCAGACACTAAATTTGTATGTAATTTGTTTTCAACTCTCTCCAGTTTGAGGAAGGCCAAATCCTTTGAGAATCTTGCATTGCCACATCTGTACCAGCAACCATTTGTGTTGGTCAACACATTAAAATTTATTTAGAAAGAGACAGAATTACAATATTTATAGCAGAGAAAACTAAAGCCATCTGTGAAGAGTCACTCAAGAACTGAAAAGTACTGAGGATCTGTAGGGGGGGAAAGAAGCTTGATATACAAGCGGGATCTAATTTATCTTTTAGCACTCTCACTTAAGTTCTCTCAGATAAACATAACAGCTATATTATATACTTATATTTATCACCAACAGTTATAAATCAATGCTTAAAAGCAGCAAAATAATCAAAGTTGGTAGTTGAAACAATTTGGAACATAAAGAAACCAAAAATGTTTTGTACTTGTCACAGCATAAAAGTCATGTATAAAGACATTTTGTACCTGAATAATGTGTTCATTTCTGCTCACTTTGTTTCAAAAAGTCATTTTTTAAATAGAAAATTTACAAAGAATTACAGGAAAATGAAAGGCCTTTATCTGAAAGTCTCAGTATGCTTTAACATATTTGTCAGTCTAGAAAAGAGACAATTGAGAGAACTGTATTCAAAAAGTTGACCAGAAAAAACATTCAGTACTGAATTGCAAAAAATAACTATTCATTAGGAAAGATTTTACATTAATGTAACAATTCTCAGCCTGTTAGCACTAACTAGGTGCTATACCACTATGGCAGAAATAGATTTTTATTTTCCTAGTCATACTTTTCCCCTTAAATTTAAAAATCAGAACTCAACTCTCAGCCTACAATAATCTAAAAAGCCAGGATAAATTTGGTTTCCATTAACAGTTGCTGCAAAATCTCAATGCATTCATTTATTTTCATAGTTGTTTACTTTATGCTCGAGTAATTGAATAAGAGAATAAACATGTCAAATTAGAAAGATTACTTAGCGAAAAAAACAAAAAGGAAAATATTTATAAGTGAGAATGCTATTCAGAAAACAGTAAGTGAAGACTGATTTCATGAAATGTGTTTTATCACTTAAGGTAGCATAATGATGGGAAGGTATCCAAGAGAGTTCAGTGGCCTAAAATCAAATATGGCCATAAATATATGTAACAAAGGGCTCAGCTTCCACCTGCTTTGGTAGTTGATATTTCCATTATGCATGTAAATTACCACTTTTTTGTTTATATTTTATCTAATGTTAGCAAAGCAGTGTCACAAAATGACCTCCACCAATTTTTCAAAACTCAAACTGGTACACATAATCAACTAGAGAAACCTTACAAAGAAAAAAAAAGTCTGCAGAGAGGTGGACTAATAAAAAAGGCACCCAGAAAGGGTTGTGCTCTCTTGCATGTTGTTGAATTCACAAACATTTATTTACACAGTCATTTGATGCCTGCCTTTCACTGATGAAATGTGGGCAACTTCACAGCTGCCATGGAGACCATCATAAGGTGAGTTAGTATGAAGAAAGGCTGAAAACTGAGGAAACGTAAATATTCTCAACAAAGAAATCTAGTCCTACATATAAGATGAAACATTAAAAAAAGTAAATTAGTTAATTTCAAATAAGTAACTGCTAAAAAGCAATTAATGATACCCATAAAAAAAATAAATTAAAACCCAAATTGAGGTGCCTAGAAATACTTGACAGGGATGAATCAAAAAATGACAATAATTAAATTATCTTTCTAATGAACTATGAAAATTCATTTTGCCACCTACAAACAAAAGCCAACAAAACAACAAAAAGCAAACCAGCAAAATAATCAAGAACCTATTATTAATGGGTAAAAATGTGTATTTCTCACTGTTGTTTATTCAGTCTTCTTAATTTTTAAGAAGGTCTGTGTCTATTAAGCTAGATGAAATAATGCATTATCTAACATTTTAAACTGATGTCTGAATTGAACAGCTCAGCATAATTTGTATTTCGAACGCAGCTCTACTAAAGATTTCCAAATATTTTAACCTATTTTGACAGTAAATATTTTGATGTAACCTCAAAGCTTACATCAAAAAAGCCCCACTGTAGTTTTATCTTTTGAAACTTCAGCACATTCAAAGCACCCCCTATCACATGGTGTCCCTACCAGTTGGTTACATCAGTCCTGCACATCTTAGAACTGTTGCCAATGACAAAGGAAGGCTGGAATAAAAAAAATGAGCAGGAAGAAGATATGGATGGCATGCTTTACCCACTCTGATTTTCCTGGCTAGAAAGGACCAGCTAAAGCAGAAGAGATACCTTAACAACACTTCAAGGCAGAGTAATAGTACCACTCATACTAATTTGAACAAGAGAAGGAAAAATGGTAGAAATAAAATTTGCCCACCTGTGCCACATCAATTTGGGAAAGCACTCTTTTGGCAGCATCCTTACCCCAGTTTCGTTTCTTCATTTCTTCCAAACTTATCTCGTGGCTTGTTAACTCAGATTGTATTTTCTGTTGGAAAACAAAGACAGCAATCAGCAAGGTTTGAGGGAAAATTGCATGCTATATAAATTATTTGGACCAGTTGATTTTGAACCACGTGGGACAGCAGTTCCAGCCATAGAGCCGTGCCAGCAGCACGAGGGAGGAGCCCCTGTCCCTCTGCTCAGCCCTGTGTCCAGCTCTGGCCTTCTCAGGGCAAGAGAAACATGGAGCTCCTGGAGCAACTCCAGCAGAGCGAGACAAAGATGGTTAAGGGACTGAATGTGGAATTATTTTTTTCTGTAGGAAAACAACAGTTTTCATTGGTAATAATATTAAAAATTAATCATAGGAAAAAAAAAAGAAAGAAATGTTATTTGCCTCACTCTTCTTAATTCTTCTGATTTTCAAGTATCACCAGGCAAGTTGAGAGAAAACTGATCAAGTATCCTGCAAGTATAACATCACCTTCATCTTAGAGAGCGGTGCTATATGTAAAACAGTACACAATTTTTGGCATACTACTGACCAGAATCTATGTCCAATATCAGCCTTGTGTAGCTAAAGGCACAACAACACACAGTTCATTATTATACTACTACTAATAATAATACTGTAATACTGACTTCGTGCATTTTCTAACACATATTTCTTGCTATGTTTGTCTGCAAAATCAGAGTATGATCCAAAAAAAAAAAAATCAGCTTTTTTTTTGTTCACCATTAACCAACCTCACAAGACAAAATTAACTTAAGCAGTGTTGGCTAGTGCAATGTAATGGAAAAGAAGTCCCAGAAAATATCTTCCTGATACCTCAGGAAGAGTCACATATAACTATGTTTAGATTGATAGAAAATAAGAAATTGTTATTAGCAGAATTGCTAGACAGCACCCTATGAAATTAGGACACAAAGCTATGTTCCCATCATGAGATGCATTTGAGGACATTACTCCTGCATTAAAAAGTGAATTTTAGTTTAATTTTTTTTTAATGGCAGATAGCATTTTTCAGATGCCCTAAAGACCAGGTATAATTTGAAATGTATGTACATAAATTTATCTTATACCACAGTAACTTTAATAGTAAAAACTAATATATGTGTATTTTTAATAACATTTTCATAGGTTATTAAGTACAGAGCTGTGTACACCATATGCTGCCTACTTTATATGGCTATTACATGGTTAGAATTACTTATATATCATTATAATGTCCTGTGTATTTCAACACTTAACTGAAAGCAGGTTTTCACAAGTTATATTGAATATGTATTGAAGTAAATTTTAAGAGAAAAAGAAAGATTCATGAAACAATTAAATCTTTCCTAAGTTTAGTTGCAAGAGTATACACGACTCTAAATTGGAGTACTATTTGGAGAATTAAAATATTTTTCTAAAGCAAAGTATTTGTAAAAGCAAAATGACTAGCAGAAAGCCCCAAATCTAGATAATTATTTTCTTCTAAAATTACAATAGCTATATATTTTTGATTTTTCTTATTTTGAGTTCTCCTTGGCAGGACTATTTAATGAATGGCCAGAAACACCTGGAGCAAATAGTATAACTTTTTAAAATATAATGTTTAAGTTTTGAGAAAACAAAAATTGTCAATTAAAAGAATGATTCTATCAAGAAGAGGAGGCTTATTTAATTGTTGAGCATTTATTTTGTCCTTGTCTAATTTTAAAATTTCCCTCTGAAGTGTGTCTGAATTGTAACAGGATTATCTTCCATTTTTGTGCCACACATGAACCAAACAGGTGGTGCTTTAGTAAGTACCTGAAGCCAAATAATTTTTTCATGCCTTGAATGTTGGAACATTGTAAGAAAGGAAGAAGTCAGTCTGAATGCTAAAAAACATACTGTATAAAACCAAGCATTTCAACAGTTTGCTTACCCACCTCACCAACAAACTTGTTTTTGGTTGCATTTTCCAATTTACTTTGTTCAACCTCAGAGTCACTCTGAAAAGCTCATAATTGAACAGTTCTTATCTGAATAGGTCAGAACAACACAGCACAGACAAGAGTGGTGTTTAAACAATTAGGCATTGTGGGACATTGCATAGAGGTTGTTCTATCTTACTATTTTAAATTGATCTGCAGGGAGAGATGAAGTGCCATCTTCTCTGACATCAAAATGTGGATTGGAGAGAACACATTAGAGGAAAGATTAAATGAAAAGTTAGTAAGGCTTATAACAAGGAAAATCTTTTTTTGGTTTTTATTTTTATTTGCTACTGCTGCTCACAGGCAGAAAAATTAAATCAGTCATTAACAGATATAAAAGACTTTATAACACTTGCCTGTGATGTCCATTATCCTTCAATTTTCAGATGACCACTTTGACTTTTGTGTCTCTTCTGACTCACCAATTTATGCCATGAACTTCTTAACATCCATAAGAAAACACTATTTTTTCTTGTATTATCCCTATCTCTTCTTTTTTTAGTGGTTCCTGCTTCACTTAATTTCTAGTATATCAGAATAGAATGTACTGTGTGTAACCAAGCAATACTACTGGGCATAAATTATTGTGTCCTACAGGTTAGGGATTCTCATTTGCCATCACTGGCAATCTTTCAGGGAATTCTCAAAACTTTTATCCATATATATGTAAGAGCATATAACACACACAGAAGTTGATTTTACAGCACAAATGACATACAGATAATTCTTAACTCAAACTGTATGCTTTGTTATGGACACTAACTTTAAAGAAATATTAACTGGAGAGTTCGAATGAGAAAAGAAAGGTGGAATAGGGTATGACCATGACTGACAAGGCAATACTGAGCAAGATGGACATGACAAATGCAGTTAAAAACAATGTTCAGATACTATGGGTATGTGTAGAGGGTGAAAACTTTCATAGTACGTCAATCTCATAGATATTCAAAGTTAATATATTAACAAAATGTAAGCTTTTGAATAAAACTTGTCAGCTCTTTCCTCTGACCACTGATGCACACATGGCTGAACAAAACAATCCTCACAATTTCCAGCAGAGGAAAGGAAAGTGTAGATAACTTTAATGCTTTCCGAAGTAGGCAACTGTGAGTTCTTTGTCCCAAAATATTAGTCTGAAGGCAATGAAGCACAGCATCATCTTGTCAGGTGACATCTTGAACAACTGAACCATTCTGCCATTGTATCGTCCCATTAACTTTAGTTTGGAACAAAGCACAAAGATATTATAAAAACAGTATAATAGGCATCTTCAGTTAGAAAACAGCCAGGCATGTAGTGCTTAACTCTACAGAACTGAAAATATCCAAGGATTTTATTGCAAAATTAGATTATTTTTGTACTTTTCAAAAACACAGTATTAAGTTATTCTCCACACCACAATTAATATAGTTGACTGGGGAGAACAACAGACAAAGTGATTTGTCACATGCAGGTGAGACCTGAAATAAGTTGATTTTCTTTCCCATAATGTAAAAATATTCATGTAGTCACTCAGACTAGGCATAAATACAAAAGTAAAAATTTTCTCTTCCCTCAAGAGTCATTGAATAGGAAAGCTATAAATAATTATTTGAAAAATATTTTGTCATACAAATGGAATATTTACAGTACATATTTATTTTTCTCCTGTCAGTTAAAGAATACTTTTAAAAAGACACCAACTGCAAATTCTTGTGATGATGACTTCATTCTCTGTATTGTTTTGGTAAGATAAGAAATACGAAAAATTCTTCCACCAGGATCATGAGATCAAGCATACAAGCAAATAATCTTTCCTTTTGCAATACTGCTTGAGATTTTAACTTGCTGGAGATTTTGTCATAATTGGGCCTTGATTAACCTGAACTGATTTATCTATGTGGTTGCTGTTAGGGTTTTTGGCTGAAAACATCATCTTCAGCTGTACTCCAAATAGTTTAGGTAGCATTGGCTTTCTAGCATTAAAGTCTCAGTGCCACATGGTGGAGTAAGAAGCACACAGAATTTATATTGAAAAAGTGATCCTAACAACAGCACACATTGGACTCCCCTTCCTTTCTGTCAAGTTGCTGAAAAAACTAAATGGATCATTTCACTTAAAAAAAAAGGAAGCAAATATAATTTTATTTTTTCAGATTAATTTCTGATCAGCTGAAACAAAGATTATTCCTCCTACGAATGCTTTAAATGAATTTGAAATTTTTGAAGCAAGCACACATAGCTCCCAAACTCAGCAGCTTTCTGATTATAAATTTCCCCCACGTGTTCTTTTAGAAATGCAACACATACTGCTGAATGGGCTGCTAAATCCCTCAGCATGGATAAACTGATCCCTGCCCAGAAACAGCATCACTGACTGGCAGATTCCCCTTCCAGCTGTGCAGACACTGTTGTAGGTACAGGAATGAACTATTTCCAGCTCTACAAAAGAATGGAGTCAGCAGAGCTCCGCAGGAGTTGTGGCCATTCAGGATCTGCCTGTTCTGCCACTGGTTGGGGTGGCTGGAGGAATGGCTCAGTCTATCTGCACACATAAAAATGACTGTTTATTTCCTTTCCCTCTAAGGATTTTAAAGAGATTCACAACTGAACTTCAGAGAACTCCAATATTTGCTTTAGACCTGTTCAGTTGTTAATTAAGTTGTTTTTTTTTTTCATTAGGTCTCACTGGCACCATAAAATGCAAACATGAAAGGGAAAAACTCAGCAGTCTCTATGCTGGTTTTCCCACAGTGGATATAATACCATCAGGTGAACCTGACATTAGACAATAAAATCTCCAGAAAAATAAAATGTTCTACAAAGGCACTGAGCTGAAATATTCTTATGAAAGTGCGCTAATTAAGGTTGATTGGGTTTTGTTCTGCTTCAGTTTTTGAAGTTCTGAATTACTTCCTTTTACCCAGTCTGTAGTAATTCCCAATATGGTAACTGAAAATGCACATAAATCAGTTGGATCCATGGGACATGTGAAACATGTAAGGGTCCAAACACACCAGAAAAAAAAAAAAAAACAAAAAACCCCACATTTTCATATATTTTTTTCTTATGTATTCACTTCATATAATTAGAAGATGAGAAATTAAAGTGATACATCTTTAAAAATGCCTCTTTTTATCTCTTTAAAAAATTCTTACATAGTTCATATTTCTAGGAAGAAGAAGAGTAATTTAAGAGTCAACAGATAGCTGAAATTGTTTAGGATTCAAACTGAAGCGATTTTTTTCTAAATCTTATATTATACTGATATAAATTAGAAGAAATAGAAGTAGAATAAAAATTATTTTCAAAATAAGACTGAATCCAGATGTTATCCCATTTTCCAAATATAGCATTTATAGTCCCAACATACACATGAAAATATCTGCATGTAACTCCAAGCACACACACACACAAAAAGCAACTGAAAGGTACACCCATCTACATGTTAATTCAAAATACATATTAACATCTAAGAAAATATTTTCAGGGCTGCATATATTCAACTCTGAATATATTTAAGACTATCTAAGGTACTCTATACAAGATTATTACTTTTTACAATTATTTAGAACTCTACAAGCATGCCAAGAAACCCATTATTGGATATCTCTTATAATATCATTATAAAAGCACTCTTTTTCAACTTCCCTGTAGCTTTTTTCCCCTGTTTACTTCCATAATCTGACTGCCTAAATTTAGATGGAATTAACAGAGAAACTGAGGTATATAACACTGTAGAGTGTTGATAGTTCTATTGCAGAGATGTTTGGTTTTATACAATTCATATTCTTACCCTCTTAACGCTGCAGCAAAGCAGACCTTACAGAAGAAAGAAAGAATTTAAGAAAGAAAGAGCAAAAATGATAATTAGATGTACATTTTTATTTCAAAGGCTAAATAAACCATGTGTAAAGATTGGGAAAAGCTTTTTCCACTGAACTTCCATGAGCTGTAAAAATTAAAATATAAGTACATTGATGTGCACATTATGAAATAATTATTAATGTTATTTATGTTTCAATAATCAGTAATAAATAAACCACAAAATCAACTCTGCAAAAAAGTCATGTAAGAGTAGTGAGGATGATGAGTTTCCTTTTTCTAGGAAGGGAGCTGGATTTTAGAGAATCATGTTGTTTATCCTTGCCCTTTTAAAATTACTGCATAGTCTTCCATGACATTTACAGTCCTTTACATCTTCTATAAAGAAGATCTTCTGATCATCTTCTGATATAAATCAGAAGGAAAATGTGACTTTTCTAGGAGAGTAGCTTAAACTTCTCAAAGTAATCCCACACAAAATTTGCTTGCACTTTCACGCCGATCATGTTGCAAATCCTCTTTAATGAGAGGCTGAGGGACAAACAAACACTCTTTGGTTAATTAAGAAAACTAGTAAACACGTAAGCTCAACCTGTGTCTAACTTACCAGTGCTTCCTGAGGGACCTGTGCTGCATCCACCCTGTCTGCAGTGTAGGCTGTTAGCTGCTTGTCAATAGCAGCCAGAGACTCCTGGATCAGGCGCAGGGTTTTGTCAGTCTCCTGTGCAGACTGAATACTCTGCTCAAGACTTTTCTGTCTTCTCACGGCCTAGAAACAATGACAATGTTATCAGCATTCAAAGTAATAATGCATATAGTACATTTTTTTCCACACATTTTTTTTTTTTCCCAAAGAAGTTCAGGCAAAGAATCAGACACAGTTCCTGACTTGTGCCCATCCACCTTTTTGTAGGATAAATTGCGCATCTTTCTGCCACTCATTCAGTTTTCTCCTTAAGAAACAAACAACACTCAGATTGCACAGACAAGTACTAAAAAAGCAAAGGATCCCCAAATAAAACCAAAGTGTAAATTGAAGATTTCTATTCAGAGTGCAAGATGGCAAAGCTGCACAAGCAAACCATCCTGACAGTGCTGCCTTTCTTTCTGAGGCAGAGAGGTCCTCCTGATCTTGTTATATAATTCAAGAGACTTTGTTTACTGAGACTAGGGTTACTGTCATCACAATCCTATCCAAAGCAATCCACCTCAGTAAGTGAGAGGGATAAAGACTCTGTTGAGCTGTATTTCTCTTATATGAAGCATAAATAGCTGTTTGGAAGAGGCAATGCCTACTTTCTTCCTCGTGTGGGAAGAAAAAAATTAGAAGTTGAATCTTGCTTCTGCTCCACCAGCAGTGCCACCACGAATTTTACACAACCCTTTTTTGGAGAAGGATGTTTTCCTTTCAAAGGAGCTCAGTTTATGGTTTAACAAATCAGGACAATAAATTCTCCATCCAAGTTGTCCTTAGAAGACACATATATAAAACACTTCACATAAATGAGTCAACTTTAAATAATATTTGCAACACTTTAATAAGGCATTTATTGGGTAACAAATAACCTGGCACATTCTTCCATCTGTCATTATATCTACCCACAGACTCATATTTTATTTGGACCCCAGCTACTGCCTCACAGAGTTTCTGCCTTATACAAAGCACACAATAATTACCAACAACTTCAAATACATCACATTTTTTTCTGTGTAGAAGCCCAGCCATATTGCTTCCCACAGAATAAGATGAGTAACTTAATTTGACATGAATCAAAGGTGAAAGCAAGCACCCTCTAAATAATATTTCTAGATATCCTGCCATTTTTCAAGTCAAATCACACTTTTTCTCTCTGGTAAGCCAGCTTTACTTTAATTTGATTTCATACCCATTACAACATTCTTGCCTTGAACAAAAATATCTCTCAGCAATTCAGTGAGAATATTTGATATATGTGCACCTTCTTCACAGAGCTCAGATTCTCACAGAGCTCTACCTATAACAAATGAAGAAGATGATTTCTTGTGAGCATTCTTGCTAGCTGTTTGACTTAGTTAAAGGACAGGAATCCAAACAGCATTTTCTATATTTGCTTTTGTAAGCTGCTTTGTGCTATTTCAAAACAACTGATCAGATAATCTTGTATCACTGCAAGTTCCAGGAACCTTCTCTGGAACTGAGCAGCTTTGCATATCAGACTCGTGCTGTCAGTGTTAATGGGGGCACCTAAACCACCAAGGTATTATTACCCTAGTGCAGTATTAAGGTTTGCTACTTAAATGACTTTTACCTTCATCTGATTTGAGATTTTAACATAAAAACCTTCTCAGCCTGTTCAAAGCAGTGAGTTTAAAAACCACTGCTTCCATTTACCTTGGCACTACTTGCTGCTGATTTGTGAGGCTGGCCAGGACATAGACTCTCGGTCAATCCATCTGCCTCACTATGGGGTGGATTGAAAGACACATTAGATCAGAAACAGGATAAGTTGCTTTCTGCACCTAATGGGTAAGGTCATCCTCTTGGAAGCATGGAAGAACCATGGAAGAACTTCCCTGCTTTTACTGGTCTCTGTGGTTCACTGTTGGACTAACACACTGCAGAATCCATTCTTCCTGAGGGCTGCAGCCCCCTAATGTGCAGAGAAGATCACCATTTAAAAAAAGACTCCTATAAAGTTCCATTCTTATGAGTTATCCAAATATGTGTCTGCAGTTTCTGGAGAATTCAAAGTACTGGACACAAATTTGGTGTTGTATCTATCTGATGAACTAGTTTTATAACAACACCTGAAGCTTTGAACCTCTGTTAGGTGCTGTCCCATGCTAACTAATACTTCGAATAAGGGATTTTTTAAAGTACAGATACATTTGCTGCCAGCCTGAGAAGCAGAGTGCATTCATGCAATGAAGTAGCAGAATGCAGGCAAATTCCCAAAGACTTAAAATCCTTTAAAGAATAAGTGGTGATTGAAAAATTGTTATCTTTGTACTGATAACATCAGAAACTATGTATATCAAAATCCTATTTTAGAGTTCAACTGGAAAAAATAAATTATTCCCAAACTCATTGATAAAATATTATCAAATAAATAAAATATGATCAAATGTTATTAAATAGCAGATAAGCTTAAGAAAAAATTAAAACAAATCCTCACCTGAGTCTAACTGAATTTTCACACTTGTATTTCAAGCAATATAAAGTCATATAAATATATATTTATGCATGTGATGTGTTTATGTGCACACAACACACACACAAAGACAAAAAATTCCCCTTTCATTGTCCTCAGAAGGAATTTGATTCCAGCCTGAGAACCTGTGTGACATTTTGCCTCTTCCAAATGAGCTGAAAGTATATCTTTTCCCAAAGCTGTGAATGGTTTAAGTGAATGAATGGATGATGTCAGACCAAGACGTGAATGCAGCAGTAGAAGAGAGGAATTATTTTGGCAATGGGAGAAGAGACACACAGCTGAATTTTGGGAAACCGTACCTTCAGAGTTGTGGCGTTTTTCTCAGTAGGTGCTACTTACATTTTTTTGTCTGTATTGCTTACTGGAAACTGACCCTGCCTTGCATGTTCATCTAAAATCAAGCTCATACTTGACCTCATTGAATTCCCACAACAAATGGATTGAAAATCTATACAGTGATCTTATAAAAGCTATGATACACCTGTAATGTAACATATTTCTCCAGTATACAACACTAGATTCAAAGATCTAATCTTTTTCACTAAGTAGGTCCCTGGTACCACTACTGACATTGCAAAATATTGAATAAATGCAATCAAGGAGAATGCCACAATATTGAGAAACCACCTTCTTCTCTTTCAGTAGAAAAGAGTTGTTGGTGGGCACAAGCATTAGAATGCTTTACGAAAAGGAGTTATCCTTCTACACACTTACATCTGTGAACCTGAGCTACAACTTTGTCCTTCCAATTCACATCTGTCTGTGGACCTACTTTTCAAAGACATGTGAGAGTTCAGAGCTCAAATGTTAAATATTTATAATGTAAAAATATTTGAATTTATGATGTTCTGGCTGGTTCAATTTGTTTATTTGTTTCCTGAAATGTTATGGGTTTTCTATTCCATTGTGAAAAAAAAAAAAGAGATAGCTTAACACTGTAGTTAAATGTATCTGAGCACATAACAAGAAGTTCCAGCTTTGCTATCAGATCATAGTCAATAAAGCTGAAAGCATTGGGCTCTAAAGAGAAGTGGTTGACAGTTAATTGCTAAATAGAAAATCTCAGGAAAATAAACAACAGTTTAATTATTTCTGAGCCAGCAAAATGTTGACAGCTGTCAAAGAAAACTAATTCAAAGAAAAAAATCGACTGTTAGGCACTATCAGAATGAAAGAGAAATGAAAAAAAATATGGAATATTTTTTTATTTAAGTCTCTACAGGGTTTTTATAGATTTTTAGTGCCTTGATGATAAACATAGCACTTTTAATGATATGATGTCCTGCATAAACCAGTTTACAATTTATCAAGGTCAAAGGTAAGTGCAGGAAATAGCAACACTGCATATTATCTATGTAAAATGCAGAATTAATTGAAAGACCAGAGTAAATTCTTTCATGTTGAATTTTATAATGTTATATTTATAGATATTGCCACTTTTTCCTTAAATAACACATTTCGTCTATATAATGCACCAGTTACACCTGCAGTTACCAAGACGTTGGTTACAGTTTTAAGGTTGAAAACAAATAATGTTGAGGCAGTACTCAGTAGCTGGGCTGTTGAAGAATAACAGAAGAAAATATTTTGAAAATTACAGCATATTTACTACAGGGTACATTTATCTAAAAAGCAGAAATAAATTAATTTATTATCTTATAAGTTACAGATCGTGGAAAGGGGTCTGTTAAGGAAGGCAGAAATGTTAGCTTATTGAGTGGTTTTTTTTTGTCTCAGTTATACTCTCGTGTTATTGAGAAATGTTGCCACAGGAAAAGTTTAAAAGCTGGGAAACTTTAAAATTCCTTCCCAACTTGTTTAAATTACTTTAAAATTTAGCCTGACTTGGTGATGTAATGGTTGTGACTGAGATATATCACAACTTCTCTGTACCCTTTGCATCAAACTCCAAACATGTTAATCTCCACTTAATCTCAGAGTGGATTAATGTTTGTGCTTAGACTTCAATTAGGAACACTTTTATTTTTTTTTTTTTTTAATTTCAAAACATTATTATTGGGCCCATGAATTTTTAATACCCTACAACCTAGAACAAAATTTTCTGCAAGTTCTAGGAGTATTATCCAGTGTGCTTATTGAGTAAATGGCTACAAATATTTTACCTCCCAGCCATTAAGTGACATTCAGCTTTGATCAACTGAATTCCAAAACAGCAAACTATACCAAAGAAGACTTTTATCTCTTTAGGTTATCACTGCCAGCACATAATGCCTCAGAACTTGTAAAAGCAGCCTTCTTAGCAGCCTTCAAAGCAATTATGTGGACATAGGGTATGAAATATTCTTTCTCCTCTGGAGAGGAGAGTAAAACAGAAAAATTATGTCAAATGATGAATGTGTGCTCTTTGAAAGAAACCAAAGATAGTCTTCAGGGGAGTCCTAAAATAAATTAAGAGACAGGACACAATAATAATAATTAAGTCTATTGTAAAGCCCATGTGACCAATAATGTTTTGTACAGTTTTTGCGAGAACAGTCTCAGGAATACCTGACTGACATTTCTGAAGTTTGCTGGACAGGATGTAAATTACTTTAAACATTGATAGTGGCTTGAATATTAGCTTCAAAGTCTTCAGTGTTTCTTAAATCCCATATACACATTTGTAAGTGAATCAGTCCTTGAAAAGTAAGGACAGGGTATACCTTGCTATCAGTCAGACCCAAATGTTCAAAAGCAAACTAAACACACTCACTCTTTGTTAACTAAAGAAGATAAGGCACACAAACATGGAGCCATTATCTGCCTTAAAAATGAAT
Organism: Ammodramus savannarum pratensis; assembly: GCA_020466415.1. NCBI lineage: Eukaryota > Metazoa > Chordata > Aves > Passeriformes > Passerellidae > Ammodramus > Ammodramus savannarum. The sequence goes on along the minus strand of JAHXMQ010012338.1, from coordinate 31,395,895 downwards.
CTCCATCTCAGTGGCAAAGATGCATTGTCTTGCAGCATCATTCATAAAGAAGTGGGTTGGTTTGGTTGCTCTATTAGCAATGAATAAATATTTCACATATCAGTCTCTGCCCACACGAGCTTATTGTCTCGGTAATTACCTGCAAAATTATTCAAATACAAACAAGTAACATCACCACTTTAGGACTGGCAATTAGCCTGTCTGAAGATCTTGAACATGAGCAGATTTGTGTTGTGTGCCTGCATTATATTTTTATAGAAGGAGAATGCTGCTTGAATTTCAAGAGACTACACAAACAGCACGGAAAATTGAGCATCAGGAACCTATGAAGAAAAAAGCATGTTTTTCCACTTCAGATTCAGATCTCACTATTAGTATTTAACTACTCAATATCTGATCAAGCTTTCAAAGAAGCTTTTAAAGAAGACTTCCATCCCAATTTTTTTTTCTACTTTTGAAAGAAACTGGATAGCAGTGAATACATTTCTAATATATTTTGCCTATGTACTCATCCAAATTGTTTTCAGAATTTCACACAACATCTTCATTATGTGCTTTTGACAACTAAATCTCTGCACTTTATAAATTTTGATTTAATATCTATGAATGATGACTGAATAGTATTCAACTATCACTCAAAAAGACTTAAAAGTGTTGTTCTCACACCCTGGAAGCCTTCTGCATATTCCTAGTCTTCTAGTCAGTAAAAAAATAACAAATACAAAGAAGCAGAATTCCAGAGAGTGTAACTGCTTTCAAACAGAAGTGAGATGATAAAAAAAATATAAGGGCTACAAAAAGAGAAGGTGTACAGAAATTTATATTTACTTTTCAGATACTGTCCAGGTACACAGAATTATGTGAATGCCTGCACTGCCTCAGAAGTACCACCAGGCTCTTTCCCTCCCCATTCTTCAAGTTTATTCTCAGAATAGCCAAGGACCCTCTTATAATTTTTATTGTAGTGTTTTTACTTCTACTGTTTTCAAAAACAAGTATATTTCTAGCACCAGGAAAGAAACAATTTTTTTTCATTTTCATGGTAGATAGTCATCCTTCTAATACAGCTGCCTTCTAAAAATCTGCACTTGTGCATCATTTCTATCATTGTAACTGAGTCATTTCTGACAGTATTTGTAGCTTATCTTCAAGCATGTTCTGGTTACAGTCATAAAGGGGCTGTCTGCATCCTTTGCTCAGTCTTTCCCTAATAATTCTTTCTGATCTTCACCAAAGTACTGAGCTGATATTTGCCTCATAGTTGTAGCATATTGCTATATGTGTAACACATATAGAAATGTGTTACACATTCCTATATTGAAGTGTCTTTTTAACCCTTTCATTTATACAAATACACTTATTTATTGTTTAATAAAAAATTATCTGTAACAGGTATTACTCATAATTAGTTTTAACACTCCTTCTTGCTAGGAGTTATGTCAGAGAAGACATCTTAAATATGCAATTAAAGATTAAATCCACATAGAATGTAATTCCAATTTCAAAATTTTGGGGTTACCCATTTTACTGGTTTAGGCTGGGACTGAGGTAATTTTCTTCACAGCAGCCTGTATGGTTCAGTAGTTTGTATTGGTGGCCAAAACAGCATTGATAATGCAGGGATGTTCCAGCCATGGCTGAGCAGAGCTTCCACAGCATCCAGGTCTTTTCCTTCTCACTCTGCCCCTTCCAGGGAGCAGGCTGGGCTTTGAAAGGACACAGCCAGGACAGCTGACCTGAGCACCACACAGGACCAGGCTCAACCACAAAAAGAGTTGGGGAAAAGTTTCCAAAACTGTTATTGCATGGTGACTGGTTGAACATCAGTCTCCTGGACGTAATTTCTTCTGCATCACTTGCTTTACCCCTTTCTTCTTTCACTTATAAAATCATCCTAATCTCAATCTATGACTTTCCTCACTTTTGCCTTTTCTAGAATCTCCACTAAAGTACCAAGAGATGTGGAGTCTTGTGGTGCTTTGCTGCCCAATGGAGTTAGCCCACCACACCCATGAAACCACTTCTAACGTAAATTGTGTTTCTTTAGCAACTGTGACCTATTTAGGACCTATGCCAGAAAAATAACTCTTTCATTTTTTAAATGGCGTTAGACTGTCCTCTACTTAGCAGGATGATCACTAATTATACCTCCTGCTGAAGTTCTTCCCACCGACTGTTGAACCTCTCAAGTTTCTCATTGATCAGTTCATCCATGATCCCACCATCTGTCAAAGTCTGAGCCAGCTCCCGAATCTGGTTGCGATTATCTTCTGGATGTCTCATTAAACGTTCCAAAGACTGAAAAAAAGTAAAAAAAAATAGTTTATTTTTCCTTTTGTAAATAAGGTTCTACAAAGCAATCCCAAATTGCTTAAAAAATATAAGAAAGAAATTTCACATTTCATATACAATAAGAGTAGAGAAAAAAGATGAAATATTTATGTTCTATGCCTTGAAAACTAATGTTCTGTACTACGTCTTATGAAACACAAGGATTTTTCATATAGCAATAAATTTAATGCCTAATTTTAAAGATGTGGACTATGCCTAAGGAATTCAGTGAGAGTACTTGTACCTTAATATAAAAATCCTGCTTGAGTATCTAAATGGATGAAATTCAACAGCAAAAAATGATTATCAATGCAGTATTTCGTATTTTGATGCACTACAAGCATTAATTTAATTTCTACTAATTTAAAGGATCCGTGAATAAAAGTTAAAGAGCAATAAACAAAGTTGCACTATTATGACAAAAACTTGTCCTCTCTGAAGCCTTCAAAATTTTTTGGACTGGCTGAAGTGAGGGTTTTGGTTTTTTTAAGAATGTTTATTTTAGCATTACCAAAACTGTATATGAAACCCAACACAAGACATTTAATTATTGTTTGATTTAGGTGGATCAGAATTCAAATTCTCATTTGTTAACTCTAGTAAGAAATTAGGACTTTTGAAATATTCTGCACCTTGTTCACGTGTAATGTGAGTTCATAGTTTCTTTAGAATGATATGAAATTTACAATTTATCAACACATATGACTGGGTTATTATTTAAGTCAGCACTTACATCTAAAGACTCAGAAATCTCTTCTGCACCTCCCTGGACATTTTCAGTTGCTTTGAGTTTCAGCTCAATCTCATTCAACCATTTGTTTTCTGCATCCAAATATGACAATAATTCACGCCAACATGCCCATACCTCCTGATGAAGAAAAGGTTTATTTAGATTGAAAATTGCACAGAAAATTTTCACTCATTAAAATACTGAAAATATTCATGCCTCTTCTCCAGAGCAACATGGTTGACATCTGAAGCTTATGGGACCATATGATTTTATTTGTCAGTATCCTTCTGGTCCAAATTAATATAAAACAAAAGAAAAGCGTCATTTTGACTAAACAGAGCAAAACCACAGAAAATAACATGAAAAAGTGAACTCTTCTGCAAAACACAACTTGAATCTTCATTTTCATGCATTATCCACTTTATGTTTCCTGTAAAGTTTTCCTATATAAATATAAAAGTGAGCAGAATTTTTAAAGACCCATGTTAGAAATTTATATCTCTATTATAAAAATACACTTAGATTCCTTAGATATTCTATATTTTAATTGCTCAAATCACAGGTTCATAAAACACCAGCTTTTAAGAATTCAGACTAAAATCTCTATGGAAATTATTCCTAAACCACATTTAGTGTAATTTATAGACCTTTTAAGTGCTAGAGTACTAAACATAATGTTGTGAAATGTTTTTATTCTCCTGAAATTAAATTATTGTCTAATATTTTATTCATACAGTGCCTGAAGATACTTAAATAAGCAGATAAAAATGGCACTTTATACACAAACAAAACATTTAAATGTTCCATAAATAATTTTTTTTCCCTTTTTTTTTTTTTTTTTTTTTTTTTGTTAGTACAAGTTAAAATAATGTTATTGAAATGCATTACACTCTTGGCAGATCAGGCTTCCCAGAGGGCCATTCATCTCTCTGAACTTTGCTCACATCAAATGAAGGTTATAGAGGGATATTAACATGCACCAACACATCATCAATGATCAGGGTAAATGCAGATTACCAGTATAGACTACACACCTAATTTTCCACAGTGAAATTTAGACAAGATAAATTTTACTCTGGTGCATTATTGTCCTGTATGAGGTTAGCTCTTGAAAATTATTCACCACCAAAATTTAGCTCTTGCAACATTCACAACAAAAAATGATACCTAATTCATTGTAACTACTGTATAATGTAAAAATAGTCCCTTGGCAAGAATCTGCAGTGGAGTTGGCCAAAATGTCAGGGTCAACTCAAAATGGATGGGAAATATTCAGTTTGCCAGCAGAGCAAGTGCTGTTCCCATGCTGAGATAACACCACCTGACCAGCTCCAGGGCCACCCAGCCAAAACCCTTTGCCATGGAAGAGAGAAGCCAGAGGAGCTGATGGAGAGAACATCACAGGGCTGCTACACAGCCAGATTCCTGGCTTGATCTCAGAAGGGATAAGAACCTTTAGCAGCCATAGCTGTGTCTGACCTAAGAGCTGTGTCTCAGTCTTCTCTTGCAATACAACTCTCCAGCAGATATGATCTTGAAATAACCTTGTGTGTAGCTCATAGCACAGGGTATTTGGTATATGGCTCATGAAGCAAGGATAGCCTTGGGCTACCCACAATTCTATGATAATACAGCTGTGCTCTCCACCTTACTTCTTGCAGTTAGAAGGGCTATAAATACAAGGCTGACAAGATATCAAACCTCCAAGGTCTTCCACTTTCCATTCAGCCTGCTGCAGAGTTGCTGGTAGCTGGTAATTAGAACATCAAGCTCCTTTTTCAAAGCCTCATGAGCTGCAGGTGGAGCCTTGGCTATAAAGTTATTCACGGAATCTGTAATAAGCTTCACTTTCACTTCTTTCTGCAGGGCTTCCTCCTTTGCTCTCTGGAAAAGAAAAACAAAAAGAAGTTGTAGTCCTGATTTAAGAAGGGAAATTATTTCTAGTAAATATCAGAATTCTCTGACAGAATTCTAGACGCAGAAAAAACTACAAACAACACTACAACAAAACAAAATACAACAGGAGACATTCAATTCCCAGACTTTCTGAAATAATTTTGAATGCATCCAAAAAACTTTTGTTTCATTTTGTTGCCAATACACAATACAATTTAACATCTCACAAGCATCTAGCATTCTGGAGTTCTCAGACTAATGGAACCTTCAAGTACTTTTTTTTTTCCTCACAGAAGTGCTCCAAGCACCTTTAGCATCATAACTTAGGAACCAAAAATGATCAAAAAAACAAAAAAAATCAGTTGTGTTATAAATTCATGTATCCAGATTTAATGGTAAAATCACAAGAATGACCAAAAAAAAAAAAAAAAAAAAAGAAGACACTTCTTGTCACTATTATTGTCTTGAATTTAAAAAGAAAGTCAGAAAATATTTTTCTCTATTGTATATCCCATACTTTTTCTTCTCCCTCCCTTGTTAAGTGGTCTCATGGAAAAGATTTTCATATTCTGCACTGTTTCCTCTGAGTGCTTTCTATGACTGGAATCATACCACAACTGGAAACAGTGATGTTATAAAAAGTGTCATCTGTGCCTACAGGCCTCCACAGGAATTTACAATGAGAACTCCCTGCCCAGAAAACATCAAAACCATATTCCTGACAATATTTTTTTCCCTCTCTGGGTCTGCAAGTCCATGAATCAGAATAATTGTGATCAGGTTGCCATTGCTAGAGGAAGCTTACAAGGTTGCTCTTGACTTTCCTTTTCTCTAGCTGTGGGAAGAAATGGGCTGTAGAATGAACACAGAATTCTGATCCAGATTTTCTCTGTTGTGACATCATGAGAAATGATCTGGTTACTTCCTAGGTCAAGGTGCCAAAGTCTGAACACTCCTGTACTTCATCTGGGTGCAGAATATCTACTAGGAATCTATAGTGGTGATTGTACATAAAACTATGAACTTCATCTGTTTTAATATGCAGTGCAATGTATAAAATTGAGTTTTTCTATTTAGCTACTAAAAAAGCACTGTATCTTCAAAGTACATATTTACTTTAGATATTTGTCTCATTTACAAATGAGTTGTCACATAAATTTCCTTATATTATGTGTATTCTGAATGGTAGCAAATTTTTTTTGTCAGGAAATAAAGAGATCATCAGTTGCATGGTCTGACACGCTCAAATAATGGGAAAAAACCATGAAAATGAACAGCTTGAAAACAAAGTGTTCAATAGATTGTCAAAGCTATATATATGATGACAATCAAGTTATAATCTGGCTTCCTGAATAGCACAAGCCAAACACTTCACCTCTAATAAGAATTACACCCACATCCAGTGGCTTAGCAGGAGTGTATTGAAGCATGTATCACAAATTAGTTGTTTTGTCCAAAGGTCATGTTCATCCCACATGAAGGAAACATTATTAATTGAGATCAAAACATGCTGTTTCTATATTCCTATATTAAGGACATATTATTTACACATAGCACACACCAAGATGCATCCTAACATCTCAATTTTTTTCGGCTCATTCTAATGCAAAGAGAAGACATAAAACTGATTTCACTCTACTGCTGCTAACACCCAAATTTTAGGAATTATTCCTTAATTAAAAGAACATTAAAGCTACATCCAAATCAATATCCAATAAAGAAAATAGGGGAAAAAAGCAATGCGGTGTTGAAGAATATCAAATATCTTCTAGCATATTCCAAATAGAAATTACTTGAAAACACCTAGATCTGAAAAGGTATTTTCCTAAAAACAGAGTAGACTTTCTTTACAATGAGAGCTTCAAAAAAGAGTTCGAACACAGCTCAATTAGTTTATCTTTTACCTTCAGTTCCTCAACAGCTTTCTGTAACTCATCAGGTGTTTTATACTCAAAATCTCTTTCCAGATATTCTTCCTCAGCTTGTGTTATCCACTCATGCATCTCTGACAAATCCTTTCTGAGACTCACAGTCTTATCCAAACCACCTTTTAATGCAGCCTTCTTAGCATAGGCCTTTGAGAAAGAAAAGATCACATTGTACTTGAAGAAGAGCTACTGTACAAACTTGAAAACATTTTAGCCTGAAAAGAATCAAATTAAATAATAAAATTGTTGTTATTAGGCAGATGTTAACTAGTAATTAGGTAGATAATAATGACAAACAATCAAAAAAGTACTACATTTGTATGCATCCTTTTTTCAGCAAATCATGGCCCTGCAGAATGAGTGCTGTAATGATACTACAACGAGAATCTACACCATATGCTGAGGTGATCAGAAAACAGCTGTGGAAAAGAACATCTCCCAGGAATTAGCTTCTGTGAAATGTAGAAAGAATAATCACAGGAGATTTTGAAAGCACATTCAAGGATGAAACCAAAGGCTCTTGAGCTACAAAGTCAGATGGCCTTTAACAGGTTCAAATGGAACTCTCTAGAGAATAAAGCAATATGCATATCTTTCTTTTGTTGATTAAGTCATTTAAGAATGTCTCCAAAAGGTGAATACCCTAAAAACAAGTTAGGGAAAAAGTCCAACCTCCAAGTGGAAGAATCAATTTATCTAAAAGGGAAAAATATTACTGCTAAATCACCTGGCAATCACAAAGTGGGGGTCACATAATTGAATTATCCAGCTCACATATAGAACTTGAACTAGATAATAATTTAGATCACCTCCATCCCAAACCATTCTCTGATTCTATTAATTGTGCATTAACCTATCAAAATTGTCCCTGATTATGCATTTATCATCTTTCAATAGAATTAAGAAGTTTGCATCAAAAATAATAAGTTGCACTGGTGCCATTTCTCAGAATTGGGCTTGCAGAGCTTATTGCTCTAATATCCTGCTCTGTGGCTCTGCTTCAGTAAACTTCATTTTTAGTAATATCAGGAGAAATTTTCTTAGTATTTGGTCTCCATTTCTGACATTTGTTATTCAACATCGAGGACAGGCTGTTAAACATAAATGCTGTTCTACATAAATGTTTTACAGAACAAAACAGAGCAACAAGCAGCAAGTATAAAAGCAGAATTTATTTGGCTCTGTAAAATTGTCTCTTCCTCAGTCACAGCACCAGAAGAGAAGGTAATCTTATATCACCTGAAAAGAGTATCTGAATTGCCAATGACAATTGCCAACTGCCAGCTCTCACAGTCATGTTAATTGCATGTATATCAACCCAAGCTGACTTTTCCAAATCTTCTCAAGAAACATCCACAAACCAAATTGATTTTTGTATTTACTATTCATGTATTTTAATAGCCATTGCTGAAGAAGTTGAGTTTGAAATGCCCACTGAGACAGAATAATTTGTGTTGAATAAAATTATTACAGACAGATTTTCAGGGAAGTCAGAACAGAACAGTGACAGATTACTATACTTGTAAGGTAATACTTCAAATTTCTGTCAAAGAAGTGCAAAGGTATCCAGCTTATTAATATCACAAAGAAAAAAAGAAGGAATTAAATACTCCATGGTAGTGAAAGGGGAAAGACTACAAAACTGGATCAATAAAATGTCTTACAGATTTCAAAGATCAATTCTTTTATGTTTATCAAAAAATATAGAGAGACTATTTTTCAGATGTAAAGTGAATAATAAAAATTTAAGAAAATATTATACCTCATTAAAAGGTAATGCTTTTATGAAAATATACATTAAAAAGGTACACAACAGAAAAGGGCAAGTAGCAAAAATTTAAAAGTAATACAACATGAAAAAAATGTATTTGAACTGTCATAAAGAACAAGAATACAAATGCCATCAGTGAAATAAGAATAATTTTTTAGCTTCCTTACTCTGTAAAATTATTTATTAATAATGCCTTGAACTAAAATAAAAGAACTGTCCCTTCCTGTTATGTCTCATTCTTTCAAATCTGTCTGACTCCTGGAGACTAATTTATACACATGCATATGTGCACGTACTCTTAATTCTGAGTTATTTAATTATGAATCCTTCACTGCTTTAATGTCTTTTTTCATCCAGAGCAATGACATGCAATTTGAACAATGTACAAGAAAACATAAAACTAACTACAGTACTTGATTTTTTTGGCAAATGCCTAAGCAACATATTCAGAATTTTAGTTTACAAGATGCCATAAATCATATTGCTGTTAGACCTAATATATTTGTATGTAACTTTGTTGTAAAAATAGAAAGTTATTGTGTTATAAATAAATGTACTTTACATATACTGCTACAGGCTAAATTACACTCTGTAAAATATTAGTTGAATTAATACTTCTGAATTCAGTTTCATTTGCATATGTATAGAAGGACAAATTCTGCCAATGAAAACCCTCATAATTAATTTTAAAAGAACCAGTCACAGCAGGAGATTTACCTGTTGGCAAATGTGGTCCCACTGAGCATTGAGATCCTTTAGCTCTGCCTCTATTCTGGAAGCAAATTCTGGCTCTGCTTCACTCTTCATTTTCTTCCCAGTCTCATTAACACTGTTCAAACTGGGCTGGATTGTCTGGATATCATTTACTAAAGCCTAAAGGAAGAGCAGAAGTTAAGGCAAGCAGAATTCACACAAAGTCAGATATGATATCCCTATGAAAATGTGTCTGCATGAGATTCTGACTTGTCTGAGGTCCAGAACTCCAGTAAAATGAGGACAATCAACAGAGTTATTTATTAGAAGACATTAAAAAGGAATTAGCAGCTATAATGTGGCAAGCTGTTGTTTAACAAATAAAAAATGTAATTTTAAAATATTATGTATGCACTATAAATATATACATTTATAATGTGTACATATATCTCTTAAAATGCTTCCCTGCTGTTGATTGAAGACATGAAAAATACCTAGATCTCTTACTTACATTTCTGAAAGAATATTCCATTATAATGGTGAAAAATAACGATAATTCTTATTTAAATAATGGCTAAGAGAAAATATAAGAGAACTTCCAGTTCTGTGTATCTCTGTGTATGTAGTATTTCACAGTATTTACACATCCTGCCTGAACATTTACAGAACTTGTAAATTCTACTCAGCATATAGACAGGGGCCATCACAGATTACAAGACTCACTGCACTTATACACTCTGCTGGGAGAGGAAGAATTTGTAAACCCTGTGATGGAAGTACCAATACTTCATGATGCTTTAAAATTCTGCCGGGATACCATCCTGGAACTTGTAAGTTTAGTGAAAAAAGAATGAATACAACTCACAATACCTGCAAGTTCTTTTCATAAAATCAGAAAAGTTTGTAAATTAAATGAGTAACAGATAGAGAAAGAAGATATTTTGGCACAGATTATACAGATATAAAAAAAATGCAACGCTCATAAGCTCAACAAAGTAAATAAAAAGTTGACTTTAGGGGCTAGTTATATATATTATTCCCTCTATTTGTGGGTGTGATCCTGCAATAAATACATTTAAAAAATCACTTTAATACCAGCCTCCTTCTGGTATTAAAGTTTCCTTGTTGTAACTGAATTTTCCTTCAAACCCAGGACATGAGAAAGGTTCAAATACACTACAGGAGGCAATCCCCTTTCTACATGAATTTATTTTTAGGAACAGTAATAATTTGTGTAACTTCTGTATAAACTTGGCTCATAGAGAAGAGTCAAATAACTGCCAAGCAGGCAGGTAATACTCACTGTACATTGCTCAAGTTGCTTTTCCAGTGCTTCTGAGTCTCCAAGGGCAGGCCACTCTTCCTTCAGAAAAACGTCCACTTCAGCCATCCACTTCTTCAGTGTTCTAGTGTCATTCTGTGTATTAAAAAGACATTTCATTGCATCACACAAAACCTGACTGGCAAGAGTGTAATTCATCCTAACACTACAACTAAAACTCATTGCAATGTAATTTCTGTATTATTGAACCTGTCTGAAAATACAAACACAGCAAACAAGTAAAACCAATTTTACCCGGGTCAGTCATCAACACCTTAACCTGTACTTTGACCATTTCTGACCAAGTTTAAGGTGTCTATGAGCAGACAACCTTATGGCTCTCAAATTTATGCCTTTTAGATATCATTTCTGTTTAGATACTGCATGCTTGTTCCTTGTTTCCTTCTATGGCTTCAGATTACTCATACTTGGCATTTAATTTGGGCTCACCCATCAAATGTTCTGTGCTTTCATTTAAACTTCGGACTCCTTTTGGAAGTTATATGCTGTAGTGACTATATTTCTAACAGAACACAGCACAGAAAAACACCCTTACTATTCAGAATGAAAAAAGCCAATGTAACTGGAAGAGATTCACCTCAGAAACTAAAATCATATAATGAGTTAATGAGTCATTTTGGTCTCTCAGTTACTGTTTCTAGCACTAGAATAGGAATATTACTTCCATAGCCTTTATTTCACTCTTGCAGTTAACAAACAAATCTTAATATCAAGTACTTGAAAACAAGGAATGCTACCAGTCCAGGCAACATTACATAGGTAATCTAATAACTGGAAAAGGAGAATGAGATTTACAAAATACCACTTAAAATTACCTTAAAATGCCATATTTGATAATCAGATGCATATATTTAAATAAAACACATATGTGGAAAAAACTCCAGAAGTAAATTATAAAGCATTTTTTCATCAAATTATTTTCATCACCAATTAAATACATATCGATATTACATGCTGAATGCAAAGCTGAATTAAAGCACAAAAAAGGATGCTAGAATAGAGACTGTGTCCTAAAAAGTATAAAAGTATGCCTTAGTAACTATTATGAGACAAGTAACCAAAGGGAACATTGGTTTAATGTGAATGATATACTTAAAAAAATCCCAGGCTAGCCTGGAAAATGAACTGAACTAATAAAATTAATCATACAAAAATTATCAGTATACTCCAGAATGGCATTACCAAAACACTGTTGAAATACCTGCTGTGCATTCCATTATCCAACGGTAAAAATAGTTCAGAATCATATTTCATTATGAAACTTTAATACCTTTGCAAGAATACTTTTAGTTCATTAATGTGGTAAAATATTTATCTGGTGGGATTTTCTGAAAAAGAGATTAGTCTCCTGCTACCAATGAAGATCAAATGTATGACTCACATTTTTAATCAGATTGTAAATGCGTTTTGTTTATGAACACTGATTTCACCATATCCTATACTGAAGCATTCCATAAATTACAGCAGCTAAAACAATATTCTGGATAAGAAGTCATGCAAGAAGCTCAAAAGACAATAACTTTTATATTAGATGTGTAACAGAGGGGTTTCAGCAATAAATATAGGGAGTAAAATTTGTGTGCATCAACAACTCATGCTGCTTTGAATGTTTTACATGAGCATGGTCATGATGCCCAGGGCCTTTTCAGACCGTTGGGAAAAGCTCTAAATTTAGTGGTGAGAGTGAAGATGGGAGGCAGAGGGGAGGAAAAAGACAAAAGCTTGAATTTCTTAAGGAAAGTGCTCGGCCTTTTTAATGTGGCATTGTTTTGGGAGTAGGGTGGCATCTGTGAGGACAGGATAGGTGCTGTTCTGTGCTGAACACAGACAGTTCCAGCTTCCCTCTGTGGAATCCCCAATGGACATGGCTGATGCAGTGGTCAGCTAGAGATGCTCAGTGGCGATGTAGTTAAGAAAGGACAAAAATGTCAGACAAAGGACGAGAGGGAAAAAGTGAAACTGCCCTGCAAAATGTGAGAAGCAGCTTTGCAGACACTCATGTGAGGTTCCAATGCTGCCCTTCTAAATTCCTGAAATACACTCCTGCTTTCTGGAAAGTGCTGACAAGATACCACTATATTACAGGTGACTTTAATTATGTTAGTGAATTCATTAAAGTCAATATAGTATAGCTACTTCAGATGCATGAATAAGTGCTTCAGCTACATTGAAAAAAGGTAGAGGATCTTTATTTCCAATTTTTAATTAAATGAGAGCTTTTTGCTAATGAAACAACATAATCAGAAACAACCGCAAAATCAGAATTCAAAGCAAAATCTGTACTCATCAGAATCGAGCAGAAATTTAAACACAGTTTTTGACATGTTTTGATATCTCACTTTGGTATTAATTCCTGCAAGCACCTAAATGTGTTCTGCCTAAGTCCCACAGCAACAAGCCACCAGGCATAAGCAGAGGCTGAAAAAGCGTGATGAACCTGGAATCTCTGGAGTTTGGTCATGCGCTCCTCCAGCTTCTGGCACTGCTCCGCCAGCTGTGCCGAGAGCTTCTTCCAGCGGCCCAGCACCACCTCCAGCTCGGAGCGGTAACTCCGGCTGACCTCTGCAGGGCCCTTCCTGGACAGCTCCTCCACAGTCGTGCTGAGATAGGTCAGACCTTTCTGCTGCTCTTGCAGAGAACTTTGAAGAGCCTGTGAAGAAGCGAGTGGAATTCACGTGCCAAGCAATTTTTTTTGTTTCACAAACACGGGCGACACAAAGAGGTCGCCTTTGCTAAAACATGCAATGGCATAGTTTACTGAGGAATTTGGAATTGTTTTTCTCATACAACTTAGAAGGTTTTTAAGTTGAACTGAGAATATACCCAGAGGTATTTATACTTGTTAATAGATGTGATCTATGTACATTTCATTAATTTGAGATAGGAATTTGCTATGGTCCTGTCGTAGACATCTTTTCTGGAAAATCCTTTCCTTAGGATTTTTCCTCCTGAGAAGCTGAGAGGCCTCAGGAACAAAATGTAAACAATGGTTATCTGCTGCTGTGGAATGTAACAGGTGGATCTGTGATTGGCTCATGTTGGTTGTTTGTAATTAATGGCCAATCACAGTCAGCTGGCTTGGACTCTCTCCAAGACAGAAGCTTTTGTTATCATTCTTTGCTACTCTATTCTTATCTAGCCTTCGGAGGAAATCCTTTCTTGTATTTTTTTAGTATAGTTTTAATGTAATATATATAATAAAATAATAAATCAAGCCTTCTGAAACATGGAGTCAAATCCTTGTCTCTTCTCTCAACCACAGACCCCTGTGAACATGGTCACATGGCCCTGATAATGACACTTTCAAAAGAACCAGGACATGGAGAAAAAAAATAAACTTAGATAACTGAATCTATGATACAACATTTTATAACATCTCAAAACTTTTGTAATTCTCAGCCCAAATTTACTTCATCTAGTTTTTTTTTCTATACTCTACATTTTATTTCTGAATATGCATCAAACAATATGTTCATTAGCCATCCGAGAGTACAAACTCTGTCAGACATTGAGATACAGGGAAGGTTTGTAGCCACTGGCAAAATTAGTTCCACATTTGTCTACTTGTAAATTTGACAGGAAACCTGTCAATAGACTGTGCTGCATTTTGCAAATCAGAATCATTTTCATGTCAGCACTGGAAAATGAAATTACCTAAATCTATGTTTAACTACCAGAACTATCATCAAAGGAATATTTTATATATCATGAAGAAAAACAAGGGCTTTTCCTTAACATTTTAAATATCTTATAAAATTGCTTTCAATGGTGAGCACCATTTTAAATTCCTTAACTTCAGGAATCAATATAAGCAAGCAATCAACCACCATATCCTGAAGCCGTGGCCTAAAACCAAAATGAGCATTATTTACTCAAGATCCACAGGCTTCAGCAGATTTATGTACCAAACTAGAGTTCTATTCCTCTAAACTTCTCATTTGAGGCATTTTTGCTCACAGCTTGATCACTCACCTTGAACTCCCTGAGTCTCTGCTCCATGGTTTCATATTCAGCAATTGCAACCCGAGGCATGGAGAGTTTAGTTTCTGACTGCTGCATCCACATAAGTATAGTGTTCATTGTCTCCTTGTAGTGTGCAGGAGGCAAACTGTCAGAAACTACATTCAATGGGGAAAAAAAAAAAAAAAGGAAGGAAATAAAAGAAGGAAGGAAGGAAATAAAACAATTTTTCGCTTCACTATTTGGTTTGCTGACAGAAGACACTTGATAAAAGAAAAAGCCTTATTGAAGTCTACGGCTGTTTTGCAAGACATTGCAACAGGCCCACTGTTTATCAGAACTATAAAAAATAATTTTGGAAGCAAAATTATTTTGAAAAATGAACACATTCCTTCTAATGTTTGAGATATCTCTACTATTTTATGAGTTTTGTGTCATTTGACTCCATTATTATAGGTCAAAAGACAACCTATATGGCCAATACAACTATTTTAAATATGTGTGTTCAGAGATCAACAGACAAATCATTGTACTTAACCTACAATCTAATTTCAGAAATGTATTAAGAACTAAGTTTATGTATTCAATGTTTATGTTCAAGCAAAATGTTCCATTTAAGACATCTGTTAAAAGCTTAGAAAATTAATCTTCCTTCTACAATAAAGTTGAATTTTATTGAACTGTGCTTATTGTGTCAATATTACAGCTACTGCAAATAGACAACATCTGGCACACACATAAGCAACTCATTAGCAGATAGATTCCCTCTGCCATCAACAACAGTTGCCTCTATGCTCACTGAAAAATGTGTAGACAAATAGCATGGCTGGTTGGAACTGAAACATTTCCAGCTTGTTCATAATAATGAAGACTATAAAAGCTAAAAAAAAGTTGCACCCATTGTATTTCCTGTATCCTCCTCAGTGTTCTCTGGTGTTTCACAAAGAAATAATACAGAAAAATAATAAAGCGGTCCAAAAAGTAGTTTTTGACAAACAATCCAGTTAAAATTTTTAAGTGCAAGCTTGCTTACATCATACAGCACTGCTTGGCAGAATGTACCTCAGATTTTAATCTAAATTTTTAGTTGATCAACAGAACGCTACATGAAAAAAAATTACATTTACAGTCAGATATCATAGCAACTTCCCAAAATCAGAACAATCTCTCTTGTGAAGAATGCACATTTTATGGCAAACTTTCCTCATAAATTACTTGCCTGATGTGATTTATTAAATCTGGGGATTTACAAAAGATTGAACTTGGCAACAGGAAAGACTAGAATTTATTTCTTTGTGAGGTATTTGTGACTCACAGAAATCAATAGTAATAAATTCTTGGAAATACAAACCCAAACATTTTCCATCTTACCCAGTAACACTTTAAACATTTTCTTTCCTTAGTGAAATTTGTATTGTCTTTGACTCATTTTATCCAAACAAATTCTACTTTACAATAGAACATACATTTAAACTCTTCACTCCAGAAAAATGGAGATATAATTTGAGCAGCTCAGATATGTTAAAGAATTATACAACTCTTCACCGTAGTTTTATTTAGAAATATGAAATGGAGTTTAGTGTTGTGATGCAGCGTTTGACTTCTCTAAGTAATTTTTCCCTTTAAATGAAAAACAAATCCTATGACTAATGTATAACTTCAAGCATTTAAGTAAAAGAACAGCTATTTTGGTAGTACTGAAGAGTACCTCAGAACAGAAGAAAAAAGCTATAGCAAACTCCACCAAATTGCATCAAACTCTAATCCTGTAACTTTGACAATAATAATAAAAATTTTAAAACCATCCAAACATTGCAAAACATTTCAATCATTACTCAATTGTAATGAGTTATGTTTCCTACTATTGGATAGACTAAATAAGAGTTCAATGGGATGACAAACATTGATTTAATCAAACTAGTGTCTTTACAATTTTGTTATTAAATATAAATTAAAAAAAAAACATTTTTAAATTGAGTGTAACCATAGTTTTCCCATTTCGCTTTTCCAGATTACTACAGATTAGCAGTAATGAAACACTTTTTGATTCTTTAAGATAGACAATGTGTCAGCATTTTCATCCACAAGGAAGCAGATTAACTTTTAGGATGGCACTTAAGAGCCTTTATTATTTTAGCAGCACATGAAGGAAATGGTAAAAATTCAGTCAAGCTCCCAAAGTGGGATTCACATTACCCAGTAATAACTGTCTAAATAATCTAACTCATATATGACCTCTCTGTGGGCAATATGTATTTTAAAATCCCCATGCTAATAATATAAACCCACATTCAAGATTTTTTCTTTTTATCTTAAAGTTTGCTTTGTGATACTAATATTTATGGACTAAAGTCCACACAATAAGCAAATCTCATCAATATGGATTCTGCTGTATCATCAAAAAAAAAAAAAAAAAAGAATTGGCAATGAGAAAGATCTACTATGTCCTCAATATGGGCCTAGTCGAGATATAGCAAAACTAGGTCCACGGCAGAACTGTAACAAAACATCACAGACAGAAATCACAAAAGAGTTATTGTGAAATATCAGAATACACTTCCCATCCCACAGGGGAAAAATGTGTTTGAATTAATCTATTCCACTTGTAGGGAATGCATTTTGGTGTGACTGACATTGTAAGCCCTGAGAACTGACAGGCAAATGCATTTGCACTTGCATATTTCTTTTAGAGAAAGTCCATACATATGGAAACAAAATGCTCAAATAGCTAGTTAGGATTTGTTTCTAATAAACAGAACTACCTAAATATGAAAAAATAGCTTTACAAGTAAGTAAAATACTTTGTTTTTCCTCACTGCTTCCTTGGTTTTTGTGACCAGATTTTTCAGTCAAAAATATTTTCCCAAGTCAGAACTGAGAATACAATTATCTCACCACTGATCAAATCACCCTGGATAGGTTGAAATGTGTCTCTCCTGCAGTCATTGCAAATCCCACCGTTCATCACACCATCATGAAAGACAATAAATATAATCTATGGGGCCATTTCAGTAAAGACTTATTCCCTGAAATAAATTAAGAAGATTGAACTTCATGTAATTCCAATAAAAATCTCTTCAGTAGTAAAACCAGGCTGATGTTTTCACAACTTTGTTTTAATTATTTTGTAATACAGATACTTTAACCAATTCATCAATAGGTCTTTATTAATAAAAGCTGTGATTTCCTTCTCTTACATTTTTAACCAGAAAGCCTCATAAGGAATCTTGTGCAATACTTGATCAATGTTTTGCCAGTGATTTAAGGCTTCCAATCCTCTTTGTTACAAAGCTCATGAAAGAAACAGAAGGGAATAGTGGAATCACAGAGTGGTTTGGGTTGGAAGGAGCCTTGAAGATCATCCAGTTCCAACCCCCATCATGGGCAGGGACACCTTCCACTAGATGAGGCTGTTCAAGCCCCATTCAACCTGGCTTTGAACACTTACAGGAAATCCCTTCTCCAGTTCTACAGGACCTTTTGCAACAGTAAATGTATTTTAAAGACACAATTCTTTTTTAGGTGGGCTTGTTTTTCATCCATAAAAATATTCAATTTTACCGCTGAAGAAAAGGACAAAATCACCTACAGAGTAGAGGACATTATCTCATACACATTCATTTCACAGGCTGCTTTGTCCTGTGTTCACAGGCTGATCTTGATTTACATAAAAAAAAAATTACCAGAGGAAATGGATGGGGGGGAAAAAAAAAAAAGAAATTGCTTGCACGTTACTTATTAATACAATAAATTCTCACACACATCTGAACTGTGTCTTCAGCTTGAAAGACACATTTAAAGAATGTTAAGCAAACTTTATCCCTCAAAATCGAAGAGCAATGAGTATTTTTACTACTAAATAATAGTGCAGGTCTTAAAGAAAACTTTTAGTTATGAAGTTTTCAAGATACTTGCTTAAATTTTTCCTTCCTCAAGTATAGAATGATTTTTGAAAGGTTATTTTATGTATCATTACAATTTCACTGCCACTTATAACCCATTTCCAATGCACTTAAAGCATCAAAATAAGTTAGCAGTTCAAAGTTTTAACCAAAGCAGAATAATTACAAACAAAGTCTAAATGGTCATTATACTGTTACAGTTACTGTAGTTAATTATCTTATAAAATTCTGCCAAGTGTGAATTGCATGAGTGCTATATAATCCAATATTCTAAGACACTGTATTTATGGATTAGAGAGAATAATAATGTGCATGTGAAATAATTTTAAGCATGGCATGAGTAAATAAAAAGTCTGAAGAATCTTGACATGATGCAGAAGGCAAAAGCTTTCTAAAATACTTCCTGAAATAAACAGGAGAAGCATCATTTGAATGCAGATGAATAATTTATCATTAATAATAACAACAGCAATGATGACAATGATGACTTCACCTTTGGGAATTACTGATTCTGCAAAGGTAGAATCAGAACTTGAAAGAAAAGCATAGTGCATAAATTCATGAAGCAGACAAAAATGGAAATATATATGACTTTTTCTTTGCCAACTCCACCTTGATACTTTTAATTTTACCTGTGACAAAAGCCTTTTTTTTTTTTGGTTACTTGCTAAAAATCCAATTTCCTTCAGCAGAACATGTATCTCAGTGAGAACATGTATCTCCATCTAGGCCACGACTGGGTAGCAGCTCAATGCAGCGAGACTGAAAAGCAGAAGCACCTTAATGGAATTCAGTTAAGTCACAGAATTAGAGGAGTGCTGGAATGAACCAGCTGCCACCCAGGAGGGAGTTTGAACCAGGGAATATTCACTTACCTGACACTGACTGTCAGCTCTCCCTGGGCTCAGGGGAAATGGGAGGCTGACCATGCTGCTCCCTAGAAATCCCTCTGATGTAGCAGCAGTTAATTTCAAGACAAGTAAACGTGAAGTACAAAACCTCCTTTTTCACCAGGGCATTACAAAATCTAAGCACTTCCTTGGGAAATCAAGTTATTCATACCAGAATCATTGCCAGCATTGTCTATTTCATTTGCTTGTGTAGATTACTGATCAGTTTTAAGCTCAGTCTGACCTTTAATTTTTCTATATAGCAATATTCTAAACATTACTCTAAATGTGTTTGGGGAGAAGAGAGCACTGGATTGCTGCATACATCACATTCAACATCACATATGGATGTACAGACATTCTGTAAAGTGCAAAAAATGGGGTTGTAGTTCTTAATATTTTATGAGATTGTATCTCTTTCCTAACCAGCACCACAAAATAATGAAAAAAAAACCTAATCAAATAGGTTTCAGAATTTAAATCAGGTTTTATAACTGGAAATGCTAATCAAGTCATGGAGAAAAACATGTAAGAAAATCTGAGTTAGTCTTTAGTATTACTTTATTGACAAATCTGCAGCAGAGAGAAACTACTAAGCACTCCTGAATATTTAAAAAAAAAACAACCAAAATTAAGCTGCCATCTCTTTCAAAAACCACAGTCAAAACCTAACCAAACAAAAAATATTTGAGGGTGACAATTCCCAAAATTGAACTGTTTATGAGGGAAAATTTCTTTTGAAAAACAGAATGGTTAAATATCCTCATTCACCAGAAAAGATAAAGAATCAATGGAAGATTAACAAAAAATAGAAAAGAAAAACCAAAAAAACCACTCACAAAATAAGCTAACCTTTTATGACAGTCAAAAAAATATATCTTTTAACTTAAAAATCAACCTTAATCATGAATCAAAAAAGAAAAATCTTTTTAAAGACATGTAGGTTTTATTCACAGAAAGAAAACAAAGGATCAAATATAACTGATCTCCAATATATCATTCAGGCCTCAGGAGACTTTTCCATCTGTAGGAAATAATTCATTACAAATAATTTATGTAAATTAAAGATGGAAAGCTTGAAAGTACTCTAACAAAATTTCAACATTTTCTATTAAAGTAAGGCC
Organism: Ammodramus savannarum pratensis; assembly: GCA_020466415.1. Taxonomy (NCBI): domain Eukaryota; kingdom Metazoa; phylum Chordata; class Aves; order Passeriformes; family Passerellidae; genus Ammodramus; species Ammodramus savannarum. The sequence continues at coordinate 31,375,328 of JAHXMQ010012338.1, read as the reverse complement.
AGAATAAAGATACAGGGCATATCCCATCTGTACAAAACAAGAGAAGTAGCAAAAACTGTCCAGAGCTCCATGCAATATTGATTAAGTTCTGTTCTCCTGCACTACAGGAAACTCTCCCCAGCCTGGTCAGTGCTTCCAGCTCAGGACAGCTGTTCCAGCTGTTCCTGCAGCTGGCCAGAGCACTGGAGGAGCAGACTGCAGCCCAGGCTGGGGAAGGAATTCCCAGGAAGAACTTCACCAAAGCCCATGGCATTACAGGTCAGGCACTGAACAGTATTTACCTTACTGGACCAATCAACTGGTTAATTCATGGCCTCTCACCACAGTAAAATTTGGTGTGGCAAACCAAAAAATTATGGAAGTTTAGACAGAGGAGAAATCATAAAGAAGCCAGCATTCATGCTATGTTTCTGTTGGAAGAATGGCAATATATTTCAGTATATAAAATGTTTTTTACATCTTGCCTGTTTTTCATCCTGAATTTAGAGTAATTAAGAAATTTTATACTCCTGAAATGTTAAATTTCTACTATTCATTCTTTCATCACTTGCTACGAGACACTTGTATTTTATTTCTTCAGTTCTCCCATGCATCATCACTTCTTCAGTTTGCCTATCTGGACATATGTAAAATGACTACAACAGTGCAGTAATCTAGTATTGAAAAAACAACATCCAAGACTCTCTGTGAAAGAATTTAGGAGGAATATTAGAAAAATCCACTAGAAGGAGCTAGCACTATGTCAAATTTCAAATCGGTACAATAATTTAGAGATATCAGTGGTTGAAGAGGCAAATAATGTCTTTGTTGTTGGAAAAAGTTAAATTTGTATTCCTTTTTGTCTGATAATTTCATAAGCTAATATAGAAAGTGTACAGTAATTACTGATATGCTACGTATTATTAATTAGGAATAGCTAACTTTCTATTTTGGTATAGCATTTTGTCCCTTTTAAAAAATTCATTTTACTAAAAATATCACAAATATTGTTATAACTGGCAGTCATGTGCTCTGTCTTACAAATAAGAAAGAGTTGGTCACATGATGAAAAACTAGATAAGCTAAAGTGGCTATCCTCTTTGATAAGATTTATGGAGTTAAATTTCCATTCTGTAAAAATCTAGACCAGATTCACTCATGTAATTAAGCTGTCTTTCCTCTCTACTGATTTACAGAGATGGACTGCCTTGTCTTATAATCCAGATAAACAAAGACAGTTTTATGGTGCCAAAAAATATCACAAAATTTGTCCACAAACACAATAACAAGAGGAAGTTTGATGGCAGAACTACATTGAGTGGAAGCTTTGCTTCTGAATAGTGTACCTTCCCTTGATTTCTTAATAAAAAATGTGGAAGGAACTGATAATATTTGAAAGACTAATTCAACTGCAAAAAAAGAGCACCTGAATTGCACTACTGGTTTAGGATCACAAAAGCAAATACAAAACTGGGAAAGCAAAATATAAACACCTATTCTATACTGCTGGTCAGGCAAATTGACTTCTTGTCAAGAACACTTACTGGTCTGTAGCTGCTTTTCCCTGGCATGCATGTCAGCAAATATTTGTTTGAAATGGCCGGTAAAAGCAGCAAGGTCAGCATCCAGAAACACTGGGGCTTGTTCTTTCTCTTTGAGCGCTTGACTTTGAGCCTTTAGCCGTTCAATCTGAGGCTGCAGGGTTGACATTCGAATGATTTCATCCTGCAAGACAACAACAACAAAAAAAAAAAAAATCAAGATACAATACACAAGAAATGAAACCACTAGTGCCATGAAATCACCACTGTTTCAGTGCACATTACACAACTGTTTTGCTCCCAAATACATCAGTTACAATACACATCAATTCAACATTTTAAACCTTTCCTCACAAATCAATACCTCTACTCCCAATAAAAATTGAAATCACTGCTTAAAGCCACCTTAAAGTCACTTTCACATGACATTTTGCTCAAAGAAAATAAGAATGATTGTACATTGAATTTTCAATCCTAAGGAATATCTTTTTCATGTGAAGATGGGAAGAGAAAAACACCACATGTACCATAATCCTGGACCCATGTCTGTTAGATTATGTACAGACTAAAATGAAGTAGAAAAGAAGAGATGAACATGCCCAGTGATTTCTAGCAGCCTCACAATAACAAATTAGAGGCTGAGGTTAGGATTAGGATAGCACAGAGAAGCTGGAAGGGACTTTCAGGGAACATCTATTCCAATGGCCTGACTACCTTAGGGCTAACAAGTTAAAGCACGTTGAAAATGACATTTTCCAAATGGCTCCTACAGACAGGCTGGGGGCACCCACACCTCTCCAGGAAGCCAGTTTGTTACACTCTTCAAACACCCTCCCAACTCCAGTCTAAACCTCCCCTGGCACAGCTTTGAACCATTCCCATGCATCCTGTGCCTGGATAACAGGGAAAAGAGATCAGCGCCTCTCTCTTCACTGCCCTTCTCAGGAAGCTGCAGAGAACAATGAGGTTGTGCTATTATACCTTGTGTACACTATGGCATGTGCAACTACAGAATATAAAATAAATGAGCAAAGTAAGCCAAATGTACAGTTCACAACAGAGATATTCAAAGAAAAATTTTCTGCACAAGAACAGAGATCTCCATAGGCACAATGCTAGCCTGGAAATACCTGAAAATTGAAGTAATAGCATAAATCTCAATTTGGGTTTCAATATTTTCTGGTTGAGAGCTTCTGGAGTCAGAGATTTCCTAAAGTCAAACTTCTCCAAGTATATAATGCAATTCATAATGCAATACTACACTTCAATATATTGCTGTTAATCAGTATTTGCTTGTAAGCTCTCCACCCACAGAGCTGTCTACAGTAAGAGAGAGAAGCAAATTTCTATGGTGGTACAGCACACAAATAAAAACAATTAGGCAGACTTATAAGTGAATTGGTGTGACAGTTTTTTGTACTACTCCTGGGATCCTCTCATATTGTGACAGAAGAATATTCCTCCATTTGACTACACGACCCACACTGAATCAGAACACAGGGTACGTAGGAAGTAAAGCGGTCTGGAATGGCAGAATTTTGGACTTGAAGACAATGTCCAGGCACAGATTCTTAACAGAGGTGATAAGCAATATTTTCTTAATGAGGAACCAAAACCACAGATTTTTACATTAAAATGAAATGTGAAAAAGACTTTAGGCGCACAACTTCCTCTAAGGGTCTAAGTATCCTAATAATAAAATATTTGGGTCATACTTTAAAAGATCCATATCCTGGGTTCTACTGCCTCTTTATTTCTTTACCAGTCTTTCCCTTCCTTGAAAAAATATTTTAAATAATTACTTTGTAAATCCAAGGAGACCATATACCATTTTTATAGTGAAACATTGTAGGTCATAATCTGTCCCACTGTTGGAACACCTATGAAGCACAATATCATTAAAAAAACTTGAACCATCTCTAACCTTGCATCTCTCTAACTGAGCTTTTACTGTAGCAGGATCTGTTGCTGGTGTGGGTTGTGCTCTCAGCCAGTTTTCTGCAGCAATTGCTGTCTGCTCCAGTTGCTGCAGCTGGGAGTAGAAGTCAATGATGTTATTTTGGTACTCCAGCCATGCCAGTCTTTCACTCAGCAACTGACAGAACTCAATCCAGCGGCTCTTCAGTTGCTCTGAGGCTTGTCTAATGTTGTCAGGATTCAGACCCTCTAGAAAAACAAGAGAAGATGCTTAAAGATAAACAAGTTACAAAGAAAAGGGAAAAAAAAATTAAGTAGGATAATTTAACAATTCAGTTTCTCTATTTGAGAGCTCACAAATCCAGTTAATGATTTATCATCAAATAACAGTTCTGAATCTACAGATGTTACACATTAGTGGGGAAAGCATATCAAAATATTTAAAGTTGCTGCCTGGGTACTTTTGTTGCTATGGGAATGAATTATAAACTACATTAAAGTACAAGAATGGGAATAAAGCAAAAAGTAGAGATACAATACATAAAGCTAATTAAAACTGCTGTAAGAAATAACCAAATGCCTGACAGCTGGATTTTGAAAACTATGCCTGGACTGAAATTAGATTTTAATGTTCAAGACTGTTGCTGGCTTTTCTTCTATAAAATTGCAATTAATAGGAACTATATTCTACAGTTCTTTAGAGGTTTCTGGTAATCCAACCCATATATTCTTCATTATTTTAAAAATATCATAAACACTGAGGAATAAATAAAGTACCAGATCAAATCTTCATCTAGGCCAGTCCTGAGTGTCCAATAATGACCATAGGGAGACAATAAGAAGACAGCCAAGAAACCATAGGTGATGCTTCTCTATAGTTATTTTCAAAGTGATTGGTTTCCTTGATGTAGTTTGCCTATTCCTGTGTGTTGTTCAATAATCATGCTTACAATAAAGTTCATAAAATAAAACTGACTTTAGTTATTGAAGACAAGGTAATTTTTTTGAACAATTAAATGGTAAAAGGAATTTTCTTCACTTTCTGTGAAGAAAGTAAAGCAATACATATGAAAGATAGGAAAATGTGTCTTAACATAATTCATAATCACTCTGCAATTTGAACTCAGAATGACTTCAAAATAATATTAACCTAATTATCTCATTTATTTTTCAGTGGAAGTTTAAATGTAATCCCTAACATTTTTTAAATCGTAATGACATGTAATGATACACATGGCAATAGGGCCAACACTGATTTCAAAATGAGTAAAATTCTCAAATCACTGAGCAATGTCATATGTTTAAGAACATTTCTAATAACATCAACACATAGTCATACAATAGCCAACCAATTAAACAGAAGATATATTTTTATCAAAATAATAAAAATTAGAGTACTTTAAAGCAAGTTTAAAAGCGAATTAGACAAAAGTCTTCTGTGCTCCACTTCTGCAATCTTTGATACACTACTGAATATGGGTTTTCTTGTTTGCAATCTGCATTCCAAACCTACAGGAAAAGTTCTATATCAGGATTGAAAAATAGTAAAGTTCATGGCAATTTTGGAAGGTAGCAGTACATGGGAAACAGAGTCCTAATTACAGCTAAATGCTGTAGTAAAAAGTAATAAAATGAATTGGAATTTTTTTATAAAAAAATATTCTAAGGAATTGCTATAGTGTATGCTATATGGTAAATCACACTAAATGATAATTGGGGATCATGTCTGTTGTGGAGCATCATAGTGCTCTGGCAAATCCTGTTCTGGATCCAGCTCAGGGCCATTTCATTCAGAGTTGCTTGGAAACAGCCCACTTGGAAACAGACTGTGCAGTAACGTGATAGCAGCTCTCTGGATATGCTTTTGCTCTGGGATGGTGCCCCAGCCAAACAAACTGTACAGCATTTCAAAAAGCAAAACTACTGGAAAAATAGAAAGTTCAGTACTACTGGGAGAGAATGGGAGGTGGTTAGAGCAGCTCCACATCCACAATATACTCAAAAAAACTGAAGAGCACATTTTAAGGACTGATCAAGGATATAAAATGAACTTTGAAGTGTGAAGTGGTAAAGAAGGATTTTGACACATCTTAATAAAATCCAAAAGTGATCTTGTCTTCTGTGAGTGTGTGTATGCATCTGGGGATGTGGTAGCATGACTACATTTTCAGAAGTTTAATGTCTAATGAGCATGTGAAGAGGCAAAATAAACCTGAATGGCACAGCACATCTGAATAACAACAATCACAGACAACCAGGCACTCAGATACTGACTCTTAACAACAGCAAGAACATGCATATGTATAGACAATAAGATTTTAACTCTGCTGTATTTTAACAATTGTTTCTGTTATGAGTTGGGTATAAAAATGCTGTAAATTCATAACAGAGAGCAGATTATCTTGCCATTGTGTTCATTATTATCTCTGAACCTGGAAGACATTGCTTGTGAGTTTGGCAGACTAGATATAAAAAGATCACTTTATTTATTCCTCCTTTCCTTTCTTTTCAGCTGCCAGAGTCTCCCAAGTACCCTTAGGCGAGATTATGATTACCAGAAGTGCAGTCATGGATTCTCCACATATAATAATGCTTTTCACTGCAATATTTTCTTCTAGGATTCAGAGAGGACTGTATTTCAGATGAAAATCTAGATTCACTAGATCCACCTTTGTTATTTTTCTCATAGGTCCCTCTTCACATGACATATTTAAATATGTGAAAATAGCCACTATTATTCAATTTTTCTTTAATTATTTTATTTAACATCTAATCTTTGAGTCTAAATGTGAATCCATAAATACATAGAGAAAGAAAAGTTTTACTCTTCATGTTCCTGAAATGGACAGTACAAAACTGCTTTATGCAGAGTCATGTTTGGTAAAATATTGCAGAGGTGCACTTTCATTAGGCAGAATATCCTACTGTAAGTAAGATAAAATCTCCATAACATGTGATTTTAAAACTTTTATTTTTCAGTCCATTCAGGTAAAACAAAATTTTCCATCAGATGCTAGCATGTCATTTCCAGCAGGATGCAATAAAATGGCTGTTACTTGCACTTGAGATCATTTGGACAGGTCTGACCCATCGGGGAAAATCAAAAATTTCACAGAATCATAGAATAGTGAGGGTTGGAAGGAAATTACCCAGTCCAACCCCCGTGCCAAGGCAGGGTCACCCAGAGCAGGTGGCACAGGAATGTGTCCAGGTGGGGTTTGGAATGTCTCCACAGAGGGAGCCTTCATGATTTCCCTGGGCAGCACAGGGTTCCAGTGCTCTGGCACCCCCAAATAAAAGAAATTCTTCCTGTAGTTGAAGTGAAACTTCCTGAATTTTAATTTATTACTCCTTAATAAAGTCCATTATTCCTTGTCCTATTTGAAACTTTCTTCTGTGATAACTACTGATTTCTGGACTAATCTAAGCAAGTTAACCAAGACATACCAAAAGTCTACAAGTAGGCAAAGAAACAATATAAAACCCATTTTCTGGTAAAACATTATTTTATGAATAGTGGTGGGTTAATAATCTTTTCATGTTTCACATTCTAAAACCTTCTGGTATAATCATTGTATAAATATACTGTACCCAGAGGAAACAGATCATTATCTGAAGTGCATTCATTAATTTTATTACCTTGTATACTGCACATAACAAATTGTGCCTGAATATTTTTAATTGTGCAGCACCTTACATGCAAGTGCTTTGGAATTGCCACTTAATATGAAATATATCTTGTTAAATGGATCTGTCATTTGCACAGTTCTGTGATAGAATAATGTAATATTATTTAGTTTCTGTAGCTCTCGACTCTTGTGTAACTTACCAGATAATGTATTTCTTCCACAGAATGGTGGCATTTTGAAATTACATGTTTTATTGCAACAAATTGATTTGTGTTCACTTTAATGCTTCCTGTCAAAATTCTCTGATTATTCATTTTGATGTCCTGTTTATTTTACTCTAAACTATTATAATGGCCAAGTGTCCATTCCAACTGCTAAACTACTTTACTTATGCATCAACAGATTTTTTATTCTCTTTTATAATATGATTTAGTAGAGAAAAACAAAACAGATTTCTTTTTTTCCTAGAAACACTGGTAAACAGAATATATGTTTTCACTGATTTCAATCATCAGTCTTTGAAAGCATGAGCAAGGAGAGGCAGAGCACAGCCCATGAGGGTGGTTGGGTAAAGAAGAATCCACCAAAAAGCACCAATGATTTCCCTTGTGATGGGAAAAGCCCTTCAAATGACAATGTCCAGACTCCCTGCCTACAAACACAGGAACAGCTGTGCTGTGGCAGAGGGCAGATCTTTCCAGGGCAAAAACACTTCTGCTGACAGTGGTTGACAATATTTACATAGGTCTAGAAGAGTGTCCTGTGTAAATATGTTTGCTAAGAATATTTCCCTCTGATAAGGAACAAATAAATTAAACCCTAAATTCTCTCCAGAATCCTGGGTTTTTTTTAACTTATTCTCCTACCTACCACAGGGGGAAAAAAAAAAAAAAAAAAGCAAGAAAAGAATTACGAATGGTTCAACAACGGAGTTCACCACTATTCTGAACTTGCTCTTATAACCCACCAGAGGTCTCATCTTTTTATGCTTTTCATCTGTTAAATTCAGAATCTTGTTTATGAGCAAACAGAAAGAATATTTTAAGTATTAAGTAAAGCCAGCATATTCAATGCCAGCATAATTTGAATCTTAAGGAATCTAATCATTATTAGTCCAGATCTAATTGACACAGAATAAGTTGAAATTAACAACACAATTAAAAATGTCATCACTTGACTACTGAGCTGATCTATGCCTTAAATCTGTTTGCCTTCTGTGGTCTTTTAATTACAGATTATACTGCAAATGCATGACAATCATCAATTCATTCACTGACTCATTTCCCTAAAGAATAACAAGGGGAGCATCATCATTTTTGATCTGTAAATTGTGGTAGTTAGAAAGGTTTTTCATTAAAATAACATAGTACATCTTCACTCCACTAGATGTTAAACTGCAGATCTCCCACAAATCCATACAGGCACACTAATTAATTCCAATTCCCTCCCGTTTTATGGAAAAGAGTTCCACCACTGGAACTGGAAGATATGAAGGAATAGTTAGGCTGCTCCAAAATGTTATTTTTTGAGATTTAGCAAATGTTTCATCTCATTATTAGTGAATACAACAACTAAAAAAAAAAAAAAATTTACACAAGACACAAACACTATAGGAACTTAGTTGAATTACTATGGAAAACATAAAGCTGCATAACTCTACTGCCGTTTGAAATGAAGTTTTAAAGGTAATATTTTTACTTAACTTTTAGTTCAGTTTCAGTTGGACTAAATTGCAACCATTAACTGCAATTAGATCATAATGATTGGAAGAAAAGGCAAATAGAGAGTGCGTTGTAGATAAAAGTACAAGGGCTTTACAATGGCAGTTAACTTCCTTTACCCTCAAGGAATAATTCTGAGCATCTCACAAGATATTCCATTTGCCAATTCTTTGTTAAAATCATCTCATAGTTCTCACCAGCTAATGTTAATTATTTATTCTACTCTCTACTGCTGGCAATTCCTGCATTAATTAACCATTCCAAACACTATTCTTCAATCTGCCTTGGCATTAGTGGAGCAGTTGAAAGTCCGATAAATACTCAAGTTTCAAGTCCATTGTTTCTCTTTTCAAAGGGATTGTTTCCTCCCTAAAACCATGAAAAGGAGATCTTCATTTTCACAGCCAATTATGTCAGCCACACTAGAATGTTTTTTCTACCAAGACTAACACAATATAGTGCAGGACACACACCTCAGAGCAGCTGACAAAGTTGAAGTTGATAAAGTGATACTGGCTTGGTTAATCTACCCTTTTCCTACCACCCAGTTGTGTGGCAGGAACAGGGTAGATTAAAGAAGTGTGACTTGAGAAATACTGGAAATATTTCCATGCACATCTAGCTACATGTAAAACATGAATAAGGATGGACCCATGGACTGAGGGAGACAAAAGCTGAGTCTTCAGTTAAAACTCCATGGGAATAATTAAGACAGAATTTAGTCTACTTGATGCATGACATGGTAGGCACTGCAGTGCAAGGTGAGCATTAGATAAGATGGTAGTGAGTTCAGCAACTAACACCAAAATTAGTCATTATAAATTACATAATCCAAGGAAACTAAACTGGAATTCTTGAGGTGTAGGTCTGCATTTGTCCAATGGAAGACTGGGACATGCCTAAATATGCCCTGGACCTCAACCAGATTCTGCCCAAAATAGGAACCTCAATGAATCAGCATGCAAATTTCAGATGCTTCCCTAAAAGTCATGTACAATCAATTCTCCCAGACAGACAACAAGAAAAGTCTGAACTTTTTATATCGTCAGCCATGGAAAAGTGCCCAAGTTATTTCAAACAGGGTGCAGATGTTGCCAGACTGCCTTCAGTATATTCACAGAGTCAGGGAAGGGACTCATTGTAGCAATAGTTACAGTAATGATAACGAAGTATGTCCTACACATTAAATATGGTCTCTTTTATAATATTACACCTTCATAATTAAGCAAAATAATCACAGGATTCCATCAAATTTCTTTAGCATTGCTAGTTAGTACCTCAGACTTAAATCATTTTACTTTTAGCAATTTAATTATTGGTTATTCGTTGTAACAATTTAAGAGATAATATATGTTCCAAATGTCACTTTACTCAGCATCTGTATTTCTGGTAATCATATCAGTATGATAGATATTTTAATTATTTGGTTGCAAGACAAGATATTCCTTAATATTAAGAACAATGGCAGGAGTTACAGTTTTACTTTCATGAACTTTTCCTTGGGTTTTGTTTTTCCCTTATTTAAAAGTTCAAAAGAATGGTGTCATGTAATAATTTCTTTGGGGAAAAGAAAAAAAAAAGACAAAACTCTTGCAGCTATTTTTTTTTTGTTCAAGAATTGTATAAACTTTGATAATTATTATATTCCAAAACCCAAATGCTAAAAATTTCTTCCAAATCCCAATAAAATGTCATATTTTCCATGATACAGAACATTACAGAAATATGTATATTACAAAACATACATTTTATATTAAAAGTCAGGAAGTGTTTTTCCCCAACTGGTTAAAGTAATTCCTTTGGAGCTGTCTAACTCAGATGTGTTAAGGTACTTCAAAGCTTAGAGAACTCAGAAAATAAGATTACAACTTAAGTCTCTGCACAGAACAGATTGCTAATATACAATTCATTACTGTGAGTTTCTAACACATCTCTCTGCATGGTACTAAAGTGGTAATACATTTTTTCTCTTCGCTAATTAACAGATTTAACATTCAGAAATAATAAAAGAAATAAAAGGCAATATCACTTTACCGTTCCATTTAGACAGCATGTGCTAATATAATTCTTGTGATAAATATGAACCTGTTCGTTGATCAAATCCCTAAGAAGATTATCTAAAGCAACTCCCAAGTAATTACCATTCACCATCTGTTCCACCAGGGCCTCAGCTGATCTGCTGGCATCTTGCAGTTTTCTGTACTTCTCAGGCTTTTCTCGCTGGATGGCCTGCAGCACAACAGACAAGGTGAGTATTTCAACAGAGGGGTTTCATACAAGAAAGCAATTAATCTCAGGGATGTCTTCTGATTTCTTGAGACTTTTTAATCCATCATATTGCCCTGACTGCCCCCCAGTTAGCAATGAAAGAGGCAAGTACCATAAACCACCACCAGGAAGGGAATCAAAGTGAAATACAAAAACAGAGTCAGAACACAAAAGAGTTGACAAATAACAGATATCAGTATTTTATGGACACAAAAAAGACATAGAAATTAAGACCTATTTGAAGCACCATATTTCAGAAAGAAAATATTCATTAACAGAAATGCTTTGTAGAAGAATAGATTTGCTTATTTTCATGGTAAAAGCAAACACTGACCATTCTCACCAAATCACAGGGATTCACAGCATTCTTCAGTATCAAACCCATAAAAATTTGATTGCTTATATTACTACTTTATTTGAAAACAAAATAACATCTGTAAAATGCATATGTAAGACCACATGCATTAGACACCCATATATGGGCTATTAAGAAGAAGAGTTAATTGCACATTTAATACAGGCTTCTCATTATGTTTTGTACTTCATACTCTTGATTCACCTTTCTGTACACAAAAATTGCTCAGCACTGTTCAGGCCAGCCAGTAAGGCCTAGTAAAGGCCAGCTGCTAAAATTATAAGATATAGTAGGAATCTAAATTTAAATATCATTTTGGGTCAGCAGAAATATTGATAGAAAGTAAATTCATTTTAGATCTGACAGCTCATCAATGCTGTCTTGTAATTAACACCATGAAGTCACTTCATTGATTTTAAACTAAATTAGTTGCATAATTTAGGTGTAATTTAGAAGCTCAAAGATGCAACAAGCTCAAAGATGCACAGTCAAATTTGATACTAAAAATAAAACAGACTATATATCTCCCAGAGATTCTGACCAAAACAGGGTCCCACAAATCAAATCCCTCACTTTTCTGCAGCAGATACACAAATAGAAGAGGATATGATCCCCCAAATCCTACATGATGTATAAGGAAACAGCACACTTGGCCCTGGTTGCAGTTTCACAGGCTGGCTGACCCCACTGGGCTTCCCCATCACCCTGTTAATTTCCACAGCAAAGTTAGATGCTGCATGACTTCAAAAAGTCTCCTTCAACTGAAAAGAAAGCTTAAGCAGGTGTCTAAGAATGCATTAAGTAAAAGAACCTTATACACATAAATTTGGAAATATTATTTTGCAAATAGATTGTTGCACCCATATGGAATGACTATAAACACCTTTGAAGAAACTCTCTTAAAGAACTCTTAAAACGGGATGTTTAAAACATCTTCAGTTTACTAAGAAGCAGCTCCCTGGAAGACACTGCAAGTGAGGAGACACAGAAACTTGGAAGAGAAATTTTCAATTAAATTCTTGTTTTTCCTCAGCCTATCCATAACTGCTATCCATTGTGCAAAGAGAAATTGTTAAGCAGCAGGCTTTCAACAATATCTTTTCAACACTGTCACTAAAACAACTTTGGAAAAATGAAATATATAAATAAAATATATTTAGAGAATAATTAAATAGTTTGTATTTTAAAAACATATTTTAATATATAACTAAATTACCATTGAAATATTATGAAGTTTAATCCCACTAAGTTACAGATGACTGTATGAATTATCTCTCATTTTCATAGGTCAATAAAATCTTGCACGATTACCCAGAGTAATTTAAATATTTTCCAAATTTAAAAAGTAAATTAACTCTCTGCAGAGTTCCAAAATCTTTTACAGAATTTAATTAATAGTAATCTTTCTATAATGCTAGGTATAATTAACATGAGAATAACTACTGAGAACTCAAAGGAATCATTTAAACACTAAAATATACTGAAAATAATTGTACTCCGTCTGTAACACCAGGTGTGTTATTATCCTGTGTATAACTGTAGTGAGCAGAAAAAAATCATTTAAAAAAACAAAACCAAAACCACTTCATAAAATATGCTAAAATTTATATTTTTAAAAAATAAAAATGATAAGACATAAAAGCTTGTGGAAGTCAACCCTTCCCTGCCCAGCATATGCTACATGTGCAGGAAAATTTGGACAAATGTTCACCTCTCTCCTGAAAGATTCAAATTCCCAGGTCCTGGCAGAAAATATAAGCACTATGTATAGAGTCCTTAAATAAACATATCAAACTTTCAGCCAACTGTTTTTTCCACTCATTTTTATGTAATTGGTATATATTGTGCAAATGAAGGTCGAGCACCGGTTACAAGAGGACAAACACACACAGCATAGTGATAACCAAAGGAGGAGAAACAGAACTCCTGGTTCCTCCTACAAAGACAAATGATGTGGCCTGGGGAAAAAGGAGGAAATTCACTCTAGTTACTCAAAACAATGAGCACATGTCCCTGCCATCGCTTGCCAAACCTGCAAATTTTGTCTTAGGCTTTTAAGAACCTCAGAAGAAGTATTTCCATAACCCAGTGTCAAGTGCTTAGAAATGAATGGAGCAGTCCTGGAAACACCTCTCATTTATCTCTCTGGCTCTGTTTCCTTCATTTTTTCCTTTACTGAAGGGGACCATACTCTTGATCCAAGTTCATTTATGTCACAAGTAGAATGGAGTGGGGTGGAGTTTTGAAACCTAAATTCTGTATAATAATATTATACAGAATAATATAATAATAATATTATAATTCTTATTCTGTGTAATAGACACTTTTTGACAATAGCAGTTAAGCCACCTCAAAATATTTCCAAATATATAACCTCCCTCCTTTTTTTTTTACTCTTTTTGGCTTCTGTAAACAATTTTTCAGAAAAGAAAAAGACACTAATATTAGAGGAAAAGGTTAACTTGGTTAACTTTATGGGCTTTTGTCCAAGTAGAGATTAATTATCTTTTGGACTACTTTGCAACAGACAATGCAAATGTATTATATCTCAGTTTTAATTGATTGAAAAACGTTAAAAATTCATCTTTAGCTAAGTGCTAGCCAAAGGCAAAGGGGCTATTTTTACAAATCTAAACATTTTATTTGACCTTGAGATTTTAGTTGGCAGTTAATGACTTCATAAACTAGAAAATAGTGATGGCTGGAGAAATTTGGATATTATTCACATATCAAATCAACATGTTTCTTTGAGAGCTCTGTGAAAGGATGCAGGGCAGCACTCCCTGACCTCCTGTGGTGGTGACCCACCACCCCTGAGGGCAGAGAGGACAGCATTACCATCACCACCTCTGACAGTGATTCAGCTCTCAAATACCCATGCCTAACAAAGCATGCTGGAAAAGGTCACTAAAACAAAACAAACATATGAGAATGGGACTTCTGAGAATGCCAAGAGAACAAATTTAATTGTCTAGGATATCTGACATTTTCCCTTACATCTGTTCCTTGTGTTTATCTTTGATTCTGAATTTCTAGGTGCTTCTTCTTCTTCTCAGGTAACCAAAACTTCTTTCAAGGATTTTTCTTTCCAGTTTCTTTTGGATAGTCTCAAGTCCAATTTCCTACATAGGATTTACTACCTGGAATTGTGGAGGTTTTTTGCACCTGAACCTTTATATATTTGAACTTGCAATACTGAAAGCTCATTATAGCTTAAGAAAAACATGGAAGTCCTGAGTCATTCTTAGGTCTGATTTTAGTAAAATACACACACTAACTGTAAAATATTTATGGTGGCATGCAGTATAACAATATTTACTACATTAATGTTTGGATGTCTCTGTTATTTAGGAGTATGGCTGCTCAAAAAATTCCTTCTATTGTTATGGCTTTGCAGTCTCCCTGCCCACGTAAGGCAAATATCTTTCTCCTGTATCAGGAAAGGGTTATAAATACTTTTCTTCTCCCCAGACATAGGAATGGACTTTTTGCACATATCTAATATATTCAAGCTACATAATACATCTGCCAAAGGCTAATTTCCTGCCAGGATCTGAAGAGCAGCTGCCTTAGCAAACAGAGTCACTGCATTTCATGCAGCCTGCTCTTGGCTCTGTGTCCCCCAGGACTCCTCTGAGCTGGGATGGGAGCAAGCTTTTGCACTTTATGAATCACCAATGATGGCAAAAGAGATTTCCTTGTGGATTTCATTTCCGATGCCTCTGTCCCTCTATCATGCAGCAGATGCACTTCCACACAACCTTATGGATGTGACCCCTCATCCATGAAAAATGATGGGCAAGAGCAAGCTGCCACAAGAATAAACAACCCTGAAACTAGTAACTGTCCCCAAAAGAGCAGCAGAAAAGAAAGTCATCATAAAAAGGCTCTAGGACTCAGCATTGACTACAGTAGGGAATAAAGGACAGTTTTGGCATCAGCCAACCACAGATGTTCTGTGCTATACCAAATTATGTGTTCATATGGGCAAAACCACCTAAATTATAAAGTAAGGGCAAGATGGTACTTCTGCCCACATGTGCAGATGGTCACATGCATGCATGTACAACACTGGGGTATGACTGTGGATGTCAGTGAACGTCTTCGTTCTGGCTAGGATACAGTGATTTTCCTCTCAATAGCCGGGACAGCGCTGTGTTTTGGATTCATTATGAGAATAATAATGATAACATTCTTGTTTTGGGTTTTCTAAGTTGTGTCTATCTTAAGTCAAGAACTCTTTTTGTGTGTCTTGTGCTCTGCCGGTGCTACAAAAAAAAAAACCCAAAAAAAACCTGGGAGGGAACACAGCCAGGACAGGTGACCCAAACTGGCCAGGGGGATGTTTCACACCATAGAACAATGTGCTCAGTGTATAAACTGGGGGAGTTACTGGAAGGAGCTTATTTGGGTTCAGGGAGTGGGTCTAAACTTGGTCAGCAGATGGTAAGCAATTAGATTGTGCTTCCCTTGCCTGTTGTTTGCTGTTTTCTTTCTATTATCTGATTTATTATTTGCTATCATTACTGTATTTTCCTTTATTTCATTTATCTATTCTTATCTCAACCTACAAGTTTTACTTTTGGTTCTCACCATTCCACTGGGGTGGGTTGGGGGATGTGAGCAGGTGTGGTGCTTAGTTGCCAGCTGGGCTTAAAGCACAACAGAACAATAAAATCTATTTCAATTATCTCTCACATATGTTTTCCTTTCTGCATTTCATTCTTTTTTTATATGCCTTCTACAACTTTCCTAGAAATTATATAATATGTTAAAACACATACTATCTTGTTTACCATTGATTTGAGGTAGATTTTGAGAGAACTAATAACTAAAAGTTTTAACAAGCAGCAACGAAACTGTTCAAATCGATGAACTGAAAAGTACTTTCTGCTTTGTCTCTCATTTAATTGATTGAGACAGAGATAAGACCAGAAAAAGTCAGGTCAGGACAAGTTTAAAGACCTGGCATTTATAAAAATTTGGTATTTTTCTTTACTTTGTTAAAAAGTGTGTTCAAAGACTTACACTGACTGAAAACAATTCAACACATAATCCATGTAGCACTTGTCAAGTGTCACCTTTCAGAGTTCTCACTCTCAAATTAATATATGCAATAGAATGTTTTCTCCCTTAGAGAAACTAGAAACTTCTAAATGTAACTTGATTTTCTCTATAAAATGCTTATTTTAAGAACAGTGACACTCTGAAATTAAAACAGGTCTTGGTCCTTAAAAATATTTTCAATATTAATGAAGGATACATATCAATTTTTCTTTTATCTATTTAAAATTGCTGGTTGATTTCAGACCTCTCTCACGACAATATAAATAACTAAAATTATTGCAAGAAACTTGGAATTTAATGTGGAATTTAAAAATGTACACCTACAGTCACAAAATTCCATGTTAATCTTATCAAAGCTGATTCATGATGGAAAAGTAGAAAATGAGAAAAAACATCAGCAAATCTAAATTCAATACAGTAACCCTCTTTGTTCCACCTCTTTGTGTTCTAGGGTTATGGATCAATATGGGTTTTAATGATGTTGCACAACATACTATGCTACTATCCAAGATAATTATAAAAAGTCCATTTCTCTTGGAAAAAATGGGCATTTTTTCATTATTTACAAAAATCAAATAATGAAGAAAATTTGTAACAGTTTAGATTTCAAGGGCTAAATTCAGTAATTCAGTCTATGACACACACACAAACATAGCAACTTCTTAAGCAGTGCAGAGCCATTCACTTTGTCAGGAAAGAACAGGTTTTTGTTCTGATATGGTACTGCAATAGAGTAAAAAAAAACCAAAAGGCAAGCAATGAAAGTCCTATGGAAACTGGTGATTGTCACATATATTTTACAGCTCTGTAAAGAAAATAGATATAGATTTCCTTTAGCATCCACTCCAGTGACTCTTTTCATATTCTTCAGTTTATGCATGTATAATGTCAAATTAAGCTCTAGTATAGAATAGAGTTACAAAATTTAAGTAATGATAACTTAATATAACTTTATAAATTTACATATGCATGTAAATTTATAGATATATATATAAACCTTAATATCTTTATATATTTTGGTATAACTTTACCAAAGACTGTAATGGATCTACAATACCTTAATTAAATATGAATACGTATGAGCAAAAACAGCAACAAAAATCTATGTGTTCAGACAGTCTGTGTAGTAATTTTGGTGCCAAAATCTGAAACTCACAGAAACGGTGAACACTTCTAAATTTATCTTGGACAATCAATGCTTGTCAGTCTATATTTGAAATCCTTTAAACTTGGACTCTGAAAGCACTTTGGCAAGCAAATACAGACTAGCAGACATGCACACGAGCAGTTTCTCCTACATTGACTCTTTCTCTGAGGTCTGAGAGGTTCCCCTCTTTCCTGAAGACGGCAAACTCAGGGCTCTGCAGCAGTGCCTCGGAGCGGGTCATCCAGCTGTGCAGCTCCGTGGTGTCCGAGTCAAACCTGAGGGACAGAAAAGTGTAACAGGACTTTCAGCTTCCACAGTTCCTGAGAACAGGATTGGCAGCCAACATGGTCGTTTAAACATGAGAATAAACAGCAATTTGTATCAGCAAAATGCAGTTTTAAACTCCCATATCTCATCAGAGAGTTCACAAAACTATTCACTTTTAAATTTAGGAATGCAGAAATACTATTTCATTTTTAAGACCTGATTTGACAGCTGAACAGATGCAATAATTTCCACAGTAAGTATTCTAATTTTTCAAGCTAATGTTTTTGGAAGATATGAAACAAATGTCTGTCAATGAAGAAAGAGTATCACAAGTCCTGTTGGGTGAGCTGAGGATGCAAGACCTATTAGTCTGAACAAATGCAGCCTTCAAACCTGCAAGATCACTATCCCAGCTTGTGATTATGAAATTATGAAGAAAATTCAAGCAGAAAATTTGATGAAAGAAGCTTTTTCTGATTAACTCAAATTTGTTGTACAATGTAATCACTAATCAACAAGTGTAATTTTCCACAGTTAAAGCTTTAAAACCAAAATTAAGATTCCCAACTCTCTGCACTTAATTTAAAACTAGTTTTTACTCCACAGCCCTCTTTACTACATTCTGGATTCTTTCATCAACTTCTTCAAAACTGATCTTAACTTGTGTTAACCACTATTCAAGCAATGTCTCAAAATGCAGATATTCAAATTACTAATGTCTAGAAATTTCAAATTGTGATTCAGCATCTACTGTAGTTTTAAAACAAGAAGCTTCAGACAATTTTTGTTGTCAGTTATGCCACACTCTATGCTTGATTGCATTTCTTCATTGCACTGTATGTTCTAATATTTATATCCCTTTTGCAGCTGACTTTCCTTCCGCAGCAATATGCTGAACACAATAGAGCAGGAAGACCTGGGGGAAAAAAATAACAAGCTGTATCTTTCAGTTTGCTTTATGACTATAGGTTGTATCATTTGCATACTACTGAAAATCTACTAAAAACAGTAACTTGAACAACAATTATACCCCTGGAGGAATTAATTATTTTATAAAAATACACTTCATTTATACAAGGATTTATACTTCTAAAATACAAGGATGTAAGGCAAAACCAGGTGCTACATAAATCTTCATATGCAGAATTGAAAAATGAATACAAGAAAGTATTCCATGCTTGAGTTAATATTTATGCTTCCTTTTTTTCCTTCTCCACTGTGATTTTTTGTATTCATAAATAATGAAAGCAAAAGAAAAAGAATCACAAACTGCCTCAATCTTAGTCTAATATTCTACATTCAATTATAAACTCTTAGGAATAATTTTGATAAAAAATTTCCTGATCATACTAACTGAACACTCATTCAAGGAAAAAAAATTGTGACTTTGAAGTAATGGAAGGTGCAGAAATCTTCAGTTTTAAAATAAACTACAAATTCTAAGGCAAAAGACAAAATAAAATTCCAAGATGGTTAAGGGAATGTCTGTGCTCTTCTAATCCCTGCATATGAACTTCAAAGTCAGTTGAGAGTTTCCTACTGCAGCTTTATTTCTGATCATTAAATCAACTGCAATTCTTGAAATAAAATGCAATCCTTTGTTCTACAAATAATAACTGCATATTTGATGATTACAAAACACCAGACACTGATAGCAATGGAGTTTACCAGTCCCTGAGTACTAAAGTTCCTTGACTACAGGTAAAATTGTATGAGCTCTGGAATTTGTTGCATTCTGAAGCGTCAGACAAGTAGAATCAGCGAGTCCAACTCTCTGAAAAATAGCCTGGTCTTACCCTGTTACAGGATGGAAATGGACAGAAAAATGTTTATCAGTGATCAATTCTTCAAGAAAAAGGATTAAGCCCTTGCCTTTGCAACACCTGGAAGAGGAATGGGACCATTTGAGATAGTTTTGACAGTAAAACAAAATAATTAGGAACACATCTCATGGCCCAGAGAGCCATCAGATGGTGACAAGTGTTAGACATAGATCTTTAAGGTCCATTCCAACTGAAAGCATTCTACAATATGATATGATTCTCTGATATGACCAAGCTGATCTCACATAACAGATTGCTCTGTCACTTGCAGTTTCTTCTGGAGATAAATATAATTTCAAAGCCTCCTGTTCAATAGAGTGAGGGGCAGGCAAGAATTAAAAACACATGAAAGTTAAGTCCAAGTAGCTTTTTGTTTTACATAAATATCATTAAGATAAAGACATCTTACCTAGTGAGACAAAAAAAAAAAAAAAAAAAATAAACCACTCTGTCATATTCACCTTGTGCAAAAGGAGGAAACACTGGTAGAAATGGCATTTAATCATTCTGCTTTAGTGATTGGATACTTCCTTTCTGAGCACAGCTGCAGTTAGAAATTATATTAGCTCTAGATTGCTATCAGAGTTTAAATAGAGTCTTTAAATCTCCTAGGGACAAGCATAATTTAGACATAAAATAGTGCAAGACTGCCTTTCTGTCCCAAAAAACTTCAGTTCAGGTAGAATTTGTAAAAATAGACCAATGGAAGATCCTAAACGAAAAATCACTTGAGAAATTAATCCTAACTACTTTACATGTACATTGTCATGCTCTCCACCTAAACACTTCATCTGAGGCAGAATATTTATTCTTTCTGCAACTGTCATGCTTTTGTTTTCCACTTAGTCTTTTCTTCTGCTGTTCCATTAGAGAATACTATTTTTATTGGTCTCACAGCCCTCTCTTTACATGCCAGCATATGTCAGCAGAGTTCAAATGGAGAATTGGTTTTATTGTAAGTATAAACAAATTAACTCTTAGTGATTTCCATAAGTTTTTTTCTATTAGATAGGGGACTTCTAGTAGGACAAGAGAATCCTACTGTGGTAAGTACTTGGGTTGGAAATTCCATTAAGAGAAAAACTTGATGCAATTCAGTTGTGAAATGTCCCAAAGGTGAGGTGTATCATGTATTTAACAGAGAAAAGGAAAGCCAGAACAAAGAGTCAATTTTGAACAAATACATGGGGATCTAGTAAGAAAGTTTGGAATGGGAATATGAAGTGGGGATATGGCTTGGGATGATCAAGAAAATCATTTTGTGGAGAATTTTCCATGAAAATATTACCAGCATAGATTAAAAATATTATTTTTTAAAAAATATGCTTTGAGTAAATAGATATATAAACAAATTCAATCTTAAACAAATTCACATAGGAACACAAGGTGTGAAGCATCTTCCTGTTATGTGGCCATCATGGTACATATTCTTATCTCAAACTGAAGGATTTTCATCTTTAAAACTACATTACAATGCTTCTGCTATCATGGACACAGTGGCTTCAGTACTTTATTCTTTTAACAGACAGAAATTGCCTGACAATTTCCTTTGTTCATTTGTTTCCTTCCCTCCCCAAACAAAAATCACACTGGGCCTGTCACCACTGTGAATCTTGGGCAGACATGAAACCATTTGCCTACATATTGAGTTGGCAGGGAATGAGGCAACTTTGATCCAAGAACCACTTCACTGAATTATTTCATTTCCATGTCTGGGCTTAAATCCCCAGCTCACCAGAGTCTTTCTCAGCTTGTAGCTCTTCACTGCCTAGAACATATCAAAGAACAACTTTACAGCACATGGTGCCCATTGGAAGAATTATTCTGATCTAATTCCCTGCTGTCTTCCTTCCTCCTCTGTATTTGTAGTTGATGAGTCATTAGTTGATAAATAGAATTGTTCTTATCTTCTAATTCAACTGCCAATTTATCCAAACATTCTTTTTTACCTTCTTATTTTTTAGGTTTCAATTTTAGGTGTCAATTTAATTTCCTTTTGGAATGACATTTTGACCCTCCCTCTACATTTGTGATACAACATTAAGTTTAGTCTCACCATTATGACCAGTGCACTTCTGTAATGCATACCAAGGCATGAAAAGAAATACCAAATCAATCCAAGAGTGTATCTCCAAAAGAAATTCAACTAGAACCATCAGGTACAGAGTACTTCTAAACTCAATCAATACTCTGTAATATTGCAGGTAATTTCAGGTACTAAGTGTAAAGAATATAAATTCTGTTTATTTGTCACTAATCCATTTCTCACCTCACAAAACTATAAAGGATAAATGCTTACTAAGCATTAAGAAGTGCCCATGTATACAAACCTCAAGATACATTTCTTATCCTCCAAATGAAAATGTTTATTAATTATTTCCCCTTTAAGCAACAGAAAACTATTCTGTTGTGTCTTAGTCATCATTTCCTTTCCTCTGGAATTGACTACAGTAATGAAATCAAAAACCACTAGGAAAATTGAAGACATTACTTTCTTCTTTTTGAATGTGTTACCTATCCTTAGATAACAATATCAGAGAACAAGCCGAATTTCTATAAGAGAATAAGAGTCAAACAACCCAAATGAGGGGCTGTAAAAGTGCTAAACAATCACCATTTAGTCCTAACATAATTAATTGCACAGAAATGGGATCTATGAAACATTACTTATCAAAAAGTGAATTATAAAGTCCCTGTATGTTTTCCTTTGATAATTTTTCTTTAAAAATCCAAACTTTTGCAAATAATGAAGGATTGAAATCCAAAATATAATTTTCAAAAGAGTGAGGGCTTCTCTTTTTTCAAAAAGTTCATTTAACAGCTGTTAAATGATAAAAACACTAGATGGAGCAACTATCCTGTTTTAACACACCTTGCTCTTCAAAGGGCATCGAGTCTCTTTCAAATCTTCATATTAACATCATACTAATAATAACGTTATGACAGGTAGACTCTCCTTAGCAACTTTAGGGAGCATGTAAAAAAGATATTTACCAAATTGCAAAGAAAGGTATCTGCTTGTTATTGAAGCATATTAATATTACAAATATATTTAAATTAAATATTAACCAGTTCTTACTAGTGTGCTATTATAAACTTAGCATGAACAGAGTAGTTCTCAGATTTTATGATACACAAGTGACCTGTTTTTCCCAGAATGTGCAAATACCATGACAACAAATATGTTGTCTTGCATCTCTTTCTCCCATTTACAGTTTTTTTAAAATACTACAACCTCAGCTGAGTTACATTTATCTCTAGCCCTAATGCCTAATATATTCTTTTCAAGATCTTATTATACAGCTCCAAGTATTTTATCTTTCTCAGTTTCAAATTGATTCCTGTGGGAACAGGAGCTTTTCTTTGACTAGTAACAGAACTTAACTCACCTAAGTTATTCTGACATTTTGAAGTGTTAGTCCTGAAGCAGTTTTAGATTTTGGGAGGGAGAATGAAGCAGGGAAGAAAGAAATTAAAAAAAATAAAAGTAATCTGGTTCTTATCTATGCTTTCCTCCACTTAGGGTAAAAACTTGCTTTAAGAGGCAAGAAAAAATCAACAGCTTCCTTCCCATGCATTTGTGCCACAGTAAATGAGAACAATGGAAAGGTGACATGCAGTCCTGTGGATGTTATTGGTCTACAAGTCAAATTGCTGCTTACTAATTTCTTCAGTTTAAATGGAGATTTTTATACTTCCAACCCTGATAAAATACTTGGTATCAAACTAGAAAGTTTGATTCTTCAATCTTAGCTATCCATTTTTTTCTCCTTGGCCTAGTAACTGGAGGACATGCTCTTACACAGTACACTAATACAATATTCACTGAGTAGCCAAACTATCCTTCCTTCCTATAGTATCCAGTATTTCTAAAATATATAATTCACAGAGAAGCTAATCTGAAGCAGAAATATTTCCAAACCTCTGGCAATGGGGCCTGTTGAACTTATTTCAGGCATAGTCCTTTTACAGAAACAGTGCCAACTAAAGTCTGAGAACAGAGGAAAGAAGCTGGCAAACCTGGGAGCATTATTCACTACCTCAAAAAAGCCTCAATCCCCAATGTGGCTTTCCCTTCCAGGCCTAAAAATATCAAGCAAAAGCATGCAGTGTGTTTTATTGTGACTGCAGAAAGCAGGCAACACGATCTGGTTATTCACCTTTGCAAGGTTCTCACAAGCCTTCAGTAATTGCAAGGGCTTTTTTATCAAACCAAAACTAAGGAGTACACACCATCAAGTTTTAGTCATTAGGTGCTCAGGGAAAATCTTGGTTGTAAACACACACAATATAGAATGATGTAGGAGATGTAGGTTGAGAAGCCCCATTCCTTTAATTTATTTTAAAAAAATCAAAAGGCATGCAGCACTATGGGCTTTGTTTATCTTTGGGTGCAGCTACAGTTGAGTACAAACAAAATAACGCTGAGAGATCTTGTGGCCAAAAATGCACCCAGAAAATAAATGACTGGATGTTTGGGAACACAATACTTTTTCTCCTATCAAACCAAAAAATTGATCCAAAAAGTGTCTAATCACCAGTGATATTTTAACCAAAGATATTTTAACTGAGTACCCAAATTTTTAGATGAGCTTTTTTCTTCCATTATTATGCTAATATCTAGTATAAATTTATATTTTCTTTTCTTTGAGAGAAACAACAGCATTCTCTAAAATGTGTTCATTTCCAAGGCTGCATTTTTACACATTCATTAAGAAACATCACAAAACCTATAATTCTAAGCTGAAACTTCTTCCCCAGAGTTTACTTTTAAAGTGTTTTTCCAAAGCCATTTACTGACTGCTCCTCCCACTGTAGATCACCTGCTTGGACTTTCTAGAGACTAAAGGTACACAAATCGTGGAGTTTGGTGTTTTCTCTGTTCAGTTAGAAATGCAAAAAAGATTATCTGAATGGAAAAACACTGCCTTCAGATAATATAACCATCATTCATCCTGCTGCACAGCTGTGGACATTTCCAACATCTACTTAGCACATTTCCAAAATGTAGGTCCACTCACAGATATAACAATCACACTGGACTAGTTCTCATGTGCTGGTGCAATTCCAGTGGTAAAACAAAACTAGTAATTTTGGCACACAAAACAATAGTTAGAGTATATTTAAAAATGTATGTGTATTAAAAAAACACTCCATTTTTTCCTTGTGAAAGTCAGATTTCTCTCCTAGCAGAGAGAGAAAATAAAAGTCTAACCTGTTCAGAAATGAAAAGGATTCTGATTTTAAATATCTAAAAGAAACCACTACTTATTCAAATACCTAAAGTCATACCAGGCCAAGACTGAGAACTACAGATTGTTCCATCTTGACTCTTATCCAAAAGTTAAACAGAAATTATATGGTGAATGCACATATTTTAGATGGCATTAAAACAAATCAAAAACCCTTGAAACCTAGTATGTATGGTAAAAAATTATTAACACTCTGTAAATTTGGTAGCAGACCTACCAGTAATATATTTTAAAGCAATCCTAGTCTCAAAGTTGATAATACATCCTATTTTCTGTACAAGGATCAATCAGGTTTCTATATAAACTTGTTAGTTGGAGTTCTTTAGAAAGACATCAGCTAAAGCACTGTAGTAACACATAATTATCAGTTTCTATAAACCAAAGTAGTTTGGAACAAAAACAGTTCCTATAATCCAGCTAATTCCTGCCCTCAGGCAGTCTCCTTGCATGATGAGTATCAAGTCTGTATTCTGCTGTACCCTGCCAAGTTTACTTTCAGTATTAAAGCAAATTAAAAGAATATGAGCAAGAAGGAAAATATATGCTAATAGTAAATAACAAAGCGGTTGAAAAAGGAACTTCTATGCCAAT
Organism: Ammodramus savannarum pratensis; assembly: GCA_020466415.1. Taxonomy (NCBI): domain Eukaryota; kingdom Metazoa; phylum Chordata; class Aves; order Passeriformes; family Passerellidae; genus Ammodramus; species Ammodramus savannarum. The sequence goes on along the minus strand of JAHXMQ010012338.1, from coordinate 31,349,771 downwards.
TAGTCTCCAGTTTGAAAATATTGCATATAGCAACAATTTTCTTGAAGACTTAAAAAATAGGTTTTTAAAAAATCACCCTACTTGTTTTAGTTTTTACTAAGATAATGCTTTCTTTTATAACAGTAGTTTTGCACTTTGCTTCCTTATGATGCAAGTTCATTCCTAAAACTTTCAGTTCAAAGAAAAGGTAAAAAGTTTTAAAATACCAATTATTTAAATATTTTGAAACTGCAGGGAAAATTTCATTCTTAATTTTTCAATTTCAAAATAAAGCAGATCATTATTTTCATTTCACCATATTACACTCAATGTTTCCCGTCATATATAAACCCACAGGGCCTCAATCCTGTTTCACATCTTTGCACATTACTACTGAAACATTAACAGGGGTGTTAAGGCTTATAATTTCTGATAAGCAACAACACTGCCATCTAAAAATTCCTTTCACAAATTCAGGAATTACAAGTCTGCTGACAGTCATTGCACTGCATCAATTTGAGTGCTTGGGAATATATTAGCAAAATACAATTCTCACTTACAATCTAATGGTAACTTAGGATATGGGAAAAAACAGTTTCAAATGAGGACTTTAGAGATAGAATCAATTCATTGAAATTTAGCTCACAAACTGATTTAGACCAAGCACTTTCTGAAACTTAGCTCACAAACTGATTTAAACCAAGCACTTTCTGAAACTTAGCTCACAAACTGATTTAGACCAAGCTCTTTCCATACAAATAGTTATCCAATTTAACAAAAAAGGGAGACTCATTCTTCTTACATCACATATACAGCGTTCCTAAATAATGATGCTGAGCTAGAAACTTACTTTTAGAATGCTTAAACACAGGTACAATGCCTACATATAAAAAAGCACCTACTTTTCCAATAGCATAAAACTTCAATTTAAAAGAAGTCACATTTCTCCTATTCTTTCTACATTTCATTCTTCATAATAAGTGAAACACTGTTCTATAAGAAAATATTTGTCCTGGTAAACACATTGAGCTAAAAAAAGATATTGTATATAGAAATGAGAATGAAACTGAATGCAGTTTCACATCCTTTTCAGTCTTCGAATCTATTACCGTGGAATTCATGTTTATCAGAATATCAAAAAACATTTCCAAAACAAGCATTAAAATGAATGTTTGAAATCTACCTTCTTAGCATCTCATTTAGAATCTTAGTGCTTGAGCCAATTCTGCTTAAACACAGCAGAATTTTTTCTCCTGACTTTAACTAGTGTTCAGCATCAGTATAAAATCCCTTGTCACTTGTACTTGAGTTACACATGAAAAAAATCTGAAAGTAATTAATAATGCATGTTTCACAAAATATTAACTGCCTCTGGAGAACTGCTGTTTTTACTCCTGACCCATAAGCCCAGAAGAACACAATGAACTTTAGAAAAAGCAGTATCTCCATTACTAGTATTTAAACTATAATAAAATTCTTCTTAAAGAATACAAAAATCTTAGAATTAATTTGGAATGCTCCTTGTCCATCACATTTCAAGACCCTAGCCAAATGGGATGCCCACAATGCCATACATAAGGGCTTTAACTGACTATAATTAATATGCAATTGTACTGATGTAATCATTAATATTCTATACTGCTAAATAGGTGTAATAGAAGCAAAACATAATCCATAACTCATGCTGAGTAAAGAAAGATAATAATCAGCTGGCACCCTAGTAGAGAACAGAAATACAATTTTAAGCTCAAAATAGCATACAGAAAAACACTGCAGTCAAATGACGATTTTTGCATTTTTGTCCAGACTCTATCAGTATTCTCTCTCTGTCTCATGATGATTCTCACCTCTTCCTAATTTCTGAATCCACAAGGAGTTGCCTTTTTTTGTGGGGCGGAGGTGGTGGGAGTTCCTCTTTAGCATGCTTAACCAGGATTTGCTCTCTTGTGGTCACCATAGTTACAGTTTCCATTACAGTTGTCTGTGTTAGTGATGTCTGAGTGGTAGTGACAGCCTGTGAAATCTGTGAGAAGTACAAAAACAGAGGTCATACATTATTTGAAAGCCTTCAGTAAAGATTGTTTGGAGGAGCAATAGAAAATAATGAGAAACTGCTTTCATCTGATCGTAGGCTGACCTTCAGGAAAAAACATTATACGCAACTCAAGCTAGATTGTTTTATCTGACTCACGCTGTGTGAATAAGTTATCTGCAAAAGCCAATATCAAAATCAGAAAGGATTCTAATGAACTTATAGCTCCCTGTAATGCCTGCTGAATGAAGAAAAGAAATGAATGGAATTCTACAAAGGAATTGAATGATAGCAAATAAATAAAATGCTACTATCGCTAAATATCAGCTTCAGACTGCCCCCCATCTGAAAATTTCCTCCTTGAGAGGTGATAAAGGCATTAAAATGGCACTAAATTACCAGTTATTAGTCTTACCATTTATAAAAACTTTCAAATAGAATGTAATCCACCACAATATACTTGCATGAAAAGGCAGTTAACTTTCTGGCTGGAAATCTTAAATTAGAACACATACATTAGAAAGCAAATTAATTTGCATCAGTTTTATTCCATAATTAAAAACCAATATTTAGGGGGTCACACCAGATACTAATACCCATGGTATGTAACACTGTAAACATTTCTTATCTAATGCACTTAGCTTTGCATTAAAAAAAGAATGATCAGAAATTTTTTTGCTAATAGTTGTTTGTACACTGCTTATGCATGTACTGCCCATTTGTACTTTTCTCCACATAACATTTTCCAACTCAAATGTGGGCAGCTACTCTTAAATCCCATAACTCATGAGAAATAGGCCAGGTCTTTTTTTGATTCTGTCAGATGATGGCTCATTTGTCAAAACACTCTAGTTACAGCTCCAATGACCACTTTGCAGTTTAAGGGCAGTGAAATGGAAAATAAAAGAAAAAAATTATACCAGGAGAAGAAAAAGTTGTGCACTTGAGAAGTCCTACTTCTTTGCATTTGCTAATACGCAATATTAAGAGTTTCTAATTCAACAACAGACATGCCAGTATCTGAAAGTTCATGAAACTATAAACCCATGCATAAATTATCTATTAATTCTTGCATCAGAAACTCCAGTAAGAGAATTGAGTCAGCTTAGTTATTGAGACATAACTGATTCTATAAACAATGAAGAGGCAACCAGGTCTAACACCTTCTCCACAATGCTTCCCTGCATTGAAAAAGTAAAATAGAATGACAAGGAAAGGGAAACACTGTTAGCAGGCAGCCTCTTCCCAGCAGGCAATATCAGTAAAGTCAAGAAACCTGAAAAAAAAACAACAAATTCTTGCTAACTTTGCTGAATTCTTCCCGTTCCTTCCATGGAAAAGTCTTCCTGTTCTTTGTCCAGGCTGACACTGGAAGTGATGAGTAGGGAAGGGCTTTACCACTGTAAACTGGCAGTATTTCTTACACAGAGCTGTTAACCCAATGCTGTGCTTCCACCTCAACAAACAGGCAGCTCTCTAGGTTTTAGAGCAGATTCTGGACTACTAAGACTAAAAAATTTAGATTTAGAGCAGATTAAAAAAAATATATAGATTAATTATGACTATTGATTAAGCTGCTTGTGACCTGCAGAGATTTTGGCAACATATGAACTACAAAATTCATTGGAAGAGAAAAACACCTAGTTGAGTTTTTAACCACTAAAATTCTATGTAGTAACATTTTAGTTTTAGTTCTCTCAACAAGATGTATTGATTTTGATACTGTTTTCCTACAGAAATCATGACAATATTAAGTCAGCATTTCCATACATTTTTAATTGAAACTCTCTATGGAATTCTTTTCCATTTTATTTTAATTAATTATAGGGCAAGAAAGAAAAGCAAGCTAAAGTTTCTGATGTCTAGGATTCCATGACATTTGAAGATAGAACCTGATGTCATGTCTCCCTGAGCTCACTGTTCATTACAACAGAAAGTGTTTCTTGCCTATTATATAATTTTCAGTAGTTTCTCTGTCTCTCTTTCCTCTTCTCATAAAATTCATATTACACTCTGTTTTATCCAAAAATCAATGATAGGATGATGTTTCAGACACCCAGGGTCGTATCCTGCCATGTTTTCATTTGCTAATCAATACCAGGGCAGAGTTTCCAGTGAGGAAGGTGTAACACAGAATAAACCACAGCTAGGGCACTGTAGGAATCATCTGCAGCATAATTCCAATTACAGGAGGAGCAGCTGGAACTGGAGATGGGGAACTGCCCTTCCAGAGCTGGCAGTGCAATCACTGCTCAGAGCAGTCAAGGCATAATGCTGAGGCTGTAATGATTTGGATGTGAAAACAAAAGTATTTTTCATGCTTAATCAACAGGAGTGGAGGTTAAAAATGTGCTTCAAAAGGAGAATGGAGAGTGAACTTGAAGTTCATAGTACTTCTAATTAAAGACAGGGTAAGACTAAAAGGTAGATTGCAACCTTCCATGCAAGATGAAGCTGGTTCACCTCTAAACTGCATACACTTTAATAGGAAAAAGACAATCATTAACAATATTAGGAATAACAAAAATAATAAGTATTTTTTATTAGCTTACATGGTGAAAAAACAGAAGAAAAAAGGAAAAAACAAACAAAAACAAACAAAAAACCCAAAGAACCAACCCCCCCAAAAATAACAAACAGAAAAAAAAATTAGAAAAAACAACAACAAGAAAAAAATTCAAGCACCTTTTAATCACCAAAACGGTGTGTTTCATGTATTATTCAAAGACAGTGCAAATAATAACTCTATATTTTCTTCATCCCTCACAGTACCTGAATAGCAAATGTGATTCTGAGAAGGGGTAACATACACTAGGGTTTTAACCCACTAGAAAATCATACAGAAAGGGCTAAGGTGACTCACAAGGGTGCAAATTAAAAGACTTTCAAATCACAATGTTTGCCAGCAGTTTCACATCAAGCTCATCTTTGAAACATGTTAAAACTCATCTCTTTTCCTAGTAGACAAATTCAAATCTTTTTCATCATCTATAGGCAAACATATGTACAATGTGTGTATAGCACTTCAGTAGTTTTATGGCATTTTATTTCTCATTTATACAGCAGCCTTCCTTTAATGCCAACATTTATTACTGTCTTTGGAAGTGCCCTCTGTCCTGATAAACTCATAATTTTCTTTTACACTCACTTTTGGAGCTGTCATCTGTTCTTTGATGAAATTTATCTCTGTGAGTGGGGAAGTTCGGATGAGGAATGGTGTTTTCTTTAGTTTGGGAAGATTTTCAGTACAATTTAGTGGAGCATAATGAGCTCAGCAAAGCTGGGTTTAGAGTTTCTGGAAGCTCCACATCTAGCCTAAACAAGCTGTCCTTGTCCTTGATTCCACTGTGTGGTCACTGAAGGAAAGCTGACATTTTCACGATGAGGACAAACTGCTTTTTAGATTTCTCTCTCTCTCACACACTCTTGCCATCCAGTCATTTGCAGCAGGAGCTTCAGCCATGTGTTCTGATTAGATGCTTGAATTCAAGAGCAATTAATTCAGCCAAATGTGGGAGAACTCACATTCCACTTTCTGCACTTTTCCTTTGGGATTTATAGCTACTTTATATGTCCAGTTGGAGAATCATCCTTGAACTGAGCCTGAGGTTGTCTCTTCCATTTAATTTCTTATTTTGTTAACAAGTTAATCATTTGGTGACACCTTATTAAGAGGGGAAATAACTAAGGACAAAAATGCAATTATGAGCACCCTATGAAAATTATTAATCATAGAATCCTGTAGGTTGGAAAAGACATTTAAGATCATTGAGTTTAACTATTGACCTAGCTCTGCCAAGTCCACCACTTAACCATGTAAAGTTAATTTTGAAGGCAATATCTAAGCCTGAGGAATAAAACATACATTTTCTGATAGTTTTTAGTGGAAATATTCTATTTCACACTCTTTTCTAAGTCTCCTCTTCCTCAGTTCATGACTAGAGAACATAATGAGATCATGCATTTTTTCTCACAGTGTAAACACATAAATGAGTTCTGTAATGAATACATGTGAAAAAACTCACTGAAATTATCTGTCCTGACAAGTACACCATCAGGATTTCACAGAAAATATCTCTGAACGGTGTGACAGTGCCTTAGGAACAGGTCCTTCAGCCAGGTCTAACTGTGCAATGTTTCCAGAAGGCAAAGCATTATTCCCATGGCAGCACATCATTTCTATCCCAAGCAGAGCAGCTTCTCCTTGGAGGAAGAGCTTATCCATTGAAATATTCTGCTGTGATGGGACAGCTACACTGTTTTGGGAATTCAAAGCATCTCCCAGCTATGCTGACCTATGTTTACAGCCTCAGGACTGATCACTTCATTTTCTGTAATCTAAGTTTCATTTTCAAAACTAGTAATTGCACTTAGGAGCCATCACCAATCTGAACAGGACTTGAACAATTTGGAGTGATTTGGAGTAACTTCCTCAAATTGTGTGACCATAGCCATAGCAAATTTAAAAATTAATCTCTGGAATTTTCCTCTCCTTTGAAACAGGAGGTGTTCTACAGCAAATATCCTGCAATTAAATCTTATTTTCAACTCCTAAATGCTGTGTACACAATATGTGTTACTTTCTAACTAAAATTGTGCCCTTCTACCATTTTCTTCCCATACATTCTCCCAAACTGATTTCTCAACTTCAGCTGCTTTTTCTATCACAGAGCAAGTTAAAATATTAAGGTATGAGTTGAAAGCAAGGTCACTAAGAGGGATTCAGATCACTACATGAAGTATAGCAGCTTTTCTTTAATTATCCAAACATAATTTGGTAGAAGTATTATAGCAGAGAGAAACAAAAAAGGGCAGCATGCTCAAGGGAATTGAATCAAACTGACCAGAACTGTGAGAGATCTACATGGACAGGACAGAGGTATCTGCTGTAACATTCTGCTCTGTGCTGTTTAATTAAAAAGCCTTAATACCCATTTCCATTTTACCATTCACACATTCATGCAGTGACAGTTCAAAAATAACCCTATAATAGTGAGATAATGGAATGGAAAAAAGGGAGCTGGGATGGGTTTAAATTCAGCAAGAAAGAGATGCTAACAAGATATCTAGGAATAATAACTGGATATGGGTTTGGCTACTACACCAGAGCGCTGAATTTTATTACCTGGTTTAAAAACTCAAAATTATTATTGTTTTAAATATATTGAGTTAACAAAGTGGTTAAAATAGTACCAGGTTGCATTTTCTCATTGGCACTTTGGTTACAGGTATAGATTGATTTCTTTATTTTTCCAAGAAATTTCTCTTTCTTGTAGCCTCTCTTTTTAATCTGTAAATCAGCATATCATATACAGAAGTAAAATAGCAGCCAATTAGTAATTTTTCACGTTGAAAAAACAAATCACTTAAACTAGCAGACAGTTCTTGCACTAATTTCAGACTACATGCTATTTCAAAAAGACAGCTATAAAAAAGTGTGTTATTATATGTTAAAAATAAATTAACAGGAAAGGTACTTTCATTATGGTCTGTATCATCCCTGAAAACATAGTTAACAACCCAAGAAAGTAATCAACACTATAACTAGAGATTAAAAACTAAAGAGATTAATAAAATTCTAGAAAAGTATATTATCGTTGTATTATGTTGTCCTAAAAATAAAATATGTCTTAAGCAATCATGCAGGGGAAATAATTAAGATGAAAAACAGCACCAAAACTACTTCAAGCATTTGACTGTCAAAAGATCTGATTGTCATAAACTGATAAAACTGTTTCTACAAACCTGTTTAGAATTGCTCTCCACCTTCTGCACAAGGCTTTCCCAGCGCTGAGCACAATTTTCAAGACGACTTTCCAGCTTTTGAGCCACTGCTTTATTTTTCACAGCTACAAGGAGATCTTGGCTGAGCATCTTCAGCTTACTCATCATTTGCCTTTTCATTTCTAGATCTCCTTTTAGGATCTGTTAAACAAAGTAACAGAGGGAAGAACACACATTCATACAAAAAAAAAAAAAAAAAAAAAAGAAAAACCCAACAAAAACCAACCCAAACCAAAACACCCACAAAAAAGAAAACCAACAAACTTAGAAGAAAAATCACAAGGAGAACATCAGAAAGAGCTGAAAATGGGTTAAGGGCTCCTATCATTCTATAATGTTGTTTCCATAAAAACTGCTGGCAGAGCTTCCATAGCAACATAACATGGCAGGTGGAGCAACTCCAAACTTCACAGCAGGCTTCAGGTGATGACTTAAATCAAAAAGCTAACAGTTGTGTAACAGGAATAACCTTAAAACTGCACTCACGTTAACAACTATATCAACAGGACAAACAATCTTTCTTTGAAGTGTCAATGTACTTTGTTATATATTGCATGTTGAAAGAAGAGTTTCCTAAAAAAAGTAATATTTCATCCCAAACCAGGATTAAAAGATGCAAACAAAAAACCCCAACCAAACGAACAAACAAAAAAACCAATAAAAACAACTCCCCAAACAAAGAACCCAAACAAACAAAAAACCAAAACACATTGTGCCAAGGGACCTTGAATCTCCTGAGATCTTTACATGCAAACCTGCCTATGAAACAGCCTATTCCCAGATCCAAGGATCATCCATAGCTCCAGTTCTTACCTGGGTTTACTTTTGAAAGCCTTAACTGGTTTACTCCACTGATTTTCATTCCTTAAACATTTGTTCTCTACACCCTAATCCTGTAACTATAGCCAAATTCTGAATTCTCTATGCAGTTGTGGATTGCATTCTAATCTCCAAGGCATGAAAAGTATAATCAAGCAAGTGGTTAGACAACAAAATTTAGTCTACACATACTTTCCTACAGCTATATAATCCAAAACTGTAATTAAAAATGCAACTCAGCCAAAGAAAGATTCATTGTCTTTGTAATCAGCACTGTTTCTAATCAGATTTGATTTGAAACATCATAATTACTAAGGGTAGGTACAGTTAATATCAAAATTTAAATTGATGTATCCCTGAGAAGTAGAAGCTAACTTCATATTGAAGAATCTCTTTTCAGAGTAGTAGGAGACCTAACAGATGGAGGAAAGTAGATGCAAACCAGTTTAGCATGTTAAATTTCAAGCACTGCTATATTTGACCTTTTTTTACACCTACAGCATCAGAAAAAGATCATGTGGAAGCCACCATACGCTGAGTGGAATAATAAAAAAATGATATCCTGTGGAACATTAGTTAGTTCTGAGGAGCAATGTTTGATTTCCAATCACCCCTGCCCACAACAGCTGGATAACACACCCAGAGCTCAGCATCAATCCAAGACACCTGGAGCACAAGCAGGAAGTGAAAAAGACACAAAAAGGACGCTAAAAATTTTTTTTTAAAAATACTTCTCACTGCAAATTGATATGCTTTTGTGACAGCTACAGTCAATCTGGAAAACTATACTGGGAGATTCTGTTTTCACATTACTTCATTAAAAACCTGTCAGTGTGCCACAATAACCAAAAATATGCTCTGGGGTTTTTTTTGTTTTTTTTCCAGTACAATAATAGATCTAAAATAATAATAGTAACTTCAAAATATGTAATTTTCCAATTTGGAAGACATGACATGGTAGTTTTCTTTATGAAATTAATTATCAAATATATCAGTCATAACTTCTGCCAAGTACATACTATAAACCCTGATACTGGAACATTATAAAGTGATTTCCTTATTTTAGGTAACATGGTTCTGTTTTGGGGGGTTTAAGTTTTTACTTCTTGCTTTTTTATTTCCTTAAAGATCAAAAACTTACTTAGCTTACTGTAACAGTCTAACCAGCAACACCCACTGTAAAGTTAATTTTCAGCTGCAAATAAATTTATTCCAGTCTAAAATAGTGCAATATCTAACTTATTTTCTATATGCAAAAAAAGACAAAAATGTTGGGTGAAGCAGGAAAATATTTATAATAATGGAACATATACTATAAATATATAGAGGTAGATCTTGTATACTTGTACATCTTTGCAAGAGCTCTCAGTATTTGTTGCAAAAAAAAAAAAAAAAAAAAAAAGACTTAATTTTACAGACTACAAAATGAGGGCATGAAAAAGAATCTATTAAGCCTGTGCCATACATGGCACCAAAATATCATCTCACTTCATTCTCAGTGCATCACATCTTCCAGCTATTCCATGTTCTGTTTCCCCCTACAACTTATGTAAGAATTGAAGAGTCAATTATAGACTCAGTGAATAAAAGGTAGGTGGAAAATTTGAAAAAAAAAAAAACGAAACACAAAAAGCCCAGTTGTTTTAAGGAATTATTTTAAGAACTGGAGCGACTACCTGCTGAACAGTTTTTCTGACCTTTAAACTTGGAAGATCCCAGAAGAGAGCTGATGAAAAAGATAAATTTTCACATACAATGCTGAATAAATCCTTTGAAATAAACTGCAGTCTGTGGAGGACCCCACACCAGAACAGGCAGGTGTGCTCTGAAGGAAACTGTGACCCTGTGGAGAGCCCACACTGGGGCAGGCTCCAGTCTGTGGACATTAATGTGATATAAAGTCCAGATTTTTTCCTACTGTGAACTGTATCTCAACAGACCTGTTTCACATCAGTCCCTTTAGAATGCTTAGGGCCTTGTAGGAAGGTTGTAGAATTTCAAATCAACAGTCACAATGCTAAATGGTCTAAGAAATTACCTTCAGAAATTTCCTTCCAGTTAAAGAGACTAGCTAAAGAACACAGCCATAGCCTGGCAAAATTCTACACGTAAGTGAGGCAGAAACATAGGCTGGAAGCTTTATGCCATATTACAATATCAAACCCAAAATTCTTAAGGTCTAACAGGAACAACTAATGCTGTAATTTTTTGCTGGAATGACTGGACAGCTGAGGGATCAAGATATCATATTGTTAAGAATATAAATGTCTTCATTCTAAGTGAAAAGTTACATTTTTATTCTCTCACAGACTTGCTTTTACAATTCAGACCTAATTATAAGAGTGATGCTTGGTGACAGCTTCTCCTCTACTACATTCAAACACATGTCAAAATAAAATACACCAAAATACAGGCACAGTGTGTCAGGGTCAGGAGTATGACCCCATTTTTCTAAAAGCCAGTCCAAGAGGAGAATATATTCCCTTCAAAAAAAACATAATGTGGCTGACATATTAATAAAAATTCCTGAAGGTTCAGACAAGATTAAAACAGTAAATTGCCAAATACAAAACTTCTAGCAATTTGGCATTGTGTTATGTGTTATGTGAGTATGTATCCACATACTCACTGGAATTTGGTAATGACTGCTAGTAGGTCTAAAACCAGAGAGGGGAACTCCAAAAAGTAAAAGCTACTGTTCTGCTCCAAATCACTCAAGAGGCAGTTTTCTTCTAGCATACCTAAACTATTGCATTATGAATCATGTTTCTAAAAAGATCAAAGTTATTCACGTGTAAAAGGGAGTAAGGTGCAATTAATAATCTCCACCTGTTCTTTTAAGGATGACATGATTCTTTTTGAGGTTCAGGGATATGTATAAATAATTTTATTTACTGTTTTTTGTTGTTCACTCAGTCTTCTGAAGGACCACAATTATTTCATGATAATAATACTTAACCATTTAAACTGGCAGCACAATTTTAAAATAATTTTAACTTCACAAGAGTTCATTAGTGAAATTTATGAAAATACTACAGAAGTGTTTCCTTTTTAATATCATATTTTCCAGCAGCTCTGAAAGGTACCCAAACTGGCCCTATCCTTAACAATTGCAAACCCTTAACAGTCTGCTACTTCACAATTTGTGACAAACATGTCAACCCTCTGTAACTATGTCCTTTATCAACCTTCTGAAATCCAAAAGTATACATTTTTTGAACAAATTTGAATTTCTTGTAATACATTTTTCTTCATGAAGGTACTCCAAAGCATCCTGAGTTTTCTCTAATCCATTATGTGTTAAAAGCCTGTCTTGAAGTCAGCTTCAAGACTGCTCACACGTTAGATTGCTAGAGTTTCCAAGTATATAAACTGAGCCACTACATGTTTTCCTTCCTTTACAAAAAAGTTTACTAAATCCTAAGCAATCTTTAATCAAAATCCAAGTCTGTACTTCTAAATGCACATTTTTATACCCCTGAAGTGTTGCAGAAAGAAAAAGAAGGGAGAGGGAAAAAACCAAACATATGTAGCAGTGTAAGAATTAGTGTCTCAAGATTATGCTAAAAATCAATCTTTTGGTTCTTAAATTAACTACTGAGTTATTCTATGAATCAAAGGAACATCTACCAGTAATTCTAGACCAGCTACAATGGAATTAAACAATTAGTCTGTGAGTTCATTTTTTTTAAGCTTTATACATTTGTTTATGTGAGGACAAAATGACTTAAATTTTAGAGGCATCACAGTTACTCAAACCTCATAGACATCACGGTATTTTTATCAACCCGGCATCTGAATGCTTTTATTTTTAATACAGAATGATTAGAAGGAAATAAAAAATAAATTATTTTTTTAAAATTTAAGGCTGAGCCTTAGATAAATATAGACAAGCTATGTATATCCAGTAAAAAATATTTAATGAACAATATATAATTAATTGCTATTTCATATTTATTAATTAATAATTAATGATAGCTAATTAATAAACAAGAAATATTTATGTCTGAAAAGATCAGCAGGGTTTTTTTCCTGATAAAGCAATAATTCACATACTTCAACCAAAGCATGGACATGAGTGTTTCCTTTGTCCTAAATAGCACACAGAGTAATATTTTCTTTACAGAAGTCTTACAGCTGTAAAGCAATTGGTAAGTGTAGGCTGCCACAAGTTTTTCACCTCTACAGAAACAGCCAGACTTCCACACAAGGTGGAGAACTTGCTGAAGAGTGAGGTGGAGGATGAAAAGGGCACATTCGTGCATGTAACTCCATTTCTGATGCTGAGTTGAAAAGTAACCTAACTGTAAAGTTTTAAAGTAACTTAATCTTCTGTATGACAGGATTTGCTGAAGGATACCTATTCATGTGCAGATTTCTTTGCACATATGTATATAAAGTCTCACACGCAATATATTTACCAACAGTATCAACAAAGAAACCTTCACTGTTAAATTATACATATTTTTAAGACACAAAAATGCTATTTTGTTTCATGAACTTTTGACCAAATATACAACCAATAAAAACATCTCTATTGGTTCCTTTATCAGCAAGGCTATGGACCAACTATTCCATCACAGGAGGCAAAGCCCTCTCCCAAAGCATGAAACCATATGGTCTGAGAGTGGGGTAAAGCCATGTCCATGCAGACTCAGATTAAGGAAGCTGAACAAAAAAACAGAAAAATGAAAAATACATACAGCCAATTTGCTTAGATTGGTCAGCATTTCATTCTGATCTCCAAAGCCAGTTGTCTGGATTTTGCTCACAGCATCCTCTTTCTCAGTAAGCCATGCGTCAAAAAGGCACTGAAATAAAATTGCAAAGAAAAAGCTTCGGTCAGGCATTTCCTATATATATATATATATATATACACACAAAAAAAAAAATATTATTACATTTCCTATAATGTTTTGAAGAACATTCCAATTTATAACTTTAAAAAAAAAAAACAAAAACTATTCACCTGCTCTTCTGCAAAATGCTGCCATTTACGAAGAATATCTTGCAGAAGGAGCCATCGTTCTTCTGTCCATCTGCAGATGGCTGCCCACCGTTTTCCAAAGTGCTGGAGAGTAAGAAACACAAAAGTGTGTTTAGCATTTATTTACATCTTTTTTCCTTAGCAAGGAAAGCTGTTTTCCCTATGGCATTACAAAATTTTTATGGAAATATTCTCCTTATTCACTTTTTTTCTCAGGCATTTACCCTTAAAATATGTTGCATATCAAACTGAAATGGACTTTAGGCCCATTTGAAATAAAATCAAAATGAAGATAATAGGGAAAGCAACAGATCTAAACACGGAATATTTTAATACTAATCTACAGATAGTTTTCTAGCAAGTCTCTACTACTACACTTTGAAAAATTCACTCTCTTTAAAAACTTTAAGATGTCCAAAACAGAACTACTTGAAACATAAACATGATAGGCAAAGATATGGCCAAAGCAAAGACAAAAAACTGGCTTTTAAGTTGCATCATCAATACAGTTGGTCAAAGCTCTTCCCTCTTTTAAAATATTGCAGTTTAAAAAAACCCATGCTTATGAACTTCCACATCAGCACAAATCCCACTGATTTGTACCATTTACTACTATGTATGTATTTAAATTACACAAAACACCAACAATCTTGTTCTCTTCTCCTTTACTTTAGCTGATGATAGAAAACATTTATTGCAATGATGTATAATGACTTAATTGCCCCTGGACAGCAAAAGCAAATTATTCAGCTGCTCCCAAATGAAAAAAATCCCTTACAAACACCTGAAAAATACTCTATGTTACTGCATTGTTAATTTTCATCCACTTAAAAGCACATCCTGACAAAAAGTTAATAGTTTCTTCCTTTTTTAATATTCAGTTATTTACTTCATTACACTTATGGATCTCTAATAACTTGAGATATTATATAATGCTATATATTTTGTATTTACATATTCCTCATAGAGACCATAATTTAATGCTAAAAAAAAAGCAGCAACCTTTTTCTTTTCCTCAATAATTTGACAAGATCTTTTATTTTAATAAAGTAAGTAAAATGACCAAATAACTCCACCAATAAAAGTGCTGATTCTGTGACCAACCTTAAACCTAGTTATTTCTCATGAGAAGCCATAACAACCATACACTGTTTGGTTGAGTTAAGACATGAAGTTTCAAGTTCAAAATATCATGTTAGGACTGTTATTTATACGGCAGTTATTATACTAAATCACATGGTGCTCAACTTTAACTCTCTATTCACACAAACAGTAGCCTGTGCGATGCCCACAAACTCAGACTGCTTCAAGTGTTCCTAACATCTGGGAAAACAAATTTTCAGAGAAATAGATTGAATCCAAACTAATAAGTAAAATGCCCTCCTGTATAAAAAAAAAAGCAAGCCTTTTCTTACAGCTCTAACAAGAATTTTTTAGAGAAATCTGCATGCAAAAGAAGATTTTTTTATTTTTTCTTCTCAGAGGACACTGAAAGAATATTTTATGACTATCAAAAGCAGAAAGGGAAATATTTTAGTCTAAAAGGTCAAAGTAAGGAAGCACAAGAACAGAAGAAAATGAGTAAAACATAACTCTTGGGAACTCCGGAATAAAATCATGTTCTGCAAGCCTGCAACTAACAGAATTTGATAAATGTTTTTCTAATCAGGTATTATTATCTACTGTCTAAAATAATGAGAAAAGGTGGGAAAATGTTTTTGCCTATGTCTAAAATTAATTCATTACAAGTAAATATTTAACCCATTCATAGAATTTCTACCAAAAACCACTAAGTTTTGTGTGCAGTTCTCAAGTGCTCAACATTTCATCACACAGAGTGGTGATGAAACATGAGGAACTGGAAGCACTGGTCATGTCCCACAGCTGTGATGTTAATGGCACCTGGTGGAATGAACCCCACAGTTGGAAATCTGTGATGGAGAACTCCTGGCTTCTCAGGATGGAAACTACTCCACAGGGAATTAGCAGAAATTTCTAGATCAATATGGGAGATTTCAACTTCCCAGGCATCAACCAGGAATTCTTTTGTGATGAGCAGGTGTTGTAAATCCCTTTAGTCTGTAGGATGTAACTTCCTGTTACATCCTACAGTGAGTCAAGTGCTCAGTGAGTCAACTGAAATAGTCTATTCATTCTTTAACATTCCTCACTTATTTTGATGTATTTTTACAAGAACAGCCCATACTTCATCTTGAATCAGTGGACAGTAGCCTGAATAATATGAACATGTAATCATGGAAAATACACTCTCAGCTCCTTTCCCCCAGCAGGAGAACAAGCCATCAAGTAGTATTTGATACACTTTATACAGATTTCTTTCTAGCACAGACCCTGACCCTTGAAGCCTGGGGAAGCCTCTTATTTGAGCTAGACCACAAGAATCCTTAAGAGACCTGTTATCTGCTGGGTATAATTATGGAAAAAAAAATCTCCCTGCATTCATGGTTTCTGTATGTTATCCAGCCATTTCTCTGAGCTGAAGATAATTTCCCCCATTTTTCCTGTAGAAACAAGTCAGAGTACAGAAACAGTTTTGCTACTAAAGTGGTTTGATTTTTGCAGCACTAAATATAGATTTGAACCTTATTCCACAGCTGCCTTGGTAAATCTAAGGATTGAGTTTAACTGGGGTCTTGGAGTTTTAAGTCTAAATAGTGGGTTCTCAGTAGCAGCATAAATAGAGCCTTTCAATATGTCTCACATTGATATGTGAAGTAAGCAAAGTAATGTAAAAGTAGTTTTAATATTCACACTCACCCAGTCTAGCTGTAGCCTCTCAAAGTATCTTAGAGGGACAGCTGTTTCTAAGAAAAGCCCTGAAATTGTGTTTAGTTTTAGTTTTCCAAGCAAGGGTAAATTTCCAATTAATAATTTGATTCAGGGGACACTTTTGGCTTCCATGCCATTAATTGCCTCTTAAATAGATATGTTTTTGCATAGGCAATAAAACTTAAGAACTATACTGTTGAAAAGTAAGAACTTTACTGTTGAAAGAAATGAACTTTACTGTTCATTTAAAATCAGCATAGTTTCTTGTCAACCTGCTTGAGACATCTCAAAAAGTTCATTTTATGCTTTAAAGAAATGTCTCATACAAAGATTTGAAAAAAAAATACACATTATATGTGTAGATATTTATATGTATGAAAATATTTCAGGAATCACCACCTCAAAAAGAAATGCAAAACTGAATTGTACCTGCGTGGAAAACGCATCGTTGACTATCACATGGAAATAAATGCTCAATTTATTCCTAATCTGATCCCCGCCAGCACCTCAGTGAGCCAGTCTTATTAAGCTCTTTTGTTTGATAGTTCATGCTCTTGTTTTGTTCTACTTTTAGAAGTCAGACTGACAGATACATAGTCAAGCTTGAAACTTTTCTCCATTGTGCTCTTTGTGAAATGCTCTGATGGTTGTGCCTGTCAACACATTTTATCTCCTGTGCTTATATTCAGACTGCAAGTGATAGGGAAAAAAATTTCCAAACAGTTCCTGTACACAAAAAAGAGGTGTAACATTTCACTAGGAGAGCAGGTGGACTGTGGTAACTCCCTTCTCATGGGCATTCAAGTGGAAAAATTTCCAAACCTCCCTATCACTCTAAATCCTGTAGCTTTATATCTGTACTTGGGTTTTATTAAGATCTGTAATACTTCTACATATTCTTTGACTTACAGAGCAATTGAATTATGTTTTCTCTCAGATTCTTCTGTAAGAAATTATGAATAAAGACATAATAAAAGAGCTAATGTTCTGTTCCACAGGTCCCCATGCTCTGCTCAGAGAGCCTGTGCTGCAGGGTGAGGGGACTCAGGAATTGTCTTTCTAGCATCTTTTATTACTGTTTCCAAGACAGTAATAATTGGTGTTTTCTGCACTAGTACAGTTACAAATTGTGTATTTCACTGTGTTTAATTTACATTAATTATTTATGATGTTTCTTTGAGGTATTGCATTATTGCCTGAGTTCTATTTCATGCTTTTTTCCAATATGGATCAGCCACAGATGTTGCACAGGATACTAATGGTACCTTTCCAATGATTGCAATAACATGGGATGAAGCTGTGTCACCCAATGTTCCTTTATTCTTCTTTCTAAAGATGGAAAATTAGATTTTCTAGCAATCCACCAACCTTTCATTTGTTTTTCACACTATTAAAAACTCCAATTTCTACATCTTCTTACTCATGAAGTGCCATAAATATCCAATACTGTTAATTATTTTCTCGCAAGAGAGAAAATAATAGAAGAAGTTCTATTTAAGACATTTTACAAGTTCAGTTTTGCTTCAGGAGCCATGTTCTTGCTAGGGATCTTTATTACACTGAACACTTCCACGGAGCTGGCTGGCAAGATATTCTGAAAGGTTAAGATTATTTTGGGCAGGTGCACCACAGCTCTGAAACTTAAAATTAAGTCAAAGGAATTAATAATTATGGATCAGTAGAGGCTGTGTTGTTATCTTGGCTGGTTGTGCTCCTTGAGTGACTAAGTAGCTGCAGTAGAGAAAACTCAGAATTACATTTGAAGTAGGGCAGGGCTCAGCATCTTAGTAAAACCTACTCTAAATTCTAATTACTGATTTACTGGTATTGGTACCCAAATTAACTACATTCAAGACAACATACAGGTATCTGTGCTATAGCTATACCTGCTGGAATGTAGATAGCTTCTCAAGAGAAACCTTGGATGTTAATGATTTAGAACCTACAAACTCTTATTTACTTAGTTAATAAAGCAAAATTAAGAAAAACAGTTTTTCCTTTCTGAAAGGGAAAACTAGAAAAATCTTGGTTGTAATATTGCAATTCCTCTTGAGCTGTGTCCCTGGAGAGCTGACCACCAACGCAAGAGAACACTCATTCAATCTATCTCAACATTAACTATGTTGGAGAGTTTTGTTCAGACATGGCTTATAGAAAAAAAAGGCCATGATCACATACAGCTGGTTAAAAAGGAAAAGGCAGCTGTAAGCAGCAAGTTCTCAGGCTTTTTCCTTAACAACAATAAACACCATGTCCTTGAGTAAGTGATGAGAAAAACATGGTGGAAAATATGGAGGCCTTGAGAATGGTCAATAACAAGTCAACAACAGGATGAGAAAAACAAGTATTAGCCTCAAACAAGAAACCACAGGTATTGACAACAAAAGGAGGGGTTGGTGTGTAATCTGTAACCATTAATGAGCTCGGGTTTTGCAATATGTATGAACTTAATTAACACTACTTTAAAAGTGTGTAAGCTGGATCAATAAATTGGAGTTCGATGCTCATCAATCGGATGGTCATCTCCCTTCACTTCATCATAACTACTGGCTTTTGTTTATCTAATTGCATTCAGAAGTTACAGTAAGAGCATTGGAATATAAATAACACAGCAATAGCAACATTTTACAGACACAATTGAAATAGTGAATTGTTTCTATGATCAAGTCAATATTTGAAAAAAACTTGTAGACTATCTTGGCTGCTAGCCCTATTACAAATGTATCTCCGAAGTGTCTTTTAAAGATACTTGAGTGATAGTATTTAAAAAATACAATTAAGTTAGACTTCCCTTCTTTTCCTAAAAAACGTGGCCATGAGAAAATGATGGGAAATAATTTATGACTTTCCCCTCAAAACTGCTTTAGAAAAATACAGAATAATCTTAATATTTCGTGATAACCATTTGTCTACAAATTATGATCCTGTAGATCATGAACACATTTACTATCTGGTTTTGCTTTTTAAAATTTTCCATTTCAATTTTTTGGGACCATCACTGCCATACAGTAATTACCTGAAGTTGCTCTTCCAATGCAGCAGTAGCTCTGTCACCACTGTTTTCATCTACCACCACCACCATATGAGTTAGGGAATTCACTTTTACTTGTTCCTGCTCCAGATCTTCTTGAAATGCCTGTAATGAAAGAATATGTGTTAAAAAAATTATTTTTAAAAAAGTTAAAAAAAAAAAAAAAAAACAAACAAAAAAAACCAAAAACAAACAAACAAACAAAAAACCTACCAAAGAAAATGTACCATTGACTGGTTAACTCGCATCAATGACTATGAGAACCCCAGAGCTTAAAGTTACTGAAAAGACCTTATATACAATATTCCAGACTGAAAATTTTGCTTAAGAAATAATTTGTTGAGTTTATGCAGCTGATTTACAGATAGTCACTTAATATGCATACATACCAATAGCCAGCAGATTTTAAATAGCCACAGAATTAATTTTTGTATTTTATAATAATGCATGAAATTATTTTTTTTTCAATATTGTAATAATACAAAAATCACATAGATTTCATTAAAGAAGCACATTATAACTTCAGTTTGGCACCCTACAACATTACTTACATAGGAGAAAACTGCTCAGGAGGTGACCCACCATTAGGAAACTCATGCACTTACACTCACTGCAGAAACCAGGAAACTAAACTAGAAACAAAGAGATTTCATGATTTCTGCACAGCTGATGAAAAAATTGCTTGCCCTTTTGGTTTTTTTCCCCTCACTTGCCATAGAAGATGGAACCCCTCCTTTGCTATACTTAACAAAATCAAAACCAGCCCAGCTCTGGCACCAGGGAACTGAGCTGTCAGACCTATTTTCTCCTTCCCTTGCTCTGGGGCAGCAAGAGGACACAGAACAAAAATGGAAGGAGTTAAATTAGTGTTGGTAATGAAAATTAAAACCACAGAGAAGACCTCATACCACTCCCCTAAAAAAAACCAAAACCCCAAGGGATCCAGGACTCCATCTTGCCTGTCACACTTTTTAGGTGTCTCTAACTTGCTTCAAACAAAAAGAATAATTAGGAAAATTAAAGTCCCGGATTATGTTCTCAGTACTTTAGCTGAGTGTGTTCTAGGGACTAATACATATATAGTGGGATGGTTATAGCCTGAAAAAATAACATGGCCTTGTCACAAGAGAAACCTTGACTGTGTTACCTACTATGCTGAATTTCACAATGTTGTGGTTTTCTGCTGCTTTTTCAAGTGGAGTAACTCCCTCGTGTATGAAGTCCTTGCAGAGCATAAGTTCATGCATTCTAAAACTCTTTTTCATAAAACAGCTTACATTTATTTAAAAATTAAAAAAAAAATTAAAACCCAAAGCATAATGTGGTTATAAGCAATAGCAACTCACAAACTACTGTGTTTTTAAGGTATAAATATCTTACCACCCATTTCAGAGTTAATTTATTTCATGGGCATATTGAGACAATATAAGAATCCTCCTTTTTCTGACTTTCATGCCGGTGAGTACCATTTGCTTCAGAGAGCTAGACTATAAAATAATTCTAAAGGACTGTGAAGTATACTAAATTGTTAGAGTCATCCCTGGAATTTAGACTTCTCAACATTTTATGATGCAGCTCCTGAGAGGGAAGAGGAGGTAGAGCAGTCAGGGATTAGTGTGTATAATGCAGCTCACTTCCCCCACATTTAACCCCCTCTCTAAGCCATACAAAACAAATTCATTGCTCCCTAAGTCTACAGCCATGGGCGAGGTGACTTTAATTTCCTTGTTAGCTGGAATCTGACAGATGGCATCCCAGAACAAAGCCAGAGTTAGCAGGAGTGGATGGCACTTTGGAGGTGGGAGTCTCACACACATTGTGAAAGACTTGAGAAGTCAAGGAACAGATGAACCAGAAAGTTGACTCATTATCTAATCCTCAGGCAGATTCAATTTACTCTGAAGTAAAAAACTGTTCCTTATAACCCAAGTGTCTATTTTTACCATGAAATTCATTGGTGAGAATTGTTTGTTTACAGGATCTTGTTGGAACAGGAATTTATGATAGACAGTTTCAAGGCAGAAGCACACTGTTCAAATAATTTAAATGGTAATTTCTAATAAGTTACTCTGAGCTTTTTAGAGAAAAACTAAATTTTCATGGACTTAAAATGTAAGATGGATGTAAATGTTGATGAATAAAGATAGCAACAAGAGAAACTCATAAAACTCTACAATTCCTTTAAGTCCTATCAGATAACCATTTACATAATTCAAACATAATCTAGTTCAAAATTAATAAAAATGTCTACCAAAGTCATCCAAATACCCAAAGACAAATCCTTCTTGATATTTGGATGCTGAATAATTATCTCACTTTACCTTTGAAAATTTGAAGTAGTAAAAATCCTGGCACTAAAAAAGGTTTAGATGTTTTTAGAAACTTAAGGAAACTATAAAAATCTACCAACTATAAATGGTACAACATTAATAAATAATAATAATAATAATATATGGTATAATAATAATAAACAATAACTGGAATAAAAAAGCCAGTGTAATTAAAAGCACAATTTTAAAATTTATTATAGTATTTCCAATACCATATTCTGCTTGGACAGCTCAATAGTCCTTAGATTTTTACTGAGAAGTAGCTTGCTTCCTTTACAAAATTATAAGGAATAGACGACTGTAACAGGAGAAAAAATACTTAAAATGCTACTGGGAAAAAAAAAATTAAAAATACTGAAATGTTTATCTAATCTTTCAAAATATATTGACTATGCCAGATTTCTTACCAGAACTCTGTACATTCCTAATGACATAAAATTTTCTTCTTCACCACTTCAGTCCACTCAGAAAATTTTCAGTACTATCAAGATAATAATCTCATATATTTTGGGCCTAAGCAGCATGCTGGGAAGAATGTTGTGTTCTTTCTCTTGTCTGATTTTTGGCTGCCATACCCAATACATATTAGTGGGGTGGTTTTTTTTTGGTTTCTTTTTGATTTTTTTTAATACGTTCCATCAGAGAAACTGAAGCACCAGTCACAAGAACTCAAGACCAATATTTTGCAACATCATTTTAAAATACATAGAATAAAGAAATCTGATGTATGGAAATCATAACTCAAAGGGGGATACATAACTTGCAATAAATGAGTGAAAAATACCTACTAATGAACAGGTAAAGAGAGGAAGGTAAAGTTATAAGGGTAAAGAGAAGACAGAGGCAATATGATAACAACCCAAACCTAACATGTTTGCTGGTCTGTTTCATTTGAAATGATGATTGTTTTTTATATTTCAAACTTTTGTTTCCTCTTATGAATTTACAAAACATTGTTTTCTGATCCAACCAGACTCATGTGAGACTAAGAGAAAATATGAATGGTTTGAGCTTTGCTTTTTTATTTGATTGTATAATAATCAAGCAATAAATGTCCTATTAAAAGTCTAGTGTTTTAACTCTTGATACAGGACGTAGCTTTGCCATATGCAAAATACAATAAAACCATATGACACTTCTCTCAATAACTAAAGGAATGGAAAACCCTGTTCTTACTTCTGAATAACACAAGGGATAGAGGAATACAAATGTAATTAAAATTAAATCCAAGCCATTTTATTTCCAGCATTTCTTGCTAAATTCCCTTTTGCACATGAAACAGATTTGAAAAGTAATACACATAAATAAATAATGTTCACTAACTCAACACACCACAGTGAAGAACAAGCATGTGGAAAAGAGATTTCTGCATGTCTTCACTCAGAATCTTCAAATACAAGCTAATTACCTATTTTTCTCAGTATCAGAAAGAAGCAACATGAATAGATTACATAAATAAAGGTATTGCATTTTATGTTAGTATTCAAGCATAAAATGCATAGAAATAGGAGTAAAGTTATTCAAGTCATTGTACTGATGTATTCAAAATCTTTCATGTTCCTTTCTCCAATTACCATTTCATAATTTCCTTCTGTCTTTTTTGAAAAGAAAATTTAATATCAGAAAATGTCCTTAGCTAGCAAACCCGCATACTGAAATGCATTATCTCCTCACAGGGCAAGCACAGACAGCACCAACAGCAGCAGGAGCTGCAGAATTTGTATTCTTCTTCAGTAGCACTCCTTAATCAGAATGCAAAGAAATCATCTTTAACACATAAGTGCATCATGATGTCTTTTGCAGCTTTTGACCTATTTTTAAAAGAACTGTAAAAGCTGATTTCAGTTTGAATTGTTTTTCAGGATGATCTGCCCTCTAAAACCTGGACTAGCACTGACACACGCCAAGAAGCATCAAGTGTTAAAATCTCTCAAGACACCATGGAAAGGAACTGCTTTGAGCCGTTGATGTAGAGACATTAAAAGGTCATCATATTAAATCTCCACCACCAGACAAATCACCTCTGTTTTCTATATTTTTCTGTGTTTCCTTATCATCATCATGTCCTGTAGACACATACATAAATTTATTTTAAAATCGTTGCAAGGCATTCTAATCCAGTAAATTTATTCAAACTACTATGCAAAATATCCTCTCATTTTAGTTCGTAATTCTTTCAATTAAAAATTACCCTAACGTAATGTGGGATAAATTGGCCAAATTCCATCTTATTAAATTCCGTCTATTTCTGAGTTTGGTTGGTTGCTTTTTTTTTTATTGTTTCGATACATTACCAAAAATTATTTTCTACTGCTAGAAAGTAGTGCATTTTACAGTGCAAAATATATATTCAGTGCAAATATATATTCAGGATCTCTGGAGTCCTAACAATATTATGTGGTCTGACAACTGCATCATTGCTGCTACAACATGTAAGAGAAAAAAACAAGATGCAAAAAGAAGAATACACAAGCATTAAAAAATCTGATATATTTTCATTCTAATGTAATGAAAAGATGTTACAGTTGCCTTGAATATTCTAGTATATTGCTTATACATAAAAAGAAAGCAATATTTTTTTAATATCAGAATAAAACTCACAGTTGTGATAAAGTAAGTCTACAAAAGCTTGTTAACTGTATAGAACAATAAATATTAAACCAAGTTTTCACATTACTTTGCTATGCTGTAACGACAGGAGTAGAGATTTTAAAATGTCAAAAACCCAATTTGGTTTTTATGCCTTTGGAAGCCCATCACAGCATACCTTATGCTCTTCTATTTGGCGCTTTAGGTCCTCTAGATCTGGACCTAAGGGCTCCAAATCAGTTTTCTTTGTCCTTTCCTCTGTTTTTGTCAGCCATTCAGCTAGCTGGGCTAGCTGCTGATTCTGCAAATCCATTAGGACTTTATGTAAACTGTAAAACAAATAAAAAATAATTAGAATTTATAAGTGAAGAAAACAACAAGCAGAAACATCTGCCCCATATACTAACAGATTTTCACAAGGTTACATTTGAAGGCAGAATGGAAATATATCATTTTGAATGCATGTTTTGGAAGGGGAACAGGCTCCCCAGGACAGTGGTTCCAGCCCCAGCCTGGCAGAGCTCAGAAGTGTGTGGGGAATTCTCTCAGGCACGGGGGGTGACTCTTGGGGTGTCTGTGCAGAGCCATGAGTTGGAGTCAATGACCCTGATGGGTCCCTTCCAACCCAGCACATTCTATGGTTCTGTGGAGAAGGTACCTGAAACTCTTTGGAAATAGTTTTGATTGAGACAAATTGTTTCAGCTTTTTCATTGGGAACTGGCTACCTCATATAATATTCCATCTGTTAAAGCTTTGCATTCCAGTTGCATTTCCATTACACCTGGAGTTCAAAATTCCTACACTCTGTTTTTCTTAAAGCTTGTTTTGCCCACTACAAGTATTTTGAAAACTGCTCAAACAACTGATCTTACCAGGCTTCCTCTAATTTTAGGATATTAAATAGAAAACATATTATATTTTCAGTTACTCAATGGAAAATACTCTGAAATTTTACCAGGAAATACTTCAGTTTTGCCTAATCAAATTGCATAGATAGATCCAAAATGATCTGGCCAAAAATCCATGACAGATTTCCACTTAGACTTTCCTCTTCAGAAATTCTTGAAACTGTCCTAAACAAAACCTTCATCAACAGCATTTCTGGATTTCAGATTTGTTTTTTTCTATATTTTTTTTTTTTTAAACCGGAAATTATATTTTAAAGATTGATTAAAACCACCAGAGGACTCATATAGTATTGTTTCCATCCTAATCTCTCTATTAATTACAGATAGAGTACAGAAGGATGATACCCTGTTTCAATAAAGCCCATGGTTTACAAGGGATTAGGGATCTCAGATCTCAGTCCCTCACTTTCAACTGTGTATTTTTTGTGTTGATGTTCTAAACTAAGCAATTATAAAGTACACTGCTTCATCCTGGAGATATTCCTCTTAGCATTAAATTAAATAAACTCTACAGAAAACTTGTTCCAGTAAACTGAATTTAAGAATAGGAAAATATGATGAAACAAATATTCTACATAATATTGACGTTATTCTGAAGTAAGGAGCATAAACTTAAAAATTAAGTAATCAAAAAACATAATCACAGTTTATTTCTAAAGCAAAAGTATGCTTCTTCTTTCTTACCATTCATCAGGTCCTTCCTTGCTTTCAAAATACTTTTACAAACATCTGATATGAAGGTTTAATATCTATTTATATACCTCAGGAGATTATCAAAACCTTTGTTTATAGTATGGCTCGTTAAGTTTCAAATTTAAAAAAAAAATTGAATTGAATGGGTTTTAAAAGCTGTTGAACTCCCTAAAAAGTGGTAAATTGCATTGTTTTTCTCTACAGTGACATATTTATCACTGATGTGCTTTACTATAGAAAATACTGCTTTGGAAACGCCAGGATGAAGAAATAAAAAAGAAAAAAAAACATTTTTCCTTCAGCATGCTACTGCACTGCTTATTCAAAGAGTCAAATACTTTCAATACAGGGTGAATACATGAGAAATCCAATCTGGGCTGCTTTCACACAAAGGCATTTCTATGTTCGAAACTTCTTCTGACATTCTGACCTCCTAAATCACTTTTTATAAGACCCTTTCATTTTTATAGCATATTTATCAGTATATCTTCCTCCTGTCCTTGTTTATTACTTGCTTTTGTTTTCCTTGTGCTGTAAAGCGTGTTGCCTTTTTTCACAATTCCTATTGCCATTACAGAGGTCAGACAGTCTTGCTGTTCTCATCTTCACAAAAACCATCCCTGGTTGGCTAAAAATGTCACTTTTGCCTTAGGGACAAGATTACAGCAATCTGCTCAGAAGATTGTGCTTTAAATTGAAGTAGAAGATGGATACTGAGAGTTTAAATTATGTACAATAACCCAAAAATATATTATATTGTGATAAGAAAACTTTTTATACTCATCCAACCAGTTTCTTGAAACACAGTGGTTTGACCAAAAGGCCAGAATTAACTATATCTAGGTATATCACTCCTGACAAATTTTCTCTTGCCCTATCCCAAATCTCATTGAATTTATCACAGATTTCTTTTTTTGTATAGAAAATTAAATAGTAGTGCAACACTCTCTGTGAAGCCCATATTATTTTATGTCTTCTACTGAACTCATATTACCCAAACATGACCTGCTTTAAAATCACTAGGCCACTCAATTCCCCAAGCAATGACCTACAGCTGCAGCTGGGAGATGGGTTTAACAATTGGTGTTAAAGAACATTTTAAGTAGACAAACTACCATTGAGAGACATAGCAACTTGCATGTATTGATTTAAAAGAAAATAAGTATGGCCAATAAAAATTCCCTACAGTAAAGAATCATAGATTTTTTTCTCTCCAAAAATATATGAGAACTGGAATAAGTTAGGTTGAAACATCTGAAACTCAGAAACAATTTTATAGTCAAAGGAAGACAGAATAAAGGAAACATTCTCAGTACTCAGCAGCAAGCTGAAAAGAAAACAAATGTTTGGAATTGCTAAGAACATATTGGAAGAAAGATAGTTATGTCATGCAATTGTTAAAAATCATAGTTCACTTTCTAATACAATAGGCAAACCCCTCAACTCCAAAAGACAAGGTAGAACTGGAAAAAGCATAAAGAGGAGCAAGATGTATAACTGAATATGTTCTATATATATTTATGAAGAAAGTAAGAAAATATATATTTTATCTCTGTATCCCATAAGCCAAATTACTTCCCTGTGGCATAATCACAAGTTCTTACATTTATGGAATTTCTTATCCCAGATGGCACTATGTAAATAAAAATGTCAAAATCAGATACAATAATAAAAATTTCCAAATGTTATTGTGAATATTTAATAGATTATTTCTCTACTTCTACTTATAATTCAACTTTAAACTATAGGCCTTGCACTTTTTAAAATAGTGTAATTTGCACTCCAATAAAAGTGAGGTAGGTGATGCAAATTTTGGTTAAAGTGTTATCTGTGTCCAAGTTGTTGGGAGCTGCTGCTTTATGTGGATCCCAGGCTCCAAACAACATGCAAGGCTCAAAATGACTGCATGTCAAATTTCAGGTTAAAACAGATACAAGATGGAGTTTTGTTCACAGTGAAGGAAAATCCCAACTGTTAGTCAAGTTCAGGATTGTTTCAGTCAAAATTAATTAATTAATTA
This sequence comes from Ammodramus savannarum pratensis, assembly GCA_020466415.1. Lineage (NCBI taxonomy): Eukaryota > Metazoa > Chordata > Aves > Passeriformes > Passerellidae > Ammodramus > Ammodramus savannarum. The sequence continues at coordinate 31,321,808 of JAHXMQ010012338.1, read as the reverse complement.
TTATATGGTGTAATAACACCTGACATATTACTTACTTGCTTTGTTTTTCCATACTTGCTACCCTGAGACTTTCCCAACGAGAATTAAGTAGATTCATTTGTTCTTGGATTTCATTCTCTTCTTCATCTGAAAGTTTTCCAGTTGATAGAAGTTGACTTCCAACTTGCAAAACATTACCAACACGTCCTTGGTGAGCTGTTAACTCCATCATAAACCCCTGACAATTAAAAAAAATTAAAAATAAAAAAACAAAAGTTTTGATTTGCATTCTTTGAAATGAAAGAACACAATCACATCATTTTGCGAACATGATTTTCAACCTTGGTTTTAATCTTTTCAAACCCTCACACAAACTTGTAACATAAACTGGAAATAAACACTTTCATTTTCTTCAAAGGGCAGAAAGCTGTTTAGTCTGGAGAAGAAGAGGCTGCAGGGTGACTGTACTGATCTCTGCCACTACCTGGAAGAAGGTTGAAAAGGATAGGATGGGAGGAAATGGCCTCAAATTCCAACAGAGGATGTTTAGATTGGATTTTAGGAAAAAAAAGAACATCTCCACTGAATGTTCTCAAACATTGGAATGGGCTTCCAGGGAAGCGGTTGAGTCGCCATCCTTAGATGCGTAGATGCAGCATTTAGGAGCATTCAGTGGTGGAATTGGCAGTGTTAGGTTAATGGTTGGACTTTAGAATCTTAAGGGTCTTTTCCAACCTAAACAATTCTATGATTCTAGGGCAGAGTCTCCACTTTACATTCTCCAAACCAAAATTATTAAAAACAAACAAATCCCCCCTAAAAAATCAAAGAAAATACAATAAAATAAATAAATTTCAAAACATTAGTACAAACATATACCTCATGGGTGTGAAACTGTTCTTTAACAACTTCTACATCATTGGATATATCTCCTTGTGCTTGTAATGCATCTTCAGCAGAGAGAAGCCACGTGAGTACTTCTTCTAAAGCAGTTTGGTAGTTTTCAAGATCTCCAGCCCCCATCCGCACAGTGCTAAATTTCTTTTCTTCAACACTTGCTAAAACCTGATCAAAACCAAAATTGTAAGAGCAAAGAAAATGGCACCTGCTTAGACAGTTCTACAAAGGAATAAATGGAAGACAATGTATTTCTAAGAAAAAAAAAATCAGATGGCCAATACATGGATTTACTTTACAACACAAAATCAGTTAACTGACCAAGATCAGTTAGGATTTAGAGAAATAAAAAAAATCTTATATTTTAATTAGATATTTCACACTGTTATTCAAAATCCCTATCAAGTGTTCTGAATAGTGAATAATAAGAATAATATTTACCACATATTTAGAGAAATATTTACCACAGAAGCTCATAAAATGATATGTGCAAAAAAGTAGCAAGTTACTTTCTGACTTTGCAGAGAATCTATGAAAAACCTGAACCAACAAACCTTTACACTACATGCAATGCTAGGCTTGAGCAATCCACAAACACATATTTTGTGAAAACCGTTCTAGGAAGCTGGAAAAGTTCAAAAACTCATGCGAAATCATAACTTTTTAAAATCAAGCAGAAGTGTACTACTGTTGATTTCTCTTTTCTGCAAAGGCTAATCTTATAAATATTTTTTAGAAGCCAAATCTCTTTTGAGAACAGAAATTTCTGGTCTACTGCATAAAGTCAAGAGAAATCAACAAGTACTCATTGATTAGTATAACAGTAGAAAACAAGGAAAGAAGAGAAGAAAAAAATGCATTTGCTACAGAAGATACCATCCCATATGTTTTCCAAAAAGTTCTGAACATATTTAGCTAGTTTGTCAGTAATTTAATTTAAATCAAGCTACACATATAAATAAGCTTATGCTTCCATAAAAAAAAATATACCAAGGCACTTAATGTTTTTATACTTGGCAAGAATTGTTCCTACTGACAAATTTGTGCCAATGAAATGCTCAAAGCAGCTAATAAAGCCTTTCATTGGAGTTTAGAACTGAAAGTTAATGATTAGAACCACAAGCAGGATCACAGCAGGCTCTGAGTTGGAAGGGACCCAGAGAGTCATCAAGCCCAACTCTTATGTGAATGGCCCATATGGGATTAGAGTTCAACCAAGTGAGCTGACTTCAGGGAGTGCAATTTTCTGACATAAGAGAAACAGAAAAAGACTAAGAGAAAAATACAGAAGTATAGAATTCTAAGATTGTAACACTGTAAAATGTCTTCAAAGATAAAAAGCACTCCTTGGAGGCAACTGTTGTTTTTTGACTTGTCAAAAAATACATATAAACATTGTTATATCTCATATCTACTACTTCTGTCAGTGTTGTTTTCTCTCCAAAAGATAACTGGCCATCCATGCTTATCTTAAATATTGAATGAAAAACAGGTATCAGATCAGTGGAATTAGCTGTAAATGGAACATGAAACACTTAGAAGGGGGCAACTACTGACCTAACACTTATGGCATAATCTTTGTATTAAAAACCAAAACCAAAGTAGTGTTTCAAAGGTCATTATACCCATTATTCATCCCTTAATAAACCCCAAATTTAAGTGTGCAGATCCGACAGCACTAAGAATATTTCTAAAATGAAATAATCCACATAAGACAACCAAAAATGGAAACCTCTGATACTTATAATTCACATTGGTAGGCAACCAAACAGCACAAACTGTGAGTGTTATTGTTTATGAATTTATATGAAATCTCTTTGAAATTCCTAAGAAAGTAAGGAAAAATAGAATTTTAAGGTGTTGCATATACTACGTTGAAAGAACAGTTATTAATATGGATATCTAAGTTGTGATGGCTGTTTCTAAACATATTTTTTAAGAGAATGAAAAACAATGAGGACAGGCTGAAGTCAAATTGTTATGGCCATATAATGCTAGGAAGGCTATTCTTAGGGAGAAAAAGCTGCCTAAATTTGTGTTGCAGTCTGAATTGCTGTTAATAAAGTCCAGGGTAAGGAAGCAAAAAGAGCCTTTGCATAATATCCACAGATGTTTTATTCAAGCATCAAGTGAGATGATCAGGTCCCCCAGTACCACATGAGGAAGGTCTGAGTTTATCAATCTTTGAGGGGCCTGGGGGTGAACCTGGTCTCTGGACAGTACAAAGATAAGGCCCAATTAAGGAAGAGGGAGGGAGAGGCTCAGGGACATAGGAACATGCATATGATCAGGGGAACGAGCCAATGGGGTCTTAACAGCCTTTTGAGGTAAGTTTCTTGGTCTCCCTAAACCAAGGAATGCCCCCCAGGGTCTCCACAAATATTCAGTTTCATTTTTAAATCAAAACCTATTCTTAATAAAGTATGTAATGAGTATGCAACAGAAACTTGATTGTCTGCAGTTAGAGCAAAACAGAGTGATTTATGGAATAAAAACTTCAAAAAAATCTCATTGTGGTGGTGCATCCCTCCCTGTTCCTTGGGCTGCACGCTCATCTCAGAAATACATGTGGGCCTTGGCCTTGAGCTCATCACAAATATTGTCTGCTCCCATGAACTTAAGTTGGTTAACAACCTGTTTCTTAATGAACAGTCTCAGAAACTCATTTTTCTTGCCTAAACCAATGAAATAACCTGAGCAGAAAAACAGTTTTGTTATCCAACCTTTAAAGAAATTTACTGACCCAAATTGTGGCCAGGATGGAAAGTTACCGTGACTAAAGGCAATCGAGGCAATCGTCTTGTGACCCTGGAAGCAGCAGTGCTAAATCGAGACCTGTTGAGCTCTCCAGGACCATGGACAGCAGCCTCCCTCGGCAGGTGAGCCCTCCCGGAGCCAGGAAACTCCCGAGTTTGCTGTACTTGGGAGAGTGCTGACCAACACCAGTGAAAAGGACATGTGAAATTTAAATGTATAATGAACACTGCAGCACACGTAGCTGGGAATCAGTCAGGCAGTCATCTCCCAGACTGTTTTGAAAAATGATCAGACACTTTTCACGTTACAATCCTGGTTGTTCATATGGACTAATGTAAAAAGAAAAAATTGCTCTGGACCCATATGTTGTCCTCTAGACATTTTTTTCCTTTACTTTCTGTTGCACATGGATTAATTATACCTAGATAAAACAATGGGAGTTTAATCTCTGTGCACCTCATCATCCTCTGCTTGGGTGTGGGGGCAGAAAGATCCCAGGGACTCTGAAGATTTAATTTAAAGTATAGTAAGTGAAAGTAAAAATCCTCTGACCTTCAGAAGCTTGGAAAAAATTAGCTATTCCTGGCAAATGTATTAATTATTTCACAGAATTTAAACCATGAGCTTGTAGCTCCTCCAAGGTGAGAAAATGAGGGGACAAAGTGTTCCTCACCTGTTATTGCATTATGTTCCTAAAGGGAGGAGAAGGATTAGTTGTGTTAGCAAATTCTCAAAGAATGTTTCTATTAATACACAAAGACTGATTCTGAGTTTTAGAAGTTAGTTGGGCGGGTTTAGAAAGTAGTTTTCCAGGAAATCTTTAGGGTTCATTCCAGCACTCTTATTTATATTATGTATTTCCTTACTTCAGAATCTGCCTGTCCCATTGTTAAAGATAAAGAATGTGGCTCTGGACATTTAAAGCTTTTAAACTCAAAGACATAAAATTTTAAAGAAACATTTTTTATTAAAGGCCAATTTCAGTTGAGAGTATCTTTCTCAATTTGAACACCCCCTTTGCAGGATTAGAGCCTCAGAAAATAGTTCCCATTATTCACTCTCAAACTATGCCTCCTATCATCTAAGAATGAAACACTGCTTATTCTTTTGGTTCCTACAATTTTCTCATTACAAAATCTATTTTATGTGTCTTTTTATTTCAAAATTATGACTGTTAAAATGCTACATGATAAAATGGTCTCTTCAACAATCAAGATTATGTTTTCTCAACAGATGAGTAATTTCTAGTAATAAAACTTAAAAGATAAATTGGGTCAGACCACTTGTTATTATAACATTAACAATTTCATTGTTCTGAATGAGGCCAGAACTTCCATTTTATTAAGTATTAAAAAAATATCATTGTAAATTAACATAGAGTAAGAAAGATGGGTTTTTTTTTGTTTGGCTTTTTTTTTTTTTTTTTTTGGGGGGGGGGGGGTGTTTTGTTTTAATTGTTTTGGCTTTTTTTTATATTTCTCAAAAAATCCACACAGGTTTGGCCTTATGATAAATCTGAAAAATTGCAGGTTTTGCTTGCTCAGTTGAGACAAGTTACATTTTTAGTACTTGATTTTCTCTGTGATTCTATTTCTAATGCATATGTTTCCACCTGGATGAATTGACCTGTCCTTGCAACTGCATTTTTGAGATGCAGCAGATTATTAGGTCATTAAAAATCAATGGAGCTTAGGCAATGTATATGCTGAGGAGAAAAGGCAGAGCCAGGCAGTATTGATGAAAGTACATTCATTACAAAGGAAGGAAAAGGTTGGAACTATTGACAGGAAAGCAATAAAAGAAAATTAATTTCTTCAACTACTCTACATGGGTACAGCTGGTACAAATAAAGTCTGAAAGAGACAAAGAATTTATTGGCATTAAAGCAAAACGTTGCACCTTGGGGACTCAAGTGTGGAAGTTAGCCTAAGACAACTTAAAGACAGTGAAAAAAACCTGCAATCAACTGGATTGGGGAGGAGACTAAGACTGGGAACTGTGAGGATAGGTCAGATGGTGCTCAGACTTAAGAAACAGGAATCAAGGCTGCCAGCTGCCTATAACGGTCAAACATTCTAAAAAAACTTTTATTTTTTCTTAATTTTGCACAATTGGTCAAGTGAGTCAGTACTTTGCAGAAAGATTTTCCCCTTAGCTTTCTTTCTTCAACACACCTGTGCTTGGAAAAATATCAAATAATGTTTTGCTTAGTAGCTACTTGACTTAAAGTGTATCAAAACATACTGCTTTCATAAACTCTCCAGGGAAAACGTTCAGCCTCTGTTTATTTATGGGTTTTAATTTTGTTGAGTTTTGCTGCTTATAAAATGTATTTCTGCTTGTAGCATTGCTGATGACAAGACACCAGTATTTGCCTCTCTAAGGAAGGCACTTCCTATTCAAGCAATTATGAACCATGGCTCTGACCACTCAGTCACTGGCTGTGACTGAATTGAATTACTTTCACCATAAATCTACAACAAAATTATGATTTCTTCCTGTTGAAAGGGCTCATCTACTCACCATTCTTCAAACCTTCCCTTTCCCGAAGACAGACCTGGGCACATTTTAAGGGGAAGTATATTTCAGGTGCTGTCATGTCACACAGTAGACTGTGAGATCATTTGGCCTCTACATAATACATAAATTAGACTCCACTCTACATAAAGAAAGGTGAAATTTTCCCCCCAGGATAAGTTTTCAGTATTAACTAATGACTCTTCTCAGAACTCTCCAAGAGTGAATGGTAACTGGGTCCTGATGAAACTGCAGGTCAAGAAGCCTGGGGCCTTTTCCCAGTAGTGCTACCCCCAATGTAACTCCAGATCAGCAGATTCAGCTTATTTGAGAAATTCCCAGAGTGTTTTGTGCTGTCTCATGCACACAGACAAAAAAGGAAAAGGTAATTTTATCCACTAATGATGATCAGACCACCTCAAAATTTGAGTCGTGGTCACAGAATAATTCAGTAGCCTTAAAAATATGCAAGATTGAATAGACAATGGCCATCCTTATTTAATTTTAATTTTTAAAACACAAATTCTAAATGTTGTGATTACTAAAGTAACATCCACTTTGAAGGATACTGCTCTGAGAAAGACAAGTTAAAGGTCTTTAAAGATCTTTAACACCTCTTCTAACCTAAACCATTCTATGAAATATTCTATGTTTTAAATTGTATTCTCAAAACTTCCATGTGGAGAAAAAACTATTAAATATATAAACAGAAAACCTGAATGGAAAGAGGTGAATTATTTCTTAGCCAAGAGAAATGCAAATGGATTGTCCAAAAATGTACTGAATTATTTTTTTAGCATGTCATACAGGAGATTGAGATAGAAATACAAACTGCATCCTATTTCTCTCTGGCAACAGACAAGTCAAGAAACAAACATCAAAAGGCATCCTGCTAAAATACAAATGGAGATTTCAAGATTAAAATCACAGAAATGCAGGCCAAAAGCAAAAAATTGGAAAAGAAGAAAAGAATCTAGGTGGGGTTTTTTTTGGTGGGTTGTTTTTTGTTTTTTGGTTTTTTTTTTGTTTTTTGGTTTTTTTTTTTTTTTTTCTATTTTCACATATATTTCACAGTGAATTCTACAGCCTTACAGTTCAAAAAACTATAAAAATATATAAATGTGGTTCTATCATTCTGGAAGAAAAAATTAGCCTTCTTTTTTCAGCATCCCGTTCAGTTATTTCTTCACTTTCTTTCTCCCTATTATCTCTCTCTTCTGCTATTGCTGTCAGCAAAATCTGTGTTATCCCATGGCATAAAAAAAAACTTCCCATCTTCTCAATAAAAATATTTAACTTCAAAACTCTTTTTATGTTTTCACATAGTGCAATATCTAAATGCCTTCAAAAGCATAAACAGCCTTAGTAATTAACTTCAACAAGATACATCTCTGAGATATTTTTTTCTTTTGAGAAATATAGATTCTGAGGCAAGAGCCAATTAGTGGGTATACTCCACAGTTTCTGTGAAGCTGAGGTTGAGGTCCTGGAGATTTCAGAGTATTCAACAGCATGTGTTGAATTGTGCTATTAGAGTTGGAAGGAATTATTAAAAGAGGTGGTTTTGCAATGTCATCTAAAATCTCAGTAGTGAAATTTGCTTGAATAAGATGAATATCCCATTCATGGCTCTTCTGCAGTTTATCCATTTTGTATTTAAACTCTCCCAAAATGTATTTTAGCTTCTATTAAAGGAGTTCTTATTCTTCAATGGAAACCACTGCAATGAATATGTTTTCAATTTAAAATTAAAAACCAACCAAAAGGTTGTTACAGAAAATGATCAAGTAATTTAATATTTGGATTTTTTTTAATAATTCTGTAGTGTAACTACCTTTCTTGTAGCTACATGCTCTGAATAATAAATCAAAAGCTGTGAATAAGTCAAAATTATAACCAATCATATCACAAAGGGGTTTTCCTCCTCTCCAGAATGCAGAGCTTCAGGTTTATAAATTGGATATTAATACAGAAAATACTAAAATACTTCCAAAAGATAAGAATGGGAACTAGGAAGAAGCCCTTCTGGAATACTGAAAGCTATATAGAAAACTTTCTTAAATGCTTACAGAGAGCAGTAAATGGATAGAAGAACAGGATAAAAATCCACTGAAGACTTTTAAATAAAAAGATGCCATCTCCAGGTCAAGAAATTTCTGAGCCACCAATCAGTGGAGAATGAGTCAGTGAGAATACTCAGATGTAGTCAGATCCAATTACTAAAGAGTTGGGCATGACCCAGTGAGTTACAAGCTTCTAAATTCCCATTATAGAGACAATGTAAAACTAATATATAGCTTTGTAGATGCAAAATACCTAACAGATACAAGTAATTCTGAAATTGTAAGCTTAAAAAATACATTATAAATGTGCTGTTTCAAAACCAAATTCTTATCTTTATTCTTTCTTTCTCAATATTTGCTTTCATCTTCTCATTTCCTCTTTGCTTTGCTAGATGAGCTATAGTGAAAAGCAATGTCCCAATTCTGGAATTGCATACTTGTTGAGATTTATTTATTTACTCATAGTACATTCTTCCAGAAATAAATTAACTATTTTTGCTCTTCAAATAGTTACTAGAATGTTGAAAGAGAATCTTCAAATATTTTAACAAATAATTTTTCCTGATATTGCTGATGTGGCAGAAAATAATTATAGGTGCCTTTCAGGTTTAATTTTTCCAAGCAATGTTATCCTTCCCCATATTATATATAAATGTACTCATATTCACTAAAATATAATGCATGGTTCTAAGCTGTAGGTATTAAATAGCATATTCATTGGAGTTGCCATCATGTATATTCATAGAAAGGGAAAAAAACAAAACAGGAACAAGGCTAAAGAGTTAAAGGAAAAACAGAATATTAGGAGGCTGAAGATGAACAAGTTAAAAATTGATTTAAGCCTTCATTGCAGAAGAGAGAGATTTTGAGACTGAACTTAAAAGGGACAGGAGAACCTTGAAAAAATGAGAAGTAGCAAAAGATGGCATGGCATAACAGAGAGAGCATTTCCTTGGTGATGTAGAGAAGACACAAGAGTGCTGTGATTAAGAGTGTGAATAGAAGTAAATGAGATCAGAGAAATACTGAAGGCAAATTTTAGGACTAAAGATATTGGACAGAAACTGAATGTACTCTGGAAGGGAGTAGTCAATTATAAATTGACTAGAGGACACTTTTAAAAAGGTAATCTCTATTGAACAAAATGACATTGAAGGGCTGGAGTAACATACAACACATACTGTGCTATGGAATTGTACTTTGTAATTCATTTGGCAAATGAAAATCAAGTGGGAAAACTTATGCAAACATGTAGTAATTTATTGTCATCATACCTCCATACCTTTCAGAATGGACAAAATGCTGTAGAATCTTTATTTTTTGATCCTACTGTTAAATTCAAAGTTAGGAAGTCCCCTCATCTCACTGACAGTCTTTGACTTGCATCTCAATTTACTGCTCTCTGTATGTGATGCTCATGGTGTTTTTTTTTTTTTTTTTATAAAGCAATCGTTACAAATTATCTCCCCTCTTCTCCCTTTTCTGGTTTATGTTTTTTGTTTGTTTTTGACAGACAATAGAATTATTTTAAAAATTCTTTTGTTGGTACTCCAAGAGCAATGTATTAGAATGCAAAATAGAGAAAAATCAATATTAGATTTGTTTTATATTTGAACACTCACCCCCCCCCCCCCAAAAAAAAAAAGAAAAACCCACAGAAATGAAATTGATAAGCGTTGTCTACTAAACAAAGCATAAACCACTTCAAACTACCAGACAGAAGACCTCTCAAAAGGAAAGTTAGGAAAATGTTTTACTTATAGAGTGAAGAAATATCAACCTTAGTATGCAAGAATTGGCAATTCAGAAGCTGATACAAACAATATACTGGACCAACAGATCTTAAGTCAATTGTCATTTTGTTAAAATGAAGATAAAAAGCACTTTTGGTAGAAGTTGCAAATACTGTTATGTTAGATAGGATGTGAGTATTAAAAAGAAATCTGTAAAGATTACAGCAGAAATAAAGAAGGTAGGAACATATAAACCTGGAAGATGGCCTTCATAAACATCAAACATAAAACTTGCATCTCATACTTTCACCTGTCTATGATTTTTGTGGTTTCAGCCTCCTCTAAACACCATATATTTATATATTAATGGGAGCTAGGCTTTAACTTAAGTCAGATTTTTATTCTTATTCATGCTTAAGAGGTAAGCTTTTTTCTTTTTTAATACTTTCCAAATTACTTGCAAAAAGTTCTTATAACTACTTCCATAAAAGATTGCTACTGCTTTCAAGTAATCACTTTGATTTTTTGGGGAGAAAATTCCATTTTGCTTTTTTCAAAACATACATCTGTTTTTTAAAGTTTGATACCTCACTATGTGATTCACAGTTTACTTAAATGAGTGCTTCTGCTTTTATGACATCAAACAACTAAACTTTCCTTTTTAATTTTTAAGAGTTATTTATTACATCAAAATGTATCTACTATTTCTTTGCTACACCTTAATTTAGTTCAAACAAACCAAATACCTTCTGTACAAACACCACGTTGTTTCCTACAATTTTTATATTTTTGAAGTTTGGTTTATTTTTGCTATGTGTTATTCTTCCAGGACTGGATTTTTATAATAAATTTTCAACATCTAAAAATTGTTTGTTACCCTCCACCCCAAATCTATTTTTCCTATAAAACTTACAATTTATTCCTTTTTTTTCCGTTAGCTCATGGATTACCACAGGCTAACACACCAGTATTCATAATATTGAACAAAAGAATTATAAATCTTAGAAAATTATAAAGCAAAATTCTTTAATACTGCTGTATATAGAGACATATACCTTTGCTGCAGGAAATAAACATAGAAAATGTAGGAATATTTTCTTTCTATACTTGGATGTAAAATCTGTACATGCAGACCGAAACTAAAAACTACACTTTGCAGTATTTTAGAGGGAGAGTGTTCTACACAAGCATTACAAGGCACAGCTTCTACTGTATCAAAATCATTGAACGAAAGAAAGATATCAGGATTTTCATGATCAGTAGAGATCAGCAATCCAGCCTTCCAAAGGTCTCTGCTTCAGACAAACATGCAGACCTCCCTGCCATACAAATGTCAACTAACAAACAACCCACAGCACTTCCTACAGACCCTGAAAACAGACAACTCTACTGGTATGATTAAATACAAAGGCAGAAGGAAAAATGGTTATCCACTCTCTCACAGAGCAATGATTTGGGCTTCTCAAAATCAATAGAACCATTTGTAACACAGTGAAAATATGCTAGATTTTACAATGAAGTATATTACATGCACGTGGGGGCACAAAAGTTTTTCCACAGAGGTCTTAACACTTTCTACAGGAGTAAAACACAATGCTATTTCCTCAAAGTTACAGCTACGCTTGGGCATTTTAAGGGCATAATGCAGATTCTGCACACATTTTTTAAAGCCATGTTAATTTAACACCCTCATCAGTTTTATTTTAGCTGTATAGAATTCAACCATGTGATGGTGTAAGATAGGACAGAAAGTTTAAAAATATTGTAATTAAAACTCAATGACTTTTAATTGGAAAATAAAATCCTAAATGAATTCATAATATTCATGTATGTTTAACCACCATATGTTTCAGAGGTAATCCTCTGAAAGCCATTGTAGGTTACAGTGAGTGTATCCTGTCACACTGCACAGAAAGACAGACAGAGAAAGGCAGGATAAAACTGTTGGGGCCAAGGGAGCATCTCTCAAAGCCATTGAACAAGGAGGCTCTAAACTAAACTTTCTCTCCTGTTCCTGAGAACAGGAGTAAAATGTGCTGCTGCTGCTACATCAGTATTCCAGGATTTCTTTGGATTAGGGGTTTGGGGTTTTTTCTCATGTTGGTAATAATTCTCAGTGGGACACACAAAAAAATATTAGGTTAGCATACACCCAGACAATCTCATCTTTGATGTCTTTTTAATTTTACTAATGTCAAATCTAGATAAATTAAAAGGTAAGAAAAATTCTTAATAAACTCAGTTTTAAAATGAAATTATACTATCTAAAATTATGAAGCAAGACTTCATAATATGGAAAAGTTCATATGCTATACAGAGATGAGAAAAAGTTTACCAATAATGCTGTTTGTAATGATACTATAATTTTGTCTCTAGAAATTACCTTAAATTGCTTTTATTTGTTAAAGTGTCCTGTTGATTTGAGAAGTTTTTCAAAAGATATGTTCTTTTTTTTTTTTTTTTTTTGCATTTCAGAGGTTTTAATAGGTGTAATGAGAGATTGCAAAGAGTTAATTGCTTCCTTTCTGAATCTCAGACTAAATTTACTTTTTTTGTGTGCATAAAGTGAAAGGCCTTTCTTAAGTGTTTGAAATGGGGATGTGTAAGTACTTCAAATTGTCTCAATCCTCAAATTACTTCAATTTTAGTCCTCAGATGAGGAAAAAAATGTACACCAGTCTGTTTACCAGTAAGGATTTTCATTAACATTGTGTCCTATGTTTTACCTTGCCCTTCCTTTGAATCAAATCCACTGCTGATAGAAGCAATTCTCCACTGTTGCCGAAAAGCTACTGGCCAGAAGGGGGATTCAAATTTACTAATTTACTATTTTACATATTATGGATGTAAAAAAAATAAAATGTTCACAGTAAATGAATATGTGCCCTTATTTGCTGTTATCTACATCCATCTTTAACAAACCTTACACATACTTTATGTTCAAGAGACTCAGCGGCATAAAATTACTTAAAACAACACTTTAAAATGTTATCCTATATCCCTTATTGTAGGCCTTGAACATTAATCTGTTTAGCAACCACAGAAAAAAGCTTCCTTTCCAAAATGAGAGGCAAAAATACTTGAAACTGAAAAATTTAGTGAAATTCAGTGAATCCTCTCATTCAAATTAACAAGGTTTTAAATTTGGGAAGACCAGATTTTCAGTGCAGGTTAGAACTTTTAAAACAGCCTTTTCTAAAAAAGAAGCAGTTGTATCACTATCCAAATTTGAAATTAAGAAACTCCTGTTAAATTTGTTTAAAAAAAAAAACCAACACAAAAAAATCCCACAAATCCCACAAAACAAAAAAAAAAAAAAAAATACAGATGGAACTTAAAATAGCACTGAAGCTAGGTAAAAACACCTAAAGATATCATGTAAGAAAAAAATAATCTAGGTAAAATTGTGTTCCTGAAAGTATATACAGTTGTCTGTTCAAAAACACATTCACCAATCAGGTATAACATTTCCAAGTTTCTAATAAAAAAAAATATTACAGAAACCTTCCACTTTAATGCAAAACAAGTTAAAAATATTAGAAAATGGGATTTTTCTTAAATATTTCCAACCAGTTATAGGTACACTCATGATTATGGCATTATCAATTTATTCAGTTACTGGATTCAATCTGAATATACAGCAGATATATTTTATCTAGGAATTTTAACTTTATGAGAAATATGTTACCCTTTCTTATCAGTCAGTAAAGAATACACTAACAGATCACATGGGAAATTCCATGTTACATTTCCAGTGCTCCTTGTTAAACAAGCTTTACAGTTATTTTAAGGAAAAAATGATAGTTGATAGATGCTTACATAAAAAAAAAAAAGGTTTCTCTCATATGTTTTAAGGTCAATTAAAAGCAAAAGTAGAAAAAGAAAAAAGTCAGAAGTAATCACTTTTTATGTCAAACTAAAGAATTGTCATTACCCATTAGAAGTGGAAAAACCCCCACGTTCACTAATGAATGTGAACAGGAACTTGTACAGGGATTAGAGAACTGTGCAAAGATGTTGGGAGCAGAGGCAGCTGAAAGCCTGAAATTGCACTTCTGAGCTCCTGGGCTGATTCCTGCCACTTGCCAGTTACAAGGAGCTGGGAGTGGTTGTAAGTTTTGCTAACAAATGGTCTAGACATGGTTTCGAATGCTCTAAATCCTGCCATTACTGAAGAGGCAGAAGAAAGAAGCACTCCTGGTGAGGCTCATTATGAGTTGCGCTTTTACCTAGAGACTGTTTAGACTGGGAAAGCTGCAGTCTCATGACTATGCAAAGATCACCTGCTGACTAAAAGAGGCATCCTGAAAAGAATTTGTGTCAGGGAAGAGAATGGGATTTGGAAATAAGGTGGAAAAGATGCTGACTAGAAGAAAGATCCTGTCGATCAGAGAATTATAGAATATATGAGATCGGGATGGATTGGTTCCATCTCCCTGCCCCTCACAGGGTTACATAAACTTAAATTATATGACTAGAAACAACATCCAGGCTCTGCTTGAACTCTTACAGGCTATGACCATGTCACTGACCATCCTCTCAGTGAGCAGCCCTTTCCTTATGTCCACTCTGAACTTCCCCTGATGTATTTTCATAGCTTTTCCTCCTGTGCTGTTGCTGGCCAAGAGACAGATGTGTGGAGACAAGTAGCAGGTGATGCCTAAGAATTTTGGGCAGTGCTATCCAACATCTGTGAATGCAAATCAGTGGCAGAGCTCAACCTGACAGCTGGACCAGCAGCAACCTCTCTGCCCCAGCAAGGAAGTTGAAACCTCATTAGCTCAGCGTGGGGGAAACCAAATGAATGAGTGTGTGAAATAAAGAAGACTAAAAGTTCTGATATATTGCAAACTAGAACCACTACAAGTTATCGCTTTACCCATAAGTGTACTAACATTTTTGACAACAAAACCTCTCAAAAAATAATCTACAGTAAACATTCAAACAAAACAAAACCAAAAAAAAACCCCACAAGAAACAAAAAACAACCAAACAAAAACAAACCACATACACAAAATTACTTAGAACTGCTGCTGGTGGCTACACACAAAGCAGTGACAGGAAACAACTGTCATCCTGCCAGACCCTCCAGGCTCAGACAAGAAGCCATCTATTTTCCAGACTGTTATTGAAACTATAAAACATATATAAACACACTTGAAAATGTCTGCTTCATCATTTTTCAAACTGTTCCTTGAACACAGCGCATCCAGGAGAGCTCCCTAAGAAATCCAGAAGACTTGCACTTAGCTTGATTTTTTCATCTCTGCTTGCTCTGATCTCTGATGGCAAATTTTGCTATTTTATTATGCCTAGCCTGAACACCAGGGATTTTACTTAGCTCTACAGAAACAGTTCCTAGCTTTCTGAAAGTTTCTATTTAAATGAGAATACACAGGCTAACACCTGAGACTATCATTATACTCATTGCCCAAATTATATCCATCATGATCTAGTGACTAAATGTGCAGATAATTCAGTATTTCTGCAGTTTCCCAAATTCTACTTTAAATTATGCCATAAGTCTCTCCACTGCTGACACAGTGGGATATTTTATGTGATAAATATCTTACATTAGAAATACTACCAAAAATTTTGAACTAAGCTTCTATTTGTCTGTATTTAACTGTCTTCTGATGCCTCTCAAAAAGAGGACCACACCATAAGGTAAACAGGACAGCATTAAGATCACAGCTTCTAAGTAAAAGAAATATCTGGTTTAGTGCAAAGGAGAGGAATAAAGCAATCCTTTGATGCTGTACCACTAAGTTCTGTGGCATTGATGAATCCTGAAGAGTCCCAGAAAGGAGGTCTCACAGCAGTTTTAAAGAAGTTAAATTGTTGGCAGGAGACCAAGAGTGAGGCACATTAAGGGTCTAGAAAACCACCATTCTCAAGGGCAAGACTGACAGAAGGGTTCTGTGCTGTGGGAATAAATTCAATTTAATTTTACGAGGAGTTTTTAGTGACTTTTCAAGTTAATTAATATAGGTATGAACTGACTGACAAAGTACAACTGGGTAAGATTCACATTAAAAAACCCAGAAAACAAAAAAACTGCATTATAATACTTCTGGAAAACACAAATAATGATTGGATGGTTAGGAGTTTCTCAGAAAATAATAAAGACAAGGTTGAAGGCTGAGGTGAAGCCCTTAATTCTTAGGACCCAAATGACATCATTATGTACTAGCAAATATGGTCCCTATTTACCACTACTTAATCTCAAATTATTTCAATTCAAATACACTGAAGCTTGTCAGTTTAAAGATTAAACAGTAATTCTGCACACAAGCTGTATTTCATACAATGTGGAATGAAAAAAACCATAACTCCTGCAAAAAGAACAAAAATCAACAATCATAGAGATCAATGGGATTGATTTTGAATAGATAATTTAAGGCAGCCAAACTCACACTCACCTTTCTGACAGGACCTGTCAGAAGCTTATTTACAGAAGCACCAGTCTCAAAATACTCCCAGATTTTGTTCATCCCCATTTTTTCAATGCTTATATTTTCAGCACTGTTTTTTCAATAGGAATAGTGGTTGCCCTCACTCAGTTTCCAGGTGACACTGAGTTGGGTTGGCATATTGATCTGCTGGAGGGTGGAAAGCCCTGCAGAGGGATCTGGACAGGCTGATTGAGGGGCCAGTTGAATGAGGCTTAACAGGCCAAAGCGCCAAGTTCTGCACCTTGGTCACAACAACCCCAGCAAAGTCTTGGGGCTTGGGACAGAGCGGCTGGAAAGGTGCCTGGAGGAAAAGGAGCTGGGAGTGTTGGTTAGCAGCAGCTGGACATGATCCAGGTGTACCCAGGGGGCCAGGGAGGCCAATGGCACCTGGCCTGGATCAGCAATAGTGTGGCAGCAGGACCAGGGCAGGGATTGTCCCCCTGTGCTCGGCACTGGTGAGGCCACACCTCAAATGCTGTGTCCAGTTTTGGGCCTCTCACTGCAGGAAAGGCACTGAGGGGGCTGGACTGAGTGCAGAGCAGGGCAGCAGAGCTGGGGAAGGGTCTGGAGCACAGCTCTGATGAGGAGCAGCTGAGGGAGCTGGGGGTGTTTGGCCTGGAGAAATGGAGGCTTAGGGGAAAACTTGGGGACCTTATCGCTTTCTCCAACAATTTGAAGAGAGTTTGTAGTGAGGTGGAGGTTGGCCTCTTCTACATAACAAGTGATAGAAGAGGAGGAAATGGCTTCAAGTTGTGCCAGGAGAGGTTCAGATTGGACAATGGGAAAAATTTTGTTGCTGTAAGGGTTATCAAGCACTGGAACAGTCTGCCTAGAGAAGTGGTAGAGCCACCACCCCCAAGGAATTTAAAAGACCTGTAGAACAAGTAAAAATTGAAGCAGTGAGATAGGAGTTTTGCCTGGGATCAATACTAGGAACAGATCCGATGAACCAAAATGTAAAGTAAACACAACATTCTTCTTGGTCAGGTGTTCAATGAGATAAATCAATAACACAAACCCCAGTACTTTCATAAATATAAACAGAAGACAATGAGTAGTTTTAAATTAGCAGTTTGAAATGTCTCAGAAAATTACTTGAGGATCCTTTTATTTGTGTGTTAAGCTGAATATTTCTAAGTGAAGCCTTATTACAAGAACACATACAAGACAAAATACAGACCTGCAAATTCAGGCAAGCCTTCTGTAATTGCCAAGCACTAACTGCCATATAAAAACTGAAAACCGTAAGTATTTCCTGTTGGACCTTTTTCAGTGTTCATTCAAGAAATTCATGGATTCAGGTATGAGAAGTAGATTCTTGACCCAAGATCTTCATGAATTTATTAAAACTGTCTAAGTAAACAAGGTAAAGGAGGAAAACCTTTCTTGAATTTTAGCAGAAAAACTGTTATTTGTGTTACCTCTGGCATTTGAAAATGTTTCACTGGTTCAACCAGAAGTGGTGAAGCACTGACTGAACAAGAAGGCATTGGGTGAACAGGTTTGCAGAGCAATGATTGCCCTTGAATTTGAGGAATGTCACAGTTAAAAAAAGCAAAACTTGTCTGGCCACAATTTGCACAACGGAAATACTTGCAAGATCTTGCAAGTACCCTCCTGAGTGCAGAGTAAGAATTCAGAAAGGAAGGGTGAATTTCAAGGCACACAAGTTGTGAATCTACTTGGAAGAGTGAAGATGAAGAAAGAGAAATGAGGTGAAATGTGACATAAAAGAAAAGAGAAGGGTAGAAGATAGAAGAGAAAACTTTGACAAATGATGGTGTGAAAGGAAATGTTATTCCTTCTTGCCAATATGGAGCACAGAGAATGACAATTCATCTCTCTTACAATTTCTGACAACTGACATGAAGCAAATGTATGCCATGTATCAAAAGCCATATTTGGTGAAATTTGAAGGATCATGATCAAAATCTTTGGAAAGAGGTGTTATTTAATTATGACTGTTTTGGAGAAATTATAATATTCAAGTCCTATAAGATGAAATTTTGCAGAGATTGAGAAAAAAGAATGATTCCATGATTTTAACAGACCAAAATAGTTAGTGAAAATAGCTTCTCTATGACAGCATCAAAAATATCATGGAAATTGGCAGGCAACAGTCAACTAAATCTAGTCAACCTTTCTTTGATAACTAGATGGAAATTAGAGTCACCACCTTAAACTTTACAAAATCCAAGAGAAAAAAAAGTTTAATTTCTCCTGATTTCTTTATTGCAGTCCCCTAGAGAATTAGAATTTCCTGAAAAGCTTAAGGCAACTGCATTTTTTACAAAGGTATCCAAAAATAATAATATAGCTGGCAGAAAATTGAAATGCTACTAAGAAATGTAAAGGAAATAATATTTTTTTTATTTAGCTAAAATAGATGGGATTAAGTTATACCTGCTCCATGTATCTGGAGAAAACATTATGAGCCACAATTTAAACAGCATTTTAAACTTGTTTTAACAGGTAAACAACAGCTCTTCTTTAAGAAATACATAGCTGAAGGCAAAAAAACCAAACCACTGACTGATAAATCTATGTATTGATTTGGGATCTTAATTATTATATGTATAATTCAAGTTTATCTTGATTATAATGAGAATTTGCTTGGTGGCTTTCCCAAAGGAATCTTAAGTAAATGCTTCCATTTGTTAACATCTGTTGTGGCTGTAGCACAATTTGGCTCAGATTCTGGTTATGTCTTCAGCTCCTGCCATATTGGTAGAATTATAATATATTGTATTAATTCTTGCATGAAGGTGTAGTAGATTAAGCTTCCAAATTCAAGAAGAAGAGATCTGAAAACTGGAATGCAAGATGAGGACTGGATAATCAAATTAAATCTTAGTAATTTTCAGCAACCATGCTTTGTGTAGAAATGACTTCATTTATTTCAGTTTAGACATTACTTTTAATGGTGGAGGTGCTGAAAAAACCTGCAAGTGATCAAATAAAAGTACCCGATTTAAAAAAAAAATCTATCCTGTATAATAACTTTTCATTACTCTAAAATGTCTGTATAGTGTCTAAGTAGAACAGTTACAATTGCTTTAACCATCTTGTTTCAAAGCTGGGTGACTCATCACTGCAACATATTTGATGTTAGAGTAATGTAGGCAGGGCTCATGTTTGTGTGCACAGGCTTTCTGTCCTGGAGTATTTAAAGGAGTCATTATTCAATAAAAAAAACCGGTCACTTGAACAGTAGATTTGAATATAGTGTTGAATAGAAGTATAATTTTGCAATAGATTTTTAGATGTTAGACAGAATTAAGTATCTAGAGGCAAACTCAAACTGTAGCACCATATACACAGAGATCTTTTCTCCCTGAAGTAATGAAAGGAAATCACATTGCAGTACACAATATGACCTTTGGGTCTCATACTTGTCAAAAGTTATAAAAATTCAACTACTGAAATTCTCATTACAAGGATTACTTGAAACAAGTCTTATTAAACCACCCCAGCTATTTAAAGGTAAAAATAAAATAAAACAAATAAGTAAAAAATAAAATATAACCCCTTAACCTCAGTACCAGCAAGATGCCATTTGTGATAAAAATTACCAACTGTTGTAATCCAATAACACAGGGCAAAATTTAATACTTATTTTACCTTTTTTTCCAACTACAGTAACCTTCTGAGAAATGCCACCATTAACTATTTTCTTTAACAGGAAGGGTAAGAAAAAGAGAGAAAGCCAATGGTTCTTTTTTTTTTTCCATAACTGAACCTGAGGCTGTAATATAATAGATGCCAAATGTGGCTTATGTTAGATTTGTTCTTCTAATAGTTTTTTAAGGCAATAGTTTTTTAAGGCAATAGATGTACTATTTTAAAAAATGACTGAACAAAGAAGGAAATTTATGATTCTGAAACAGCAGTGCTTGAATGTTAATCATCCCCTACAATCAGCACAACAGCTATTGCCAGCCATGCAGAAATGTACAGAAAAACGTAAACACTCGACAGAGAAAAGTCCTGGAAAAAGCAGGTCATTAAGATCAGGTGGAAGCAAAGTGCACGAGCTCTTTCACTCCAAGCATGAGCTTAACAAAACAACTCTCTCAAAAAATTGCAATATTGACAGACCTGTGGAGGAACCTGCCTCCTTTTTTGGTCAGGGGTTGTGACATAGACCGCCTGTGCGTATGCGTAACTTTTGAACCGCGGTTTAGGAGAAGGCGAAGGTCCCTGGGGTACACTGACTGTGATCTACGAATAAATTAGAATGTACACATGGGTAGGAGGCATGGATTGTAGAAGTAAGTATTGATTTCAAGAGCAGATGAAGAAAAAGAAGCAGGAATGTCATTTATCAAGGACAGTATTGGCATTCAGCAGGCAAAATGGGATGGTATTAAGGAAACCTCTCATTTAATCTGACACCCTTTCCAAAAGCAACAAACTGTCAGGACTCCACACCAGCAGAATACCAATGTAAAGTGAAGCTTTTTTATAATTTACAAGCAGAGGCTCAAAAAGCAAGTGATCTTTTGTCACATCTTGAATAAAGAGAGACAATATTTATCTGCTCAGTACTCTAAAATAGAGTGAGCATCCCATACCCAACAATACAGATTAAATTCGGACATATTATCTAGGCCTAAAATGCCCTAAACAATTTAAAAGAGGCTGTCTGATGGTTTCAGTAAAAACAAAAACTGACAATGTAATCATAAATAAATTCCAATTATTACATGATTTTTTAAGAGGACAACAGTAAACTGAGAAGACATTATTTTAAAGCGCAGGTCATCTTAAATAAAATGCTAAAAAATTAAAAATGTATCATGACTATGGATAAACACCAATATCTATTCTCTATAAATGTAAGGATGTTTCTATCTGCTTTTAAATGTAGCCTCCCCAAATTTATTTTTCCTTGATGTGTCCTGCCACCATCAAAATGCACAATGCTGGACAACTGAAGTGCAAAGCACTTACTTGCTGAATAGTAATTTTTAAAACATTCCGGTGTGAGATGAACATCAGTATGAAAGTACATGCAGAGAAGTACATCTGACTTGCCTGTGGATGAGACTTTGCCCATGGGATTTTTATCTTCCATTTAACATCAAACTCATGGGGTAGGCAGGGAAACAACCACTTTAGCGCAGCAAGATGAAAGAAGAAAAGTGAAACTCACTTCTTGTGAAAAATGCTGTTCATGTACTTCTACGTGCTCCTCTCTAGTGATCCTTGTGTGCCGTGGCAGCATCTCCACCTCCCTGATGGCTTCCATGGTGACTTGCTGGGGCAGGGCTTGAAAGAGCGAAGTCACATACATCAAGATGGACTTCTTATCTGGATAGGCAGTTGCAACATCTGGAAGACAAATTACCATGCGTCATTTCAGTTTCCACATTCGATATGAGAAATAGCCAATTAGTTTAATGGAAAGTTGATAAGATAATGAGCAATCTATTGTCCACATGAATACTCTAGAGACTAATTAGAACCTTACCATCAGTTCCAAAACTGCAGAATAAACTTGCATATCAATGAGGAGGTGCCAAAGTTTATTGGTAATGTTAGCTCATTCAGCATAAGCTTCCCATCTATATTTCTTGTGTCAAAATGCAATTTTTAAAACTGTGATCCCTTTCGAGCAGGACTAGACATAGGAAAAAATATATTTGCTTGTGCTGTATAAATACTGCAATTATAAAAACGTAAGGAAAACCTAATTTTCCAAGTCATTCCTTTTACATTCTCCCCATATCATTTAGCCACTGAAAGAATCAATGATGTAGAGTGAAAAAATAATTACCAGTTTTTCTTGTGAATGGATGCATAAAAAACCACAATTGAAGCCAAACTACAATAAAGCCATATAGCTTTTATGTTCTACTTGGTCTTACGTTCTTCATGAAATCTGTGGAACATCAAAGGAATATGGTATTCACAGACAGTAAAATACATAATAGAAAAACTCTTTTAAAAAAATAGCCCTGTAAAACCTCTATGTCCTTTAGTCAGTACAAGAAACTTTGCATGAACACAAAGACTATTTCAGCTTCCGCACATAGCCATGTTATACATCAGCAGGAGAAGCACTTTCCCTGACTCAACAATTCAAGTCAATAACGATTTATAAAAATGTAAGGCATGTGGCAGCTCTTTGAAATAGTTACTTTGTTATTTGCCATTGACACTTCCTACACTCAGTCTAGTGAATCAAGATGTAAAAGGACACTTGTACAAGAAATTTATCATGAATTCTACAAATGTTTTAACAAGAGTGCTGGCAGAAAGCCAAGAACTATGAATCTTTATTGTCACAGATCAATCCAATCTTAGCTAAGATTTGAGTACAAAGAAAAAATAAAATAAATCAATGATTCTACAATGTGGCATCTCATTCTCCCTGCCTAGAATGTGGGAAGGCACCTTGCATTAAAAGCTTCACATATATCTGGAAATTAAGAAAAGACATTCTATGAATAATTTTGGTTTGGCTTTCTGATCCATCTCCATGTCTTTGCTCGGTAATTTATGAGAGGCAGCTGAAGGTTTAGTGCTACTTAACATTGGCTGGAAAAATGGCACATTCCCTCTTCCATAATATAAGTATTTTAGGCAGGCATCTTCTTGTCTTCTCTTGAATATTGTAATGCCATTTTGTTATACTTAGCATCCACTAGTAATTGATGTTTACGTTAATATCCATGTCTTCCTGCTGGGAAGAGTACACACTGGATGATCAGTACCAGCCATGATTTTTCTATGTTTTCTTCATTATTTTCCTTTTCAAAATGCCCTGTCAACCAAATGGGCAAATACCTTACCATTTATCTACAAAAATATCTCACACGATAAATAAAATAGTTCCTAGCAAACAATATACATGCCAAAAATTGTTTACCCATTCTATCTGACAAATTAAAAGTACATACGCAGCTGTCAAAATCCACTGGCAAATAGGAAAGGATTTAATTATATAATCACAACAAATAGCTAAACAACCATAGCTGCAAAGCCTGGAATATCAATCTATCTCTCAAAAGTCTTTTTATGTGCTCCTGAATTATCAGAGCAGGAATGACTTCTGCTACACTTTGCCTTCATATTTTCTTCCTTTGAATCCTAGTCTGAGGTACTGTCTTTACCACCTGCTGAGTGTGATGGCTATTTGAAATCCTCGTAGCTAGACAGTAAATAAACTGGAATTCAAGCATTTTTTTTGCAAGGAAGTTCACTATTTCTTTGTAAATATGTCTACATTCATTTGTGGGGAAAAAATGTCTGTCAAACCAATACATGCCTCTTAAAAACTAATCTCGAACTCTTGTAAAATACATTTTTTTTCTAATAAAACTAAGTAAAGATATTAAGACTAAGTCATTTCTCCAATACTAGTTTTAAGAAAATTATCCATGATATTTTTTTCCCCCAGACCAATTTATCTTCTCAAATTCAACTCAGAGGCAATTCTATCAAAAATTTTTCATCGGTTTTCTTGACAAAGCAGAGCAGGATTGAAAATAACAAAATGAATGGAAAAAAAAATTAAGTAGACTACAAGTCAAAAGAGTTTTAAATGGGAAGCATTATAAGGTTAGCAGAAGTAATATTGACGTCTTTATCAATAAAGAATCTGAAAGACTTTGGAAAGCTCTGGAAACCACTCCAGTTCTTTAATAAGATACAGTTACATAAAAGTACTGGAAAAGTTTCCAAGACGAGTGTTCCAATTATTGAGAGCAAACTTTTTCAGTACAAAACTTTATGATGACAGATTTATATTTTTCAAAAGAAAAAAGTGACTTAAACATGCCACATGGACTATATAGTTCAGACAATTCTTTTTGATACCTTTTCTGATCCATGGGATTACTTATTAAGGCTTGTAATTTCTTTAAGAATCCTTTATCATCAAAGAAACAAAATTAACTTGCAAAACCCTAACTGTACGTGCTCCCCCTGAAAATATATTCAACCCTGACCATTTAGAGAGATGAGCCTGCCCAGGGAATGTCTCCAGTCAAATAAAAAAAATACAGAAAAATAAAACAAAGCAAAACACTTATTTTGATATATGGGGCAAAATGCCTGTCTGAGTCTGAGGAGACACCACAAGAGCTCAATTTTGACCATAAATTTTAATGTATAGTAAGATCTGTTCATTTAGAAAAGCAGCTATTTGGTAACAAGTACCAAAAAAGCAGAAAGAATCTAAGCTCACCCCAGAACATTAAAATTATGAAATATAACCCAAATCCACTGCGTTTAAGTGCAATTGCCTTTAAAGGATTATTACAGGTTTAATTTGGGAAGCAATTTGCCTGATAAAAGCTCACTGCAGCGGGATTTTTATCAGCAAATATTATTTGTTTTCTGATGAACATAACTACTATTAAGTTTGACTGTTTGTTAAGGATGACTACAATAAACCTGACGTGTTCTCAAACTAATCAGTTTCTAAATACATCAAAGTCTTCAAAAAGTGATCCAGCAGCCAATTTTTATAAGCCTTATAGTTCACAAGTGTTTTGGTTCCGGCATCCATATGTTTGGTCAATGATCAAATCCCTGCTAACATTAAGGAATGAGTGAAAGTGAGGATGATATAAAACACAAATAAGTTCCATACCAAAAGAATACAGGTCTAGCAACACAAACAAAATCCAACATTTCCCTACACAGTGTTACATTATGTACACAAAGCCACACACAGAGCCCAAATTATAAATGTTTATGGAAATGTTTCTTAAAATTTTCAAACACACAACTACTAATATAACTATTCCTTTTTAATAATATTTTGCTTTCTCCAAGCTCTGATCAACTAACAGTCTGACACTATTTCGTCAAATGGTTTTACGATTTGTGTTTACTCTTTGTATCAAACTAGTGGCAAAATAACTTTGAAAGAGGTGAGCTTAAAGGCCTGCTTCACAGCCAGAAAGATTATATTTCTGTATATAAATTGCTGATCTAGTTTCTTTGGATTGAGAGAAAAATTCTAAAACACACTTTACCTTATGTAGTACTGAGAAGGAAGATAAGACTTGAGCCCAAAAAATACAAGAAATCCTTTGTCCTCAACAGAAGCAGCTAGGATTTTCACAGAATCAAAAAATATAAACCATAGAAAACTAATTTCTAAATCCTATACATCACCTAATGCTGTTTCCTTCTATTACAATAGTAATAGAAAATCCCAGTATTTTAATATTACCTGCTGCTATCCCAAATGATATTTTTAAAACTGTGCTAAACATAAAAAAAACATTGCCTTTCTTTCCACGAAAAAATGATATTCTCAAAGCTGATTTGAATTTTCAGAGGTTATGTGTTTTTTTTTTTAATGATAAATAAAGGATGTTGCTGTTTCTTCTATCAGAGTGGGGGTTGGGGTTTTATAAAGGATTTTAAAGATATGAATACAACATTAATACTTATTACAGGTTCTACTATTTTTTCCAAATGCTTCTGTTCAGAAAACAGAAGCTCTCAAATTCCTCAGATAAAACAGAAATCTGACAGATACATAAATGATTAAAAATTTACATCTCTGCAATGTAAACTCATTACAGGAGATATTTCCAAATTCCTGTGGCCACTCCTAGTGTGGCACCTGCCTCAGCCACAAGATCTAAGATGAGGGCACAGAAAAGCATTTTTAAAAGTGCAGCCACAACTCAGATGTAACTTTTATTTATTTTGCCTTTAGCCTCAAGGACAAGGGTGAACTTTTCAAAGCCTGTTCAAAAATCTGCAGTAATCTGCCTGACAAGGCTGACCAAAACATTTTGAAAGAGCCTTCATAAAACCCAAGGTATATATTATGACCTCATTTTTATTTGGAAGAAACAAAATTTGCAATTGAAAGTGCATGAGAATATACTGGTAAAAATGAAACTGCTTACTCTTTAAAAGCAAGAAAAACAAGGAAGATTTCATTCTCAAATGGATGTCTTGGAAAATTAGCAATAAAAAGTATCTCCAAAATGTTGCCCTCATAACTAAAGGAAAAAAAAAAAAAACTCTGGAAATTGTAAACTTTGTAATTTTTACTCCAAAAACATACTTTTGTCATTTAACAAGTCCAGGTACAGACATTAAGCTATGACAGAATCATGAGTCCCATCTGAGATTTGCTCTTAATGGTGACTTAATTCCTAGACTGTGAAAACATGAGCCTATGTATAGCTCATTCTTATTCAAACACCAAGAAACAAACAAGATTATCAGGCAAAGATTATAATGGCCTAAAGGTATACATACATCTCCCTCAGTCTCCCCTAGGTTTCAAAATGACATTTTCCTACATTCATGTTTATACTAATGGTATGATAACAGCAGGAACCACAGTAGTAGTAATGGTTTACTCCACTGACACTCCCTTCTGCCACTAAGACCTTGAAACAATAAACTCTGCAGTCTCTGAAAGGTCAGTCAGTAACTGCAGTGTCTACTCACAATTACTGACTGGTTTTGCTTCTTTTTTAAACCTGGGATCATTTTCTGCCCTATGTTTTTTACTCCACCCGTAGATTTCATGTTAAATTCAAAATGAAAGCAATCTTTGCAAGTAACCTCAAAGAACAGCCCTGGACTTGTAGATAAACAAAAAAACAATGTATGAAATACTGCAGAACTGGAAATATTGAAATGTGGAAAGTCAAACTGATTATTTTAAAACTTCATTTTAAAAACAAAGTTAAAGCAAAGGTCATTTTTTTTTTTTTCAAAGGCCATTGAAAGACCTACATGAATTAGCATAGTGATCCCAGTCCATTAATTTGCTGAATAAAATTCACATTTCACTATATTAACTGCTAGAGAAAGGCACAAATTACATACAGGCAATTAAGTGAGAGCAGAAGCCTGGAAGAGTCCACTTACACAGACAGTGGCACCGATTTTTTCTTCTTTTCTGTAGAAATGAATGGCCATAAACCTAAACCACTATGAAACTCCCAGAGGAAAATGTTAGTTTTTAAACAGGTATTTCCTTAATAAATGCTTTAAACCTGATGGATAAGAGCTACAGAGTACATTCAAAATGCTGACCTTTGTAGGGAACCTTTGTATTAAATAAGGCCACAACAGCAGCATGAAGAAAATATCCTCAGAAGTTTAACACATTTGTGTTTGCCTTTTAGAATTGCAGGTCAGGATTTGTGGAATTAAAGTGCTGCAGAATTCAAGTGTATCTGGTAATAAAATATTTGGTGGCAGAGCATACCTTTAATCTGTCTGAGTGTCTGTTCTGATTTGATGCATGAGCGTGAAGGAGTCTTGGACTAATATGCCAGCACTATCCTGGTTAAGTGAACTTGATGCTATCTCTGCTTTTTAAACCTGCAAAATCAGACTTAATACCTCTGCTGAAGAGTAAAGGTGTTGCTTATTCTTTTTCAGGTTCCCTACAGTATTAAATATTGATTTAGTAACACCACAACCTTTGCAACTTAAGCTATATCTAAAATAAGTGTCCTCTCAGCAGCAAAGATAGAGATAGAAAGAAGTGAAGTCAAAATAGCAAAGGAACAAAATTCTGGTTTTAAAAATTTGGGGTATTATATATTTTTATCATATCATGCTTTATTCTAATACTTTTGTCATTGGGTAGGAGTGAGCATGGCTCTCCTCAATTTTCTGAAATAATAAATAATAGTCGGCATGTAATATACTCACAAAACTGATATACACTACTGAAAGCTGCAGTTTGATTTTTCAAAACCTGGAAATGCAGTAAGGGGTGGGGTGAGCTGGGAAGGGCCAGAGGAAAATAGCCTAAAATATACCCTGTTACCTAGTTCCTACTGAAGAGTTCTGAAACTGAAGATAGATCAAGGGAGTTACAGTGTCTGAATCAGGAATAGTCTTCAAAAATGGTAATATTAGCAGTCACCAAAACTGTAATGTTGCTAAGAGTATTTGAGATATTTTCAAACAGGCTAATATTTGAGTGAGCAAATGGAATAATATTTCAAAATCTTGTACATTTTCCACTTAGCTTTTGCAAATATTTAGTCTAGAGAAACTGCACAGGTAACTGTAAAAAAAAAAAGAAAAGAAAATTAAAGACTGAAATCCAGTAACTAAAGATTTCACAGCTTCATATGGAAATAAATTCATTACTTTTATTTCATTGTTAAATCTTTCATAAAGGTAAAGTTATATAAGGTAAATGGAAAAGGGCAATTGAAATCTGAATGGCCAATTCTGAATAGACAGTAGAAAGAGCCGTGTGCTGGATGGGTGATTGCATACTCAATAGGAGAAGGCAATACTTCCTCAAGTGCAATCCAAAAAAAAATAAATTGGCAAACACAGAATTCTTTTGAGACACTACAGGGAAGAACAGGGATTCTGCTGCTAGAGTGTCTGTACCTTCCTTTTATTCCCATCTAAAGTGTGCTATTTCTGATATTAAGGCAAGCTAAAATCACTTGAGGTTAATTCCATCCCAAATCAACAAAACAGAATGCTGAATGATAGTACAGGTAGCTTGTACTTTTCCCCTTTACAACCTTATGGACAACTGATTTTATATGAAACTCGAGAAAAGCAAAAAGAGTGAAACCAATACAAGAAAGTGTCCAAGATGGACCAATTTGGCTGTAAATTGAAACTAAGATGTTCTTGGCTTTGTTTTGATTTATTAAAAAATTACAGCAGAAGTTTTAAAGAACAAAGCTAAAGTTCTATGTAGGACCATTCCTAAATTTTAGGTCAAGACAAAGTGTAAAATTAGTTCTAGATATCTTAAAACAAACACAAAATTTACTGTCTAAAATAGCATCTTCAATAATAACTCCTGTTGCCTGATAACTTAGGCCAGAGTACCATTTGCAGGTATAATAATTTTTATATCATATAAAAAGGAGCTGCATTACTTTTTATATTCAATAGATCATCCTTCTACAGGGCATGAATGTTTGATTAATTTCAGCTAAAAAAAAGGCAGAGAAATTTCCAATATCATTATGGGAGACGGAGAAAATTCATAGCTATTAAGGGTCAATTCCATATAGGATATTGAAGAAAAGAAAACCCTCACTGACAGAAATTCATGTGTACAAATTGATTTGATGCATGAGTTTTAAATTCAAAGAAGAGGTTTCTTGATGAGTCATGTGGCTACACATACTGAATTTTCTTACTGCATGTGTGAAGTGGCTACACCTACATGAAGACCAGTTACCTGGATATTACAGGCTTCTATATTTATGGCACATAAACAGTATAAAAAATGACAAATGAACTCTTTAAGAATGTTAACTGCAGATGAAAAAAGGCTATTTCCACTTTAAAAGCATATCATAAAAAAAATTACACACACATCTTGAAAAAGCTGAAACCATAATTTTATAATTTATATATATCATGATCATTCCTGCATTGGAATGTTAAAGAGACAGGGTAGAAAAAGACTTATAAATAACTTATTTTTAAAATTTTAGGGATTATTTCACCAAGAATGCAGCAAATAGAATAATTTGCTGATCTTTTTCCTTAGGCTGATCATGAGAAAAAGCAGTCTAAAATGTGTCATGCCAATACTTTTTAAAAATGCAAGCTTTTACTGAAGGGTTACTATGCACTTTCCATTTTCCAGTAAGTGATTTAAAATCTACCTGCAATGTAATTTAAGAAAAAACCCTTAAATCTGATTATCTGAGGAAGAGAAGTGCTCATGCTCGACAGTGAGAACTTCTTAAGCCCATACTCTTGAGGCTGGAAACATCTGCTCATGTTTTGCATAAATGTAAGCTTCCATTTACATTTCAACAATTTTATACATGGCTGGTGTTGGAGAAGCAGAGAAATAGGTTTAGGGGAAGGATGTCTGGTAATTCATAATGTAAAGACTCAGAAATCAACATTTTAATGACTCCTATTTAAACATGCAGCAGAAAGAAGGTGTCTTGTCTTTTCTAGCCCATGCAAGCCTCAGCCTGAGGAAACAGAAGTGTGTGTGACACTGATGGGTGTGGAGCAGCATGCGAGAGGCCAAGGAGAATTTTAAATGCTACACCTGGGTGGAATCAGACTGGATTTGAGGACATCATATCTATAATATTTACTTCACATGTCCCTTGAAAGATGGAATAGCTGTAAATATGCAACCACAGCAGCCAGGTGTGACTGGGGTGCCAAATGGTATATTATCTGGGTATCAAACAAAACAAATACAGAGAATTTCAAACATGAAGCACAATATATTAAACTTATTTAATACATAAAAGGAAAACCATAAGTATTAAAACATTACAGCAATTACCATCTAAGCATAATAGCTGCACTATAGTCCTTTACTTTGCACTCTGAAAAAGGAAATCCTTCTAAGTATTGTTATCAGGAGGGCAAATTGTGAAAGAAGGGCCTGCATGGGCCCCAAATTTGCCCTAAATCAGGACAGATACAGACCACAAATCAGTATTACAGGAGCACCTTGTTTATTAGACATGTTTCTGACTTCACTATAAAAGGCTGCTCTCACATTTTTCTTAGTTCAGAATTATTAAATGTCTTCATGGTCTTCACTCACAGAAACAAATGGATAGCAAAATTTCAGCACTCAGTTAAATCCAGGAATGTTTTATGATGTAGTATAGGAGCAATTTCAAAGCACAGCATTTTCATGGATGGCTTTATTAAATAACTCAAAGAAATTTATGTTTTTAATGCTTTAAATATACCAATCTCTAGTCCACTGCAATACACTTAGAACCTAAATAAGCATTGTAGTAGTTCATGAATGAATGCTATGGTAGAGGCTTGTTGAGTCAGCTTGGACTCAAAGATGAAAGGTTAAGCAATGGTAATTAAATCTTTTCAAGAGTTTCTAGAACTGATACAAATTTTGGGACATTCTGAATGTGACTGCCCTTCAGATCACATAGGAATTCCAGTCTAAACAAAGCACAGCTCATTTTAATGCTCTAGTAGTGCATGTTCAGCTATTGTTCAGCAAATGCAGACAAAGCAGTCAAGATCAGAACCAAAGCCTGTCACATTAACCAAAAATTGCAAAATTACACACATCAAACTTTACAGAATAGCTGCAAGTATGTAAAATATGTATAGTGCTATGTACAACAAACACTATACAGCATCTCCTGAAAATACTTCATACATTTGAGCATTCAAGGAGCAGATAGATCACAGCCTTGAAATGCAAGACTTGTGACTTTTTTCATCCAAATATCAATTTTGAAAGATAAACCAAATTCATCTTCAAGAAACATAATATTGATTTTATTCCACAAAGCATTAACAAGACTTGATTTGCAATTCTGTTTCTGCTCTGACATGTCCAAGAATGATAAACTACAAGTGCAACAGAAAATAGTTGCTAGTCACAAGTAAGACAGTGTTGAGAACAAAACTGTTTTGAGAGCCTAGTCAAAGGAAGGCTTAGAGCAGCTACCCGAGTGTTCCTTATAAATATATCATGGGGTGAAAGCAATCAGAGCAAAACCACCAAGCTCAAGGACAATGTTAGCACAAGAACAAAAGACAAGCATACAAACCTGAAGAAATACAGCCTGAAATGTGGAAAAGTTTATTGCCTTTAGAAAGGAAGGTTCTGAGCAAGGCAAAGGAACAGAAGCAAAGCATTCAACTGACTAAAACAAAACTTGAGGCGTTCAAAAAAACCTTCATAATGAGATGTTTACCTGATATTGCAAGTTAACAGGACTTCAATGAAAAATTAGGTTCTAAATGTTCTGTTCCTCCCATCCTTTTTATATTCTAGTTAATGCTAACTAAATTTTAGATATACTATTTTAATACAGGCTACAGCTTCACGCTTTTCTATGAACTCCACTTCCCTGCCCTTTTTTTTTTTTTTTCAATTATGAGGAAATATATCCATGCAATAACCTGACTAAAATCATGATAAAAATAATGTGTCATGTCTGACTATTCTTGGAAACTCTGATAAAGCATTAGACTAAAGATGCAAATGAGCTTTTCCACATATTGCATACATATACATATTTAACAACTAATAGTACATCAACAGAGCATGTGAAAGAAAGCTGGAGATTAATCAGTGCAGTCAATACAATGTAAATAGGAGTTAGGAATGCATTAGAACAGCAACCAGCTTTATTACATATTTATCATGCATTATGCTAATGAAAAAATGCAAACAGCCCTAAAAATGTGTTTAGATAGGACTGTGAAGCGACACAAAAAATAAGCAGGTTAACTCTAAATATTAGTTGGTGAATATTTTAATAAGCAGAAGAATTTGTAAATACAGAGCAGTAGCTAAGCATAAAAGAAAAAGAACATGTAAAGTTTTAAGAAAGTATATACTCCTGGAAAAAGATGGAACTGCTAATTCCACCATTAGCATAGTATCCCTTGACATTTAACTTGCAAGTTCTAATTATAATTTCTTGAATTATCTCTTTTTAAAATTAAATAAATTACATACTATTCAGATTCACCAACTGAATATACATTTGTCCATTAATTAGCATTATTATTGCTAAAGAGGTTATGTAACGTCAGGCCATAATCTATGTTTTTTGAAACAAAATATATTTTTTAAAGGTCAAACCATTTAAATACCAACTTTTATTAGCATTTTTGGCGGGGGAAGGATCATAAGAAGACGTGCTTGAAAATTGAAGATGTGCTTTAGAATTTAGAATTGACTTTTCCAGGCTGAGTAATTAAACAAACAAGCAATGCTACAGGTACAGGACTCAAACAGAGTCATGATGAGATTAACATTCACAACTACAGTTACAGGAGCAGAGGATTGTAAATTACAGCAGTGGAAACCAACATTTTCTTCAAGTCTTTGTTTAATTTCCCAGTGCTAGAGAGACTGAGTTTAGCCAAAACATAAAGAAGGGATTTAATGGTTATTAGCTAAGAAAACATACATAATCTAAATATAATGCAGAAGAGGTCACCTTCACAAAGAACTAAATGTTCTGAAGACCTGAAATTAGGCTTTGAAACAAGGCCCGCAATATCTCATAAACACATAAATAAATGAAATACATGTCCAAACTAACTGGGAAATTTTCATTTCACATTTAAACAGTGTACAGTCTTGTAGTAAAAGTACAATAATATTTTAATACCAAGGTTCCCAGGGTTGCCTCTCATTGACTTGTTTCCCTAGATTAACATAAAAAGTCAACAAAAACCAAAACCATAGAACTAAAAAATCTTCCAGAACTAACGGAAAAACTAAACAGCTCTCCAAACTTTAAACTAATAATATATAGTATTTTTTAAACTACAGATAATTATTAATTATCCCAAAATAATCATAAAATGGACCTTATTCTGCCTAGCTACTTTTTGCTTCGGGTCTTTATTTGACTGGCTAACTCCTGAAAAATCTTTGGGCCTGGTTGTGCAACCATTTTCACCAAGCAGCTTGTGCAAGCCGGCCCAACACTCTAATAATTTAGCCCATTTTACCAAAAATACAGTGGTTACATCAAAACTGAGCCTGCAGGATTCAGACAGGACAAGTGAGTGACACCAGTGACAAAGAAGTGGCATGTTTCACTAACTTGCAGCATTAACAGTTTAGTAATATATATTCTGGGCCTGCACAAAACATTTTTAATAAAACATGAAAAGTTCTAATAGCTTGGAAATAGCACTTTTCCAAATCCAGAGCAATAGATTTGATGCAGACTGAAGCACTCAGCCTGCCAAGGACAGATAAAGCAACAATGGGAGCCAAGCGCCTTCCCCACACCATTCTCCCTCTGAGCTCCAGCTGACCAGAGACCTCAGCATGAGCAGAAGGCATGCTAGGATCCTCTCAGTTCTGGAGCACACAGATAAGAAGTGAACTATATTTTAAACCTTTGAAATATCATGAAACCTTCATGCCAACTAACCACCGAAGCTATACAGCAGATGTACTCGCAACAGCAAAACCACATTCTTCTACAAATGTGAGTCAAGGGACACCAGAAGACAAACACCAATAGTTAAATGTCCCAAAACTTAGATTCCTTCTTCCAATCAGACTGCTCATGTAAGTGATATTAAACTTAAAGCACTGTAGCCATGGCATTATAAGGAAGATACAGTGAGCAGTTGCAAGTTTCCAGAACTTAAACCTCACCTACATGATTATTTTCAATTCAATGGGATGCAACTCCTAGCATGTACAGGTCCTTACTCCCTGAGTAATTTGTTATGACTCTCATCTAAACTTTGGGGCTACAAGGATACCATTTAACAATGCAACTTGCAAAAAAGGTACTAAGTATACAAGTAACAGAAAAATGAAATATCCTATACCAGGATAAATAGAGGAGGATAAAACAAGCAGAATCAAAATAGAATACTTACAAAAACATATTTTCTATAGTGTCTCTGTGCTTCTGGCTTGGAATAAATACCAAAAATTGATAATACATTATTATTGAAACATGTTCAAAAACCTTATAGGTCAGGCTCTTTTTGTTATGTTTGTCTTCTACCAATTAATCTTAAGATCAACTCAAATGTTACACCTTTCTGAAGATCCTGCTAGAGATAACATGAAAGAAGCAGGTAAGTATCTCGAGGTAATCTCTTAAAACAAAGTTTTTACACATGTATTTTTATTGCCTTGGTTTTATAAAATGTTAACATGCCATAGACAATGATATTTCCTCATAAAAATGTTCCAGCCTTAGCAAGTTAGCCAACAGAGAGTTATGGATTTAAGACAGAGTTTGATTTTTTTTAAGAATTATTGTTTCTGTTCTTAGTGTTGCACTGGCCATTGCAACTGATATTACTGAGAAGAAAGTCAGGAATGGACTACTAGAAAGTTGACAGTTCAATGAGAACTAGAAATCCATAAAAGCTTGTAAATTTTCTGTTTCTTGTATTTGGCCAGACTAGTCAGAGTGTAAAGCATCCATAATGGAGATCCTAAGTTTTTCAGAAGACAGCAGATAACTCTGGGATATACAGTGAGGTGTCTCACCTCTAGGTCATTTCTTTTAAAAAAAAGCCAAGCAGCGAGAATGGAAAATCACTATCATCAGAGCATCTCATGTCTGTTGAATAGTCAATATGCAATATGTCTGTAGTATCAATTCAATTCCTAGTGGAGTAATTTACAAAACAAGTTCTCAAGTTCCAGTCCATCACTCAGAGGGAATCTCAGCAGAAAAATATGCATATAAAGAAACTGTGATTAACACCAATGTCAAAACCTCCCCAAGTTATATACAGAAATTATGTTGCCTACACAATCCAAAGATGAATTGGCAATCTTGGCTTTCAGAACAGTTCAAAGTTAAATTTATTAACACACTCAATGATAATATTATATTTCAGTTGAAAATACAGTGATGCTACATTGACTGATCTAAAGCCCTCCCCAGAGTTTTCTCCAGCCCCTATTTTGCATAGGACACAATCACTCTTCCCCACCTTCTGGGTCCATGTATCCTTCAGCAGTGGAAATTTTCCTTTCACTCTCAGTGAAAGAGGAGCTTTGTCAAATATGGACATCCAAGTCCACCTTTCCCATTTCATGCACATTTGTGTACTGGTGTTTACATGAGGAAGATGAGAGATACCTCATCAGAGAAGTGATGTTTTTAAAAACTTCCTTGTCCCATTTTCCTGCACTTCTCTTCAAATTATTGCACTCCTTCCCTGATACAATCAGGCTGCAGCCCTCATCATAAAGTTAGACACCAAGACCCAAAGATGTTCTTTATCCACTTTGACAGTCCTGTTAAGCAGTCTTGGTTCCTCAAACAGGTCCCCACAGTGGAAAAAGCAAAGCCCCAGCTGTGACACCAGATCCAAAGGCAAAAGTTGATCTGAAAATATGCCCAGTCCTCCTTGAGCTTTTCCTCTCTACCAGCAGGAGAGGAGAGCACCCTGCCCTTCATGCTCACCAGAACTCTGCAGTCACTCTTTAGATACCTAGGCACTACCCATTGATTAGTGCCCAAATGAATGAGCAAGGGGGAGCATCCAGAGGGTCAGAGAGTTGACAGACTCTGCAGCCTCTTGGATCCAAGTGGCTGACAAGCAACAAACCTTTCAAGACATGGTCATGTTTGCAGAGGAATGCCTCCATCTCCTGCAAGAGACATTCCAGGAAATATCACCCTCCTTTTCTTCACCCTGGCTGAGGTGTCCCTGCCTCTGATATTTCCTGTGACAGAGACTTATCTTCCACAGGCTATTCTTCAGGGCATAACTTTTCCAGAGAGCATTTGGGACAAATGGTGTGGGTTAGCTTGTGCCAACCTCTGCTGCAGGCTTGTGCTTCTGTCAGTTCCAAAAGAGCAGCCAGAGGTTGATTGCTATCAGCTTCCCCTAAACATCATATCTAGAACTGCCCATCAGGGAGCATCAAGCACCAGCTCAACTGCTTAGAAAGAATTGATATAACCAGAGGGCAGGAGCACAATAAACAGAGGCAGCCAAAAGAATCACAGCAGTACCCAAATGACTTCAGAAAATTTTAGGAGTAATAATAAATAATTAGGGAATGGTAATTTCCCCCTCACATGAGCAATCAGGGTCTATATTGATGAATACTATGAAATATTTTCTGAAGAGATAATGTATACCTGAGAGTACATTTATAAAGCTCCTTACAAACATTAAAATTAATTCACACATTAGATGGCATCTGGTTTAATTCGGAATAATGCTTTGAGAAAATGAAGCATGACACAAAATCACAGTAGCCTTCAAGAAACAGTTTAATCCACAGGTCTTTAACAAAAAAAAAAATAAAAAAATTACCCATCCAGTTTTCTAATAAGGTTTCAGAGGTACCCATACCTATACATGTGAGGTATATGCCTCACATATATGGGAGGTACATGCCTCCTTAAACCCAACCAATATGTTCAGTCAAAGATGGGTTCACCAGTAAGTTACTAAATTAAAAATAATGTTCTTTTATCCACAGTGTACACAGAGCCAGACAATGTTAACTTAAAATTTCGGTTCAGGCCACACAATCTGTGAATCTACAAAATAACTACAGTGATATAAAACGCAAGAAATTTCAGCATATTTCCAACATGCATAAAGCATGTAAATCAATGAAAATACCAAAACATTTATATTATTATTCTGTGCACTATATAGTGATATTGTGGCTAACTGTGCTGATTATATTCTAACAAGTATTTGCTAAAACACATTTAAAAGGAAAAATAAAGACTGATAAAGCACACTGATGTGGACAGTTTGTCCCTATGGTCCAGGGAATTAAGAGTAAACAAGTCATGCATTGACTTCAAAGTAAATATTAGTAAGAACCTCTTGCAACAGGCAAAGTCAAGAAAATATTCTCCTAATCTACAGTTTTCATTATAAGAAACATTCTGTACATCTTTTTTTAGGAAGTAAACTGACAGGCTGAGAATTTTTAAACTTAGCATGCAGTTTCACAACAGTTTTATCATTACCTTAAGGAAGGAAGCCAGGATAGGTTTTGCAATTCCTGCCTTTCACATGTTGCACGATTCTAACTCTTTGCTTTGAGAATGAACTAGCACATTTATCTCAGTTCATAAAGAGGAGATTCTAAAGTTAAGCCATATTAAAACCAATGCAAAATAAAACCCAAATCAAAACCAGAATAAATATTTATAAACCAGGTGAGCTCTCTGAACCATTTCACTGTGGAATAATAGAGAGCAGCAGTGCAGGAGGAAGGAGATTGTTTCAGAGCTGACTGCCTTAAATGCTGTGAAACCTTCCCCATGGCTGCACCACCACTGCCCAGCTCCTGATTGAAATAAGGATAACATAAAATCAGATTATAACTAGAAAATTATACTTGTGATTCCACTTGAGTAATGCCAAACTAAAACCAGCTATCATTAAGCTACTGATCAAAGCAAACAAATTTCTTTTCAAAAAAGTGGATTTTCCCTAAAATAAGCATTTAATAAAATTGGTATTACTTCATTACTGGTATGCAAATGAAGTTTTATTTGTTCATCTTGTCTCCAAACACAGCACAGAAATGCTATAACAGACTGAAATTTTCAGAAAGGAGCATAATCTCATTTTTTGCCTATCAGACAAAGATTTTATTTCTTCCTTCAGTGCATCACCATTTTTTTTCCCAATTTCATTGTGCACTATTTCTATTGCAATTCTGTCTGAGTGACTATGGATGAAAATCTTGCTGTTGCACATTCAATTATTTAAACATAGTGAAGTGTTAAATTACTGTAAACGCATTTGATAGCAGATGCTGATATTTTAAAATGGCACCTGATGGACCTGTTTCATAATTAGTTATAATGAGCAGGAAAGGGAAGAAATGTTCTAAAGGGATTTCAGCACTGCAGCTTTCCCATGCTCTATGAAAAGTGGTTATGTTCAATAAATCACCACATTAAGTTCTTGTTTCTTCAAACCCAGCTTCTGATAAAGGGCCTATACTCCTATGGATTTATGCACTAAAACTAATTTGCTGAGTTAAACGGCCAACAAAATCAGCATTGCTCTGAGTTTATATCCTCCTACAGATTTATAAGGCATTCTATAAGAATACTACTGACTGTTGAAGTAGTGCCCTCTTTCAATTTTACAATACAGAAAATTAAAAAAAGATAGCTAAACCAGAAGGGCAAAGAGCCTTGTGGAAAAGAGGAAACTCTGCAGTAAATTAACTGCTCTGTTGAAACAAGTAGCTTAATTTTTCTTCATTTCCTTGCAATCAACAAGAGTCTCTTGATAAATAAATAAAGGCAATATAGTCCTAAAGAGGTTGGTGGCAGCTTTTTTAGAGAAAAGTTGCATCTTGCACTTATAAACAGCCCTCAGAAATGGAAACCCACTGACTTTCAAAGCCACTATGCAACATGTGGAATAGGTTCCACGAAGACTAAAAGCCTTTGTTTGCAAAGGAAGGCAAACTCCTACTTGCGCATTTCTGCTGCTGTAGTTCAATAAGTAAAATGCCTGTTGATATTCAGCAAACTGGAGGCTCTTGGCATAAGAGCCTTGCTGCAATTTCTTCCTTTATTAGGCTCTGCTCAAAAAGCCATTATAGAGGTCTGTGTTATGGCTCTCTAGGCATACACTGCTCCATGACCCTAAAGAAATTAATATCTCTTTAAGTTTTATATTCTAATTTTAGTCCAAGGAGCCAAGTCTCACATCATGAAGCTGTGTAAAATACTAATAAAAATTAATAATTTAATTCTTCTATCTGGAATGTAGACTTTTCTCAGTTGCAATAATCACTAAAAAAAGCAATAACATAAATGTGAAGTACCATGCCATTGCATATATTACAAAGGATACAAATCAAAATACAATTAAGTCCTAAAACTTTTTGTTTTTTTTAAATAACACAGTTTAGGGCATAAGTAGAGAGATCTGACATACATAAAACAATGTTTGACAGCAACCCTAAAAAGCCTTAAGTTTTAACAAATATCAGAGAAATGTTACTTTTTTTCTTCACTTCAGTCATAGCTAAACCAGACTATCATCTTTGCTTTACTACCTCTAAAGGGCTTAGAAAGGAAACTGTAAAAGGACCTCCCAGATGGTACAAATAATAGGTAACGCATTTGGAAACCAACCCCATGTGTTTTGACAATGACTTCTGGGAAAGCCCTCTTTAAGTATGTGTATGTAAGTCTTACACACACAATAGGTTATATAAAGTAAGCTTCATGCATTGGTTGGCATTTTCCCAAAATACTAAGATACACTAATATAATTAATTAATTAATTATACTTACACAAGTGGTTAAGCTTCCTTTTTAATTAACTTAGTTTACTTTGTCCAGGGTGTTATCTAGCATGAAACAAAACAGGCAGAGTACATTCCCTTAGCATTACAATCAGCAACACAGAATCTGATTATTCTGTTATTACTGCTAAACAAAAAAACAATGCAAGGAAACATCATCAAGAGTCATATTTACAACTGCATGTTGATTTGAAACTGAACAATTAAAAACAATTTTCATGCCAGGGTGTAGGTCAGAAAAATGAGTTGGCCGCTGAAGCCAAGTGTCTGGCTGTTTCAGTAACAGAAATGTGAGGGTGAATTCTGGGACTTGTCAGCCTATGATAAGTTTCTAACAGACTAATACTTGTCAGGGGAGTGATAGCTGATTATACAGTAAAATTGTAATGGAGAAAGGTGATGAACACACTGTGAAGGAAAGATTTAAAAATCACACGAGTCACTATAGCTCATGGCAGAGTAATTCTGCAGTTCCTTGTTTTAATTTATCACAGCAAACTATCCAATACCAATTTTATCCAACATTTCCCAGTGGAATACTTGTAATATAAAAGCACGGCACAAGCAAATGTACATGAACTTTGATATATCTAGCAGCGAATTAACTACAGTAACCTTGCTCCTGCTGTCAGTCTGTATTTAACAGGATGGATGCTCCTCCATGCCATGCTCACAGCCCGTACAACTGAGAGAGATGAGTTCCTTCAGGGAGCAGCCTGTACCCATCGATTTTCCACTTACCCCTGACACTTGAGAGTAACCTAGAGTCTCTTCCAAAAAGTTACACCTTTCCTTAATACTGAGTGAGCATCTGCCCATTGAGGGCAGGATGCAGTTGGCAGAGTGCTTTGTTTTCTTATGCTCCACACTGCAGCAGCAAGGGTAATGAAATACAAGATCTGATGAGAGACTCCAAGTGTCTGTCTAAGCAGAGGTAACAGTCAGAGCCCACCTTTCTCCTCGTGCTGACTGCCAGGACAGGGACAGCATGAGATGAGCAGATGTGACACAACCTGTGAACAGCAGTCCACCTGGAGCAGCTCTTATTGCAAAGATAAAGGACCCAAACAGTAGGAATTAAAATAAAACAACACCTTGGTTTTCAGTGATGCTGAGCACCTTTAGACAATGTGCAAAGCTCTAGTTATAAGATATCTTCTCTCTTCCCAATAGGTACAGAACAACTTAACTCAGGGACTAATGACTATTATCTGTATTTAACACTCACAGAAAGCCATACAGTAGATTAAAGGACTAGTCCTATAAAAACTTAGAATTCCCAGACAAGAACTATATGCTCATGTACTGCTGGTGTACTATATTTATCATTAACATACAAAGTAAGATGCACCTTTATTAGTTTCACATTACTATATTATGCAAATGAGATCAGAATCAAAGTAAATCAATCTTCAAATTAAATTTCTGTCCGCATTTAAAAAATATTCTGAAGAACCCTTATTTAAAGCAATACATTAAGGAGTAAATAGCTTGATCATAGATTTCTTGGCAACTTTCATGTAAATATTTCATAACTTAAAGTTAATTTTCAAATCATTTAGACATTTCAAGAATGCATATCAAATAATGTTTTCCATTTAAAATGCTAAACGTTGTCCATCCTCTAATACTTATTTCTAAGCAACTCTAAGCTACAATTTTAATTCAAAGGATGGCTGACTGGATCAACCACCACTCTACTGTTTTATTAAATCATGTATCAAGCAGTTTGATTCTGCACAGCTAAACAACAGTCCATGTTCAGAAAATCAGCAATTGGATTGCAAGTAGCTCATCCATGACAAAAACTAAACTCCTCTGAAGTTTGAAATAAATCACCTTGAATTCAGAGCAACCTATTAGGCAAATGTGATACAAAGTTGGAAGTATGTAGATATAACTGCCTATTATAATCCAGATTTTTTTTTTTTCCACCTCACAGCTATCCCAGTAATGATAGGCTTTAGCTGAAAAAACAAATTAAAAGAACTGGACAGAATCCTGGATACAAAAGCTCTCTAGCCCTACTGGAGAAATATTAACTGCATTTACCATCTGTGGTAGAATAATAATGCTTAGGTACGGTCCTCACAGGAATTTTTGCAAGGTTTAAGTAATATTTTAATGTGTTTTGTAGATTAAACATCCAATAAAAGCATAACTAACCATTCAGTTTAGGAAAAGTAGATGCCTAAAGAAAAAAAAAAAAAAACCA
Organism: Ammodramus savannarum pratensis; assembly: GCA_020466415.1. NCBI lineage: Eukaryota > Metazoa > Chordata > Aves > Passeriformes > Passerellidae > Ammodramus > Ammodramus savannarum. The sequence continues at coordinate 31,279,476 of JAHXMQ010012338.1, read as the reverse complement.
AGAAAAAATAATTGCAATATGATTACATAGAAGGAATAAGATTATCAAATAATATACTTAAACCCTGTGTTAAATTGCAGCTTTTAATGAAAATTCCACTTTTTCCACATGTCTGGTACTTTGGATGTTTGAAAGCATCTTTCCCTAAGTTTTCAGGCATAATTTAGAAGTCACGCCTAGACCAGGATCTTTCCCAAAGCCTGGAATCCTCAAATTTCCTCTCAACAGAAAAAATCATGTTCCTGACAACATGTGTTCTTGACTTTGTAGCAAGGACACTCTCTCAATTCCTCCTGTATCAGAAAAGTACCTAGTACCTTCAGTGAGGCTGGTAAAAATCAGGGATGTTTTTCCTGAAAAAATCTCAAGAGAAGGCTGGATTTGAAACAACAATTCTTGGAAATGGAGAAATTCTACTTGCCAAGCTGTAATGAGATACTTGACATCAGACTGTCATACCATGAACAAGATCTTCCAATCTGCTTGCACCACCTAAAACCTCACCTGATCCACTTCACCTTGATGAACATTGACTAATGGCTGTGTGCCCTGCAGGGTGTGCACTGGGAGACAATGAGGTTCATGCCATTTGAAATGCTGTGTCCTGCTTCTTGGAGCTGGATTCAGCTTTTCCCTGATGTTAGAATTACCACTGGAAGAGACATTGAGTTTTCCAGCTTTGTAATGGATGACAGAGGATTTCCCCCTGTCTAATTCTTAATCAGCACATGGCAGCATGAAATCTTGTATTAATGAAGTGTAAACCCATTGCCATGGGTTTAATTCCTTAATTCTCAGCATAAGGTGAAGATCTTCCAACATATTAATTGGAGCTTGGGCCCTTTCTAATCCTGGTGATATTGTGTTTAGTTCTATTACATCAATTTAGAATTATTACTTTATATTTTCAGTGGCTCAGGGATTAAAAAAACCCCATAATTCTACGGAGACTGCTAAAGGTAAGACAGGTGAAGCGAAAAGACAGGCAGCAAAAATCAGTCGGTCTTTATGTATCTTATAAACTTAATCATAAATTTTTTAGAAGCAAACTAAATTCTGTGTTTAAGGTAACCAACTACCATTAACCAATTACTATTAGACTTTAAAAATTTTTCAGCCCTGCCTGCCACCCCCCACCCCTCCTCAAAGGGACAGATTAAAAATATTTGAGAGGGGATAAAACATTAATTACTTAATTTCATTAGGCTAGCAAACAGAAGACAGGCAAGAGAAAAAGTTCAAAGAGAGAAATTACTGTAGAAGACTCTAGCCTGGATTACAAAGAACTGCTAAAGAAACAAAGGAAGCTTAAAGTTTCCTTCCAGCTCATAACTCCTGTCACACAGGCAGCACAGTGTCTATTTATCACCTGCCAGATTGAGATTCAAGAGAAACAATCCAAAAGCAGATCAGGGTTTAATCACAAGGGAGCCAGCAGCATCACCTTGGAAAGTGCAGATGAAAGGGAGCAATGAAGACTTAAATAAAAGCAAGTCAAGAGGGCTGAAGAGCAGTTACCCAAAGTATAATTCAAGAAACTCATATCGTGTCCAAATGGAGAAAACAAAGGATAATAAATTCTGACAGGCTTAGCTAAAAAAAAAAAAAAAAAACCAAAAAAAAAAAACCAAAACAGAAAGATCGGGCCAGGAGGCACAACCAGCAAAACATACAAAAACTACTACTAAATCTTCCCTCAAATATCTCCAGAGACAGACCCCTCCTAGAGGCTTTGCAGAAAGAAAGGACCAGCAGAGCAGGAACATGTAAAGACAATAAGGCAATTACTGAGGATTTCAATGTCTTATTGAATTTGTATTCAGTGCAGTTCCCCACATTGAAATACTCTGTGACTGTGACCAGCTACAGGAAACAGGGCACAGTATGCTAGAATGGGACTCCAACTCTGAGCAGAAGTGAACAATAACTTCCCTCAAGCTGCAGGCAACATTCTCAGTCCCACAGGTGATTATATTGCTGGAATTCACTGCTGCAAGTGAGACCTGCTGATTCATGTTCAGACAGGAACCATCTGAAGACTTGCTGCAGTGCAGTTCCTCCCATCACCCAGGTAATGACCTTAAGACACTAAAACATTTTCAGCCCCCCACTCCATCCCTGAAGATCACAGCCACAGCAGCCACCTGTTGGATTTTGCACCACTGATCATAACCTTTTTAAATCAGCAATCTAGCCAGTCTTCTACCCACATCTCACTGCTTTAGTTTAAGGATACTATGAAAGGTCTTGCTAGAATCAAGGTAAGAAGTATTAATTGACTTCCTCTTATCCTCAGCACTATCTATCTGATCAGATGAGACTGTCCAGGCATAGCACTCCCAATCAGTTTTTGATTCTCCATGCATCTAGAGAGTTTCTGGGAGAGCTGGTTGCATAATCTTCTGACAGAGGACTGTAAATTCCTGGATTGTCTTCCATCTCCTTTCTGAAGATAGCTGTGACATTTTACATTTTTCCAGTCATAGGGAGCTTTTCGCAAACATCATGAGTTTTTGAAGATCACTATGACCAGCATCTCCCTCTGAGTGTGTTGCCTCTCACAGCTAGAGGACTACCCAAGGAAGATCACCAAACAACAAGGGATCCAGGGCTGGTGTCCCCCAACACCCACTGAAAGGATGCAAAGACCAAAGGCAGTATTTCACTGACTTAGAGGAGAACTTTTGACAGGTACATCCTACAGACTCTTTAAGTCTGTTTGAACATGTTTCAAACCTACTAGAAATGCTGCTCTCCTGGATTCTTATGTACTACTTCAGATTTGTAAGTTAGGCTTGCAGGTCACTGTTTACTGTAGTAAATACTTAACCTATACGAATTCTTCACTGAATTCTTTGACTTAAGTGATTGGTTAAGTTAAAAGCTGTTAAATTGAAATGCTGGAAGAGGAAAGGAAATGTGATTAATACTAAGTATTTGTAGATACAAAGGAATTCTCCTTGTTAAACAAGGAGAATTTTTTTTGCATGAATTTCATGGAGAGATTCAGCTCAGAAAAGATTTTCTGCTAGCAAAATGTTTCTGACCGTGAGGTTTTCATTCCTGGATATTATTTTATGGCAAGTAGTAGAACTTTTTATTAGCCATCCACAATTTTATGAAAGCTGGAGCCTCCTAGCATTACTTTTTTAAGAGAATTAATTTTACCTACCAATTTTAAATTGAAAAGATCAATGGCAAAGAAAAAACCCCCAAGATTCACACCTGCTAATTAACTTTTGATGAAAATATTTTTCACACACATAACCCAAGACTGCATCCAAGACTGCTCCAGTTTAGAAAGAGGAATTTTCTAGTTATCAATTTTAAAAATAGAACAGTACCACTTTGCATTTGGTCATTTGGTCAAGGTAACTCAGGCAAGCACTCTCACTGTTCCTTGCACTATTTGAGATTGTTGTTTTCTAAAGTTAAAGGTAAATTGTGCATTCCTTATGCAGAAGGAATACTTGTCTCAGCTCATTGAACTAAAGCCATTGTTCAATAAGGCTTCACCTATACAAATATACAGTTCACATAACACTGAAGGTCAAAAGAGATGAGATCAATCTGAATTTCAGAGGTCAAATATGCCAAATACTTATTTTTAGCTTTTTATGTAGTAATTCTGAATACTAATGCCAAAGCACTTAAGAACACACAACAGATACACCAGAAATTTTCCTTATGTTTCTCCATTCCTAATGTTTAATTCCCAGAAACTGTTTTAAGACAAGTGCAGTTCTATAATTTATTAAAAAAAATAACCAAAGCCGCAGAATATTAAGCACAGAAAAGGTATAACATGCATACAATGAAAAATAATAATATAATAAGGTAGAGACAAAAAGTAGTGCTAGAGGTAGCACATGTAAGCTGGGAAAGGCATGATGGAATTCTGCTATGTTATCCTGGATATTTTCCATGTAAAAACTATTTATGACAGAGTAGAATTCAATGCATATTACTAATATTCTGATCCTGTGTGTTTCCTTTGCACATGAGGTCTTAAAAACATCTCTTAAATTCTAGTTTTCATTTCACAACCGAATTCTTTCTTTTAATAAACATGAAAAACCCCCTTGATTAATAAAACACAATTAACCAGTGACACTGGGAGAGTGACCATGCAATTACTGCAGAGTCCATAGAGCAGAAATGCATCTAAACTTTATGAATTCTTTCAGATGTCCCCAGACTACAACTCATGGAATTCCACTAGCTTGTATGGGAACTTTCTGACAGTTTGCTCCTGTCAGCAATCACCTTTCACTCTTCACAAGCAGGAACATCTAACACAACAGTTTATAAATATTAATCTTGATACTTGTTTTTCTAAAGGACAATTATATTCCCAGAGGCAATCTAATGGTGTTTGTAGCCACCCAGGAGAACCAGAGGAATGCAGAACTTACAAAAGTAAATCAGGAGGTAAACAAAGGCCACATACACAGCGTTCCCTCCTCATATTCAATTTAATTCACTTAAATAGATCGTATGCTATTATGGTCTTGTAGGTCATGCAGACAGTGAGAAAGCAAACACCTTCAGAGTTTTACAAAACTGAAGTATAAATGTGTTTCTGAGTTCTGGTTTTATATTTCTTGACTTTAGAAGGCCATTATTAATTACAAATAGCCCAGACACTGACAGCCATCATACCTGTAAGACAACTTCCTTCAGGGATGGGGAACACAAGATTGTTTTGTCTTTTAGAGGCCACATAAATCCTGAATTATCACCTGAACAACGAATTTCAAAGTTAAAAAAAAGAAGATTCAATGACGGAGCACAAACTAACATCCATTTTGGTTTGAATTACACTTTCATTTAGTTACATTTACTGTGTTTGAGGGTTGGGGGTTGACATGGCTGGCAAACAAGCCCCATCCATAAGCAGGTTCACTCCTTCTGGGACAGGGGAGAAAACTGAAATTACAAGAGTGAGAAAAACTTGTGTGTTAAAACAGACTGTGAAATCACTCATCAGTTACTGCTGCAGGCAAAACAGACTCAGTTCAGGGCACTTGAGTCCATTTATGGCCAAATAACAAAACTGAATTTAAATACTGACTTAATTATTAAGAAACCAAATATTACATGCAAATATCAGGGGAAAATAACTTTCTCCTCAAAATACCTTTGCCGGGTCCAGCTTCACTTTCAGGCTCACTTTACTTTAAGCACCTTGGTTTGCTTCCTCACTGTTCCTCTTTTTCCCTTTTTCACTCCAGTCACCTTTCCTCACTCTTTGTTGTCACAAGTTCCACCCAGTCCCCTTCAGCAAGGCAAAGACACATGATGCCAGTGCTTAGTGATTTCTCAATTCAGGTAAATTAAAATACAAGCAGAAACTTTGAATAGAAGCTACTCTTAAAAAAAAAAAAAAAAAAAAAAAAAAAAAAGAGAAAGAAAAAAGTAAATTCAAACTTCAGATTTATTGTGAGTTCTGAAACTGCCAAACAAAACCAATAATTTTTATGAGAATTAAGCTGGCAGCAGATTTCTTTTTAGGTTTCTCTATTGCACAGAACCTCTATTACAAAGGGCATATTAGCCCCCCCCCCCCCCCCCCCCCCCCCCCCCCCCCCAAATATTCCTTCTACACTCATTTGTGTGGTTAAACTGGAAGTCTATCTTTTCTGTCACTCTCAAGACTTTCCCGAAAAAATAGGATATTTCATCACTTAAACAAAACGTAACTGGCATGCAAACAAATCCAAGAATTGTTTCAGTCAGTTTCTACACTATCCTTCATGAAGCTATTTCTTCTAATTAAGACACCTTCCTGTACAGCAATAGCTTTAAACAGCATTATCTAAAGAAGCATTCATGACGTGTCTTGTCTATGTTTGTTCCCTGCACACACTGATGGATGAAAGGTGGTCAATTTTCCTGTTGTGTTTTGTTTGTTTTTTCTTCTCCAGCACTTAATTTAATTTTCAATCCTTTATTTTCCAGTACTGAGTCATCAGTGCTTGCAACATTTTTAATTCCCTGATTGCTTTTGAGCATCTGGGTCCAAGAATATACTCTGGGCACACTCTAACTACATGTGTGCACTCACATGTGAAATTTGACCATGTGAACACAAAGAACCCATGGTGATTTCTGACTGGAAAAATTAAGAAAAAGGGCATCAAATTACAGTTTGAAGTAGGTTTAGTTGCCTTGCCTTGAGCACAAGCAACGCTTTAGAGCCATGTAGGAAGGCAGATCACAGATTGCTGCTTGTCCATTGCAGCTCTGGGGTCATGGCTGTGAGAAAGTCAGGGAGGCTGTCCCAGCAAAACAACATCATAATAATGAGGGATTCCAACTAATCTCATTTAAATTGTGTAAGTATTATAATGGCAAGTAATGGAGAAATTTGATTATTTTTTAGACATCATTTGATAGTGGCTCTTGGAGAAGGCATTTAGCAAATACACAAGAGCCAAAGTGATTTTTCATCATGCCCAGAGCGGCATGCAGGCTTCCCATAAAAAAATACCAAGAACTACTTCACATGGCCATAATGTACACAAATTCAACATGATTGATGATATTCCATTTTGGGCATTGATACAACTCTTTTTATTAAATCCACTATAATATTTAAGTGATTTTGCAAAAGGAGACATCTTTGGTTCCAATGTTGAAATTTTAATCATGTCAAAATATGACAGTAGAAATATTAAATATTCATAACTTCTTTGAAAATGCCTGAAAATTTCCTATTTATTTAAGGAAAGCTGTGCAGTCATAGCACAGCCCAGTCAAGCACATTTCCAAAGTGCAAACAAGTACTATTTTCATGAAGGGGGAAAAATGGCCCAAAAACATAACAGGGATCAATAATCCTTTCTCACTACCGATGCACACAAGCTTTATTCCCTTGCTGCTTGGTCATTAACAGGCAGTTTCAAGAGCACCAGTCCTTTTGCTCCAAAGTCATTTTATTTCAAGCAGTACAAGTGATTCACACTATCTTCTCTCAGCTTATCACTGTATGCCTTTAAAACATACTGTGGGTTGCTAAAAAGCCACTTGAATTGGCTCTTTAAGCCCTCCCTCCACTCACATTCAGAGGATTGCTTTAGATATGGCTCACATAGATTCCCCTTATTTCAGGATGATTTTTTATGGAGTGACTTAAGCTGTTTGGCAGAGCAATCCCTATGGAACACATCTCAAAAATATTGTTCACACGAGATATAATACACTCTACTGATACAAACCTCATTAATTCAAAGCATTTTTCCCCCTCTATTGATATTCTTGCACTAAATAATGTATCAATAAATTTTATGATGAGTGGAGGAATCAGAACTAGCAAAAGATAATCTACAACCTGCTATACAAAAGAAAAATCTCCCGACAAATTCAAGTAAACTATAAAGAAAATTGAATGCAGCTTCTTTGAAAATAATTCCATAACCACTCTAACAAAGCACGTCACTCTCTTGGTTGGGTTTCAGAGGGAAATTGTGGCAGAAATCATCCAATAATCATTTTATAAACCAGTTACTTCCTATATCTACCAAAAATTAAATTCATGTTCTAATGTTTATGTCCAGATTGTCTTTTGACATTAATTTTCCCGTTTCCTTACACCAAGCTTCCAGAAGTAACTGCCATGAAACCCACTTCTCATTAAGGAACCAGTTTAAAAATTAATAGACGGAAATGGGGAAAAAAAAAATTAGAGGAGAACAAAGTGTCATTTCCTAGTGCCTTGCTCCTTTAGTTTTAACTTTCTTTTTTGTAAGTATCCCACCAGTGACTGCCATTTGCCATTCAAATTTTACATAAATCATTTTTCAACTTCAATATCTACAGTTGAATCAAGGTTAATCAAGATATATTGTTTCACTGAAGCCACTGAAAATCACCTACAACAATAGACTAGAGTTTTACAATAATCTAGAAATAGTTTTTTCCTTATTTGCAAACCAGATAATTCCCAGAAAGACCGAAAACTGAATAACCCCACCATCCTCTATGAAGATTATTATAATACAATTTCTTTCTCTTTAAACAGTGAATGTCAAAGCTAAACATGTTTTAAAAAGAACTGAGAAAAAGTAAGCAAGTATCTGTTTCAAGTTTCTGTAGTCCTGCTCTCCATACACTTTCATTTTAACTGATTAAGAATGCAAGAACTGCCTGAGGGTAGGTGATTCTTTTTTTCTATTTCCAGAGTCAATCATTTCAAGCATTACTTTGTGTTCTCTTTGAAACCAGTAGAAAATAATACTTACTATATAGAAAAGAGGAAATTCTTCTCTCAATTTTTTTTTCTAATCAGATTTCTGTACAGGAAAGCCATTACAGTGCCCAGAATGTCTTGTCTGCAGGATTAACACAGACACAGCGAGATAAGGAAATTAATTTAGGCTTTAGATATGTTGCCTTGTTATGGAAGAATGTCAGCTGAAGATGAAAATCATTACAGAGAAAATTATCTCTCTTAGAGTCTTTATAAAAAAATTTATCTCAAGAACAGTCATGCTAAAGGTTAGAATTTATCTCACTAAGTTGGATGTATGCACACAAACTGGTTTAGACTTGCTCAGAGTCAGAGCCAAAAAAATTAACCTTAGATACCCAAAAATTGGGATTTTCTGTGACTATAGATCCTAAGAAGCCAGGTCAGAGATCAAATTCGGATCTAGAAACTAAATTACAATTACATTAATTAAAAATCCTTAACTGTCATAGGCATTTCTTCCTTTCATTTCTTCAACTCAAAGTTGTTTATTCCACCACCTGGTGGATAAACACATTTCAAATGACCTTCAGATAACAAGAGCCAGAAGGAGAAAGTCCAGCATTTCCACTTAGGGCACAATGACTAACATTACATATTAGAAGGGGTCAGTGGAAGTAGCAAAGCAAGTATAAATCATTAATGCTTACTATTGCCTATCCTATTTCAAATCCAAGATTTTAATCAAATGGTCCCAATTAACATGGTTCAATTCTAGCAGGCAAATATCTTAACCATCCTTCAATTTGTGACCAAAATAAAACTGCAGAAGTCTCAGATACTTGCAGGAGTTCTTCCCTAAAATAATAATCCCTTTAGAAGATCTTCAAATCACTAACAGACAAATAAGAGTAACTTCATAGTGAAATATGGGCTATGGGATTTCCAAATTCAGCAAATTCTTTACCTTAAAAACAACAAAAAATAAATTGAAGAATATTAAGATATAAAATATGGGAGATGGCTGAATAATTTTAACCAAAGTTCTCCTCTAGATTTTTTTTAGAGAATTAATCTCCAATACCCCACAACTCTTTACATGAACCATCTCTATTTTCAAAAAACCTTTTTAAAAATCATAGATATATTTGTACATGTATTACAGTTCTGAAGGTATTGATTTATGGAACATTTTTGTAGTAACTGATATTTTAAGGTCAAAGCATACTAATTTGATCTGCGCCTATTCTTAGTTTGAAGAATCCCCTACTTCCAATAACTAGACCAAAACTTCTTCCAACAGATAAATCTGATTTCAACTGAAATTTATTTTAAATGTAATATAGAAACTTTGTTTCCCAGGAAAATAAAATGTTTTTACATACTTTTTAAATTATCATGAGACAAAATATCCAATAAAGATACATTCATTGCTATGCACCAGCAGAAACTCATCAGACTATATGCTGAACATTTACCTAAATATTCTTTCTTCTTCCTTTGTGATTTTAAGACAGGCAAAACTAATTTCATTCTCTGTGTTGATGCTTCAGACAAAATAATGCTGTTATAACTGATCTCTTCTCAGTTGTCTTCCATCAGTGATTATTTTGAGCTATTACGTACACAGTTCCAAAGGGCTTCATTCATCAAATTACAGAGTTAAAAAAAGCAGGCTTAATTCTAGCCCAAAGCACAGACTGTGGACATATCAGGTCCCAGCATAAAACACACATGAGAAATTTGGCAAAGAAAAAACACTAGATTGAACCTTGATTTGAATGTGAACCTTAACATTTTAACATTCTTACAGAAGAGATTTATCTAGGGGAAAAAAAAAAAAAAAAAAAAAAGCTAAATCACAGTATTATTAGTGACAGACAGTAAACTACACACATTGTGATGCAGTGGGAAAGAAATCCATGTGATTGTCAGCGTGGGCCAACAACTACAATTTGCCAGTGTCCTGAGGCACTGCAATTATGGAATATTAACACAGGAAAATTATTTTATTTTTTTGAGTTATTTATGACAACAAACCATGCAAACCTCCACAATAAAGCAAAAGCAAAAAAAGAACCACCTCATTAAAAAAAAATAAAAAATAAAAAGAAAAAGATTGAGAATTCTAAATTAGTAGATAGCTGAAAGTCCATGCAGCAAGGGAGAAATGATCTGCTCAAGCAAGACCAGGGCAGTACTTGTAGAAGCATTATTTAGATGTAAAGAAAAGAAATATTTAGAATATTGTTTTTTTGATGTGTCTCTGTGCTTGGGGGTGCAAGGTGGTACTGTGTTACATACAAAGCTTTTGAGAAGCAAAAATTGTCAAAAAAATATAGGGTCGCAGCACAAACACCTCTGTGTTCTTTACAGTATCTGCAACACCCAGTCTGCTTCTTCTCGCCTTGGAAGAAGCTGGACAGGAGTTCTAGCTAAGAAATGACAGAAGATATTCCAGTACCTCATCCAAAATTCTCTCAGCATCACATGAAGAACAACAGTTGTGGTCAGTGAGGCTTATCAATTTAAATTACATTTTTTACAAGTTCAGACATGCAGTAGTATGTCTGAATTAGACCATAACTAAAAATCCAAGATGCATATGAAAATCATCTTGAAATACAAGGATATCTGTTCATTATACTAATACAACCCCTACTTTTATTAGCAAAACATTTTGCATGTGTCACCACTGCTAGATTCTGCACATATTTTAACACAGCTCTCATTTCTATGCATTTATACTTAGATAACATTGCTGAGCTAATACAATAGCAGCTGCAATACAAGGTTACTACAGAGATCTACACAATTCCAAGTATAGTACTTCAAATTATAAACAGCACACCCTTCATAATAGAAAGTCTTACAGGTTTTTTTGTAGCATATGTGCCCTGCTCCAAAGTAAATCCCATCTATTTTAGATTTTCCCACCAATAAGAGGAAGGGCCTATTTTGTCCTTGAGTCTCTTAATGCAGAACACTTCAAGCCATTTATTTCCATGGAAAACTGTAAAAATTACTGATTATTGAGTCATTTCTTGTTAACTCAATTGCTCACAGGTCAAAAAACCAGTAATAAATCTACTCACAAATAGCGAAGATAAACTAAGGTTAGATGGTATCTACTAAATTTACTACTTTTGTTGACTATTTTTATTTGCTTAAAGAAAAAGCAGAACTTTCACCATAACAGTGGGTAAAGAAGAAATGTAGGTTAATCTTGCAGGTAAATATTTGTCAAAAGAAAGTGCAGAGCAAAATGTTAAAACAATAATAGAGATCAAACTAGCAAACATTTGGAAAATATTTGTATTACAAGTTAATTCATAAAAAAAGTTCACCCTTTCCACTGTCAGTTTTGAAGGTATTTCCACAGACCTGCTCTCATCCTGCAGTTCATATCAATACTACAAACTAAAGACAAAGCTCCTGATGTGACTTGATGGTGTGTCCAGAGCCAGGGCTGAAATTTGTGCTGATAAACAGCAAAGCAACAGTTAAAAGGTTGTGATGTTAATGCTGCACTTTTGATTGTGAATCCTGTAGACTTTCCTCTTACCTGACCAAAACCATTCCTGGCTTTGAGAACCAAAAGGAGTCTTAAGAAAACAATGTCTTTAAATTTTATTTTCTAACCATTGTATGATTTTTCTGCAACTGAATTAATGATTTCTAGGCTTGAGAGAGCATCTTTTTAAACTATTTTCAAAAGTATAATAACAAATATAGCTCTTATGACTTGTATGCCACCTGCATTTAAAAAAAACATAAAAATCTCCCCCTCCCCCTGACAATGTACTGGGCAAAACATTTCTAAATTTTAGGGCACAATAGAAAAAACCTCAAACTTCTCATAATCCCTTGGAATAAGACATATCAGCAAGGTTATTAAAAAGAACTGAAAACCAGTCTGACAATTGTGTACAACTACTGAGCAAAGACACAGTTGAAAACATCAGTAACTACAGTGCTGAGAGGTTTTTTCCCCCTCTTCTTAGTGCTCTAGTATGGTAGAATCCATTACTTTTGGGATACAGAAGTATAGGAAGTTAAGATCAAACAAAAAATTTATCAAATGAAAAACTCTCTGAATCTCATTATCACTTAATAATGGTGCAAAAATTCATGTCATCAGTGCAAATTAAGGAAAAAATATGGAAAATATGACTGGGATGGATTAAATGAGTTGTTTCTTTTTTTGTATCAGGCTACACAAAGTATAAGAAACTGGATAATTACCTAAAAACGACAGCAGAAATTATATAACTTCATAGCCTATTTATTATCGGGCTAGCACAAACAAGCACAAGGACCAGGAAACTGACAGCAGGGAAAAGTTTATTAAACCAAGAATCAGATGTTCATTTCTAGAAGAAGCACACAAACACTTCTACTGCTACCACACTTGCACTCAGTTGTTGTAAGGGGGAAGAGGACAGCTCAGAATGTTCCCAGATGCAGTTTCTGAGAGACCACTCCCTACTTTTCCTCAAAACATCCTTCTGCTCCACTGTGGCATGAATATTTTATGCCAAAGTAAAACATAAATGCCATTATACAGCCAGTTACATGTAACTGTTATGTATTGCTAACCACAAGACATGTAGCTGTTTGCTTGTCCTATTCCTTGCTAGGTTAAAATTCCTGAAGATGTTCCAGAAAAAGTGAACATACAACAAGGAACATAATAGCCTTTAGTACATTTTCTGAAGTTTGTTTGCAAGGACTGGAAGCATGCTCCTCCATAAATTCAGTACAGATAAAAAGTTTACAAAGAACCATTTAACTACTTAAAAATGTAAGTCCAGGTTGTTAGACATTCATAAAAGCCGTAGACTAATCTTAACAGCTTGATCAATCATTTCAACTTTAACACATACAAACTGAAGTTACAGATATCTTTACCATTTGGTTAATTTGCTCAAGATATTTTAAGTCTTTTGCCAAAATTGTCATAAGTCAGCTCACACCAGCAAAGATGGCAAATAACTTCACTTCAATTGATGCTGAGACATAACAGTAGCTTAAAATAATGAGTGTGAAACATAGGGAGTTAACAAGCTAGAATAGTATTCAGTTACTTAAATATTATGTTATTTATACCTGAAATACTCTAAATTCAAGAGAACAAAGAAAGACAACCTGGACTACTTACACTGAAAACAATCAGCCAAAACCTTTTCTAAAGTAGGCAAGTCAAATTTACACCCAGAAAACCACAGTTATCAAAAAGGAGCAACAAATCAGTCAGAAATTTTCCTTAGTTGTATCAAAAACAGTGTGGTTTTGTTTATTTTTTTTTTTTTTTTAATTAAAGAAGAAAATAAAATAGCACTACAAAAATACAACTGGGGTATAAGTTTGCTATATACTAGCTTTGCCATTCAAATCTGACCAGAAATCAATATAAAAACAATCTGGTTTGGGAAAAAATATTTGGCAAAAAATACTAGTTTGGAGCTAGCAAAGCAAATTTTTTATTATTTGAATCACAGAGAGCATTATCGAGACTTAAAACATCTTACCTGCACAATCATAAATGCCTTAAGACAGGAGGTCATTAAGAATTACATTGGGATATTTTGGCCTAAAAAAAAGTGATTTGCAAACACATTTCTTTCTTTTGAATCTTTCCCCCTAATATATAGGTCTTTAACAACTTTCTTCCAAATAAAACCTTCTAATATCTACCAATTTCCTCTACCTTATCTTGCATTTTCTTCTTGCCATCTTTCTTACTCTACAGTACGTACATACACAGTAACAAACACAAGATAGACATTTAACCTACTTACATTTCACTCATTGACAGGATTCAATCAAAAAGACCATAAATACTTTGAGTTGGAAGGGACTCAAAGAGATCACTGAACCCAATTACCTGCTCCTTGCAGGACTTCCTAAACTCTGATTAAAAATAAAAGCATTCCTATTAGCCAGGATAAGGGCAATAGCAGGAATTATTATCTCTGCATGAATCCAAAAACAATCCAGATACTTTTCAAAAGCTTTACCTTACACAACATAGCTTTCACAAGAAAGACCTAGATGTAAATTATCTCCATCACTTTGATGGCTGAAATGGAGATCAAATTCTGAAAAATATTTTAAAAGCTGTTCATGGGATAGACTTAAAATATCAACAACCTTAGTAATAAACTATTTCTCATGGGACAGACTTTAAATATCAGCAACCTTGGAAACAAGCAAACTTCATATATAACCTAGAAAACCTGTTTGGTTGAGTGCAAATATTTATTTTTCAAAGCCTAATTGCTAAGATAGACTCCCCAGAGATCTGTTTCAACATATATCAATCATCAGTAATTTTAGAATACAAATAACCCCAAACATTTTCTGACTACTACACTGGTTGAAGAAAAGTTGGCTTTTACTGAGTAGTGGCTTCCTTTCTACTTAATATTTTCGAAATTGAGACAGCAGGTATTTAATGAACAAAACTAAACTTTAAACTGTTCACAAATTACACACATGCCATTTTGACATGTAATAAATTATATGAAAACAATGTTTCACCATTGCATACTCCCTTTTACTGTAATACATTAGCATTTTGCAGCCAGAGAAGAGTCTTGTTACACGACATGGTGTTAGGAGATACCTGAATACCTAATTAGGAGACTTGATAAATACACAATGTAAAATTACAGAAAGAATATTCTAAAGCCTTCAAACACAATTTCTCCCTTGCACACATACCAAAAATTCTGGGCTTCAATCTAGAAATGAGTTAACTATCACAAACAAAACAGCTATAGTTCCTCATATTCATGCTTTCAAATAGGTACAAATCATCATTTTCCTTTGGAAATACTTGCAGAGGGGAAAAAAGGAAAAGGTGGCTAACACTGTAAATTGCAACACTGAATAGCAAATAATTACAGCAGACATTTGGAAAACCACCAATGTTTAAGAGTTTTTCAGTTGTTGGCTAAACAACTGCAAGTATCTTTGCCAAAACCAGAATAAAACGTCTAATCAGAAGTGACTCTTGCATAGAGAAAATAACTTATTCACTAATCTATTTTAAGAAGAAAGTTTAACCAATTATAGAAAACACTGTGACTGCATCGATTCAGTAGCACAACTCAATTTTCAATTCCTATCTCATTCAGATTTTACAAGCTCAATCCCATGCTTTAGCAAGTAGAAAACCTCTTCTTCCTCCAGTAGTTTGCCAAAATTGAGTTCTAGAAATTAAGGTGTGTACTAGGCAAGAAATTCTGTGCCATTCAACTACATATATTTTCAACATTTTTCCGAGGGAAATGCATGGGTTACAAGGTCATTAGGCAACAATTGAGACATGTTCAACTATATTTAAACATTAAGAGACTCAATTCTATCTTTAAAATAATTTTTGCATTTTGTTAAATGCTATCTCCTCCTGTGAAAAACTCACCATGAGTGAATCACTGAGAACAGCACAAACATTTAGAAAAGTTCACTTATAAGTGGCTTAATAGGAAATTTCATGAAAATATAGTAAAGGTATCATTGTATGGGAAAAATGTGACAATCACCTAACTATGTGGACACAGGTGATATTTATACACACACACACACAAAACACAATATCTGCTCCAATGGCCTTGGAGTAAAGAATATTTTAGGAACATCCTCTGAGGGAAAATTACTATTCTGTCAGCAAAGCAGAAACTATGTCAGAGAATTTATAGAAATGTATGAAATTCAAGTGAACGTGTGAGAAACAAGGAACCTTTCAAACATGACTGCTTAAGGATGTATAAAAAATACTCAAGGTAAAATAGACGATCCTATTACAGCAAAGGTTAAATGACAGTTATATAAGACATCATCCTAATAAAATTGCAATATATAGAGGAAATATAAGTCATCTTAAAAAATATGCGTACCTAGAATTTGAAGACATGTTTTGGATACACATTAAAAGGTAATTTGAACTCAAGATCTTTCCAGAAGTTATAAAAGCTGCAGATGCTCTAAATCTTCAGAAGAGAAATCAACAGCTTTCTGAGATTCAGTTCAGTGCATGCACATTAAAACCCTGGTCCCAAAGCTAAAGAAAATGGCTTTAGAGCACATACATACAGGCAGCTGTATGCTATTTCAATAGAGCACAAAGGTAGCACTAAAAGTAAAGGATTTTCCTTCAGTTTATAATTTATCCCACAAAATGTTAAATTCTTGTGCCAAAAAATATTCAAGGTAATTTATCATCAAATGCATGGTAAAACTGTTTTTCCACTTGAAGAAAAAAAAAACAAAAAACAAACACCAAACAAGATAATTTCCACTAACCTTCAGGATCAAGGAGTTTCTCTATTCCCAGGTGCTGCCTGGCTATGGAGAATGCATGGTCTAATCGCTGTACAGGTGACTGCTGAGAAGCAACAGCATTCCAATCAAACAGGTCTGGTCTGAAGAAAAATAAGAGGAAGAATAGGTTTCCTGTTTTTTAGTCTTACATTTATTGATGTATTTCTAAAGCTTAGCATCAGCATCAGCTTTTTTACTCTCATAATGAAAGATCGTGTTAATTCGCTCTGGGACTAATGAAGCTCAGCTTCGAATGGGTTTGCATTCTGTTCTCATCCATGTCCACCACAATCACATTGTCCATATTTATTATTCTCCACCATATGCCAACAATCTATAACCTAACATCCCTGAACCATTGCTGCTCTTCCCCACAGCACTGGGCTCCTGTCACTTCCCACAAGGCCCACAGCACACTTGCTCCTTCATTCCAGCCCCAAATAGTGCTTGGGTGGCAAAGATCAGGTGCAGTGGACAGGCAATTGGGACTGGCATGTGGCAGGACAAGCAGGACAGAACTGCTGAGGCCACCTGGGGGCCTTCCTCCTCTCCTCAGCTACCAGTCTTTCACTTCAATTAGTATTTCTAAGAGTGCAATTGCTTCTGAGATTACCAGCTCACTGTAACAACAGACTAAAATCTGTCAACAGGTTAAAAAATTCATAGTCATAGAAACATTTGGGTTGGGAAACACCTGTAAGAACATAGAGTTAAACTCTCACCCTTACTTACACTGCCAAGTCACAATTTATATGCTCTTACAGGAAAAGACAGAATGACCAAAACTGAATTATAGCTCAGATGCAGTCTGGGACCTTGTATTAGCAGCTGCACTATTTGCAATATAAATAATGTTAGTACAGCACAATCTTTGGCTTTTCATCCAAGAGTTATCCATTAGGAAATCAGAATTTGTTATCAGGCACTCTGGAGAAATAAAGTTTAATCAAATACCCTGTGATTACTCTGCACGTAATATGAAGAAAAACAACCATGCTATTTGTGACTTCAATACAATGTTCTAAATCAGGGGACATTTAAATGTATCATTTCAACTACTGATAAATCAAGCACACTATTTACACCATTTAAATTCTGCAATTAATGACAGATTTACTCACATTTTTATTAATTTGAGGAGTTAATTTTAAATAGTATCCTGAGTTATAATAAAAGGAAAAATGTTTACTACATCATATTGTAATAATATCAATATAGTAAAGAAAAATACTCCTTTTACCTGGTAGTTATTCTTTAGTTATATACCCCTGCTGTCTAATTTTTTTCTGAGGGGACTGATTTTCATAGTAACAACTAAGTTATTCCAAGTTATTTTGCTCCTCTCTGCACAGATGCTCAAATATTACAGTTTTCTACCTCCCACATGCAGAATAACTCCAAAAGACTAATAAATTTTAATTTAATAATAAATCTGGCTGGGGACAGGGTGGAGAAGGGAGAGGAAATTTAGGTAGTAATCTCTGGGTTTACCCATGGATGCATTATGTCTGTGATCCTACAAACTGGTTTGTGTACCAAAACACAGGAATCCAAAACATACACCGTGTGTACATAACTAGTAAAAAATATTTTTGGCCACTCTCCTTTAGCTGGGAATGGAGTTACCATTGCTCATAGTAGACTACACAATACTATGGTTTCAATTTACAGATAAAGAGTGTTCAGAGCAAAACAGGTATTACTGAAATGTGATCACACAAAATCAAGACCTTCTATTTTTCCCTTTGCTCTACCTTCCCAAAACCAGTGGGGGACAGATGGGCAAGAAACTTGGGACAGGTGACCCAAACCATTAAAAGGGATACCCCATGCCACATAACTTGCTCAGCCATAAATAGCTGGGTAAAAGAAGGGAATGAGGTTGGGGGTTGTGTGTCTAAGGAGGTGTCTCCTGCTTGAAGAGTAGCTGGTACTAGTTGCTGCCTTCGTATCATTTGTTTTTCTATTCTTCTTAACTCCATGTATTAAAAGAATCTCTATTTTGACTCAAGAGTTTTCTAGCTTTCTTTTTTTCCTATTCCCTTCTCTGTCCTGGGAGCAACAAGGGGTGAAGCAAGCAAGTAGCTATTGGGTGCTCAGCTGCTGGCTGGGGTCAAGCCACCACACCCTACACCTTATTCTGCAAGCACACAGATATTACTCAAATCCCTATGCCAAATTTAACACTAGGCATAGGATGCACAAGCTCACGCAAATTTAGCTAAGAGAAAACTGTAGTAACCACAAAGTTGTCTGTTTTGACTGTCTTAAAAAGCTTGGCAAGAATGTGTCACACATATACTACACAGACTAGAGTGTAAAAAGATTATCTGGCAAGAAAAGTTTTTAGGACAAGGACAGGAAAGAAATGTATCCAAGGGACTACTTTCCCCTCAATTTTTTTCTTTTTTCCTTTTTATTTTTCTGTTTTAATTTGGCTAAAAGTTCTAAGCACACCTGCAATGCTGAGAGCAGTACATTATGTTCACATAATCAATTTTTGTTTGGTGATACAATATTCTATATATGGGAACATACTTTTAATCAGTTAGGACTCCACTGGGCAAGAACATGAATATTTACAATTGCTCCTTGAGGAATGTCACAATATTGTCTTATGCCTCCTGAGAAAACCTCTGTCATTATTAATAATATCTTAGATAGTAAATTTCATCCAACTTTTCAGTTGTGTAATCCAGGAGGGTATTTTCAAGTTAACCTACCAAGACAGTCAAAAATTATTATCATGGCTTCATCTCTAGAGGTAGGACTCTCAATATAAGACAGACAGAATTTTTGTTCACTTGTTTTTGTGGTTCTTGTTTGTTTGTTTTTATTTTAAAAACCAAACACTCCAGCACTTACAAGAGTTTGAAACAACATCACACCTCAACAGCTGGGTTGAATTTACATGCTACCTGTGTAGGGAACATTCAGCATCTCTCTCCACTCATTACAGATGGCGAAAATTTGAACCCTCTGAGACACAGCCAGAAAAGAATTTGTAAGATCTACTATGTTACTGTCAGATTTCTTATCCATTTTCTTAGTATTGTACATAAAGCAGACAGCACAGATTCCAAGAAAATTTATAAGTATATGGCCACCTACTGCAACTCAGTTCTGATAAGCACCAGTTTAATTAAAATAAAATTAAATTCAAATTCTCTACTCCAACAGCAATTTAACTTTCCAGATTTTCACTTTTTTGAAAGATTATGTTGCTGTACACATTTCAGTAGCTCTATCACTACAATAACAGTGTCGTAATGTCAGCTTGAAGCAGCAGCTTCTCAGTGCTATGTGTCAGGATATTTTCACTGGGTGTATTTATACTGCCTTGTGTGATTGTGGGAAATAATATAGTCTAGAAGATTAATAATTGTGGTAAGTGGAAAACAGCTTTTGAAAATCCCTGAAAGAACGCTAAGACTGATTTTCAAATTACAACTGTTATTAGCTTCCTAAGGAGTTTTAAATACAGGAGTAAGTAGGTATGAAATAGTAAAGGAAAAATAGGAAATGCAATACTGATTCTCTGACTTCATTTGTCCTCTCCATATTGCTCAAATAATACCAAGGGAGATGGAATTTATTCTCATATCTGCAGCTTGGGTCTTACCTGAAAGGAAGGAAACCCATGGAAAAATAACTCTTATTTCTCACTTTTTTTCCTGAACAATACAACATATTTTCAAAGAAGTTAGAATTAAGTAGAGCATGCTGAACTTTATCTAGCCATTCACTGATCAGCTCAAACAGCACTGGTCTTAGATTAGTTTATGACACAACCATGGAGAGCCAAAATTGAAAAGATTGAAGGCTTCAAGGGAGAAGTTTGCATTGTAAAAATCAAACTTTCTATTGAACATATGGTAATTTTTTTTTCCAACAGTTCTTTCCTATCACTAGCAGAAATACAAACAATTAAAAAAAAATAGAAAACAAACCTGAATTTTTTGAAAACGTATTTCAAAGAAAAGTAAAGTAAAGAAACAGACTCCTTATATCCCTTCTGACCCCCTGTTACATAACTTACAACAGTACTAGTTCAGCCAGAGTGAGAAACTTTATACTATGCATAGTATACTATATACTATGGACAAACAAATCCTGAGAGATATCTATGCAGAGATTAAAGTCATGGATAAGACAAGCCATAGTTTGTGATTATTGTAGATAGAAAATAGTCATAGTTAGACCATGAAATTTATCATCTCCATTTCAACAGAAAAGCTGTGTGCTTGTTACTTAACCTATTTATACAAAAATATCTGATATATGTTTTCAGAACTCTCAAAATTGAAAAAATCAGGAGAGAGTAACTGATACTAGTGATTTACTAAAAAAAATATTTTTTTGCATACCTCTTCATCCCATCATCCCATTGTTTTTGCTTTTAATTTTCCTGTAAACTACTGAAGAATTTTTTTTTTCCTTCTGTCCAGGACCTTTTTCTTTCCCGTCTCACTCTAGCACCCTAAAGCAGAAACAGCTGCAATGAAGTGCTCATTTGTAAGGCAGTCACCTGGCCTAAGTTCAAGCATTTTAAAGAAGCAAGGAGGAAGATAATGAATGCCACCTGTTCCCACTTCAAAATCCTGATTACAGGAGCAGTGGAGAAAAGAAAAAGAGCACCAACAAATTTCGAAAGAGGTAAAGCTCTCTCTGATATCCAGCTGAAGGAAAAAGATTTAAAGAAGTAAATGGGGAAAGGTCTTTGTGATCTGGACCCTTAAAAAGGGAGAGTTTCAACTGTAGAAGGACTGACTTCTCTTCATCAGCAAAATATTTTCATTTCTGTATATTCCTAGGGTGATGATGCCACTCCACAGCTGTTGCCTTGTTGTTTTCAGTTCAATTCATAACATACCATTCAAGAAATCATCTGCCAAGCTTATATCCTGAAAATTCACCCTCTGGGCTCACTAATGCCCCCTTGGAGATTTGCCAGGTGACCTGTGATCCACTGCTTCTTGCACTCAGTATTGAAAGCAATTGCTAAAGAGCCTAAATGTCCATGGAGACATGGTGATTACAGAGATGGAAATATCTACCTCAAGTAACCCCTAAATAAAATGACAGAGAAAGAGCATTAGAAAAATCAGATCCAATCCAAACAGCAAGCTGAAAGCTAGGGATTGGTTGAATAGAAGACTATGAGAAATAAAGCTTCCCACTGCTCCCCCAGCATACTGTGTGGTCAGTGCTTCATGAAAGTCTCTTACTTTATCTCAATCCATTTAAGAATGTACTTAGAAAATTCATCCAGATGCAAATATCACATTGCTGTCTGAATCTCTTTTAAAAAAACCAAAACAACCACAAACCAAAACAGAAAGCCACCTGTTCATCACTGAAAATATTATATAACAGGAATAAAAATATCACCACACATAAAGGAAAGGAATTGGTTTGAAAAATAAATAGATTTTATACTACCACAAAATCTACCCTCATTTTAAGAGAGTCTAAATATTAAGAAAAAATCTTTGGGTAGTTATCACTCTTTCAGTGTTAAAGAGATTTTTGGTGTCTGGGGTTTTCTGTTGAGTTTTGGAGGTGATTTGGTTTGTTCTTGGTTTGGTTTTTGTACAAGTCTAGGAATAGAGCTAAAATTGGGGAAAAGTACATACATCAGGCACCAGGTCCACTGTATTAGTAAAATATCATACCTAAAACTATAGCCATCTTTCCTTGTGACTAACTCTGCTTCCATTCCTGCCAATGCAGAGCAATAAAGTCAGAGGATGAAAAGCGAAAAAAAAGAAGAGAGCATCTGGACAAAACTTTATGGAGAACAAAGAAATAGACAAGAAAGAAGTGGAGAACTGGAGAAATAGGGAATTCTGACCAAAAAAAAAGGTAGAAACTGGAAAAACTGAACAGGGAAAACAGAGGAGCTAAATTCAGAGGTGTTTGTCATCAGAGTGTTCATCATTCTATGTAAGTAAATCACAAACTATTTATAAAGCATAGGATGTATACCAGGTTTCTCTGAAGATTCATGTAAATCATTCTTGGACAACTTTTCTTCAGTATATATTAAAACTGTCTTCTTTAAGCACTAAATCTAAGACACTCTGATACCCAAGTCTTAAATGTACCTGCATCTTAGAGTGATTGAATTAGGCTCCTTAGAGAAGGTTTATTATTATTATAGGACACAGTTAGGAGCTCCTGAGCATGGAATGTCTTAGTGTGCCGATTTAATTGATTCCATCTGGAATCTTGAAGGACAATTCAGTGTTCCCACACACTAAACATGAAATGCAAAGTCAACAAAAATCAAAAATCATTGGTTCATCTTAAAAATTGCTGCATCAGGGCTTTGGAGGAAATGAAACTCTTGCAGAGAACTTAGTGATTTAAGTCCAGAAGATGACTGGTGTGTCTTGGAGACTTGCCTCCAGGAATCTGACTGAACACTTGCCATTTCCCAGATAAGTGCAGTAACTACTGGGCAAGAGACAAGACTTCTGTGGAGTAATTCTTCACTTCTATTGAAAATAGGCTCACTGTGCAGAAAGCTATGCAAGATTTATGGCAGCAGACAGAAGAAGAGTAAAAGCAGGCTTAAGTTTTGCAGCCCTGAATTACAAAACCTGAATAAAGTGCATAAATTCCAGTAAGCTGGAAATGAATGTTCATCTGGTGAACTTTGCTCTGAACTGAACACAGCAGCGCATAAAATCTGACAGAGGACACACAATTTTGTCTAGACAATCCCAGTCTGGTTTACTGGCAATAGCACTCCCCAGCCAGGGACTGATCCTGAATAAATTCCTCTGTTCAGACTTCTGAATAAATTCCTCCAGAGAAGGACAAAAAGGAATTTCTGATTACTGATTTCAGACCATTACATGGTCCTGCAGAGCATGCAATCTGAATATCTGAGTATCAGATATCCTAATCAGGGAACAGACAGTCTGCTATTGTTTCTAGGTGGAAAGACATTGTGGAAAGATGACTGGGGGTAAAATCAGAGGCAATGGAGAAGTTATAGTCACATGCTAAGAGAGGTTACAATGGTATGGTAATTTTAGGGAAAAATACAGTTGTGGCTCCCTGGATGGAATGTGGCTGGTGTGTTTGAAACCTGTCCTGGAATGATTCCCCACACAGTGGGATTGTCTGTCAGTGTTTCCCATTGTCTTGAGATTTCAGAGCCCTCTTCACCATCTTGCCTCTATTCCCAGCTGCCACAAGGAACAGCATGTGGAAACAGTCACCATCTTTGTCTGGGGAAGCCACATGTACATGACCTGCAGGGAGTGTCTGTCATCTTCTTCTTGTCCCACCTGCCACAGGGAACTAAGTCAAGGGGGCGACCATCTTTTTGTGAGAAAAACACCCTCTCTTCCTGTATACTTTTTGTTATCATTATTGCTGTTGTTTCTGTGCATTTCTTATTCCATTGTTTGCTTTCAATAAATTTTGATCCCAATCCAAAGTCTGCTTTTGTTCCTCCCCTGGCAGAGACGGCAGAGGGAAGGGAGAGGAGTTTAATTTCTGGATGGTGTTTAAAACATTGCAGAGTTAAAAAGTTTAACTCCCTAATAACTTTAGCAGTCAGAGGCCTTGCAGGACAGTCCTCTTTAAGAGACAAGTATATAGTTAAGACATCAGTAGTAGAAGGAAGAGGTTGGGAGGTTTATCACATTGGGAAGAGCAATCCTGCTTTAGAAGCAGCAGTGGCAAGAACTGGGTTTTTTAGATATATTGGCTTGCACATCTTCCTTAAGCCACATACACAGAACCTCCAGAGAACTCTGAACCTCTAGAGGTAGAATTTTGTACAGCACAGACTAGAAGAAGGCAATTTCTGAGAGAGGCTAAAATCTCAAATCAGCTGGTGGAATAACATGAAAGGTTTTGAAAACAAAGGCCAACTTCTCCAGCTGTGTCCTTGTGAGGCAAAACCATACTTTCAATTCAACAGTTGTAACAGGCTTTCAACAAACATGACATTTTCCCTGTCTAAGTACTCACAGGAAAACCTCCTTCTCCCTCTGGGAGAACTTCAAAGGCTTAGTTTCGGATCTACTCCTTGCTCTTCTCAAAAGTTTCCAAGCCTGTACTCCAAGAGACTATCTTGTTGGTATACAGACTAAAATTCCAGAAAAGGATCTGATATTCGGTTGTGCTGTGAAAAGCTCTCCCTCCACGAGAGGACACAAAACGCAGCACCCAGGTCAAAGCAAAGAGTCAGTCATTTAAACGCATGCGGAAACACCTACAGAGGAAGCAGCCAAACCCCACACAACAGACAGACTGTCCCCAAGCCCTGAACAGCCATCTGTCACAGTGAAAAGCTGCTTTTCCCACCTGTGGCTGTGGAGGAGAGCGTTGAAAGCCAATCCATCAGACCAGCTCGTGGTGAAATTGGTAATGTTGACCTGCGGGTACTTGCGAGTCGATTGACGGACCCAGCTCAGCAGAATCATCTCACTGTTCATCTGCTCCAGCCCAGCCATGATGTTTTTCATTACATCTTTGACCTGCGATAAAAGACAGAATTTGATAAATGATTGGACTTATTAAAAGCTGACTGTTTCTTCTCTTGAAATTAAAAACCTTCAGTTAAATAAATTTCAACCCTAAAGAAAAACTGCTAAGTAATTGAAGAACATACTTATTTTCTCAATATAATGGCAGCAGTCAATTCTGAATGCTTAAAGACAACAGCTACTGACATGCATGAATTCATTCATCCCTGTGCCACAGGTGAAGCAGGGACAGAGAAAACATATTTCTTAGCATCACTTGTGGTAACAGAGTCCTTTCAAACTAAGTTTTTCTCCTTGTGGTTTTATTTGATCTGAAAATACACCCTTAGTTAATTTGATACATTACAGCAAAACTTGATAAAATGAATAATAGCATAAACTGTGCATCATGTTTTTGACTTAAAGGTGCAAAATACATTTGCATACATGCACTTGGATGAAAAGTCAATTTCATTGCATGAAAAAAGTGTATTGCGTACATTTCAATTTTAGTATTTTAATGAATTTTATATTCCCTTTTCACTAGAGAGAGTTTACCAATCTACAGTTATTATTTTACAAAAAGCCTAAAGGCTTTTATAAATATTATCCTGGAGTTTGACATAATGCAGTAGATTTTTTATTTCCTATCAATTTTTCTACTAGTTAAAGAGTACATAAAGCTTCTATTAAGAATTATTTTCCTGTAAAGTAGCACCTTTTAAATTATTTCTTTGCCCACATATCTTTTAGAATAGCAGCTCTTTTAAATTATTCCCTAAGATATAATTTAACTATAAAGTTGCTTATTTCTGCTTATTCACTTAGGGAATATTGCATTTCATTATCATTTTCCCCTTGAATTGCTCTGCTGTCAGTATCAGTCATTCATAGAGTAACATTCATGGCAGAATCTACTTTATGATAAAGTGAGGACCACTTTGAAACTGTAAAAATTGTAAGATATTATGCAGAAGCTGTAATCTGAAAGAACAGTCAACAAAAACAATGACAATTCATTACTGTGACATTGTAGAAAAAAACACAGGTAACCTTTTATTGCTGAGTACAGTAAATTGCTCACTAGTTTCACAGTAATTAATTCAATAATTTGATTTTGTGAAGATATGAATTACTGAAATAACACTTTGGGTTTGCATCTCAGATGCATATTGACCAAAGATTATCAGCGCCCTTAATTTTCCTTTTGAGCTTTAGGTGTAAACTATACATTAGATGTTATTAATTTCTAGGATGGAAGGAGAAATTTATCCTCTAAATTTCATGGTACATGTTCCTGACTTCAGTCTTAGGTTTTAAATTGCACCAATGAAAATTAATAAAAAATAATTCAGATAAGAATAGTTTTTATTGTTGTCTCAATTTTTACATCAGGAGACAGAAAACAAAGTGTAAGAAAATTAGGAAATATACTCTTTATTTTTGCTTCATATGTCTGAGTGGGTGTTTTGCATTTCTTGACATTTTTAACATCTTTATTTTTGAGAGATGCCAAAGTTGGTTTACATAATGTAGCAAGATTTGGCCTTTGTATTCCCAGGCACCTTCACTACTATAAAAATACAGAATCTTGTTTTTTTCGATAATCTGGATGCTGAAAAAGAAGAAAACTTTTGCAATTAGCATCTCTTGCACCAAACATGCAATAAGAAAGACTAGAAAATACTTACGTTATGGAGACTTGTCCAAGCTAAGATTTCATTGTTCATTTTGTTTTTTATCATATGCTTATAGATTTTACTGAATATTATTACTTCTGAACAATACAACATACATTTGCATTACAGGATAATTGAATAAATGCAGGAACACCATATTTAGAAATAGAAGAGTTCATAACACAGATTATGTGTTTGAGCTGATATCACAGAGAAAGGAGCTATGTCTATGAACAGAGATGATTAGACAAAATTAGTAAAAAAATGGGCCATCAGGAAGGAAATTATTCAGAAGAAGCCAGGTAATAAGTCCAAATGCAGCATTTATTTTTACTTTTCTGTAAATGAATACAAAACAGCTTCAATGTCACCTTGTTAAATACGCTAAGAGTAGATCAAGTTTTGCTCTTTTTTTCCTGTATTTCTTTGTAACAGAGAAGACTGTAAAATTTATGATTTTTTGTTGCTTCCTATGGTAAGTCAGACATTTAAAATAATGGAGTAAAAGAGTCTGACCTCATCCTGAATGCTGAGGCCCCTTCCTGTTCAGTGAGAATTGGTGGATAACTCCACTTTTACAGCTGGAGCCACCCTGTCCACCTGAGTGTCCTGAGGGGCATTTCCATCCCAGCCCACCTTGGCAGCACCATGCCACACCTGCAGCACAGCACCACCCTGCCTGCAGGATGGCTGGGTCCTGAAGCAGGATCAGTGCCTGAGCACAACTGTGCTGGCTGATATTCTGGTGAAAGTGAAGCTTTTTGAAGGCTCCTTGGTTAAGATGTACTGCTGGAAAAGCGGCACACAGAGATGTGTTCGTGTCAGCCTGAAGAGCTTCCAGACAAACTCCCTCAGCATCCAGGCTCAAATGCTGCAGCTATTTCAAAGTGCCTCTGCTTCTTGCTGCCAGGTGATGAGTTGACCTCTGCTACTCATTTCTTTTTTACCTTTCCTTTCTAATGCAGTGTGTCCTGGCAGGACACAAAGCTTTCAGGTGTAGGAAACTCTGACTTCCAGAGAACATATATTCTTGCTCTTCCTGGGGAATGGACATATGCTATGGCAAAAGGAAAAGATTAAATTTTGATAGAAGGGGGAGGAAGGACAATACAGACATCACTTAGATGGCTTCAGAAATGCCAGGCTGCCAAAAGGAAAGCTGTGGACAGAATGAGAGCACTGCTGTTCCTGTCACCACATGAAGACAGCCCTGGCTCACAGCACCAATGGACCTTTGATCTGCCCACTGCAGGGCCATGTCCTGGAATCTGGGCATGTGTTGCTGTGTGTGGAAGATGAAAAGGAACACAGCATGATCTCAGGCTCACACCACATCTCTTCCACCTAAAACCAACACTCAGGCATGTAACATTTTATAAGACTGGCACTTGGCTTCAGTATGCCAGACCCTAGAAAAGCGGGAGGGAAGAAATAGTCTGAAAAGAAAACTGTTCTCAAAGCAAGAATTTTTTGTTTTTCTTAATAAAATAGGAACCTTACATCTCCCTGACAGAATCACTTAGCATTTTTTACTTGCTAGATTTCAAGTATTCTGACTGCATAGATTACATTTTTATAGCTAGAACCACTAAACTCTTTCCAAGTACATTTGTTGGAACATTTTTAAGGACATTTTCAAAGATATTCAAGACACCTATCAAAGCAAAGAATATTCTTTGTTCATTGATTCAAGGAGGATTGACAGAAGCATTTCATTTCAATAATCAAAAATCAAAATTAAAATGGTAATTCATATTAAAATACTGACGTGCACAATAACCCTGATGCTTTTAGTAAGTCTCCAAATGAGGCTGTCAGGCTGTTGAAATACTCCCCTCTGAAATATTTTCCTTATGTATAGATCTATTATTTTATTATTTTTCTCAGAGAAAGTCAAGACTTGGGCCACATTTTTGCTAGGGGTTTTCTTTCATGCTTTATATGAAAATAAGTTCACTCCTAAAAACACAACAAAACACTTTACATGCTGTCATATAGAATGTTTTCCCACTCTTAAGGAAGTTCATGAAATATAACAGTTCACTAATTAATAGTTTTCCTCTGTTTTTACTTAAATGTTAATGCTGTAGTGAGGCTGGGATCACAGAGCTGGGAGAAAGAGGGCAGCAGCTCCAAGGAAACAGAGTCTGATGGATTCAGTACCATAAAGAGCTTTGGGAGCAGGTGCTAAACTCAGAACAATGGCTCAATTTCAGGGAAAATTTTAATAATAATCTGAAAAAACAGGCTAGGTAAGAACACAATCACCACAGGGGATACAGAAAGCCAGAATATTTCCACTGCTCAGATGCACTGTCTCTATCACCTCAACCACTGCCTCTCCTCAATGGGACTGCTGATACTCATTTGGATTGGTCCTTGTCACAGTCTTATTTTCTGGAAAAATCCCCTTGCCCAGGATCCTTCTCCTGGAAGCTGAGAAGCCTCAGAGAAAAAAGAAAACAATTCTTATCTCATTTGCTTCTGCTGTGTTTTGCTGCTTTGGAATGTGTTTGGAGATTGTTTCATTGGTTTCGTGTGAATTGTTTTGACTTATTGGCCAATCAGGGCCAAGCTGTGGGAAACTCTGGAAGAGGTCACGAGTTTTCATTGTTATCTTTTTAGCCCTCTGTAAGTATCCTTTCTGTATTCTTTAGTATAGTTTAGTATAGCATTCTTTAATATAATATAGTATCATAAAATAATAAATTAGCCTTCTGAGAACATGGAGTCAGATTCATCATTCCTTCCTTTGTCTGGGAACCCCATAAATACAACAGGTACTGGCATTGTTCCTATCAAGCACCTTTCTTCTACCATCTCTTTTCTGAAACTATTTTTATACAAAGAGATGAAAATTTTTGTGAGACCATCAAGTCGTCATATGTAAGTATAGTTATGCCCTCATGTGCTCCTGGCTGCAGGACATGAAACTGGAAAAGCTTCTTGCCTGTTCATCTACAACAACACAAGTCTTCACACAACAATAATCTCATGTCTTTTCACATTATTTCTTGTTTTAGATGTAGACAGATGAATTTCCTCTAAGCGACTCTTCTCAGGGTCTGCAAAAGCAGGACTGCACCAAAAAACACACAAACTACACAAACATGCGCTAAATCAAATAGCCTGTGTATTCCTATTCATTTGTCTTTAGGCCTTCCACAGACGACAAACAAATGTAGTAGTCTTGGTATTTTACCAAGCTGAGACAAGTGGCAGATAAGTTTGGTGACCCTGACTCTGTATTATCAACTTATTATGTTTCCAGCTGCTTCTTGCCAGGGACAATCTGGGACAGGCAAACCAACAGGAAGAAGAATTTCTTAAGAAATTTACAGCTTTGTGTCACCATAAGTTCTGTCAATATGAAAGATCATACCTACCTATAAACAGGGCAGAACAGTCACTAACATATTCTAGATCGTGTAATTAACTTCAAAAATTGAAAGAAAATCTGGAAGAGAGCAGACTTTCTCCACAGGGTTGTAAATAAGCAAATTTACTTTGAACTCTTCCAATGCTTTGAGGGAAACAGGAAGCAAACTAACGACTATGAGTGTTTTGGGTTTTTTAAAGAGAAAAGCCAAAATATAAATCTGCCTTTTTTTTTTAATTAATCATCATTTAGCAACAACAACAGGGTTATTATTTAATAATGGGTTCTTGTTGTCAATAAGGTTTTAGCTACTCCTTAGGAAAAAAAAACTAAAATTGGAATCTAGACAAATTGGAATCTTATTTACAGAAATTTAAATACCTGCCATCACAGTTAACACCAGGCTCAAGATGAAGCTTGAAATGAATAATTTTTGCACTGCAAACAAAAGGTTTTTGGTTTTGACATGGCTGCTGTCAAAAAGCTCATCAGGCTACACCAGAACCTGCATCTTCTGTGTGTCTATGCAAGTAGATGTTAAAAGAAATGGTGGGAGTGACTGAAAATAAATAAGTAAGTACACAGCTAATACTAAAGCAAACCTTTAATACTGCTTCAGGATAAAATATGAAGAAAACTACATATTAATTTGAACATGATCAGTCATCTCAGTCCATAATTTATTCAAATTAAAACAGAGTGATTCAAGGATTTTTTTTGTAAAAGTTGTATAGCTAGGTATCATATTCCATCTGCTCTTAATAAGCAATTTAGATCAATTTTATGCAATTAAACTAGGAATATTGAAACAGAGACAAAGGAAGCAGTGAGTTAACAATCTGCAGCTTTTCTCTGTTGCTGTTGTCCTGTAAAATAAGACTAAAATTGTTCCCTACTCAGATGAATGATACACATCTTATTTTTGATAAGAGTGCTTCAGTTTTAAAGACTTTTAAGCTTTGTTTCCCACTACCTTTTCTTTTTATTTTATAAAACACTTGTGGATTACTGCTTGTCAACACAATGGACAGACTCTTAGCCCAGATTCATACAAACACATGGATTCAGAGCATCTAGATGATAGATCTTTTTTGGATTTTGATTTTACTGCCATTTCAGAATTTTTTTAGTTAAGTGTCCTCATCTACCATGCTGGTTTTTATGAAATCCATTTCATATTTCTCCAAAGATAAAGGAGGCTAAATGAGCCACATCTGCTTCAATAAATAGGCAGTGTAGCAGCTTTTTAATGTTCTAAAAATAATTCTTGGCAGGATGGGTCAGCAGCAGAAAGCAACTGATGTGATTATTTCATTAAAATGGAGAAGTCACTCTTCCTAAGATACTGAAAAGAAACCCACATTGGCTTTGTCTATCCATTTTTGTTAGGATAACTCATATATATCATCTTGCAATATCTGACTGTGATATTACAAAAAAAGTCAAAAAAGTTTCTGCTAATCCTGTAAAAACTATTTTTTTCTTAACATTGTCAATATCCTTGATAATATGTTAGCAGACTGCCATAATATTTGCTGATTTAGCACATTGCAGTGTCTATGTTTACTTTGTAGGTTGTTGCTGGATAATAATGGAGAAAAGATCAGTGGAATAAAGATATTTCTTTAGCAAGTAATGAGCAGTGCCACTCACCTGCCAGTGGAGGATTATATTCCAGATCAAACCAAGGGTCAGCTTATGGTTTCCATCCACAATATCTGAGCTCCCTATGTTTACCAAATCAACCTATTATAGAAAGAAAAAATAATTTTAAAAATATTAATAACAAGCATAAGAGGCTGGAAGGAGATGAAGGGATAGGCTAAGGTAAGTCTACCATTTGGTTTCTGTTGTTCCATAAACATACAACTCACACTTTATAAATGGAAAAATTAATGTTCTGGAAAAAAACAGCAGTGATCTGGAGTTCCTATTATTCCAGTTACAGCATGTTGTGAAACATAAAATGAAAAGCAATAGTTATAATAACTCAAATATCTTTCATATGAAGCTTCTGCAATTACAAATCACACAGACAGAAAAACTACTGTACTCTGCTTTGTACTACCTTACATAATATAATTTTCTGAATGTTAACACACACAAATCTAGGCACTGCAAGAACCTACAAACCCAAGACATTATATGTTTAAATTAAAATAGAACTTAATTTTCCTTAATTCGATTCCATAATGTATAAAGGAATATACAGGATGTGCTCTGGCATACAGATAAAGCAGTGATTGTGATCTAACAAGACTTTCCCACAACAGTTCATCCAGTAATGTTGTTTTCCATCATTGTATCATGCATTTACAATTTCATAATGCATCATTATTTACCACCATGGAATTTTCCTTCCTCCACATGGGAAATGATCCTTCACCCTCCCTCACTTTTTATACTATCTGAATAAGGAAGCCAAACTCAGGGTTATAAATGGAAAACTATAAGCTGTTCTGCATATTTGGATAGAATTATGACTCTAAAATTGACACCCTTGCTGTTTCATAGATGCAATTTTTCATGGTCACAACTGATGGTTTTTATTGCAAACTGCCCCATTTCTTCACAAACTACATTCTGCAGTCTCTAGTGCAGTTCTGAAGTTGTTTGATGTTGCATCCGCAAATTTAATAAAGTTTTCACCCTCAAAACAAGATGCTTTATTTTAATTTTTGGGTTCTTTTTATTTTCAATGCATCTATGTATAGGTCATTTTTACAAACCACAAATCAGATATTTTATCAAGAACTCTAAAACCCTTAAAGAGCTCGTTGCCTAAAGAATTCCACATTTTTGTACTTAAAGCACATGAGACTGGCTATCTATTCTAACCGTCAATGTCTTGGAACATTTCCCCAAATGGAACTTAGACTTTACACGCTAAATTTAAAATGGAATCCCCTGCAGCAAGTGATACCCTACAATTAGAGTTTATTAGGGCAGTGACTGGGTATTCCACAGACCAAATCCATTCTTGGAAGGGGCAGCCTGGACACACAGAGCCCACATCTGTTTTACTGAAGCAGAGGAACATTGCCCAGTTTGCCAAGGATGAGTCTAAGGCTATACTGGGGCAAGCCCCCACCCCTCTCCTCCCTCAGTAATTTCACTTTCCTATGGGAAGAAAAAGCCTGTGAAATGGATTGACTGGAAGCAGCAGCATTGTTCACTGTTACCACCCAGAACCTCAGAGCAAAGATGGAACAAATCAGCAGAAAAATCTGGACTAGTCACAGGCTTTAATTCACTTTAGAACCATTGATTTTGCATTCTTGATGTCCCAGAGAAATAATTTGTCAAATTATTGAAGCTTAAGGAAGCTATTTCAGAACCAGGTCTTTTGCTTTCATACAAGACACAGTATATCTTTATATATACTGTACCAATTTTTATATAGTTTACAAGGTCTTCATTACATGAATGTAATGGCCACTGGATGACCACTTCACTTTCTAAAACACTGTTTCTTCTTCTATCTTATAAAATTGGAATACTCTTTGTTTTCTTCCTAGATTTGAAAGGGACTTTCCAGATTTGTGTTCTGGAAAATGAGTGAAGAGCACACCAGTGGGTTTATTGGAAAGGTACTAAGTACTTCAAAAAGTATTTTCTATGATTATTTGTAACCAGTTATGCAATCAATTATTGTAAAATAATGTACTGATGATTTTTTCCCAATAATGTCAAATGTTGCATTTTGAACAATTAGAAACTTTTCCTTCTATTTATTTACATCAAATACCATTAAAAAATCAAGCTCAAGGTCTTTATGTAAATCTTGTAGGGTCACTTTCATTTATGTACAAATCTTTAGGTGGATTACCTTAAATTTATAAAATCAATAAATTTATTCAGCAGTTGAAATCAAGCATTACTTACCTCCTACAGCTATCAAGAAATCCAATATAGTATACAGCACAGAATACAGATGTAATATAATATACAACACAGAATCTTTGTTTTGGCACCTCTTACTTTTAAGCAAGTGTTATACGGGATTTTTTTTATTTATTTTTGAGTAGAGTTATGATAAAAATAGTGGGCAGACAAAATGTCTGCTAAAATTATGGGTCCATAAGAATGCCTGCATAAGGAAGATAATATGAGAATATTTACTCTAGAATGATTCACAGGATACTGGCTTGAAAAACCAATCATTGCAAAGTAGAATTGAAAGTGATATTGATATGATTAGTGCTTTGAATCATGAGAGACAGATGCCTTTGAAACTTAATAAAAAATTACTGTAGGAAATGCCTTGGGTTTTTAGGGTTCATAATTGACAGAGATTGTGAGTAAATATTTTGTTAGGCAGCTTCTTGTAATCAGCTGTGTTTGACTTTTTGTTTTTAAATTTTAAAAATTTATTTTATACACCATTCTTTAGAACAAAATCATGCAGGTTGATCTGGCTTCAGACAGCATCCATTACAGATATATTAGCCAAAATTCACTGGAAGTGGATTTTAAACTCCTTAAAACACATTTGACCCTGATGTTGAATGGGACAGTATCCAATCCACATTGATAAAGCTTCTTTGACTCCAGTACTTTTATACTATAGACCAAGGCATTTGATTCAACACCTAAAAAGCATTTTGTGTGCTGTCTACAGGCTGTTCTGAGCCTGTCTGGCTGAATACTTACATTATTTCTCTGCAAAAAGTGGATTGCTTTGTTGACATTGTTCAGAGCATGAACTTTTGTGGAGCCCTTTTCTTTTGCCTACAAAGAAAATAAAGCAAACTTTACTGTCCATAATCAGAATGTAGAGTACACTATATGTAACTCACATCTTACATTACACCTGTAGTTTTCCATTTCATAAATTTTTGAGAATAGAATATTAACATACACTGGGATTATGCAGCTACCAACATGAAATAAAGCTAATTGTGAAAAAAACTGGATCCACAGTTAGAAGGTAATTTTCAGTGAAGGAATCATTAAAATGCATATAAAATTAGCTCATTCCAGATTCTTTTTATCATGATTAGTTGTCTTCTGCATGGCACAATTTAAGAACATTGCTATGGCAACTAAACAGATAAGCATCAGTTTGTGTAATATTTATGTACAAGTGCATTATCACTGGATTTTGATTCTCAGTCTCCCAGCCTTCTTATGAGAAGATGCTGTAGTTACAAATTCCAACCAGGAACACAAGAGAAGGCATTAAAAATGTGTGTGACTGTCACTTCAAAATTTCCAGGTTAATAAGATCTAGCAGTTCACTCTTTTCAGACAAGTACAATCAGAAAAGATGGACCATATGTATGACATCAGAAAACCATTCTAATTCTACACATTAAATTCTATTCCAGCTAAAATCCAGATATATAAATGTACCCTGCCTCAGCCTTGTTTCTCAGTGCCAGACTTATTAAGTGCATCCAATAAAGCAGAATATTTTCATTTCAATTATAGGCCTTGCAAAGTGTTATTGTCTAATACAACTCTCAGTCACAATATTTCCTCAATTTCAAATGAAACTGAAACACATTCAGACCCCTAAAATACTTTCCACAGGTCCTCATCAATGGAAGAAACTGGTGAATATCAACTACTACAATTATCACAACATTAAGATTTCAATATGCAGTAAGTGTGTTACAAAGCGCACATACAAGTTTTTGGCCTGTAAGGCATTCCAGGAGCTCCAGAAGTCTTCTTCCATCTCGAAAATCATTAAAAAGGTCTTCAATGTGACGTCTTCCAAACTGAAATGAAACAATCCCTCTGGTTAGGTCAAATGCCAAAAAAATAATAATTAAAAAAAGACCAGAAAGCTGTAAAAAGCCAGTGTCAGAATATAAACTGAACGTAGGACACAAAGTAAAAGAGGAATATACATTTAAGCTCACAGGATTCTTACACATATATCTGTCTTAAACAGGGTTCTCTTGTTTAAGAGACAATGATGCTTACTTTATTTCAAGTACATGTCATTATTTCAAACAAACAAGCCAGAACTAAATACTAATATATCTAGAAAACAAAGAAGACTTGGCAATTAAGGTGCAAATCAGGAAAAAGTAGGAAAATAATTTTAAAAAAAGAAAAAAAAGAAAAGAAACAAGAAAAAAATGCACTGGAAGTAATATAAAATTTAAGTGCCTAGTGTGTCAGAAAAAACACTGGAAGTACACAGAGAGAGATGAGCCAGATGTATACTAGTCAGGATCTTAAAAACAGATCTATGTTCATAGGCCATGGAATTGTACTGGATTGTGGCCTTATTTCTCTAAGGGGCTGACAGACAACTCACATTTTGTACTTAGCATCAGTGAAAGATGAAAGGAAATACTTTTGATTTTTCCCCATATGACAATGTTAAAAAAAAAAAAAAAATCACTCTTTCTGAAATTCAAACCAAGTTTCTGATCTGATGCTTTGACTAAGGCACGAAATATTAAAATATAGACATATTTTTTATAGTGTAGTCACTGAGCAAGTTTTATGTGCACCTATGAATTTTTAAATATTTTTGTATGTATGAGAGTTATTGAGAACCACAATAAAAAGTAGTGATTGTTTTGTGCCATGCAAAATAATTTCACATGTCCACATTTTTTCTAACTTGTGAAGTTTGATGCATGCTTTGATTGATTTGAGAGCAATTGTCTGTATTCTAATTTTCTAAAATTGATGTCATGATGACCTACATTGCACATCTTCCATTTTTACCACCGAACAACATAAAATAGGGAATCTGTGTTATAGAGAAAACACATTTGCTTTCCTGTCAGCAGTGTTGCTCTGGTATTAACTGCAACCCTCATCAGAGCTGGGAATTTTATGAAAAACATATTTTGTTAGGAAGTACCAATTCCTTTGGAAGGTTACTTGAACAGAGGACAGTATTCAGATCAAATTTTTTTTTCTCTCATCAACACATAATTATGGGTACAGCACTAACTTGAGTGCATTAGATATTTTGCCATTATCTTTCTCTGACTTCTCTTCTGAAGCAAAAGCTCTTTTCAATCCCTTCAGTTTTTGGTAAGGCCTTGTTCCTCTTTCATGCAACAAAAAAATCTGCAACATCACAAATTTTCTGCAGGAGTGGGAATCCTTGTTTTCTAGACAAACAAAAGTTTTCACACCATGCACAACCCATCCCAACTAAGCTAATTTCTATTTGTTTAACACTTTATTAAATATCTGAAAACCAGTACTGAACAGATACACATATGATTTACTTGCACTACTCAATACCTTGAATTATCTAAGTAATAATGCCCAGAAACTCTATTTCTTGCCGCATATTTAGTATGTGAAATAGTTTTATTAAAATGTTTTACATTATGGGATAAAAAATCATGTGCTATTACGTGAGTCAAGTCATGTACAGAATTCCTGAATCTGTAGGACAAAGTCAAAATTAAAACATGCAACTAAATCAGAAACCTTATTTTGTTTCCTAATATTGCAAAACAAAAGTCATTTTTGCAGAGGAGAAACAGAAGATCTATGCACTTTGAGGGAGCTTTTTCAAATTCTTTAGGAAGTTGGAGTGATCAATAGGTCCTTCTGTAACACTGTTAAAGAGTTGTGCCCATAATGCTATTGGATTTCCCTGGAAATATGAGAACAATGACATTTTGACAATAGAATACAATTATACTGGTTTGTATCACACAGGAAAAACAAAACTGGCCTTGATAACTGCCTGTGTCTCTGTCTTTCCTTCTTTTTTTTTTCAGCATTTAATGTATTCATAACTTTTATGTTGAATCCAGGCAGTCAAAAATTCTGCTTAACAAATAATATGTTGCTTTGGGATGTGATTTTTTGGTAAAGATTTTAAAAATAAGATAAAGACACAGAACAGTATTATCCCCAGCAGGACATATTAATTACAAGCAAACCTTAAACCAAAAGTTCCATTGATTTTTTAGTGTCTTGGAAGTATACTTTCCATTAATCACAACTAAAAATACACTAAGGCACCCTACACTACTGCCACATATATAATTTTAAACCTGAGGAAGGTTGTTTTTCTGGCAATGGGGTAATTATGCCTCCTTCCTCAAACAGAATGGATGTCTTAACTGGATAAGCATTGCAGTAAGTCCTGAGATACACAGGGCTCAAAGTTGCATCAGGTAAATTTATTGTCATTGGAAAGCGTCTGTTAACCCGAACTTTTGAAAACAGTGAAAAACCAAGCGTGCGTGCTAAACAAATACCTAGTCATTTGTTATATATTCTTGCTGAAAATAAGATTTTTTAAAAACTTTTTTAGGTTGCTACCTAAAACCACTGCTCTTTACCTAAGAGAAATGAAATGTTTGAAAGACTACCCTCTACCATTTGTTACACATGTTGATTTATTACTCACCCTATATTATAAACTAATCCAAAACCCATATTTAAAGAATGCCCAGAAAACTTCCACCTGAATTGTTGGTTCTCACTCAATTGTCTTTCTCCAACACGACAGTGATGGGAGAGATGGGAGAGAGTACAGGGCATAGAAAGGACTAAAGATATTTGATGTGTAGAACAAGGTGACTTTGCACCAGAAGCAGAAATTCCTTTCTCGATGTAGAACAAAATCAAAATCTAAGATAAGACTTAGTTAAAATCTGAATTCCTAGAAAGACTAGGGATTTCAGTACATAGAAGTTTTGTACATAATTTTAATTTATTGTGTTTGAGTGAAATAAAGATGAAAACACAAACTTTTTGGGTTAACTGATAGGGCTGTTGGCTGCAACTGCTTATCTATGCACAACACGAGGGGACCTGAAGGAAATCCAATGTGTCTATTTTAAACGAAAATTACCAAAACAAAACGACACACATGGGAAGATATGATTCTTGTTTTATTGTGGATTAAATTAACCCTCGAACTTAAATAATGACTGAGGAAATTAATTCAAAAATTACACTGGTATGGAAACAAAAGCAAAATTACCCTACACCACACCATGGGCAACTACATAAGCTTCAGCCTTAGAACTATGTGGTACAGTACAAGCAACATGTGAAGAAAATGTAGAATTTGCAGTAAAGGCTTCCCCCAGGTGTTGTAAGGGAGTGAAGCATACTTAGAATACTCCATGTAGTAATTCAACTGCATGTAAATATTCTATAAAGCTTTCAGTATTAAGAAGATTAAAATTATATCTCTGATGTGTTCTAAACTCAGAAGGAACTGAAACAATTTAATGCCAAAGAACATTACCTACAAACCACAAAAGCTGGTGAAGAAGGAAAAAGAAAAAAGGAAAATCAGGAAATACAGGAAATAGACAGAAACCAGTTTTAATAGATGACTGCAGATGTAAATTTTTTTGTTTGAATACATTTAGGTATCTCAAAACATCAAGCCTTTTCCTACTTATCTCACTGCTATCTACTATCATCGTCATTCCTGTTTTCTTTCCAAAGACACTATAATAGACCTCATTGTCTCTATGTAAATTATACAAATAAATTTTATCTAAC
The DNA here is from genome assembly GCA_020466415.1 of Ammodramus savannarum pratensis. Taxonomy (NCBI): domain Eukaryota; kingdom Metazoa; phylum Chordata; class Aves; order Passeriformes; family Passerellidae; genus Ammodramus; species Ammodramus savannarum. The sequence goes on along the minus strand of JAHXMQ010012338.1, from coordinate 31,239,948 downwards.
AACTAAATTATTTAATCAGCTTATTCATCAGATACATTAAGGAGGAAGCTAATATTGTGGGAAGTATTACATAAAAAGCTGGTGTTCTGTGAAAAGCTCTCTATTCAGAGATACATGCAAGTCAGTAATTATTTAAGAAATACAGAGAACATAATGAAATAATTAAAAAATAATTTGCCCAGAGAAGGCACAAATATATCTGTTCATAAACATTGGCTCTCCAAGGAGTTAAAGCTCAAAAAAAATTGATTAGCATAAAACTCTTAGCAGCTTTATATTTTAGAACAAATTAGCAGAGGCAAATTCTTCATGAAAGGAAAGTTGAGCAAAGGGAGAGGAAACAGGAAGGGGAGAGTTGGAAAAAAGAGGGGAAAAGAAACAAAGAAACAAATGTTCATTTAAAACAAATTTTGAATAAAAGCAAATGAGGTTTAAGTGGGACCATGGAGAGGACACGAGGAAGTGGGATTGAAAGCTTACCTCTACCCTAGAGGCACAGCTGTAGGAATGGCAGGGAAAAGCAACCACAAGTGGGGTTCCTTAAGGAAAATTATTGCTCCAACTTCCAGTGGACAGTTTCTGAGGCAGAATGGGAGGGCTGATTATATTACTGACTCTATGGAAAGAAATCCTAGTCCACTTCTATGATGCAGAAGTGGGGAACCTTGTGATCAAGATTAGAGGGTCCTGCCCAGTTAGGTGGAGGTGAGGGATAACCAGGATTACTGGACTGTGTGGATCTGAGGGCCTGGGACATCAGCCCCACACTGGGCACCAGAAAGATCTGTTCTGTTTTAAGCCCAGTTTGCTACTAAGCCCACACAGCTGCTCACTCACTTCCCCCACCACAGCCACACACTGCCCAGGGGAATGGGGTTCGGCATCCCTTAGTTGGTAGTGAGCAACTGTATTGTGCATCACTTGTTTTTCTTGGGGTTTATCTGTATGGTTTTTGGGTTTTATCTTTCAAATCTACATTAATATTATTATCATTACCACTAATATCATTGTCAATTATTAAATTTTTATCTCAACCTGCAAACTTCTCCTTTTGATTCCATTCCCTGTTCCACTGGGAGGAAGAGGGAGTGTGGAGTGAGCAAGCAGCTGCATGGTGCTTAGCTGCCAGCCAGGCTTAAACCACAACAAGCCATAAATTTTCTCCCACAAACATGAAGGGTAGAAATTTATTTCTATTTCCTAAGGTTCATAAACACACCGAATTTCAAGCAATGAGCCCATAATAAGAGCTCCAGCAAAATATATGATAACAGAAAACTGAAACACAACTATTATTTGAAGTTCTTTAATGAGAATATATTTTTACTGTTTCCTAAAAATGTCATGCAACAGATACATTTTCACATTTTTTAACGAAAAATTACAAACGGTAAAAACTTGGCTGAAGAAGACATCTCTGACTTTTCATTTTCTTTTGCAGACAAATATGCACTTAGATTGCACTTTTTGTTTGAGGCAGACTAGACTGTAAGATTATTACAGTAAGACAAGTTGGATGCTATTTCTTATGCGTTTTACAGCATTATTGGATTATTATTATCATTTCATATTGGAAATCTAGAAACTGAAACTATCAGCAGATGGAGAGAGACAGAGAATATACTGAAAGATAAAATGCACCCTAAAGACAGAGAATTCATGTTTATCATGGCACTAGACAAATGGTTTAAGGCTATACTAGCTGTACATAAGAAAGATCAGTTTATAATAAAACTGACAGACACCGAAGCCTTCCAGACTTTTAGGACAGGGAAACAACTGAGATTTGACCTTGGGACAAGACCTCAGACTCCACAAGGGACAGGAAACCTGGACTGCAGAGCCTGGAAGGGAGCTGCAGTGCATTCCCCAGCATGCAGGGCTATGGAACAGAGAGGCAGAGGTGCCTGCAATTTGGCGAGGACCTTAAATAAAAAAAAAAAATTAAAAGATGAGGTGCAATCCAGAAAGGCAGAAGGATATAAGCCATGAGTCTTTATACAACTTTTTCAAGTAATTGTCTCAAGTTCAGTTTGTAAATCTCCAAATTTTGCTGAGTAGAAGTCAGTATGAAAGAAATTAAAACTTAGTTGGCTCACAGATGTCACCCTTAGTAAGACTTCACAGAATCAGCCTTTTCTTGCAGTCAAAATATTTGATGTTTCACTCTGCGAAACAATAAAGAAATTATATTGAACTACTCTCAACAGATCTTTTAAGTCAGTTTTAATAAAAGAAGGACTATAAATACTTGTTCTTGTTCTGCTAAATATATTAAAAGTTCAATTTCTCTCCCCAACATCCTTGCTTTTGGATTGTTCAATTCTGCTGGGAAGTTCATCAAAGTGACTGACATTTTCTTTCATTGATGCTGGATTACTGCTGCAGCAGCAAAGGATATTGTCCCACTCCAGAGGGAAGAAAGATGCATCAGGCATTGTTTAATTAGTCCTTAGCTTCATGGACTCATGGGGAGCACCAAACAATGACTTGCCAGCCATGCCATCCTCTCTCCCTTCAGCATTCTTTTCCCTGTTAGAACATGGATGCACCCCTTTGGCTGCAGCTGAAACTCTCTGTTTGTCAGCTGGAGGTCAAACACTGCACAAGAACTTTGCTTCCTGTCAGGGATTCAATCTGTTTCCCAGATTGGCTTTATGGTAGGCTTTATGGTACACATCTCGTTTTTTTGCTCTCTAACCTAATTTTTCAGGGAGTTACATAGAGGACTAACTGATGGGCACCAGTATTTTAGAAAAGACTGCTGCTGACCAGCTGGGAGGAAGCTGTACCACCCTCTGCTAGAGAAGTCACATTGTCCTCCCAGTCAGAGAACCGAATGTTGCTGTGCCTTTCAACAGAGCAACAATCACAATGCCTGCAGCAGGCCCACAACACCCAACACCTAAAGAGGGACCTGGGGCAGGTCCTACCAACTGTCTGAAGGCACCTCATGGACAGGACAGGACACACTCCCAGAGTAGCCGCTGGTTTCATATACAGACCCTCAAGGTAGGGAATGATGCCAGACCCTCCTCATACTTCAGTTTTTATAAAATTGCATTTTCCCCTCAGCACAGCCCTTCTATTTTTCCAGTGTCATTACAGCTGCACACACCCAAGTTTGAGGAATACTTATTTTCATTCTAAAATTAATCAGAAAATCTCATTTCAAGTGCCAAACATACCCAGAACAGAAACAGAGACGCATTGACACACACAATTATGTTAGTATATCTACCCATGTTTCCTTAGCTCCCAGAGATTCATCTCCAAATTAAAAGGAAGAAATGTGTAATTTTAAATATTCTAAAGGAAACAAAAGTCCTGTTTGGCAAGCAGTGGGTGTTCAAGGTTGGCATCTACTGCATTTCCTTTAAACAATACAAAGCTTACAGGGATACACAAAACAAACCTGGCAGCTGTCTTTTCCACCAGTTTAATCTAGCCAGAAAATGTTACTGAAGCATTTCTTATTTTGCAGCATATGATGCTCAAGGCCATAAAGGACTGGATGACTGGCAATGGCATCAAAAGAAACCTGCTGGAAGTGGGAATGAACATACATCCAGCAAGTTCCTACAAGGTTTGAAAGTGAATTATCAATTTAGCCAAGGACAGGAGCTCTTCTTTTGACAGGACAGCCAGCTTCATGCAATCTAATAATTGACTGCAATGAAGCTGCTTTTCTTTTCAAGTATAAATATAATTATGTTTCCCCAGTCTGCAAAGAGAGCTATAAAGAAGAAAACTACCATAAACTAAACACTAATTTTATTTATAGTCTTAGATTAAACTTTCAGTAGAAGATGGAATGTTAATCATATTTACATGTTTCAGAATACTTGTATTGTTTTAATTTACAGTGTTTAGGCATTTTTGGGGACTCTAATGGATAGAGTTTTAACAGCATTTTTAAACACTAGGAGCTGAAAAGATTAAAATGTGGGATTTTCAAAAGGAAGAGCCAGCCCAACACAAACTGTATCTAGCAGATGCCAAATGCAACAATTTCGGCTAAAATTCTCATTTAAGAGAGGAACAGCTCCACAGCAGACTGTTCCATGAATATTTGTTACTCAAGTAATTTTTTTTTCCCTACACATTATTTTCTGTTATTAGGAAACAGAATAGAAGGGAGTATCATCATTCTCAATGAAAATAATAAACTTTATGGTAAAACCTCAGAGAGCAGAGTAGGATTCTGAAATTTCTGCCTTTCTTCTTTCTGGTGTTTTGATTCTTAGAGAACAGCTTAATTTTTACACAGAGATCCAGGATATGTAGCATATACTGTTTTCCTCACATATGAAGATGCCCTCTCTGACTTAGGATTCTCCTCTGACAGACAGGCTTCAGCAGTACTTTTTTCATCAGCTTAGAGATTAAATCTTGTCTACACAGAATATAGAAGGTGTATAAAGGACAAGTGGAATTTCAAAATTTTGTTTTGCAATCCCTTTAGGTAGATAATCTCATCTTTGAGAATAAATAAAACAGGAAAACCTCTCCTACTGTCTATATTTATAGTAGGCAAATAGTAAAGCTTCTAAATAGGTGCAACTGTAATCAAATAAGACAAAGCAACAGAAATTTTCATTAATAAGAAAACAAAAAGAACAAATTCCTATTTTTAAAGCACTGGTATTACTTGAATTAAAAATGGTATTCAAACAAGAGACAATCATGATCAGTTCTCTTCTGCCTAGGATGTAAAAGGCAAATGTGATGTGCCATTTGCAGAAAAGCTTTAGCAGGAAACTCAGCTTGACTTTACACAATGACTCAAACACTGGGTAGCTCCATTTGTATGTTTGGAAAGTGGTGGCACTGCCCACCAAAACAGAGAAAGTGCCTTAAATGGACAGCTGGGTAAACTGAGCCATTGTAGCACATCATCCAGTTTGCTTGATTTGACATCACCCATTGAGAAATTGCAAAAGGCATGAGTTCTGACATTTCCTGTCATGCTTCTATGTCTACAAATTATTGGATTGGCTTTTGTTGTTTTATTTTTGTCTTTCATTAACATGCCTTGATGAGGAAACACCTGACTATTATTTCAACAAAATCACAAAGGAATGATGTGGGGTATCACCCAGAAAATAAATAAGTAATGAAATTATGTATTCAGTCTTTTCCAGTGAGCATCCTGAAAAATGAACACAATTTGGTAGCTAAATAAGAACTAAACTCGTATCATTTCTGAGATAGCATTGTTTGCAAATATTTTTTTTCTTCCAAAAGTATTTTCATTGTCTCAGCTGAACCTTTAACACTGACTGTAAGTGGATGACTTGCCCTCCATCCTTAAGAGTCACAAACATTTAATCAAACTAACAGTATTTCCTGGCACACACACATAGTCACTCCCTGTCACCTTGTAACATGGAATAGTTAAATTAAGTAAATATTTGTTTGAAATATTGCCATTTAAATCTGTAGCAATGGTAAAATCGATGCCACCACATCTGAGCTGGCTGGTGATCATTTCCACTTGGTTAAAAAGAAAGGTCAGTATTTATTTATTCAGAGTGAAGGTTTCTCTATTAACTGCTGTTCTGTGTTGAAGCCCAGCTGAGCAGGAGGACTCACTACAACCAAGAGCTGTTCTGGCACTTCCCCTACAACCACTGTTCCTATTCCCACAAGCTTGTTTGCAGTAAATGGGATATTAATTTAAATGACATGCTTAAAAGAGCAAGTATACCCCCTCTGCTTGAGCTCAGGAAGGAGTTTAAAATAGATTACTCCTCTTTAGTTCCCACCTGAAGAAGTCAAGCATAACTTTAGAGACTGAACAGCTGCCTATAAAACTACGTGGCTAAAAGGATACAGTTTTCCAACACAGTCCATTCCTTGGCTTCTTTTTTTTTAATATATCAACACATGATTCGTTATCTAAATGTGAGGAATTGGTTCCTGTCAAAAGCCAACAAAAAAGTCAAACAAATCCAACAATTTTTTGAACTACTACAAAAAATCAGCAGTCCAGTAGGTAGCATGCATATGTATGTTAAATCACAACTAATTATGGTGGCCTACCAAAAATGATTGGCATATGCTTCCTCTGTAATATCTGGCAATAAATGACACAGAATCTCAAGGGAATTTATATAATAACTTCCATTTGTGAATCTGGATCCTCTTTCATAATTAATAAAAACAGCAACATAGGATGAATTTCTCTTTAAAAGCAATCATTAAAAATTGACTGTAGCAGAGAGAATAAGGAAGAAATAATGAGATTTCAGTTGCATTTTCTGTGTTAATAACTTTTGAGTGGCTCTAGAAATGCATTTATCTTTTTGTTGGATTGTACCACATGTCGTGCTCATCAGTTAACTATAGATTGATATATACATCTACATGAATGTATATAAACTGGTCATGTAGGATTTCATTTTAATCTTAATTGGTTGCATGCCATTCTTATAAAAGTAGGGCAGCCCTCACCCTGAAACTACACAAAGGAAACAGGTGACCACCAACTATGCTAGAAATACGTAACAGCAGCCTGAAGACAGTGGAATGAACCAGCACCCAAGAGGTACCACCCATCTGACCATGGAAAACCATTTGTAACACCAGAGCTTGGGGAAGATGGTTTTGACTCCCTGAATTGAAGCCCACACAGCTCAGTCTCAGAAACTCAGATCTGCATCCATCAGTGCTCAGAGTGTGCCATGGAACTCACTGTATCATACACCATACCATACAGTGCAGTTTCACATATGGACTGCAGATCTTTCCATCTTCCAAAATCAGAGCCACTTTCTGAAACTGAGAAAAGAGTATTCCCCAAAGACATCCCTGAATGCATAAATCAAGGCAGCAAAAGAGAATAGACGGGGGAAAAAAATCCATTTTTCCTCTCAAAAATGTCATTCAACAGTTTTTAAAAGAAAACTTTGATGTGAAGAAGTCTTAGAAAAAGACTTAGAGCTGATCTCTTTCAGAAGAATTCTGGGCGTCACCCTGTCCCTGCCATCTGCCTATAGAACAGTATCCCCAGCATCAATGACAATATTTTGAGCCATGCAAATCCTCACACCTTAAGTGCCCTGTGTGCACAAAGAGGAACCCCTGTGGCATGGGAACCCTCTTTGACTTGTCTAAGTGAGTTTCCAGTGTCTAGCCCTGAACAGCCTGCAGGCTCACATCATTCCTGCCAGGACTAATGCATAAGGGGACATAGTGTCTGACTCAGCACACTCTTCTTAGAATTACTTGGCCTTCGGGAAGCAGCTATGCAAATATCACCATAATATATGGGCAGTGTGTGGATGTGATGTATGTAACTCTGGGAGGTTACTGTGGGTTACACAATGCATGGGTTCACACAATTCAGAGTTCACTCAACTGCTGCTGTGAATGTTAAACAGAAATTCGGTCTCCAATCCACATCAGGACTAATTAAAAAGTGTTATTTACTGTGGAGTGTAGGCTTGCTCAGGCAACTGCCTGACATTAATCAGCCCCTTGAATGCTGGAATTTAAACCAAAAATATGCAAAGATTTTATGAGTAATGCCAGTTTTGTTTAGTGTCACACACTATTAAATCAATGAGGACTAAATGAGCCTTTATTCAAAGATACTTACAAAATAAACAACTGGTTCTCTGCAGTTCATTACTGCTTTCAAAATTTTCTGCTACTGCCAAAGTCAGGAAATTTTTCATGAAAGTTGCAGGAAATGTTGTTGGTTTACTCCTACTAAATTATATAAACCCCACAGAAAGACACACGTAATGATCCGAGACAAATGTCACCTTGAGATTTCCATTTCTCCTTGAACGGAAACAAATTTTGTGCAAAGTCTGACGTATTTACAACACTTGTATTAAGTTTATTGAGTATTGTGGTATTTCCAGTTTCAAGCTCTTTTGTATGAAGAGAGTATTTCCATACAATCTATAGCAATAGGATAAGGGGTAATAATTTTAAACTAAAAGAGAGAACATTTAGACTAGATTTAAGGGAGATTTTCTTTTACAGTTATGGTGGTAAAACACTGAAACAGGTTATGTGATGGATGCCCCATCTCTGGAAACCTTCAAGGTCACACTGGACAGAGCTCTGACACACATGGTTTACTGGGAGATAGCCCTGGTGGGAACTAGATGACCTTTAAAGATTCCTTCCAACCCAAATTCTTCTACGAGTCTACAGCACTGGAACAACCTGAGCATAAGTATCATCCTAGAGGGAGTTCTGCTGTGACAGTGTCCTGGTTTCAGCTGGGCAGAGTTAATTAATTTCTCCTCAGTAGCTGTTACAGCACTGTGTTTTGGATTAGGAATTAAAATGGTGTGGATAACACACTGATGTCTCGTTTTTTGCTAAATCATATTTATCCTAAGTCAAAGACTTTTCTTTTTGCCTCATGCTCTGCCAGAGAAGGTCAACAGAAGAAACTGGGAGGGAGCACAGCTGGGACAGGTGACCCAAAATGCCAATTGTGTCCTGGGCTGCATCCCCAGCAGTGTGGGCAGCAGGTCAAGGGAGGTGCCCAAGGGATATTCCACACCACAGACTGTAAGGACCAGTAGGTGAACTGGGGGGAGTTACCCAGAAGAGTGGATGAGCTGGTTTCAGGAAGGTGGGGTCTGTACTGGACTTTATTGGACTTTCATGCTGTAGTTCTAAATAAAGTTGGCAGGAACATGAACGCAAATATTTATAACAGACTTCATACTTGTTACTTTTCAGTTTCACTCAAAAGATTACAAATTTGTGCAACAACAAATCAGGAAAAAAAATGTAGAATGCATAAAACTGATCATAAGTGCAATAATTAAAACAGCATAAATAGATTATATAAAGAACACTACAGCAGAAAAAAATTGTTCATGCTTAATTGCTTTTAATTAGCTCAAATGAATCTACAATAAATTCAGAAGATTTCAGTAATCAATTATGCATTTTGGAATTTAGAGATTTTTTTAATAATAGCTTGCTGTTCATTCAAATATATGTTCTCATTCTGACGTTTCTTGGTTCACTGACATTTCAGAAAAAACTGTATCACAAGAGTTCCAGTGAAAATTAACTTGATTTTGAGTAGACTGTAAATCATTTAAAACTCATGCATTTAAATGCATGGGAACCAAATATTTTGCAGTAATCTACCTTATGTTAATTACATCATCCTTTAAATTACTATGATTTTTATAATCAAAGCTCACAATTTTCAAAATTGAATGGTCCAAATGTGCTGCCTTGGCTAAAAAATATGCTTTGTATACTTCTATTTAGACAGCTATGAGATTATATAGAGCTTCAGACTCCTAAAGGACATTTCTTTACATGGCTAAGTAGAACCTTAAGATTGCCTTTAATGCCCATGTGGTTTCACATCCACGCAGAAAACACGGTAAGACTCACTTCATGGAAAGAGAAGAGTAGTGGATAACTTAGCACTGTGAAAGAGTAGAATCCAGAAACCAGCACAACAAAGGACTGGTCAGTCTTCCTCCAACAAGAAAAAAAGAACCTTAAAGATCATCCAGCTCTGATCCCCCTGCTGTGGAGAAGAATACCCTTCACTAGACCAGGTTGCTTAGAACCCCATTAAACTTGGCCCTGAACACTTGCAGGGAAGGGCCCTCTACAGCTTCTCTGGGAAACCTGTTCCAGTGCCTCACCACCCTCACAGTGTATTTTTTCCTAATATCTAATGTTAATCTTCCCCTTTTCAGCTTTTGGCCATTCCCTCCTTGTTCTATCACTACATACCCCTGTGAAAAGTCCCTCTCCAACTTTTCTGCAGTCTTCCCTCAGGTACTGAAAGGCAACAATCAGGTCATCCCAAAGCCTTCTCTTTTCCAGGCCAAACGATTCTCTTAGCCTTTCATTGTGGGAGAGGTGCTCCAGCCCTCTGATCATCTTGGTGGCCCTCTTTGGACTCCCTCCAACAGCTCCATGTCCTTCCTGTGCTGGGACCCCAGAGCTGGATGCAGCCCTGCAGGTGGGGTCTCACCTGAGAAGAGCAGAGGGACAGCATCCCCTCCCTTGGCACAGGCCTTGGGAGCAGCCAAGGACATATTTGGCTCTCTGGGCTTCAAATTTACACAGCTGGCTCATGTCCAGCCTCTCGCTCACCAGCACCCCCAAGTCCTTCTTTGCAGGGCTACTCTTGATTTTTTTTAACCCCCAGCCTGGATTGACACAAGGGGTTGCCCCAACACAGCTGCAACACCTTTCACTTGGACTTGTTACATTTCATGAGATTCCCATCGTCCCATTTATCAGGCTTGTGCAGGTTTTCCTGGATGGCACCCTGATCTTCAGCTGCACCACTCAGCTTGAGGTCATCCACAAATCTGCTGAGGGTGCACTTGATCCCTGTGCCATTAATGAAGATATTAAATAGCATTGATCCACTAAAAGAAGCTGGAGAGGCCTGGAATAAAGCCAGCATTTGGCAGATGCACATGCAGAAGGATGTGTTCCTTCACCCAAGAGTTAGCAAAGCTGCAGAACCTGTCGCAAACAGAAGGTTGCAGATGCTAAAACCGACTTGAATTCAAAGAGTTACTTAGAAGTTCACAGAAGAGACATTCACTGAAGCTTATTAAGCATGAAAAACAAGTGGTGGGTCAGAAAGTCTGTGAGTTGCAACTGCTAGAGCCTGTGAGATTATGGGGAAAAAAAACCAAATTATGTGCTTGCCATACTGGTAAATGTTTTTTTAATCTTCTGCTTTCAGACATTGCTGAAAACAATATACCCAGAAAACCATCTATGGAGAAATGGCTACATGACAGAGATTACATAGATATTCGCTTGTTAGCTGATTAGGAATTAGGAAAGTACCGAACACAGCTAGTTTGAGTTTTTGCACCTGCAAGATAGCATGTCCTTGGGCCTAGCTGAGTATGAAAACAAGTAGAAAGAGAGACGTGGGAAATAGAGAATGTAAGCCCAAAGGAATGAGGAAGAGTTGATGGTATAGTTTAACCAATAGATCGCTTGGCTTACAGAATATTCATAAGCTTATTATTTGCTGTATAAGTGTCTGATGTTCTCTGCAATAAATGGAGCTTGCTGATCTCATATTGAGTGTCCAAGCCTTCCTTCACCTGACAAACATCTTTGTTTTTCCATAAGTTTTTTCTGTATTTGGTAAGACCTTTTCTCTATTTATAAGTGAAATCTGTAGCTTACCATATTTTTTTAGCTAAGGGTCCTAACCTAAGGCATCCTTCTGACCTGGTTGTGACACACCTTTACTTGAGTCCTTCAAACTGCCTTTGAGGATGCCACATCTAGGGACCATATATAGCTTTTTCAGTATATATATTGCAGTGCCCCAGAAAAATCCAACTTGAATACTGCATTCACTTTGACAAACATCTAATCTCTCAGAACTTCTAACATATTCACTTTTTTTTTAATTTCTCAACAGTTTCTCCAAGCAAAAGAAATTGAGAAAATTTCTGAGTTTTTTAAAAAATCAGTAGTTTTCAAATATGCAACCAAATTAAAATAAAGTTTCCCTACTAAATCTCCAATATACACCAGAGGAATTCATTTTAATATTCTAATTATTTGTCTGACAGAGCCAAAGTGTAGCACTTTAAAAAGTCCCCAAAAACCAATATTATCTTAGCTTACCAAATATGAAACTATAAAAACAAAATGCATTTTGGAATCTGAGTATTCTCAAATCTGTAATACTAAACTCTCAGGAATTATAAATATTGACATTTACATAATCATTTGAAAATCTTTTAGCAGCAAACTACTGTGCCAACCTCCTTCTTGAAAGCAGTATCTTGAGATATTAAGTAGCTGAAAATAACCAAGGATAAAAACTCCAAAGTTTTTATGCCTTCCCTCCCATCCTGACATTGTCTCAAATATGGTATCTGAATATCTGTTCCATTCAATAATCATTCAGAGACAGGAGACTATGAAAGAGGTTTTTTTCATTCACCATATGAGTTCTAACAAATTAGTTTTACCTTTGAAGGACATAATTATAAATTTCAACTGTTTGTGCCAATGACTCTTGAAGACAAACCTCCCTCACAGCTACTAATTGGCACTATCAAAGCGCTTCAGAAGAAAGAAAATTCATCCCTTCTACACAAAAACCCTCTACTCCTCCAGAAACCTCTTACAAATCATAGTTCTCATCAATCAATGGAAAAGAAATATATAGCCAGCCAGCATTTTAATTTCTATGAGAAACAGCCCACCAACATGCAACATCCAAAAAGAAACCAAAACCCAAAAAACCAAAAACAAAAGGAAAAAAAAAAAAAAAAAAAAGAAAAAAAGCAACCAAAGATTTTCAATTGTTTGGAAATTACTACAAAACACGAGGCTCTCCTGGGCACAGTGTGATATTATTCTGACAGATAATCCACTAGCTGTGTAAAGATATTGTACTTGCAATACTAACAAGCATGGCACTACAACATTATAATACAAATGTTTAATCAGCCTTTATTAGTATTAGCATTTTCTAGTAAGCCTCTGGCACCTGAAACTTCAAAGAGTACAGCCATCTTTCCCTATGCTCAGAACCTGTGCACAAGAAGCAATGATAACTGCCTTGAAAAGTCCAAAATCTAATTTCAAATAGCATGAGTTTCCCAATGACTTATTTTCTTTCATGGAAGCATATGTTCCTGAAAGCCAGATTTTGGCCTTGTGCCCCTGTCAGTACTGAGAACTCAGTTTGCAAGTAAGAGGCCTATTTTGATGACTGTGATGACTCCAAGCCAGTTGCATGAAGGATCCTATCTCAGTCACTGCATGAAATCAGGATGTTTTCTTTTGCATAGGAACTCACTCCAGTTCGAAGTCCAAAGCTTGTAGAAAATATTTGTATGAGAATCACTTTTTAAGTTAATGTATAACAATATCTTCACAGTATTTCATTCATACCTGAACACACTAATAGAGTCTCACTGATCTTTCTCTCTTATTTTCTGTAGAACAATAACCTGAGAGACTGTAATATTATGGTTCATGGCTTGAACATTGTTAGGAAGGACTTTTGGCCTGTTATGGCAGAACTATATCAAGAAGCTGCAGTGACCAGAGCCCACCCCTCTCTGAATAAGCCTCCTGATTACAACACAGGACTGTGAGTTAGCTACTATGCAGGAGCTTGAGATAAAATAAAGGCAATGCTATTGCCCAATTATCTCAGATCTAGGGAGAAGTATGTATTCACAAGAAAGCCAGCCCCAGAACCTGCCCTGAAACTCGGCTGTGGCTGGGTTCATAATAGGGGAGGCCATAATGCACAGGCTTATCTGCTGAGGCCAAGCTTGCACAGGCTCCCCACAGACAAGGGGGAGGTGGAGAATTCTGGGGGAGCGGTGTAACCTCTGGTCAGAGGCAGTGAACATCCATCCTCCCTTACACAAACTGGCCCACCACTCCAGGAAGGCCACATACATGGGACATTCATGTTAGAGGCAGCTGAGGAGGGGTCATAAACCATCAAATACCCCCAAAGCATCCCCAGATCCATTCCTGAGGCCTTGCACCAGATGACTGCAGGTGATACAAAGTGATGCAACAGGCCCAGAGTCTGTTGCAAGAACCACTGTCAAACTTGCTCCCCCAGGGGAGGCACCTGGACATTCCCACCTGGCCTGAACATATATGAATCCATTGAACTTTGCTTTCTGGGAATCTCACCACAGAGAAGACCAGAAGAGGATCAACAGGACACCATAAGGATCAATGGAGTGGTGATATTTTCTACTTAATCTGTCTCTGTCACACTCTTTCTCCCCCCCCACTACCTCTTTTTCTATTGCTATCTCTCCATATCTACCTCATATTTACTGCTAAATACAATCCATACTATTGGCTTTGGCATGTGGTTTCCTTTGCACTTGAATTTGGGCAGAAGCTTCTCCCTAATAATTTTAATAACCAGGTCTTAACAACCTATAAAATTTTGGACCCATAAAGGATGCTACACTTGTTTAACTACATAATTTCCTGTAGAGGAAAGGCTGTACTAGCCTTTAGAACTAGACATCCCAAAACCCATTATTTTTTTGCTTGGTAGGCAAAACAATGCCAAGGTTTTATGCTATTGTCAATAGTAAGGACTTATCATAACCTTCTATTTTATCTGTACATAACAGAACTTTTGTCTGAAGTTCTCTTTGATATATCCCACATCTCACAGCTACTTCATTATGCCCTAATGATGTAATAGAAATTGAATTCACTGCACATCCATATTAAATATTATTCACCTTCCTCCTATCTTGATTCAGTGTTTTGTTTTTTATGGGGTTTTTTTTTTGAGTTGCTTGCTTTTTTGATTGAAAAAAAAAATCCATATTTTGTTGTCTTATATAACACAACAGTTCTCTTATCATTATGTGTTGTCCTATATATTAAGAGTGCTATTATCATTATGGTGCAAGGATTTCATAGCGCCAGAGTTTCATACCTCCTCAATGTTTCTCCCAGGCAGCTCCTGTAAGCACTGACTGTTCTTAGTCCTTGCAGCAGCCATCTGACTTCTCTCACTTCTCTTTTGTACCACTAGTTCCTCTTGGTTACAGGTGCAGCCTGTTATCATCTGGCCTGCTCCTAATCTTTAGTAATAGGTTCCAGCTGCAACTCGTTGGGGGATAAGATTACATTCTACATTGCCCATACTGTGTCCTCCTACAATACTATTTTTATGGGACATAAATTATTAATAGAAATACAAAATACATCCTATACTTTTGGTTCTCCCCCCCCCCCCCCCCCCCCCCCCCCAAATGTTTGGCAGACAGTCTTGTTCCATTCTTAAGTTTACTGAGAGCAGCTTCAAAGAGCAAGAATGGATTAAATAAAAAATCAAAACTACCAATTTCACAGGTGTTTCTTTGCCTTAAATTCACATTTTCATTGTAAGACACTAAAATGCACATAATATCTGTTTATGTCTTATACTATAGCATTAGGATCCACCAGAGTATATTTTGGAAGAATGTATGTCGACACCTCAAATGCAAAGAAAACCTTCTTGGGTCATCAACATCTGCAGTGTGCATTAGAGTACCACTAAAACACATCCCAGGCAGTCTTCATAGCATTAAAATATATCTACTTAGAGGAAAAGTAGGTTAAACACACACAATACTACACTTTCATTACTAAGGTAAATTCCCATATCACTTGAAAATAACATAATATCTTTTCAGGTCAAGTTTCATTTTATAAATGGAAAGTGAAACCTACCCTATTCTCTGTGGAGTGCTCTTCTGAAGGTAACACCAAATTCACCCTCAGATTTTTTACTTCAAGATTATGATGGTCAAGTAACCTGAATCTGTAAATTATATAGCAAAGTCTTAATATGGCTGGGTTTCTTAATATAATTGTTATGTCCTTAAAAGAGTTTAAAAGCTGAGTGTTTGGATCTCCAGCAGAGGACCATGTGGATAAAATGGAAATGTATGTAAGCTGTAGAATCCCCACCTTCTGGGGATTCAAATGATTCAAAAGCCCCACACTAATGTCTTCTCCCACCAGATACCTGACATAGTCTGTTCCTTGTACCTTGAATTGAACTGCCTCAGCAGCTGGCTAGCTCAGATTCCTAATTTGGTAACTCTCTTTTTAGACAGCAGAATAGAGAACTAAAAAATTCATATATAAATAAATAAAATACAACTGATAAAAAACTAGAAAAAAAAAAAGTGGATCTGCAGATAAAAGAAAAAAAAAAAAAATTAGGGGTTACCATGAAAAGAGGGAAGGGAATTATTTGTGTATAAATAAACTGAATAATTGCATTTCAAAATAATTGAAAATTGAGTATTCCAAAGGACTTTTAAAATTAAAAGTCTTCCTGGACTGTTTTCATCCAATATTTCTTTAAATTTCTGAGAATATATATATATATATATATATATATTCGCTCTGAATAGTGTTTCTTCCTCTGTTTGCATCCATGACAGTTTATGAAGCAAATATCCATTATATCAATGCTCTGCTTCTGAGAAATTCAAAATGCTTTGAATTCCTTGTGTGCAAAACTAACTAAAGGCCCAGGTAACTGGGCATTTAAATTGAGATCTTAAAATACTCAGCAAATTGAAATTATGAATATTTTTGACTAGGTGGGGAGAAATGCACTTTCCCTATTGTCTAGCTGAATCAAATGCTACTCGTGATGATGATAAAGTTTCTTAGAAAAAAATAAAGAATATCCTTTAGCCTTCTCCCATAAAGCTGCAGTTACTGTCAGATTGGCCTGTTTGTAGCATCTTAACCTAAAAATTTACCTGAACAGTCAACATCTACAAAGATCATTTTTAGGCTTTTAGGTTTTTAAAAGAGACAATATCAATTGACCCAGAAATTATACAGAGCACAACAGCCTGTTCTTTCTAAGTGCAAGGTGGTGGTGGTGGTGTTGATCAGTAGTACAAAGTCTGCAGCAGGAATGGAGTATTTGTGTCAGCCTGAAGGATCTTTTCTTTTCTCTCCCTCAGCAGACAAGCTTCAGTAGTGACAAATCTTTTGAGAATGGAATGAGAAGCAGTTCTCGTTTACTCAGCACATTCTAGCTAGTGAACAAACCCAAGAGATGTGAGAGGGTTTTAGAAAATATGATGTTCAGTTTTGTTTTTTTTTTTTTTTTTTTCTTTTTTCTTAAGGCTCTTTTAATATTTCATTAAAAATAAAATTCTGGTTTACATGCATACATGTGAGGTAGTGTATGAGTGGGTTTCTCTGTCATATAGAACATTAAACCCACTCACTCTAAATGCATTTTGACACTACCAGAGAAATGTCACCTCTTCCAAAAACTAAGTCACTGTAGGACAGCAGCAGAATAATCATCCCCTAATTGTGATTCAATCTGGAGTGCAAAGAATTTAGCTGAAGTAAAGTTGGAGTGCAAAGAATTTAGCTGAAGTAAAGTTGAAAACTTTTGTTGTCATTTTTTTTTCCCCTAGGTTGAAATCTATGTTGGATTTCTTTTCATAGGCAAGTAGGAAAAGCTGTTTGAAATGTTGAAGCTGAGTCTTAATACAAATTCATGTACCTCTGAGACATTCAAATTGAACTGTGGTAGTGAGAAACATTTTAAAGGTCCTTATTGAATCAAAGATTCTGGAAACTGCTTTTGCAAAATTATTTAGCCTGGATACAAGGACTTAGCTTCATTAATTCAAATGTTGAAGTTCTTTCATATTTTAATGGACAACTCTCAATGGAAACACTTTCAAAAGAATGGAATCAAAAGGATTATTTTTAATAAGACACATCATTGGTATTGGTAGAGGTCATAGATAATCACCTAACTAGCATACCACTGACAATATGTCCAGGGATTGCAGCAATGTCTCAAAAAACTGCACTGGAAACACGTTGGAGTCTCAATCTAAAATCCTTACTGAAGGCACTGTGATACTGAATATGGGTTCAGGTCATAAATATTTAGGTGAAGACTTCTGGGAAGCCCATGGAAGATCACTCAGCAAAAGGACAGACCTTTCATTTCTTCACTGTTGTTTATTTCACTACAGCAATAAACCCTATGGCCCAGAAAACCAGACCAAAAAATTACTTTTCTGGTAAAAAAAAATCTTCCTTATCTTAAAGTACTGAAGGCACCAGATTGTAAGAATTACAAATTAGGCTTAATCCTTGATTTGATCAAAACATAGAAACAAATGTTTGCATTATTTTTCTGAAGTCTTACAGTAAAGTCAGCTCTTAATGGAAAATCCCACTCCATGTAGAACCAACAAACTTTGCTCCCTCACTACTTTGCACCAGTTTCAATGACATAGGATGCATTTTAAGTACTGTCCCTTGATGTAAAATAATTCTTGAATAAAATTGCATTAAAATAACCCACACTAAGATAATGTTTCCACGATTCAACAAATGTTTCTAAACTAATGTTTTCAAAAATTGGAACAGTCCTGCAGTAATATTCCACCTGCCAAGTTTCCACCCACAGAAATTCAAATTTCTGGATTATAATTAAATCTCTCTGGAAAAAAAATAACAAGTGACAGAATACCATATAGTAGCAGGACTGTCATTGTGCCAGTTTTTGCAAATGTTAAGATACCAAACGCTCCTTAGGGATGAGTCCTGTTGTGGCAATAAACAAGGCAAAGCAGATAATGATGTGTCTGTAAAATACTTCTATATTACTACTACATTTATTATTTTATATGATTGTGTTAATCTTATATACATTTATTATAAAGTTTCTCTACATGTATTACTGTATCTTGCATATGAATTTTACTGTAGGCACCCAAATACTTTGTGCTGCTGATAATAGAAAATTCTGCCAACCACAGAATGCATATTCATCATTGAGAGACTAGTCAAGAATCCCAGAATGCCTTCAGCATGAATATGTTATTGGTGTAAGAAAAAAATTATTCTGTGATGCATGAGCTGTGCATAGCCCAGACCACAGACCACAAACCCTTATTTCCTAGATATGCTCAGAGAAGCACCACAAGCAAAAGCAGTTGTTCTAACAAAACTGTACTTTTCCAAATGTTGCTACGATAACTAGGAAGAACAGTTTTCTTAATAACACTGGGAAGTAGTAATATATGAAGAATATTAAAACCCTACATGTGATCTCAGAAATTTCTTTTACCCATTATAGAAACAACAAGTCTTTGAACTTAATCTGGTCAAATTTTGTGGAACATAAGATCACACAGATGGAATGGATCTGAGTATTTGAGCTGCATTTCGAGGTCAAAAAAACCCCACAACACTTTGACAAGATGTAATATGTAGCTTCTTTTTTTCCCTATTCTTTGACACTTGAGACAAATATTCCATCTCAGAATTCAGTGAAGCTGAAAGAGGCCTAACTTTTGGGAAGTTAATTATTTCAGGCTAGGAGCTACTGTGCCTTTCAATTTTCTCCTGATTGCAGCACTACAGAGCAGACTGTGTTTGGAAACAGAGACAGTGAATTTAACTGGAGTATGACAAGCAGTAATGTATGCAGGATAATATGCTTACCTAATACCCTTCATTTAAAATGCACAACACTGTAGGGAAAACGCAAACCACTTTGAAATACAATCAAAGCTATTCATATTTAATACTTCAAACAAGAGATCTAAAATGTTGCAGAGGTGACAACATATTCCAGAAAATGCCAGCATTTAGTCTTGTCAAATTATAAAATAATAAGCTTCTATTTCAGATTCTCTGAAAAGGCAATTAATTGTGAAACTATTTCACAAAAGAACTTTGTGCTTCTGTCATAGTCTAATGAACAAAACAGAGATATGATACATTATTTGTGTATTTTCCAATAAACAAGTGCTAAGCACAAACTGCAGAGCTTTTTGAGATGACTTCTCAGTACAACAGGTTCTGTAAGTGGAAATGCTGTATCCATCATCCATTTAAAACAACACTAAAAATATCATTATCAGTGGCATCCTCAGGTACACCAGCATGTTCTGCAGTTTTGACTCTTAGATCTGCAGCAAATTATTTTCCTTTATTTTGCATAGGGGCAAATGTAGGTAAATTTTAAAAAAACAACCAAAAACCAGCATCAAACAACATTCACATAATGAAATATTTCTTTTTATTCACACATTTAAAAAAATGTTTTTGAATAAGTATCCAAATATGGAAAACTAATTATATTAACCTTAATAATAATTTTCATGGTCTGATCAGATTCCTGTCAATTAAGAATTTTTTTTTTTTTTGAAACATAAGAGACAATAGCCTCTCTGTGAATTACTAACTTCTAAATTTCTAAATATGTTTGCAGCTCTATGCACAGTGGCTGAATATCTGTATTATTCACACACAAGCAAGCTAGAGTTTTTTTGGGGGACCAGATTCCATAACAGAAACAAGAGAATCGTTGTTGAACCATGTAAAGCAATTTCTACTCAACGTGCTAGACCTCTAAGTAAAACAAAGTCAAAATAAAAATCTCCTTGATTTCTTGCCAGGAATTTTCTTCATGTAAATTCAGAATGTAAGGAAAACAAGACTATTTGATTGTACCATGCCTGTAAAGACAAGATCCTTTGGAGCATTATTTATGGTTTAGCATATCAACTGATTTTGCCTTTAAGCAGAGTATGAAATCACTCTAAATTAAATTCCCTAACAATCAAATTATTTATCGAGTGAAAACTAGTAATAAGGTAATTCAAATCTAATGTTAAAATCCAACATAAAATTAAGTTGAAAGTATCCATTAAATTTTAGTCTTCCTTTTCACCTCCAGCTCTAGTTTGCCAGTACCACGGACTCATTAAACAAAAGTGTATTTTAGCACAGTCAGCAAGGTCCTGAAGAGAGAACTGAGAAATCCACAGACTTTTTAAATTTCTTATGACTCATAGTACATATGTGGTTCCTACATGGCTAAGACATCAAATAGGATCTCTGACTTTATATCTGTATTCGTCATTCTTAAGACTCTTATGGGACAAAAAAAGACAGATCTGTCAGAAGTGCTAAGGGTACTATTGTCTTTTCTCTATTTCAGCTACACACAACTGGATATATAGATGAAAAGAGGCTTTTTCACCATCACATATGGACTGCAGCTGCATCCATATCTTTAGTGTCCTCAACTCCGTTCTGTTTTTGGAAAAAATACACTGTCAAATTGGAAAAGATTTGAGGAACTCTTATGACAGGAATACACCTTTAAAAATCATCCAGCAATTAAAGATGGAGATAAGAAATCTATTTAGTTTATTCAATACAACCTAGATATTACTTGATTTTGCTATTTGTATTACTTTCTGTATTCAAAGCCTACAATATCAAAAAGCAACAGAGAACTGTCCTCAAGTGTAAAAAGCACTTGAGATTTTTTTAAAGCTTTCTGAGAGAGAATAAACATATTCAGCTGTAGTTGCACAGCTGTATTTCAATACATGAAGTATCTCTACTGCTCTGAAAATAAAGTATTTATGATAAATACCCTTTAATTTTCTTTTGCTTGCATTCAGAACAGCAGCTAAAGGGCAAAATATATATGTGCTTGGTTACAGACAGCATGTGATTTAGTAACTCTGCAGGTATTAATGACTGTGGATGTTTGAGATTTGAGGTCCTTCCTCCTTTTCTCTGTCATACTTTATACTGTGAATTTAAAAATTCTTGCTCTTAGTTTCATTCTCTCCCACCATCTTTCTTTACCCACCCTACATATTGAATCAGCACTGCTCTTAGGATCAAAATATAAATATCTATTCTGGAAGAGTCTTGTTTCAGCATTGATAATCTCACTTAGGAGATAAATATATGTATCAGAGGCAAAAACAACTCCAAATTCTCCATGTCAGTATCTTTCATATTTTGGAACTTTTAAAATCAATTCCACTTCAGTGAGCCCTGTAGAACATAGAAAGGAGTAAGAATCAGTAAGAAAATGAGATGTCATGAGAAAGTGGCAGATGTGTCCAGTCCAGCCACCTTATCCATTAGATCATGCCATGTATCAGTTTGGGGACTGTCACATTGCATTGCTTACAATTTATTCAGTGAGGAAGGAAAGGGAACAGAAAGTAAATAATGTATAAGAACTTCAGCTAGGAGAACCTGTTAATGCCTTTTTTCCTTTGCATCAACTAGTTTATTTTTCTAGGAAAAGGACAAATCTAGTAGTCGAGAGAATGGAATAAAGGCAACTGGAAGACTAAAAGTCATGCATTTGGCAGTAGAGGATTGTAATGGGATTTTGTGACACACCAATTTCTGCCAACTGTTCTTCTTTCTGCAAAAAGAGAGCATGGAAAATGCAGAGAAGGCACTGTATATAGTTCCTTTATTACATGAACAGCCTCACACTATTTGGGATTGCAAATAGCAACATATTCACAGCCACTGATATAATGGAAGCATTGCCATGCTTTGGTTTGGGAGGGACCTTAAATAACTTCTAGCTTTAAAACCCTTTCATGGGCAGGAACAGTGTCCACCAGACCAGGTTGTTCAAAGCCCCACCCAGCCTGGTTTTGTATATTTCCATGGATGGGGCATCCACAACCAGTTCTAATGCCTCACCATCCTCACAGGAGAGGATTTTTTCCTAATACATAATTTACACCTATCCTACTCCATCATTAGGCCATTTCCCAATGTCTTACCAATACATGCCCTTGTGAGAATTCCCTCCCCAGCTCTCTTGTAGCCCCCCTTTAGGCACTAGAAAGGGCTCTAAGGTCTCCCTTGAGCCTCCTCTTCTCCAGGCTGAACCACCCTGGATTACATAGAACCAGGAGGTTTTCCAGCCATGTCATCATCTTCCTTCTTCCCTCTCCTCAGGACTTGATTCCAACACGTCAGCATTTTTCTTGTGTTGAGGGATCCAGAGCTGGACCCACACCCGTGGGTCTCACAAGAGCAGGGCAGAGAAGGAAAATCCCCTTCCTACATCAGAGGGATGTAAGGCACAGACAAGGACATGAATTGCACAGGAGAACTGGAATATGCAGCATCATATGATGCAAAGCCTCTTATGCAATTCAAGTGAGCAAATCTCTAAAAAGATGACAACATTACCTTTCAGGCTATGCTTTCTAAAATTTCAACTCCTGTATTTTATTCTGAATAAATGATGCAACTGAGGGCTCATGTACTGTGAGTGCACAATCTGGATCTCTCCGTCCTTCGAATGTATTTTAAATATGATTAGAAGTGCTTGCTCTGAATTGTTTTGAAGCAACAATTTCCTGGACAGGATTACATTGACAGTTTAAGAAATTAATCTTCTACAAAGCAGATTTTACCATCGTAAGATTGAATATTTTAAGCATGCAAACCTGATAAAAGCTCAAAGAAAACCCACAAAATTGAGAGTAAAGCAACCTATGTCATTGTGGTTGTTGTTTTTTGGGGTTTTTTGTTTGTTTGTTTGTTTTTTCTTTATTGTTACAGTATCCTTGCACATTTTTTTTTACTTTTTTATTTTTTTAGATACCCTTTTTCCTTTATGGAAATTTAAATTTTGGAATTAAATATTCTGGACTGAAGTGGATCACTTCATTAAGTTTGGTTTTCTCTGAACACAAATCTTGCAGTCAGTCAACTGAATTATTATTTCAAAATAATGAATGCATTATAGAAACATACTTTGGCATCAAAATCAGTAAGAGAAAGAGCTCAAACACAACAGAATATCTTTCAGAATACATAAATAAAGTTCCTGAAACTAAAACAAAAAACCAATCAGTTAAAGGGTACTTGTTAGAATGTGACTATTTACTTGTTTGTGAACATCTGTATATATAAAATGTATTGAAATTCGGTGATGCAGAGTAATAAAATAAAAAAAAATCATATAAGTTTATACCCAATGCTTTACTTTCATTATCTGTTTTTATAAGACAGTGGTTCCCATGTGCCTAAATCCTCATAAAGCAGGCTCACCAGGCATTACTTACCAGCTCACAGTTTGTGACATAAAGATAAAATTTTCATAATGGGCAGTTTCACTGAATTCATGTAATATTAAACATAAGCAATAACATGTACTGAGGTGGAGAACAGGAGCTTTCCACTTTTCATTCCAATGCTTCTTTCTGATTACAAGTCTTGCAAATTTTGAAATAGACAGTGTGAAACAGTTTGCTTGTGTCAGCAGAGGGACACAGGACACAAAAGGTTCAGTGCAGTATTTAACACCATAAAGTTACAACTTTCTCCTGGCATCTGGGGAGATCATAAAAGCAAAAGGATGGAGAAGGACACTCAAGCACATTCCAGATTAAATTGAACTGGTGCCCCCAGACTGAAAAGGCTCACCAATGTGGTTTAAAACTGTCTGAGAGTCCTGACATGAATTTAGACATAGAGGGCTCCTCACAATGTGTAAAGCAAAT
Source organism: Ammodramus savannarum pratensis (assembly GCA_020466415.1). Lineage (NCBI taxonomy): Eukaryota > Metazoa > Chordata > Aves > Passeriformes > Passerellidae > Ammodramus > Ammodramus savannarum. Next base: position 31,216,099 of record JAHXMQ010012338.1, on the reverse strand, counting down.
GGCTCTGATGGCACATAGAGTGGAGATTTCAGAATGTTCCACAATGAAATCTGCTTTAAACTCCCCAAACTTGCTATTTGAGCTCAACCAAGATAGAGTAAATAAAGGACTCTGAGAAATTATTGAAAAAAATATTGCTGCTCCAAAGCAAAACTCTAATGAAAATGTAGACACACCTGGTTGGAATCCTGCTATTCAAATGCTCAATGATTCCTTCAAAGAATTTGAACAGAGTAATGAGGTATGGCTTCCTTCTGCTAAAGCTTTATTCCCTTCTATAATAATATATTTCCATTAATTTACCAGCTCAAGCTTTTGATACAGTTTCTCATAATTTTTTAGCACTCTGAAAAGTACTATATTGCTTTTTGATTCAGACTTGGAGCCATTTTAAAAAAACAACTTAACATCTCATTTCCCACCCCATGGTCAATTTAAGTTGTACATTATATTGTAAACCCAACAGTCAGTAATTTCAGGATTGAGTTCCTTGAGAATTTTGGGATGAATACCTATGATCTGTGAAGACTAGATGGACCATTGCTGATTTATTGTTTCTAATTTTATCAATTCCATGATAAAACGTCCTGGTGTTTCTAATTAGAGAAATCCTCACATGTGTAACCTATTGAGAAGGGTGCTACCAAGCTTTTCATGGAAAAATTCAGAATGGTTCATTAAACTTAATCAACTTTTAAGATTCCAATGTGACAGACAAAATCACTTTCTCAGCCCAGCACTGCACACTTCGCTTCTCCTCTCAGTCTTTCCTTCACTGCTTTCTAACACATTTATCAAAGTTTATGAAAAGCAGATTTTCATCAAGCTAACTTTTAAATAGTACAAAGGCAAGCAAGGGGATTCTCTTTTTATTATTAAAGATTGTCAGACAACTGGTCAAAATATTGCTGGCATACAAAATCATGTTTAATTTACTACATAGTGGTTTAAAACTGCATGAGTTCTTAATTTATCAAAATATAAAAGATCACTGTTGTTTTTGCAGGTGGATTATATCTACAAGGAATTGAGATAATTAAAGGTTTTCTTAGAAATTAAAGCCACAAAATAGAGTGTATTATGATTAGCAATATCAGCAAAGAAAAAAAAGCAGAGGAATTTATAATTTCTGTTGACAAAACATCAGTTGTTACTCACAATGTGTCAGAAAGAAGCCAACTCTAGGCAGTGACAACACCAATGAGTGCTGGTGAGTCACTAGCTGAAGATAAAGTAATGAAAAATCTGGCAGCTGACTAATAAGAATACTCATACATTTATTTATACAAAGGGATTATGTAAGAGTCATGCTTCTTGAGGCTGATGGTGGTGTCAGTCATGGATGGTTGATGGAGAGGAGTCACAGTACCAGGGCTGGAAACTGTGTACCCTCTCTCATGTTTGCTTGTACTCTCTCCCAAGGAGATGGGCCTTGTTTAAACTTGACCCTCACATCACCCTTCCACACTGGGACTTCATGCAGGACAGGCACAGGAGCCCTGAGGTGACACCCAGTGGTGGCACTTTCTGATGGACAGCGGCTCCAAAGCACAGGAGCTTTCACTGAGGGCCAGGACACCCAGTGGTGGCACTTTCTGATGGACAGCGGCTCCAAAGCACAGGAGCTTTCACTGAGGGCCAGGTGGGCACGTCCCATGCACCATGCAGGAGACACAGGAATTCTGCCTTTCTCAGCTCAAAACCATCTCTTCATCTAGGTCTGATCCAGAGGACCCTGCTCAAGAGAGGTAATGGAACTGGCTAAGCTCCAGCAAGATATATGCTCCAACATTTTTCCTGGCTCACAACATGTTCACATTTTAGAAGATTACTTGTATTATTGCAAGTGACTTGTACTAATAAATAAGAAAATGTATCAATTCCAGCATTACAAGAAAGTGATATCTCCTCTCATTCATAAAAAATCCACATTTGATCATTCTCTATTTTTCGTCATCTTTATTTTCTTACTACTTTACCCCATGTCTCCGTGCCACTACCCCACTGCTTGCTGACACCTGCCCACCCTCTTTCCTCTCCTGTTGGTGCTCAGCACTTTTTTGAATTACTGTACAATTATATTCAAAGCCTCCAGTCAAGATGAGAAGATCTCTCATTTCTATAACATGCAATGGAAAGCAACTTTTCCCATATCGGCAGATATCAACCACAAAAAAAAAAAAAAAGAAAAAAAGGGAAGTATAGTAACATAATGCAAGAGGTGTTTCACAGAATCAGTAAAGAGCTTTATGATCCTCATTACAAGTGAATTACTGAGTTTTATAAATAGTTCAACCAGTTATAGGAAATATAATGAAATGTTTTTAAATTAGCCTTGTGTTTCTGTTGATATACTTTAGAGCAATATTGGCCTCGAGATCCCTTAATGCTTTTTAATAAAGCGTACAAGATGAAATAAGAAAAATTAAAAGTCAATTTAAATACACTTAAAAGATTTCAATTTGTACATGTTAGTGGAGTAAATTACAGTTAATGTGTTAAAGTTCTGGGGTTTGTTATTTCTAAAATGATGCAATTAGCCTCCAAGTTCAAACTGAATGTTACAGTATAACTATTTTTAGCACGTAAAAAATCACTTTACATCTACAGTTAATTGCAGTTAATTTGGCCTTTGAGATATTCCAGTTCAAAAGCAATAATGACTTTTAATGACAAGGACAATAGCAAATGCATAAACTACTGAGAGTAAAAATGAAACACCCATGGAGTCCAAGAGTGTCCATACACTTTTTTTGCCTTTCTCATCAAATTATACTGCAGAAAGATGTTTCAAATTGATGTGTGAAGCAAAGGTGAAAACATAAAAAGAGATATTTCAAGCACTTGAACTTCTCATAATTACTCTTATTGCAATCAGTGAAGTATGTGTCAAAATCGTAACAGTTTTTCACATTAAAAATCTTGTTTGGTACCTAGTGAGATCAACCAGTCACTCATCATTCTCCACAAGCACACACAGCCCTGAGGAGACACTATTGCACAAGCACCAAGGTGACCTCTGGAGTCCTTTCCAGCTTCAGCCACTGTGGTCTACCCAGCCTGAACCATGCTTTTACCTTTCACAGAGTTCACTTCTCTTCTTGCTCCACTTCCAAGAAAACAGAGATGTATTCATAAGGATCTAAATGCCTTAGAAGAAGGAATAAAAAGTACTCCTACTAAATAAAGAGAAAATACCTGGTTTTGTAGGTTCACTTATTACAATTTTTGCAAAATATTTCACAAGTGAAATATTTAAGCAAACATTTAAACAGCTCATCAGAAGTGGCTATGTAATCACCATCACTCAGATATCTCCAAAATTATAATGAAACTTTAAAAAAAGAACAATAGGAAATAATTTAAACAAGCTTTTGCTTAAAATCTCAGACTAGAAGTACAGTAGGATGCAAATGAGATGTTTGTCCCTGTTTTGTCACATTCCTATAATCCCTTTCAAAAATTCTTTTCAATAGCAATGAGAAGTGTAGGATTCCATTTCTGTCTTTAACATGGTCAGGAAGTGAACAACTCTCTGCAAAACTGTACACAGATCTCCTGTCATGTGGCTTGAGAAAAAAAATCTGAATACAGTAGGATTTTTATACCCTTCCATTCCAACCCACCATATGCACATAAGTAAGTATTCCAGACTTGGGAAGTAGATGGGGCTGGCTTTCATTCTATTATCTCACTTATTATATTATTTACTTCCCTGGATCACACCTTGCAGGTATTGGACATTAGCCTTAGTGAGGGCAGTACACTGAAGGGTGCAGGGGAGCCACAGCTGGTAATTCCCACCAGCTCTCCTCTGTTTACTGTGGAAACTAAAATGGTACAAACTTGAAAGGTTGCTTAGTGCAATTAGGGGCATGTATAGATAAACAACAAGACTTTTGCAAATATTTGTTGAATCCTTGCAGAGTCTAGGAAACAAATCATGAACCTGAAATGCATATGCACAGTGAAGTCAAAGCTTAGTGACCAGGAGTGGCAAAGCTGACACAATGGAAATGCACTAGAAGAGTAATTAATCACAGGAATTTCTTGGTGATGATGATGACATTGGATTGAATAATTATATTGTGGATTTTTGTATTTTATATGAGTAATCTGTTGCAGCTATATACTGAAGAGTAACACAAGGCAGAAGATAGACTAAGAAGAATTCCCAAGTTAGCTAGTTTCAGCAAGGAAAAATATGATTGTTATGGGTCCAGATTCATAACATTTTCACAACTTTATAACAAAATTACACAAATGAAAATTTTCAAATCATTCACTAGCTGCAAGATGTGAAAGGAGAAATATAGATTTTTTTTTTAACAATTTACTTAGAGAAAAACAAAAAGATGACAGTAAAAAAAAAACATTTATGTGCAAAATATGCTGAAAACCCCCTTCTTTTCTATGGTAAATACTGATTATCATAAATTGCTAAATACAATGACAAAATATGTCTTATGATGACCATTTCCATCCATAAAACATGCTACAACAGATGGATTAATAAAACACCCTGGGGAAAAAAAAATTGCTTGCTCCACTGAAGTAATTTCCTGTAAAATTTGTCAGCAGTTTCCAGTTATGTATCCCACTACTTGAGTCTTTTCCCTTACATCAGTACCGAGAATAAAAATTTTATATTTAACTTATTATTTTGCTCAGTATAGGAACCTATATATTCTTACAGAAATAAATTTGTAATAAAACACCCTTTGACCTGCATGAGTTAGCCCTCTGTTGCACCCTGGAAGTGAATAATCCAATTCTAGAATTCCTGGGAGAAAATTAAATAAAAAAATTAACCAAAATTAAAGTAATGTTACCTGCAAGTGGTTTTCATTGTAAGACTAAAGCCAAAGAGCAGAAGAAAGAAGAAAAAAAAAAAAAAAAAA